>CAWUFW010001440.1:702500-1302500 GCA_963921515.1 Calotriton arnoldi
AGGGATCAAGTACTGACACAAAATTTCTATTTTTTGCGTGGGCTTAAGTGGTAGATTGTCTAGTTTTTTAGCCCAATTAACAAGAACCTCATTAATTTTGTTGTTGCTTGAATGGCCAGTGTGTGGATCAAAGTTCAATCCGAGGTATCTCTCACTTTCTCCTGGATGAATGTTTTCAATATCTTGTTTTTCAAATTGCCATGGTTTACAGTTGTTAATCAGGATTTTATCTTTATGGTGACTGATATAAAATCCATGTGTCTTTTTCACATTAAGTTTTAATCCTGTTGTTTTACTGAATTTTTCAATGATTTTCAGATTTGTACTCATTCCTTCCCAGGTGCTGCTGAGTACTGCGATGTCATCGGCAAAGGCGAGAGCGGTGATTTGCTCAATAAGACCATCAGATCCGAATGTGAAGCCTTTGCCGTCTTTCTGAAGATCACAGATCAGAGGATCCATGGCAATGTTAAATAGCAGTGGGGATAGAGAGTCACCTTGTTTAACCCCAGATTTCATTGTTATTTCAGGAGTTGCTTCGTTGTTTTTTCCCTTGAAAGATGTTGTTGAGTCAGTGTATAAGTCTTTTATTATGTCTCTGATGTATGATGGAACTCTGTGCCTTGCGAGACTCTGTAGAATGTGACCATGGCTGACAGAGTCAAAGGCTTTTGAAATATCTATGAATACAACTGCTAATGAGTGACTGTTTTTTCGTGCCCCTTTTATGATATTTTGCAGAAGAGTCAGATTCTCGAGACAGCCTGTCACCTTCATGAAGCCTTTTTGTCTCGTATTCAGTTCAACAAAAAATGAGAGTCTTTTAGTTAATATTTTTGTGAATAACTTCATGAATGCAGTACCGATGGTAATTGGACGCCAATTACTGATTTTTTAAGTTCACTAATCGGTACATTTTTAGGTATCAATATTGACCGGTTCTTTTGATACTTTCTGGTACTCTTCTCATCGATAACCAAGACGACAAAATTCTGGGCAGCAGTCTTGGCTGCTTGCTATGTACTTTATTCAAGTCATTCAGACCAATCTTATTAGGCCCCACTGCTTTCTTTAGATCTGAGTCATCGAAGGCATTAGTTATTTCGAGCAGTGTAATTTCTTTACATAAATTTCCAATTTCCCATTCATCCGGTATCCGATCAATCGGTATGAATTTAGGATTTTTCTTGTTTTCTTTTTCAATTATGCCTTTGCAGTATTGGAAAATTTCATCAGCACTGATTTGGCAAGTGGCTTCTTCTGCCACATCAGTGATAATCCTGGCAATTTTATTTTTGTCCTTTTTAAACATTGCCTGGTATTCTTTACAGCTGCCCTTTGCTTTTGCATAATTTTTCTTGTGCGTCCGATTAAGCCTTCCGTTTTTCTTGTCTTTCTTTGTTATCTTGTTTTCTACTGAGGCATTCTGGTGCTCATCTTGAGCAGAGTTCATAGGCTCATTATTGAGTTCACTTGCTGGTTCTGTACGATTTGCTGGTACAGGACTTATATCAGTGGTGTTTTCTGAGATATAAGTCACTATCTCATCCATCAGATCCATAGCAGCATCGTGTTGCTCTATGTTTTGGGTGTACTTCTCGACTACTGTGATTCTATCTTCCAGCTCAACAAAGTTCTTGATTTTTTGCGCACGTTTGCGATTGATAAAGTCTCTGCGCTTTTCTGTTGTTACTTCCACTGTAACCTCTGGTTCATCGCAAGAGTCATTCTCCGAGATATTGGATGCTTGCAGTACATCCTTTGCCGATTTTTTCTCTTATCTCTTCTATCTCTTTTTTTCTGCAATTTGTTTGCTGTTTTTATTGTCAAAATGCGGAACCATCAGCGCATTAATGTTTCTCTTGTTTTCATATACTTTTTCCAATTCTGCTAATAGCAGTATTTCTTCCTGTGACCATAGTTTTGATGGTTTGCTGCTTGCTAGAGCTGCTAGTTTAGCCTCATTTTGCGCTCTTGGATGCGCATGCCGAGCATGTTGTGAAACACCAATCTTTGATCCGAATCTGAGGTCACAGAAGCTGCACAGGAATGGCAGCACACCCTTTTGAGGTCTTCCTTTGCATTTGGCATAATGGCATGCAATATTGTGGTATTCGGCTTCTTTGTCACATTTTGAGCAATAGGTTTTGAGATAGAAGCCTTTATGCTTGTTAGAGACATGCTTTCTTAGTTCTTTAAATGTTCCCAATATGTCTCCACATAAGTCACACTTATACTTTTCGTTTGGGTATTTCCAATATGTGACTTTCTTTGTGTAATCGCTTTTCTTTGCATTCGATTCTTTGCTGACCTTGTACACATCGGGTAGATTTTCAAAGTTAGTTGTGACAATGTCATTCTTGGCTGAGGAGGCCACAAATTCAATGGTTTTGCTGAGGTCTACTGTTGTGTCTTCATCTGCTACGGAGGGTGAACTAGGTGCCATATCGTGACCTGAATCGTTGTTACTTATTGCATTGTTTGAAGCGGGTGCTGGGTTGTCAAAGTCGGTAAGGAGGTTAAGGATTTCTGGGAAAGACAGCACCTCCTTTCGCCATCTTAACGGGGTTTTTAATCGCCAGGAACTACCCCATCTGGAATTGTGTTCGTTTGCTTCGCCATTTCTCACTATCACGCTCGTCGCCATGATAGAACCTTGTTTGGCCTGTCTCCATAGACTTTCCTACGAATAGTCAAGCACTATAGAGGCAGTTACCGGCGGGACCACTGGGAGGTAAAGGCCACTATAACTGAGAATAGGTTAAGAGAGTCATAGTTACTCCCGCCGTTTACCCGCGCTTCATTGAATTTCTTCACTTTGACATTCAGAGCACTGAGCAGAAATCACATCGCATCAACTCCCGCCTCAGGCCTTCGCGATGCTTTGTTTTAATTAAACAGTCGGATTCCCCTGGTCCGCACCAGTTCTAAGTCAGCTGCTAGGCCCCGGTCGGAGCTCCTGAACCCAGCCAAGCGAGGGGGGCTCCCCGGGCACAACGGAACCCCGTCTCGGACCTTTGGCATAGCGTCAGGCCGGGGGACAGGGCCCAGGGCTGGAGCACCCGACCCGGGGCCCGGAGGGGCCCCTGGACCCAGCCGGGACCCCTGGAGCAAGCCGGGGCTCCCGGCCCAGAGGCGCAGGGGAAGCCTCCCCGGGACCACGGGACCCCGTCCCGGGCACCCTGCCACGCGGCAGGACCGAGGACGGAGCCCGGGGTGGGGAGGCCGCCCTCCCCGGGGCCCTCCGGGGCCCCGGACGGAGCTCCTGAACCCAGCCAAGCGAGGGGTGCTCCCCGGGCACAACGAAACCCCGTCTCGGACCTTTGGCATAGCGTCAGGCCGGGGGACAGGGCCCAGGGCTGGGCACCTGACCCGCGGCCCGGAGGGGCCCCTGGACCCAGCCGGGGCTCCCGGGCCCAGAGGCGCAGGGGAAGCCTCCCCGGGACCACGGGACCTCATCCCAGGCACCCTGCCACGCGGCAGGACCGAGGACGGAGCCCGGGGTGGGGAGGCCACCCTCCCCCGGGCCCTCAGGGGCCCCGGACGGAGCTCCTGAACCCAGCCAATCGAGGGGGGGCTCCCCGGGCACGACGGAAGCCCGTCTCGGACCTTTGGCATAGCTGCAGGCCGGGGGACGGGGCCCAGGGCTGGAGCACCCTACCTGGGGCCCGGAGGGGCCCCTGGACCCAGCCGGGGCTCCCGGGCCCAAAGGCGCAGGGGAAGCCTCCCGGGCTCAGCGGGACCCCGTCCCGGTCACTCCTGCCACGCGGCAGGACCGAGGACGGAGCCCAGGGTGGGAGGCCACCCTCCCCAGGGCCCCTGGGAGCCCCTGAACCCGGCCGAGCAGGGGAGGCTCCCCGGGCCCACGGGACCCCGTCCCGGGCATCCTGCACACACGGCTGGCCCGGGGACGGACCCCAGGCTGGGGCAGCATCCTGGCCCGTCCAGCTGATGGCTGAGGACCGCTAGGCCGAGAGGGGTTCCGGCGTGCCCTGTCCCTAGTAATCCGGAGGAAGGCTACCCCCCTTTCTGGTAACCCGTGTGCATCGCGAGACTGAGGGGACCCTAGGCACGGATGCACCCGACCTCCTGGAGCCCTGGCTGGGATCGGGGAGGCAAATGAGCCCTCATCGGGACTTCCAGGCCAGCCCGGCCATCTGGTCGCCCCATTGGAAAGCATTGCGTGCGACCAGATGGCCGAGGGGATAGGAGCGACCAGATGGCCGGGACCGAAAGGACGCCCATCTGCCCACCCCGAGCCTTCGCGGTAGGGCTCCCGCCTGCCCTTGCAGGGCTCGGGGGCCCGCTTCCCGGGTGCTCAGGGGACCCCGGCCGGGCCTTAGGCACGGGGAGGCCAGCCGGAGCTCTCGGGCCCGGACGCCCGGGGGAGGACTGCCCAGGACCCGTGGAGCCCGTCCTGGGCACTTTGCCACGCCGCAGGCCGGAGGAGGGATCCCCGGACGCTGGGGAGGTGTTGTCCGGGCCCAGCCCATCTGGTCCCCAGCTGAGAACCGCCAGCCCAGGAGGGGTGTCCCGGCATGCCCTGCCCCTAGTAATCCGGAGGAAGGCTACCCCGCTTTCTGGGAATCCGTGCGCACCGCAAGGCTCAGGGGACCCTGGGCGCGAACATGCCCGACCTCCTGGAGCCCTGGCTGGGGTCCGGGAGGCAAATGAGCCCTCATCGGGACTTCCAGGCGGCCCGGCCATCTGGTCGCCCCATTGGAAAGCATTGCGTGCGACCAGATGGCCGAGAGGAAAGGTGCGACCAGATGGCCGGGGTCAAAAGGACTCCCATCTGCCTGCCCCGAGCCAAGCCTAGCCTTCCCGGTAGGGCTCCCGCCTGCCCACGTAGGGCTCGGGGGCTCCGCTTCCCGGGGGCTCGGGGACCCGGGCTGGGCCTCATGCATGGGTAGGACCACCGGAGCTCTCGGGCCCGGACGCCCGGGGAAGGACTGCCCGGGACCCATGGAGCCCGTCCCGGGCACTTTGCCATGCCGTGGGCCGGAGGAGGGAGCCCCGGATGCCTCGGGAGGTGTTGTCCGGGCATAGCCCATCTGGTCTCCGGCAGAGAACCGCCAGCCCGGGAGGGGGGTCCCGGCATGCCCTGCCCCTAGTAATCCGGAGGAAGGCTACCCCGCTTTCTGGGAATCCGTGCGCACCGCGAGGCTCAGGGGACCCTGGGCGCGAACGTGCCCGACCTCCTGGAGCCCTGGCTGGGATCCGGGAGGCAAATGAGCCCTCATCGGGACTTCCAGGGCAGCCCGGCCATCTGGTCGCCCCATTGGAAAGCATTGCGTGCGACCAGATGGCTGGGGTCGAAAGGACTCCCATCTGCCCGCCCCGAGCAGAGCCGAGCCTTCGCGGTTGGGCTCCCGCCTGCCCACGCAGGGCTCGGGGGCTCCGCGTCCTGGGGGGCTCAGGGACCCCGGCTGGGCCTCAGGCACGGGGAGGACCACGGGAGCTCTCGGGCCCGGGCGCCCGGGGGAGGACTGCCCGGGACCCATGGAGCCCGTCCCGGGCACCTTGCCACACCGTGGGCCGGAGGAGGAGCCCCGGATGCCTCGGGAGGTGTTGTCCGGGCATAGCCCATCTGGTCCCCGGCAGAGAACCGCCAGCCCGGGAGGGGTGTCCCGGCATACCCTGCCCCTAGTAATCCGGAGGAAGGCTACCCCGCTTCTGGGAATCCGTGCGCACCGCGAGGCTCAGGGGACCCTGGGCGCGGAACGTGCCCGACCTCCGGGAGCCCTGGCTGGGATCCGGGATGCAAATGAGCCCTCATCGGGACTTCCAGGGCAGCCCGGCCATCTGGTCGCCCCATTGGAAAGCATTGCGTGCGACCAGATGGCCGAGGGGAAAGGTGCGACCAGATGGCCGGGACCGAAAGGACTGCCATCTGCCCGCCCCGAGCCGAGCCATAGCGGTAGGGCTCCCGCATGCCCTTGCAGGTCTCCGGGGCTCTGCACCAGGGACCCTTGTCCCGGGCAGATGGACACTTGGCAGGCGGCAGGACGGGGGCTCCCAAACCCCAGGCCCTGACCGAAACGCAGTCCCCGGGGCCGGTCCGTGCTTCTCAACCCAGCCAGGCCGGGGAGATTGGGGAGCCTGCCCAGGCACGAGGGACCCCTGTCCCGGGCACACGGACCCTCAGGACGTGCGCTCGTTTTCCACACATTTTTTCCAAAATTCTGCGTAGTGGCGCTACGCCAACTACGCCCAGCCCTAATGTCATGTCTACATTGGATTGTGCAATGCTTGTTATGTTGACCTTCCTGAGTTAGCTATTTACAAGCTTTAAGGCATTCAGAATATGGGAGCATAGCTTGGCCTGAATGTCAGGTAGTTTGATTGGCTGTACTAGGCTCACGTTAAGCTGCACTGGTTGCCAGCTCCTAGAAGGACCCACTACAAGGCACTCTGCTGTGCCCAAAAACCCAGTTAAGAATCAATACAAATGCTTAAGTGATTGCTTCCAAGTCTGAACAATCCCTTAGTTGTGGCTATCACTCTCCCAGTTTAGAAAGGCTTAGGGGGGGGGATGGAGAACGGGGAATGCTCTTTCTCTCTCGTTGCTTCCTCTCTTTGGAATGTCCTCCATCATTGTTTGCGATAAATAGAAGAGCATTCTGTGCATGAGACGGATCTTTAAATGGATCTCTTTTATTGACTAGCTTCATATCTTTTCTGTTGTTGTTAGTTCAGGGCATTCGTTGCACTTTATAAGTCACAACTCAGCTCAACTTATATCCTGCATGTTTAAGTTTTTGAATATATTAAATGGTTGCCCTTTGGCTCTGAACACAGGACCAGAGGCAACTATTGAAATTGGGCAGAAAAGATGGGTTGTGGCTCTCGTCTTTTGGTGATGGAACATTGTCATCCGAGGCATAGCAAAGGTGTCTGACGGCTGACCCGCCGGGAGACCGAGAGATAGCTCAGCTATGTGAAGCCTGAACATATAATTTAACCCTAACCACAGACAGAACCAGAGGCTTCTGCCAAAACCAAACACCTTTCTGATCAGTTTACAGAGCGCATTGCAAGACAGACGCTTTAATGTATGCCTTGTGTCTTTTTCTCCCGGATGGTGTCTATGCAGAGACAGTACGCCAGCACTCCCTGGTCTGGGCATTGCATTGCTGTGTTCTACCTCCCTAAACTAGAGGAGTTTGGAGCAAAATGCTTTTGAAACCTTACTCTGCTTTGAAACTTAGCCCGGGTCTGTGAAAAGCAGCATAACTGTGATAATGGGATAGGAGGTCACCAATGCAAACCGGTGCACAGTGAAAACACCCCTTTGGGCTCATCTTCTGCCAGTGTTCAATGACAATCTGGCAGCCATGATGTCTGACTGACGACTCTCTCCTGCCTCTTTCGAGGCTGTCCCTTTATCTACCAGACCAAGCTAATTGCTATAATTAGTATAAGCATATAGGGACAACCATTAGAAAGAATATGGTCACTCTCCTCAAAGGAATTTTGGAGAAGTTTGAAACAAATGTTGCATTTTATAACGCACCGTACACTTTCAGGATTTATAATTGGTATTTTAGTGGATTTCATACTATATATGCTGGGAATTTCAGAGCAGAATTGAAAGCATATTTATTGTTTTTTATAACAAATGCCACTAAGAGGCACTATTTCATTGCTAGACATTGCCCATCAGCAGAGTCGGACTGGGACAGAAAATAGGCCATGATAGACATAACCAGAGGCTTCCCTTAGTGAATCAGAGAGCTAAAAAGGTGCCCACACTTGAAAATTGGGGACTTTTGTACTTGTAAAGACACACTCTGTAGGTGTTTTACAAGGTATGGGACACTGCATGCATTTGTACTTGCTGAAGGCAACGTTTGTGGTAGTATCAGGGAAATCAATAGTAAAAACCAGCCAAGCCGACCATTAAATAAGCCCACAAAGGGTAAAAAAAAAACGTCCCACACACTGACCTGTCAGACCAGCCCATCGTGCACTGCCTGAGTGCCCTATGGGCCAGTCCGACCCTGCGCATCAACCATACAGTCTATGTGCTCAGAATGTGAAGGAATACTTGTATCCTTTGCATGCTAGAACGCCATTTGTTGCAAGGTCATACTGCATTTGGCTAAGTTTGCACTACAGACATTCAAACATGCATTGATACATACAATACAACAGCAGGATGTGGCTCGGTCTTGTCTTGGAACAGTAAGCCTTGGGGCTACGATTGAACACACAACTGGTGATGGGTGATTTGCACACTCAAGGATCCTCACAGTTCACAACGGCGGTCCCAAAGGATACCCAACAGAGAGCGGTCAGACGCCACACCCAACGCAATATCAAGATGGTCCAGAGCACACCGTAAACGTTGATTGACCATCCACACCGCACACCGGATATGAATTGTTGGTATTTTATTCCATTCATATTATGAACAAAGCATTGAAAAGAATCTTACAATGTACACAGAGAATCCAACTGTGATAACACTAGAATTAAAGGAACATGACCAGTACTGTGCTGTTGTAGCCGTGTGGTGTTGAAAGTGCCTTTTTCAAGGCTGTAATATATATATATGAATCATGGTTGCCACATAATAATTGCCAGAAGCAAAAAATATATATATGGAAAGGAGTGCATCATTAAAGAGAAGAAAGAAACGTGTTGTATTAGCCGAGAAGTGTAGCATGCACAGAGAAAACACGTAAGGTAACCGGTGGGAGGATAGGATGTGCTGTAGGTTGGATACAGGTAAAACCTACACCACAGATGCACAGATTCGTTAGGCAGGGAGAGTTCCCAAACACATCTCGTGTACAAGGAGGAGGACTGCTCATCCAGGGCAGGACCCCAGCTTCACTGTAGACTCTTCCGGTGATGTGCCCTCAAAGAACTGGGGAGCTGACTGTCGGGGACCGCAGACCTGCTCCTCAGGACTTCTTCCACCATACTCCAGGACATAGTTTCTACTGGTCAACGAGAAGTCCTGGAATAATGACTGCCTGCGTCTGTTCTTCTCATATACTCATTTTTAGGTCAGGCCTACTAGACAGCGCATTCCTTGTCTGTTGTGAGGCACACTGTGGCCTCCCAAGAACTTAGATGGGCTTGGAGCCCACCCACTGCTTACCATTGGTTGGAATCCTTGTCACTTTCATTTGCCTGCTTCTTATTTCGATCCCAGCTTGTCAATCTTGTGTTTGTCCCTCCCCTGTGCATCTCCCCCCTGCACTCTGTGCTGCTCTCTGTTGGCTACTCCGTCTTTGCCCTCACCCTGGTGCTTCTGCGTACTGCTCCCCCCACCAGTGCCCTCGGTGTTGCTTTCCATCGACCCCTGCATTGCTTTCGCTCTTGCCCTCTCCCCATTGCTTTCTTGTTCCTTCCAACACCCCCGTTGCTTTTGCATCCTCTTCCATGTTGGTTCAGTGTCCTCCTCCCCTTCCCCTGTGTTGCTAGCCGTTCGGCCCAACTATCCTCCGTTTTGCTTCCTCTCCCCTAACTGCCTGCCTCTTAAAAAAAAACGTTTCTGCATTTTATTAGGTCTCGCCTACGCAGCGCGCATGCGCTGCATAGGCAAAACGACCTCTTGCTATCGATTCGGCTTTTCAGCCAAAAACGTGCACGCGTTCCATTGCCTTCAATGGCAACGCGTGCACGTTTGGCGATTCACTTGCGGGAGCGAGCAGCGGCGCCATATGGTAGCAATTATCGCTCCTGGCGCCGCTCGCTCCCGCAAGTGAAACGCTTTCACTTTTGCCGACATTTTTTTTTTTTTATTGAGGTGCGCACGCTTGTTTGGGTTCCTTACGAGCTGGTATTTGTAGTTTTGCAATACCTGCACTGTAGATAATTAGTGGGAAAAGTGATTGTGAAGTTCATTAGAAAAGAAGGCCTATATTATTGTAGGAGTTATTCTGACTCTGACATACAGACTCGCTGTAGTGTCGCCAGGAGTATAATTGAAGGACGCAAGTTGCATATTTCAGCCCTCATCCTATGTCACTCGGGGGGAGGTGGTGGGGGCTTGAGAAGAAGAGCCCACTAGTGCATGCACATCTGCAGCGCGCATGGGACCGTCGATGGAGTTATGGGAAGCGAGGGTGTCGGGTTCTGGCAGTGACCTCACCCCTGGGCTTCTGGCCATTCCTGAAAACGGATCTCTTTCTCTTCCTTTATGAATCACTTCGGCACATCACATTACCTTCCATGAGAGATGCGGCCAATCCGAGGCTTTGCGCGTGCTGTAAAATCACTCTTCCTCGTTCCTCCTTCGCGAGTGAGGTTTTTGACCGACTTCCCACATGAAACGACCTCCTAGTAAGCCTGTGACGTGTACATAATGAAGGCTCCTTGTTGGTGATGAACATACGCGTTTCTCTGACTCTACCTTTTAAATGAGTCGCCCCGATATTGGTGATAATTCTGGCTTTCAGGAGCAGCGCAGTTGTGCTACCGTGTGCTTTGCCTGTGACCCGCCCTGCGGCCACCAATCTAAAAACAGAAAGTGCAACACCGGGTCAAGGTACTGCCCGAAAAAAACATCTTTAACACTCATATATAAGCATTAGAACATTTAGAAGCATGATTTGTAGCTCGAGAAGCATGCGTTGCTCACCAAACTGCTTAGCACTCTGGGACTTGTAGTTTAGTATGAAAACAATAACGTGAATGCGAAGAATAAAAAAAAAAACGAGGGCTGGATTAGCAGTTCGCGACTGAACAGGCCTAACTTCAGAGCTTTGCCTAAAATTATAATACCTGTATAGCTGGCAAGTTTTCCCAGGTCCATGAGCGACTAGTTCTGCCAGTTCTGTTTTCCTTAGAACTGTAAAGCGCTCCGATACCTTCGGGTCTAGCTAGCGCTAGAAGAACACTGGGCCATTTAGTCTTGGTTTTATACATGGTTAAATGAGACTGCAAGTCGCAGATTTGCAAGGAAAACCGGGCCTGGCCTAACATGTCACTCAAGGACCTGCTAAACTTAGCAGCTATGTACATGTAAGATGCGTGGCGCGGAGTGAGAGGACAATTTATATATCAGTCACATTGAATCCAAGGGCTTGATGTTCTTTTGATTTTTGCAGTAACTGAATTTCAGTGTTGTGTAGTGTATGTGGCGTTGGTGTGTGCTGCTGGCTTTTAGTGGTTATTGGCTCTGCAGATAAAAGATCTTACAGCTGGCCAACTGAATAGTACAGATGTTATCTTGCCTGGCAGGATGAAGGACTGAGTTGCACCTGCTCGGATTCAAACGTCATTCATCGATGGCAGCAGTGCGCGCCTAACCCACTGAGCAGTCTCGCTGGCTGTTCCCAAGGGATTTGCATTTGCATTCCTCCCAGCGCGGTCTTTGTACCCACTGCCCACACACTCCCGGGAATCCTGCCGGACGCCCTCTCTGCCCCGCGCCAGCAGACCCCCCACCCCTAAGCGAACATCGCACTCGTGAGAAAATGCTTCGGAAAAAGATAAATGCTCGGCCATCCATCCTCAGCTGTCACACCGAAAATCTAATTACCCACCTGCTCTGAGTGCTTTTAATCTGCTGCTGGCTGTCTGGGGGCGACTCCAAAATTTGTAGGGGGTGTCTGTGGACACTGATTCGCTCCAATGTTGATTGCACCCTTAGATGGTACCTAGTGTTTCCACTGAGCATCTGAGATGTGGGCATAACATATGCACTGTCACGCCCTAATGTAATTGATCTGTTCAAGGACCTTGACAAGGTTTCACAGTGCTTCTTAGTATAGCGCCAGGATGCTCGTCTACAAGTGGCAGTGCGCTTTAGAGATGCTCCATTCATTCATTCATGCCTCTTGCCTGAGCTCCTGATATCAGGTGTGATTTAACCTGGCTACATGCCGCCGCCCCCTTGCAGTCACCGACAGACAGTGAGTGACTCCGCCCATTGCAGTGGGAAATCGTCACATCTTTGTAGGGTCGGCAGCTCATTTTCCTGTAGGAGAATAAAACCACTGTTAAATGGACACATAGTTCCCACATTGCTTGTCAGAAGAACCAACACTGCTGTCGAAACTACCATTCTGAAGTTTGCCTCCTGGAGGAACGTCATTGATTGGAGAAGGTGGGCCAGGTACACTGTGCCAACTTGAGGGGCAGCGTTGTATAATGGAATGCACCACTCCAAACACTGCCATTGCAGAAGCCACAGTGCTCCGCAACGTGCAACCATTCCATCTGTGGGTGTGTCGGCACTTCTTGGTGGAGACCGCATACCTGCCAACTAAAACAACAAGCATTAAAAATGCAATAGGTCTCGCCTTTCATTAAGTTAAAGCCATTTGCTTTGCTATACAATAGCATTAGCAAAGCAAATGGCTTTAACTTAATCAAAGGCGAGACCTATTGCATTTTCAACTCTCGGGCTCTCAGACAGATGTAGACATTGAATCAAAAAATAATCTTTTGAGTGTCACTTTCTCCTTATTTCATCACAACCTAGTCTCTTTACATTTTCTACCTTTCTCTACATCTTTCTGTGCCTACCCCCGCTCTGTTCACCACTCGCTCACACCGGGCAGCTTAAACTTTCACCTGTTTTGGTGTCCGCAGTTCTGAATGTTTCATGTGTAATTTACACTGTTTGTCACATGGTCCGATAATGGGTAATAAATTCAAACTTCTTGTGAATGGGGGGGCAAAGTGTGTCTTGCCCGGGGCCCCAGAATTCCTGAAGATAGCGCCGACGGCCAGAATATGCTGTGTACACGACTTCATCGTATGTATGATTGTAATTGTGCTGTGCTCTGTCGTCGGGCTCCAACACCAACAGGTAAGAAGTCCAGTCAATAGTTTTGCTGGGCCATTTCAGACACGTCGTAAATATGAGCGACGCCCACACAAAACAAGCTTTGGCATAGCCAATAGGTCTCGCCTTTGGGACCTTATAAGTGTTTACCCATGCAACAGTTGATGTTGTTGCACCAAGGATATTATGCTGCATAACTAAATACTTATAAGGTCCCAAAAGCGAGACCTGTTGGCTATGCCAATGCTTGTTTTTTTTAGTTACAGATCCAACTCTGATTTGTAACTAGAAACGCGCACATGTGATTCGCATGCCTACTATATGACGTGGGCAGCTGCAGTAAACACATTTTTTTTACTTTAGCCATGCTGCACAGCCAATGCTTGTTGAGGTAGGGATTCTGTATTCTTCTTCTGCACTTTGGATTAGGATCAGGCTCTACCAGACATCTCGGGAGCCCATCTTTGGTTAATCGAGACACTCTTGTTGTCTTTGGGTGATGGCAGGCAGGAGGGGTACTGATAGCAGCACCTACTTCTAGACAACCAA
Source organism: Calotriton arnoldi (assembly GCA_963921515.1). Lineage (NCBI taxonomy): Eukaryota > Metazoa > Chordata > Amphibia > Caudata > Salamandridae > Calotriton > Calotriton arnoldi. Next base: position 715,801 of record CAWUFW010001440.1, read on the forward strand.
AACACCAGCACATCTGAGGAGAGCCTACACACTTTACACCTATCCACCATTCAGGAGCGACATCTCAAGGTTCGAAAAGTGGAAGCCCTGACATAGTGCTGGCCTTCTCCGCACTCTCTACTCAAGCCTAATGGACAGGACCACTGGAATTATGCGGCAGGAGAGGGCCAAGTTATGCGGCAGGGGTAAGTAAATTATGCGACAAGAAATGCCAAATTATGCGGTGTAATGCAGAACATTTTGCAATAGTATTACTTCATTATTTCGTCATTTTCAAACTTGGTAACACTCTCTAGGCATTGTTTGCACCTCATTAGTACCAGTTTAACACCCAAATATAGCAATAAGCAACAGAAAGGGGACCGGTCTAGATTTGCAAAGGGTTTTCTACTGCACAGAAACATGTATTGTCGCATTTTTAGAACTTTTGAACCGTTTGAGCTAAAAACATTTTTTTTTTCATTAAAATCTGCAGATTATGCTGCAGATGATGGATTATGTGGCAAATGTGGCAAATCTATAATCATGCAAAAATCGCCGCAGCTGCAGAATTGCATAATTCCAGTGGCCCTGCTAATCGAGTGTCATTAAGGAAGAACAACAGGCGGGACATAACCAGGCCTGTCCCTGCATCTCTAAACAGCCAAACGTCTCCAACCAGGAGGATACAGGAGTGTAAGGTGTACACCAAGCTAGTCTGGCAGGCTACCTCCATCTCGTGCAGCACGCCTCTAAGAGAAATCCAAGATGGAGGTCAGCGGGCCCATAGTTGCACAGGACCCGTACACTCCTGGCTCACACTACCACACATGGGGCACACACGTGGAGTGTCGAGAAGGACCTGGGTATGCGAGGCTGACTAGGACTTTACTGTGGCGAGGCTAGTAGCCACTCGCCCATTGCCATGCCTGGTAAGCAGGCCTGTCACACTACTATCAGTTACATGCCTCCACCATTGCCAATCTCAAGTAATCTGGAAAGGGGCGGGAGTCCAGGGGAGTGGTCTGTTCCGGGTATGAATGTCACTTGTAGTGGGTCCTGGGCTCACACACGTGATCGCTGTGTGCGCTGATGCCTCAAGAGGTAACAAATACAGTCCAGCGCTTAATTTGTGAAAAAACATAAGTGCCAGGCCCCTCATCAGGAGGACAGCTGCAGCTTGCACCATCCGTTATCATGCCAGCACTGCCAATGACAGTGCCTACACAACTACTAACCATCACACTCCTACATATCTGACAATTCAGACTATTCCAGGCCCCCAAAGCGATAAGAATGGCTTTGGCGGCAGGTAATAGTCATTTTTAATGTATATTGGACTAATAATTAACTGCTGTTGTGGCAGACTGTCACAAGCACTGGTGTTGACAATAAAGTGCTGGTGCGGAGCACCGGAAATAACCGGCTCACATTAAGCACTGCCAGAGATCCTTCTAGGGGTAACTTAGGGAGGGGTGCACGCTTGTATATCATGGACGATACATTCACGTCCCAGCTTTTGGTAATTTGTAGTTCTATCTGTACTTCAAGCACCAGTGAGCTGTGGATTACATATTACGTTACTTTATCAGACTGAAAAACAGTTGCTACGAAATATTACATTTTGCCTTTTTAAGTTGAAAACCTGTTGCTTCAGTGTCATCAAGCATTGGATGAAGCTATATCTAGTCCTGCTAGAGGACTTGGTCGATGGTGGCACAATCTAGAGAGATCCTGCTCAGAATGGTCAGGGGTGATTATGATCCATTGAGTCACTCATAATGTAATGAAAACTCGGCTTATTTGTAGGTATTGTAAGCAGTGCTTTAAATGGGCCGGTACTCACCGGTACTGAGTACCGGCACTTCTATATTTTCTCCCCTTGAGTACCGGGACCTTTCCTCGGACAAGGAGAGTACCGGTACTCAAAACGGCCCGGTTTTGATGTGGTTGGTGCCGCGCTCCTAAGCTACATCCAGGGTGTCTTTCAGAGGGGGTGGGAAGGTGACCATAAAACCGAATGGGCGCGAGTGTGGGACACATTGTTCAGGGCATACAGCTTGTTCGCATGCCCATTGTTTTAAACGCCCGCAAATCTTCGCCCATCAACAATTTAAATGAAAGGGATTTACATGAAAGCAAATCCCTGTCCTCTAGACTTAAATCAATGCATTCATGATTTTAAAAAAAACTGCAGAGCTAGTATTGATTCATTAGTGTGCCGTTTATTGTTAAACATTTGTTACATAACTATAAACTTAGGTTTATTTGCAGCACCCAAGTCACCTCCTAAGCATCTCTTTTCCAATGAGACACAAGTGGCAATCTCTGAAAAGGTTTCAATATGCGAATAGCTACATCGCACAAAATGCGACCCCCGACTTTGTGCTGCACCTGTTAAAGATTTGAAGGCCTCCAGTGTCGGGGGCACTGCGTGTGAAAGAGAATGTCTGAGGGCCAGAAAGTAAAAGCAATAAGTGTGGATATGACTGTGAGAATGAAAAGTAGTACTGTGTGTTTGTGTGAAACTAAATGTGATGCAGAGAGCATGAAATGGGCTTTTAAGTGTATGAGGGGGCATGTGTGTGTGAAAGGGCACAAATGTATTTAGACTGCATGTAGGGATTGTGTGTTAACAGTTCATCTCCATCTTTTCTAGAGATAATTTTGTGATTTTTATGTTCTCTGATGATTTTGTGAAATTTTGTTTATCTTTTTTTTTAAAATGCCCGCTATGTGAACAAATGGTGCAGGAGGTTTATCATTCAGAAGACAAATGTAGTGGCGGGGGAGCCAACAAATTTACAGGGAGAGCTGAGCCAAGGGTCTGGCTGGGCTCTAAGAGAACTTGCATGAGCCGAGCCCTGGAACTGTTTGAATGTAAATCATCCAACAAACATCACTTAAAATAGGATAAAGTCTCTTCAAAATAAAAAAAAGCATGTTTCTTTAACATGGTACAGCTATGACATTAATAGGTCACATTATGCAATACTGAGGTATAATGAAAAAGGGAGATTTGTAAAACAAAATATTTGCCCAAGATCACAGAGTTTGGTTAAGTGGAGAAGCCGGGATATATCCCAGGTTTTCTTGTTTCACTTTGTACATATTAGCCACTAAATGAGTACCTATTCATCTCTCCTTTTACATCAGATGTTAATGTTTTGTTTTTAACTTTGTGTATAAGGGCACGGCGAGTGCAGCAGGCAGAAGCCACATGACATTTCGGCTCATTTTGGGCTCGAAGTTCCAAGAGAACCTGGAGTTGATCCAGAGCCCAGCATCTGGCTCGAGCCTGGCTCGACCTGCAGGTGGCCCACACACCTCTAGGCAAATGTACTTTAGAAATGGCTACTCATGAGGCCAACTCTAGGTTTATTGATCTGGCAAAGGCCTAGGGTTTGCAGCAGAAAGTGGGCGCAGTCGCAAAGAGCAAAGTCTGAACTTAATTATTTTTTAAAACTCTGCCCCAAAGAATTTGACAAAAAGACAAATGTGATAATAAATGTATTCTGCCTCACCTAACTCATCACAACATGCTGCATTTCGAAATATTACCTGGTACAGAGATCTTTGTGTATCCAGTAAATTCCCGGGTACAATGGCACTTTAATAACTCTGGTGGTTAACGCACTTGCTGGAAATATCTGTATGCATTCTTCTAATCAAAGGTTTGACTGAACATAAAATTGCATAGAGGATCAATGTGCCTGCTGTAACGCACAGCATGAGACATGCGGATCACAGATTTGTTTTTTAGATAGATAGCTCTCTCTGTTGGTTACTGTTTTTGCTGCAGAGATCATTGTGTTACCTGCAGGTCACAAGTTAAAATCTTTGTCATATAGTTTAGTTATTCATGATCCTGCATCAAGGATATGTATACAAACTACAAGGCAAACGTTATGAAACTTGGTGTTTTTTCTCTCAATATTTTATTATTATAAGGTTGCTTAAAAAAAGGTTAGTTTGGTTAATATTAAGGACTTACTGGTAAGTACTATATAAATGGTTAGACATTCTTACAATGCATGCATATTTTTTGCATACAAAGCTTAGAAAGGTAAAAAATATAGCCCCACCCCTTGCCCCGCCCAAGCTCCGCCCCCTGTTTATTTTTGGCGAGTACCTGCACTTATTTTTTTCCATTTAAAGCACTGATTGTAAGCGAGACCGACGCAGGGACGATGGTAGCCCTACATGAGGATTCACCCTACTTGTGAGAGGCGCCTGTGGAAAGTAAGTTGTTGATTTAACAACATGAGTACAAAAAGCACATGTATGTAAGCATGCCTGTATGTATGTGTGCTTACAGGAGTCAGGCTCAGCTGTAAAGCAACAGAGAGCTGCACTGAACGAGGGGGCGCAGTGAGGATGTGGGTGCAAGAGACTGGGGGGCTAGATTCCCATAGCAAGAGCGCTCTGTGGTAGCTGTCGTCATACATGCTTTTGGAATGTAGCAGATGTCATGCAGAATGTAATGATGTAAAACGGACTGGGGTGGCAGAGGCTGGGAGGGGAGGCTGGGAGACAGTTGGGTGAGATCTTTCTCTGCTAATAAAGAACTTGACTTGCTCACACCTCTGCCCTGCTGCTGTTCATGGTCATACTATCTCGCACTGGCGATGAGGATGGGATGAGGAAGATCTCAACACGCAAATCAGTTTTGATCGTCCGGTGCAAAGCTTTCGGTGCCAGACACAAAATGTCACTTGCAGTTCGTGGGGTCTTTTTCTGCTTGCAGGAAAGCCATTTTCTGGCCATCTGTTTCATTCTAGCCTTCTCCTGGGTATAGACAGAATATTGAGTTTTTTCTGTCATCCTGCCAAAATATTGTGGCGAAATATTAACTACCACTATATCAGGGAGGTAAGTATAGATTTACTGTTGTTAACTGCACATTTAGGTATCTTGACCATATATATACATTTTCAAAGTCCCTATAAATGGAGTATGGGGGGGGGGCAGGGAACAAAGCCCCCTTCAGGTTGCCTTCTGATCACTGGGCTGGTCCAGGGACAGGAATTCACTTCTTCAAGGCGCAGGGGAGGCCCAGAGGATTCCGAAGGTCACCCACACATTGTGAGGGGCGCCAGCACTCCAGGAGGTCACCGGTCGACTTCTGCGAATGAAGGGGCACCTATACCAGGTAAGGTAGCGGCAGGCCCTGGTCAGGAGGATGCTCAGAGCCAGGGTAGGTATTACAGGGAAAGATTATAGATCAGGATGTGAGACAGCTGTACCCCCCACCATGATTGGTTCCAAATGTCAGCTGTCACATCACCAGAAAACTCCGGAGCATTTCACCAATGGTTCTCTGAGGAGAACTCATCAAGCATTGGCTCGAGCAGACCTCTCCCCTTGTGATTAGCTGACGTGGGTGGCAGTCACTCATGGGGGGTGGATTAGGTGCATGGTCAGCACACTTCAGACACTGCCGGGCAGGTGTGTTGGTTTAGCGCGTTATTTGGAGCGTTCCTGTACTTCTTATTAATTTGTTGTTTTTTGCACTTTTGCTCTGAAACTGTGCTTAAGGCTTCCATGCAGCAGAAGAATATATCCAACCTGTGGCTGCAGTCATCCATCCATCCATCTATTCACGCATTCCTCCTTCCCTCCCCTCCCTCCCTCCATTCATCCCTCCATTCATCCATCCATCCCTCCCTCCCTCTTTCCATACATCCATCCCTCATTCCCTCCCTCCCTCCCTCCATCTATCCACCCATCCCTCCCTCCCTCCAACCATCCATCCATCCATCCAACAATCCATCCATCCATCAATCTTTCCATCCACCCATCCCTCCTTCCCTCCCTCCCTACATCCCTCCCTCTCTCCCTCCATCCAATTATCCATCCATCAATCCATCCATCCAACAATCCATCCAACAATCCATCCATCCAACAATCCATCCATCAATCTTTCCGTCCATCCAGCCATCCCTCCTTCATTCCTTCCCTCCCTCCCCCAGCCATCCAACTATCCATCCATCCACTCAGCCCTCCTTTCAATCCATTCATCCATCCACCCATCCCTCCCTCCATTCAACCATCCCTCCCTCTTTCCATCCATCCACCCATCCTTCCCTCCCTCCATCCATCCCTCTTTCCATCCATCCATCAATCCCTCCCTCTTTCCATCCATCCACCCATCCCACCTTCCCTCTCTCCCTCCATCCTTCCATCCATCCATCCATCCATCCTTCTTTCCTTCCTTCCTTCCTTCCTATATTCCTTCCTTCCTTCCCTCCTTCCTTGCTTCCTCTCTTCCCTCCTTTCCTTCCTTCCTTCCTTCCTTCTTTCCTCCCTCACTCCCTTCCTTCCTTCCACCCTTCCTTCCTTCATTCCTCCCTCCCTCCATCCATCCCTCTTTCCATCCATCCATCCACCCACCCATCCCACCTTCCCTCTCTCCCTCATCCTTCCTTCCATCCATCCATCCATCCACCTATCCATCCTTCCTTCTTTCCTTCCTTCCTTTCCTTCTTTCCTTCCTTCCTTCCTTCCTTCCCTCTTTCCTTGCTTCCTCTCTTCCCTCCCTTCCTTCCTTCCTCTCCCCCTCCCTTCCTCCCTCCCTCCCTCACTCCCTCCATTCCAATCCTTCTTTCCTTCCTCCCTTCATCCCTCCCCTTCCTTCCTCCCTCCCTCTTTCCATCCATCCATCCATCCATCCACCCACCTTCCCTCTCTCCCTCCATCCTTCCTTCCTTCCTTCCTTCCTTCCTTCCTTCCTTCCTTCCTTTCCTTTTTACTTCCCTCCCTCCTTCCTTGCTTCCTCTCTTCCCTCCTTTCCTTCCTTCCTTCCTCACCCCCTTCCTTCATTCCTTTCTTCCATCCCTCCTTCCTTCTTCCTTCATTCCTCCCTCCCTCCCTTCCTTCCTCTCTTCATACCTCTCTTCCCTCCCTCCTTCCCTCCCTCCCTGCCTCCCTTCCTTCCTCTCCCCCTCCCTTCCTCTCTCCCTCCATTCCAATTCCTTCCTTCCCTCCTCCCTTCCGTCCTTCTTTCCTCCCTTACTTATCCCTCCCTCCTTCCCAGGTATGAGGACCGAGGTACTCCACTACACTCAACAGCCGCACGTAGCTCTACATACATCTACCTCACCTGCTGCTGCTGTACCTCAGGCTGTACCTCGAACACTAGGGTCTGCCTCAACCACCCAGACACCAACACATCCAGAGTGAGTGGTTGTGGTTCCTGGTCGGCAGTTTAACTCTTGGAGCGGGAGTATGGCTTGCGGAGATGTGCGTCGTCGGTACTGCGCACAACACTGGACGTGTCCCGCCCTCTCCCGGCCAAGATACACCTTTACAGCGGCCGTGGGCAACTCCTGGTCACTAGCAACTCCTGGTCACTAGCAACTCCTGCTAACTAGCTACTCCTGGTAACTATCAAGTCCTGGAAACTACCAACTCCTGCTAACTAGCAAGTCCTGCTAACTTGCAACTCCTGCTAACTAGCAAGTCCTGGAAACTACCAACTCCTGGTAACTAGCAACTCCTGGTCACTAGCAAGTCCTGCTAACTTGCAACTCCTGGTAACTATCAAGTCCTGGAAACTACCAACTCCTGGTAACTAGCAAGTCCTGCTAACTAGCAACTCCTAGAAACTAGCAACTCCCAGTATCAAGCAACTCCTGGTAACAAGTGGAAGAGGTGTGTCGCAGCGGCCAGGGCGGCTGACTCCGGAGCATGGGGCCCACAGTTTGAAGCCCGGCGGCAGCTCAGCACCATGTGACTCTGGGCAATAGCTCACTTAATCTTCCCGACGGCCCCCAGCGCCTTGACACCCTGGTAATTGTTTGCGCTTTACAAATACTGGTATAACAAGCAAGTCCTGGTAGCTATCAACTCCTGGAAACTAGCAGCTCCTGGTAACCAGCAACTCCTGGTATTAAGCAAGTCTTGGTAACTAGCAACTCCAGGTAACTAGCAAGCCCTGCTAACTAGCAACTCCTGATGACTAGCAACTCGTGCTAACTAGCAGGTGCTGGTAACCAGCAACTCCTGGTAACCAGCAACTCCTGGTAACCAGCAACTCCTGGTAACCAGCAACTCCTGGTAACCAGCAAGTCCTGGTAACTAGCAAGTCCTGGTAACTAGCAAGTCCTGGTAACCAGCAACTCCTTGTAACCAGCACGTCCTGCTAAGGAGCACCTAATGGAAACTAGCAACTCCTGGTAACTAACAACTCCTGGTAACTAACAACTCCTGGTAACCAGCGACTCCTGGTAACTAGCAAGCCCTGCCATCTAGCTACTCCTGGTAACTAGCACCAATTACGCCCCGGCCGTTAATTTCAGATAGTTTACTTCTATCAAATAACGAAAATAACACTGCTTGGCTGGCTCATAAATCTTAAAACAGCTGGACCTGTGCGGCGTGATCTGTTGCGATTAGTTTGTATTTTAAGTTTGCTACTGTAACGTTGTGTTAAATGAGTTTGCGATGTTCTGTTCTGCATCTCTTGTTTCTACGTCCATATTTACATCCTCGACCATTTGTTTCTGAAAGTTAAAGTGTGATCCTGAGGTGCGGACCAGCCATTTTGGGCCTGAAACAAGAACCTCCTACAGGGGTGTCCAACACAGGTACAGGAGGGCTACACCTATGAGGATCCGCGGATAATGCGTCTAAATGAAATTATATGCATAGTTTGGGGTTATCCTGGAAATAGAGCCAGATCCGTGGGCCTGCGCGGGAGACCCCTGGTCTAGAAGGAGAGGAGTTTTAGAGATGGTCAGACAAATCACCAAAGTCGAAGATGAGAGAGTGGATGGAATAAACATTCACACATTTCTTAGTGCATTTCAAGTGATCTTTATTGTTCAGAAAGGTGCACAGCCATTCAGTGACGTCAGCACCAGAAGACCTATCACAGACAGCGATGGGCACAGGAAGCCAGAGGGCGTGATGGAGTGAGGTCTTTGGAAGAGGAAAAGGAGAGACTCGGGCGTGATGGAGTAAGGTCTTTTGAGGAGGGACGGGAGTGCCTCTGACGTGATGGAGTAAGGTCTTCGGTAGAAGGACACAACCATGTGTTGCGTGATGGAGTAATATCTTTGGAAGAGAGTTAGGAGCGCTTCTGGTGTATGGAGTAAGGTCTTTGGAATAGGGTCAGGAACGCCTCAGGCGTGATGGGGTAAAGTTTGGGTAAGAGGGACAGGAACACCTCAGGTGGGATGGAGTAGGGTCTTTTGAGGAGGGACGGAGCTCCTCTGGCATGATGGAGTAAGGTCTTTGGAAAAGGGACAGGACCGCGTGAGGCATGATGGAGTAAGGTCTTCTGAGGAGGGCCGGTAGCACCTCCGGCTTGATGGAGTAAGGTCTTTGGAAGGGGGACAGGAGCGCCTCAGGCGTGATGGAGTAAGGTCTTTGGAAAAGGGACAGGAACGCATGAGGCATGATGGAGTAAGGTCTTCTGAGGAGGGCCGGTAGCACCTCTGGCTTGATGGAGTAAGGTCTTTGGAAAAGGGATAGGAGCACCTCTGGCATGATGGAGTAAGGTCTTTGGAAGAGGGACAGGAATGCCTCAGGTCGGATGGAGTTAGGTCTTTGGAAGAGGGACAGGAAAACCTCAGGCGTGATGGAGTAAGGTCTTTGGAAAATGGACAGGAACGCCTCAGGCGTTATGGAGTAAGGTCTTTGGAAGAGGGACTGGAACTCCTCAGGTGTGATAGAGTAAGGTCTTTGGAAGAGGGTCAGGAACACCCCTAGCGTGATGGAGTAAGGTCTTTGAAAAATGGACAGGAATGGCTCAGGCGGGATGGAGTAAGGTCTTTTGAGGAGGGATGGGAGCGCCTCTGGTGTGATGGAGTAAGGTCTTTTGAGGAGGAATGGGAGCGCCTCTGGTGTGATGGAGAAAGGTCTTTTGAAGAGGGATGGGAGCGCCTCTGGTGTGATGGAGAAAGGTCTTTTGAGGAGGAATGGGAGCGCCTCTGGTGTGATGGAGAAAGGTCTTTTGAAGAGGGATGGGAGCGCCTCTGGTGTGATGGAGTGATGTCTGCGGAGGAGGTACAGAAACACCTCTGGCATGGTAGGTTAAGGTCGTTGGAAGAGGGATAGAACACCCTCTGTTGAAAGTAGAATTCAAGCAGAACAAAAGAGGGGGAAATATGAAGGCAAAGACTGAATGGGCAACAACATGGACGAAATAAAGAAGAGCAGAAAACGTGGAGGAGAAATGTGTGGGGACAAAGAGTGCACCGGACTCTGTTCACTGTCAGAGCGCTGCAGGTGGGGCAGCGGGAGGCAGGAGGTAAAAGGGGGAACGAGGAGAGGGTAGGAAAAGGCTGTACCGAATGAAGGAGTGAAGTAGCGTTGGGCAGAGGCTGGAAGGTTGAACAGGAAATGACAACTGTGTGATTGAAGAAGGGGAATTGAAGGGATTATTTAACTAATGACTCTAATTAATCAATTAACTGATTTATTAATTAGGGCATGGGGCAAACCATACGTGGGGGCTAGCGCCTCACACTGAATAAACACTGGGCATTGACTTGCTTAAGAATGAGAGATTTGGGAGTTACAAGACGCACAATGTTGTGTCCATCTGAAGGGCGGGGGGTCTGCCTTTACGGATGTTGCACAGTGCGCGTTCCACGGTTGTGTAACCTGAATCACAAAATGGCGTCCACCCAGTGACATGGGTTTTCAGTGGACACAAAGAGAGAAATTTTGCGTGGGTCAGATGGGAGTTTTTTTTCTCTGACTACAGGAGAAAATGAAGGAAGTGGGTAAAGGCACTGACCATCGCTGTCGTTTGGGTGCCCAGTGTCTTTGAGGATTCTACAGTGGTCCCACACTTGTGGCTTTAAGAATCAGAGAATCAGTGAGAGAATGAAAAACAGGGAGAGACTGAGAGTGGAAGATTTGATGAGAAGGATGAAGCGTAGAATAGAAATTACTGAAGGTGGCGCGGTGTGCACCTGGTCATAACCAGCAAGAAGGTGGAAACCTAAGGGCACAGGATGAGAAATGGAGAGAACAAGGGAGTGGGGGGGGAAGTGGGAAGCAGTGGTAGGTTGTAGAGATGGCACTCTGAAGATGGTGGACAGCACATGATACTGTTCTTCAGCGGAGAGAGGGAGAGATAGCCAGGGCGCCATGAAGCCGATGGAGATGGCCAGTTTGTCAGTATTTACTGTAGATCGCCAGGATGTGCTCCTTGTTCTTGGGTTTGTAGCTGTCAACACCTGTGGGGAGAAGAGGACACTGGAGTCAGGAGAAGAGGAAGGTAGCTGTTGAGAAGCCAACAAGGATGACAGCGGTGCCCGAGCAACATGGCCGATGCCCGGTGGAGCTGTTTTGGCAGCTATAGAGGAGATTGACTTTGGTTTCACCCCCTTAGCCGTCACCTACCCAGCCGGACATTGGACATTGTTTTTCCTCGTCTCTCCGCTGTGTTTCCTTTCCCTCCCCCGCCTTCTCCCTCCGTGATCCTGCAGATGACTCCCCTTTCCAGCCCTACATAACCTTGTTTGTTTTTCTCCTACCCCCTGTCGCGAACCCTCACCCCCCACCCTCCCTCATGCTCCAGATAACTTGTATATGTTTTTTATTTTATGCTATGGTAACAAATGTAACTTTGTGAAACTTGTTCTTATGTAAAGCGCTCTGATACCTCCGGGTCTAGCCAGCGCTATATAAAACTTTTCAAATAAATAAAACAAATAAATAAAAAAGGATCATGAACCAAACAATACTTTTCCTGATTGAAGATGTGGAGAGGCAGAAAAGGCACAGAATCCGTGATGAACCAGGGAGACATAAAGGTCACTGCTCATGGTTTGGTGCTTTCAATTCTTGAAGCGTCATTTTTAGGTCTTGCCTAGGGACAGCTTTAGCTGTTTAGAAGACCTCCTGTTATCAATACAGCACACCGAAGTACATATAAGGAGTCTACAGAGAGAGCAAATGGGCATTGAACCAGCCCCCTTTTCCAGTGGCTTCCATGTAATTTTCAGGGGTTGTCACTGCTTGGATGTGCCTGTCCATCATGTTCACGGAGGATGGTTACATTGTTCTATTATCCCTTTAGGTTTCGTGACAGGGCCATCAAGAAGTAGTTCTAAACACCTGTCTCCACACTCCCCGTCTTCATGAGTCATGTCGCCCTCCAACCTGCCTTTTGCTCTTCTCCTTCCTATCCTGTTGTTTCCTTCTTTCCCTTTTCCAGCATCCAAAGCTTCCTCACTCAGGTAATTGCTCCCATCTCCGGCCCATCATGGCTTCTCATCATCACTCCACCACCCCGCCTGTCATCTCCCCCATCATTGCTGCAGGGCCTCAATGTCTCCTCAACGTTGTTCTGCCTCCCGGCCAGTCATTGCTCCCTGTTGTTGCTGAACTGCCTGGGGAGGCAGATAGGGCACAGGGGAGTGCTGCTAATTACAGCCACCATCAAGAGCATCCAGCCACAACAAGTGGGTCAGTACTCCATGGACGGAGAGCTGTACAAAGGGGAGTCTACACCCTCTGATGTGGTTCTTCACCCTGTGAGAAGGCTTTCTGATCAATGCCGCAGCTTGTGACAGGCGGAGTTCAAACCCAACCACCACATGCACAACACCTTCCTTCTTGGCAGTACCGGTGTCCACACTTGGACCCAATTCTTCTACCCAGCCCTGGTGCTACGCGACTGTGCCGAACTGTACAGGTTCAGCAAGGTGTGGCATCTAGTCTTCCTGAACTGTATCTCTGATGAACTCTGTGGGAAGCAGTGGCTACCTTTGCACAGTTACGGAAGAAAAGCACATGCTGGAGGCTGAGGCAGGGGAGGAGGAGGAGGCAGCTGAAAGCTCTCATTTACCCGCATTTGTATTATCGTTGTTGTTCTCTTCTACTTCCCAACTTTCTTTTTTACACCATGTCAGCGCCGCACTATGTCTATTCTGCAGCCAGCCTACAACCGAATGTGAAAAGTTAAACTGATGAAACTCTAATAGCTGGAAAGCTCTTGCTGTATTCGGCTATCTTCTATGCCACATCACCTCTGTCACTTCCCCTCCCTTATTGTGCATTTACTACAAAACTCACAGTAAGATAATTTCAGAGCAGTAACACCCCTTTGACCTCAAATGGAGTTCTGATTTATTTTGCAAGACAGCGGCCTCGTTTAGTTGAACAAACGGTCAATGTCCACCGTGGAGAACTTTGCACAGCAGGAATAGGATCCTCTGTGCAAATGGACATTTTATTCCTCTGCGGGGATAATATTTTTGTCCATGGGGAAAGCCCATCCTCTCCAACCCCAGCAAATCTGGGGTCGATCTGTTATTTTTCCCACCCAGAAGAGGGATTACGCAAACCCTTGGCTAGAATAAAGTTGCAATGATTTACAGGTTCATGAGGGGAATCCTCAGAGTTTCTGACCGCCCACAAACATATATGTTTGCGGGCATCCCCATACTTTCAAGATACACCATGCTTTAGAATGACCATGTTCCACTCCTTGAGTGGGATTTATGGCTGCAGATATCTCAGCGCGCTTGGCAGACACCCCCACTCTCATAAATGGGATCCCGCCTGTTGGGAATCCCTTTGTGAATTCCTGGAAGGCGTAGCAAAGTGAATTTTGTTATAAAAGTATATCTGTTACTAAATTTATCTTTGTGAATGAGACACTGAAAGTGGAAGTATCTACTCATACATGGACCCTCTTTTGGTCATGTTAGCTGTTGACTTGCCCAGTTCATTTAATTCCATCTCTACCACGTATTCCCGTTGGTGGTCACTGGCGAAGACTCAATGGAACTTTGGTTGTTTTGGAATTGTGGAATGTACTCTCTATTGAGAGCTCTGATCTGGGCAGGTCAACTCATCCCAGCATTAATTCTCTTTAGATATTTCTTGGAGAAGAGATGTGGCTGCTCTTTAGTGTCCGGTTTAATCCCATCTAAGACGTGAGCAGAGAGGACCATATAACTGTTTCTCTGGTTTAATTTCCTGACTTCTTACAGCTCTGTGTCTGATCCTCAGGGAGATATCACCTCAATGGAGGTCTCTGCAGCAAAAAACATTTGCTGTTGCTGGGTTTGTAAATCTCCCTGGTGACTATCACAAAGCAGGACCTCGGGGATAGAACCAAAACTCTGTTTCTTTCGATTTGATGAATATCCCGTGGATAACCATGACAGATCGCAGTTCCTGTGTTGGTGATTTCAGGGGTGCATAACAGAGGTAGATCTCTTGAATGATTCTCATGTGCTGTTCAATGGATGTAGACGTGTAGTGTCACTGTAGGACTCCCTGGAAATAGAGTCCCCAGCCCCTGCTTTGAGAGTTTGAGAATCCATGGATACGTTTCACATGGATATTTGTGCCTCCTTCCTGGTTCAGGGATTCATGAGAGGTAGAACCCATCGATAATACCAGCAGTGTTTCCTATGTTGGTGAATATAGCATTATATACGGTATTGAGACTGCGAGGCACTATTCCCTGCATAGGCAAATACATTAGGTGCTAGGAACCTCTGAGATCGCCGGCACAGGTTCCTAGGTAGGTGGATCCATGGAATGTTTTACCACGATGCTGTTGTGAATTAATATGCTATATCCTTAAAGGCTTAGCCCAACCTTACCTTGGAAGCCCTGCTCACCTTGTGCCAGAGGCTTTGTCCCACTGAAGAACTGCCAGTAAGTCTTGTCTTTTGCGGATTCTGCGAGGCCATTGATGGAGGTGACGTACACGCCCTGTGGCAACGTCTCTGTTTTAAAACTGAAAAACAAGCAAAATGATGCCAAATGAATGTCTCACTCATAGAAATCACATATGTATCTGGGATGGTGTGAAACAAGAGTAGATAAAGAGAGTGAGAGTGACGGGAAGAAAGTAGAGAAGAGAGAAAGAATGAGTGAGAGAGAAAAAGAGAATAAGAAAGAGATGTTGGGAGAGACTGAGTAGTGAGAGAGAAAAGGAGTGTTGGAGAAAGAGGTAAAGAAAGAGCAAACAGAGGTAAAACAGTGAGAGCTGAACAAAGACAGAAATAGAGTGAGACTGAGAATAGGAGACGGTGCCAAGAGACACACTCCTGTCAAGGTTCTGAAGTCCAGCATGGGTACAAAATCAGCCATTCAAAGGGCTTACAGGATTCCTACCATAAAGAAGTAAGGCGTGTAAAGGCTGAGCACTGTTTACTACATTTCCCACAGGTACAAGTACAAGACTTGTGAATTACTGACAAGGCTGTTGATCCTGTTTTTTGGGAGGGTCAGCATGACTCATGTAAGCCTATCCTAAGGACACCACGGACAGGTAGAAATGTTGTGGGAAATCTCTTTAAAAACATGAATACAAAATATGGCCAACATCATCCAGGAATATTAAGTCAGGTTTGATGGACACAATAGATCCTTTCCCATGCTGGCAAATTTCAGATGGTTCCTTCAATTTTGTCTGTGCATGCAGATTGCAGAAGAATTCCCCATAACAACAATGGCCATCCGATCTCACAAAATTCCTCCATGGTCATTTGAGTCTTCAGATCTTACCAGGGGCCAGATGTATGTAGCACAGGTCGCAAAATACTTGTTGCGACATGCAAACAATATTTTTGCAACCAGTGTGGTAATTTGAAAACCAACCTATGAGCTAATAGGTCGGTTTGCAGATTACTGATTCCTAGTGGGTTGCATTTTGACCTACCTCATGAACATTAATAAAAGGCCTTTTGTGGTCACAAACTGCCCGATTCTGTGAATCATGACATTTGCAAATACCAAAAATGCTTGAAACATCTGGCCCCATATTCCTTCAAAGTCATCCTAGCCAGCAGATCTCGGAATGCTCTTCTATGGTTCTTCTATCTATGAAATGTCAGAAGATTCCTTCATAGTCATCTCAGCCATCAGATCTCAGAAGATTCCCTCACAGTCGTCCCAGCCATCAGATCTCAGAAGATTCCTTCATAGTCATCTCAGCCATCAGATCTCAGAAGATTCCTTTATAGTCATCTCAGCCATCAGATCTCAGAAGATTCCTTCATATTCATCTCAGCCATCAGATCTCAGAAGATTCCTTCATGGTCATCCTAGCCACCAGATCTCAGAAGATTCCTTCATAGTCATCCCAGCCATCAGATCTCAGAATATTCCCTCACAGTCATCCCAGCTATCAGATCTCAGAAGATTCCTTCATGGTCATCCCAGCCATCAGATCTCAGAAGATTCCTTCATAGTCATCTCAGCCATCAGATCTCAGAAGATTCCCTCACAGTCATCCCAGCTATCAGATATCAGAAGATTCCTTCATGGTCATTAAAGCCATCAGATCTCAGAAGGTTCCTTCATAGTCATCTCAGCCATCAGATCTCAGAAGATTCCTTCATGGTCATTCAAGCCATCAGATCTCAGAAGATTCCTTCATGGTCATCCTAGCCATCAGATCTCAGAAGATTCCTTCATAGTCATCCCAGCCATCAGATCTCAGAAGATTCCCTCACAGTCATCCCAGCTATCAGATATCAGAAGATTCCTTCATGGTCATCCTAGCCATCAGATCTCAGAAGATTCCTTCATAGTCATCCCAGCCATCAGATCTCAGAAGATTCCCTCACAGTCATCCCAGCTATCAGATCTCAGAAGATTCCTTCATGGTCATCCAAGCCATCAGATCTAAGAAGATTCCTTTGTGGCCATTCCTCGCCAGCTGGCCTAAGTAGATTTCTACACAGCCAATGGATTCAATACTGGTCATCTCTTGACTTGTGTGCTCTTCCCCTTTGAAAATCCCTCCCTTGCTGCTGGACTTTTCCATTTACTGCACCCAGGGTCTAAGTACCCTTATTTGATCCATGTGGTACCTACTGCTTTATCCCACACTCTGATTTTCTGCCTGTGCCTCACCTCTCCTTTTAGTTGTACTGGGCTACATAATGCAGTGTTTTCTTTAGAGTGCTCCTAAGCCACAGATATTGCTTTTATTACATAGGGAATGTTTTCCTCAAACGTCCACTAAGTAGGCATACGCTCCAGTCCTTGTTCTTTTTTCTGGGTCATGAGTGCCTGAGAGAGTTCCTGGCACTACAACCACAAAGGAGAGCAGGACATTTCCTTAAAAGATAATTGTTTTTCAGATTCCTGGAGCTGCTATGGACTGTTGCTGTGTCCTGATATTTTTAACTGGGCTTGGCTACCCAGTCTGGTGGTCTTACTAAGACCCTCATTACAAGTCTGGGATTTCACCCATAGTGAAAGCTCTGGGTGAAAAATCACAACTTGCATTTTTAAGGGTCTCGCGGGCAGGAATTATCACGTCAAAAAACTCTGCACCTGATAATTCCAGGTTTGGGAAACACCGGCCGGCCAGTCACAGTTGCTGCAGGGGGGGAGAGGCTAAGAAAAGCAGCATTGCCCAGCCCTAGGTGGTCCTCTGTAGGTGGGGGGGGCAGACAATGATTCAACCAGAGAGGCACTAGTGTGTTCTGTGTCCCTTATATACCATTTGACCCCCATACTCTACCGGCTCTCCCGCTGACAATTTCCACCTGCTCAGAGCACATGGAAAATGTTAGTGTGGTGTTCCCTGAATAGGGAAAACTGCCTGGCAAATTATTCAATAATTGTGGTTCTGAGCAGTTATTCTGCATTCCATGGAAAAGGCTCTCAATGGCCAGAATCTTTGGTGTGGAGACAATGGCTGGTAAGTTGGATCCTGACCCCGGTATCTCAATGCCAAAGTCCATCCAACTTCTAATGTGGGCCTTAGATTAGTTTCTGTATAGGGTTGAAGATCCTCTTCTCTTTGCTTCCCAAATCCTTCCCTTCACACCTGTGCTACGGTTCTCCATTTTAAATCCTTTGAACTTCTTATTGCTAAACTCTGGAACCATCTTAGTTCGACTCTACTTTCATCTGCTACACTTACTACTCTAGATCCTGAAATACCTTTTCTCATCTGAAGCTCTGACAGGCATATTTCACCCATGTGATTGACAAGTTTCAGCGCTAAGTGGTAATTTCCATTAAATCTTCCTTTTTCATAAATGTTGTGCTGCTATGTGACTCTTAGTCAGAAATGCCCTAGGAACTAAAGGAGTCATTTATAAATTGAAATGGGGTACCCAGTGGCGTTATGGCAACACAATTATGCCTCCTGCCTTTAAGCGGTACTGTTTTTAATCTAAAGACATAATCTTATTGTTACTCCATGTTAAATAACAGTGTTCCCAAAACATGGCTATGGCCGTCAAAATAATGACCTCAGACATTATAATTTCAGAGACGTTCAGTGTTGAAAGCAATGGCCCCTAGTACCTATTGAGCTATATGAAAGTGGAACCTGTTTTAATTGGAGGTTTTGTGGTGAGAATGTGTGGAGGAAGAAGTATAAGGGATCGGGTGGCCCTTTGGATTTTACATTTCACAACAAAAAACATGGGCACTTTTCTCGGATTGATTTCTTCCTGGCAGATATAAGATTTTTGAATCGCACAATATCCGTAACTCATGTCCCGGAGCACCTCTCTGACCATTCGGCTGTAGTCTTAGAGCTACAAATGCCTAGAGATGTGTCAACTAAAAGGTGGACTTTTGATAGAACTCTACTTTTAGACCCCTAATAATATTGCGGTTGAAGGAAGAAACAGTGTCTTTCTTTGAATCTAATAAAGACTCAGCTGCATTGGATGTAATCTGGGACGCTTACAAGGTTGTGTAATAAGCCTGGATGCCAAGAAATTTAAGGAGGGTAGAAGGACGATTCAGAAATTGGAAGACGATATCTCCAGAGCAAGGAATGAAAGTAAAACCCACATAGATATGAACTCAGGCAGCGAGGAGAGTAGAGAGGTTTTAGCTAAAAGACAACTGCTAATAGACCACCTAGATGACATCACTAGGAAAAAGTGGGAAGCCAATTACGAATGTGGTGAAGGATGTGGGAAACTCCTTGCCTGGAAGTCTCGGATAAATCAGACCAGGAATTTAATTAAAGAAGTAATTTTGTCTGATTCGGGTGAGGTCTCTTCAGATAACTCCAAAATAGAACAGGCTTTTGAAGTTTTTTTTCAGGACTTATATACAGAAGATCTAGTAGTCTCTGAATCCCAAATTAAAAAATATATTGAGGATATGTCGTTACCATCTCTTGCAGAAAATCAGACCAGCCTGCTAAATCAGAATATCTCTCTGATAGAACTCAAGTCTGTAATCAAACACCTAAAAAGGGGTCGGGCAGCGGGTACTGATGGTATCCCTAATGAATTTTATATAGTTTTGATAGAAGAGATCGCCCTGTTCTTGTCACATTACTGGATGGGATCTTTTCAGATAGCTGTGTAAACCCCAAGTCTTGGGATGAGGCTGCTATCTCTTTGATTCTAAAACCAAATAAAGATCCATGAAAATGTGAGTCATATAGGCCTATCTCCCTGCTGAATTGCGACTATAAAATCTTTGCGCAAATTCTAGCTGGGAGGTTGAACCCGGTAATGAGTTCTCTGATTCACCCTGACCAGAAGGGGTTCATTAGGGGTCGTCAACTTCATGACTTAATTTATTAATTGATTGGTGCAATTGATATTGCCTCCACCAATAATTTACCTCTTACGACCTTTGCTTTCGATGCCGTAAAGGCATTCGATAGGGTAAGTTGGCCTTTCCTAACCTATATGACTCGAAAGTTTGGACTAGGGGATCACTTTGTTAGAGCAATCAGTAACATCTATAAAACCGCTACTGCTCGACTCATAGTTAATGGTAATCTCTCGAAATCAATTAGGTTGGAGAGGGGGATGAGGCAGGGGTGCCCCCTGTCCCCCCTATTGTTTGATCTTTATATAGAGCCCTTAGCCTGTAGTATTAGGGCTAGCTATACCTTTGCTCCCTTTGAGTGGGAAGGGTGGGAAAAGAAAGTCACCTTATATGCGGACGACTTAATGGTGTTTTCTAGGGACTCCCCTGCTATTCTACCTTGTCTAGAGGAAATCTTGATAAACTTCAGGAGGGTCTCTGGTTACTTAATTAACGCCCAAAAAACAGAAGTCATGACATGGAATACAACCACCTAGCAATGTGACAACCAAACAGCAAATTCGATATTTAGGTATACAAATCTCACATAAGATCTCTGAGTTAGCTCAAGTAAACCTCGATTCTAAAAAGAAAGAGATGACCACATTACTAAGATCTTGGGGTGGTCTTCCATTGACTATACTAGGCCGCTCTAATTTGATCAAAATGTCTATCTTGCCAAAGTTTACCTTTATTTTTGATTCGATTCCTCTACATTTTAATCTTTCTTCCCTGAAAGACCTCCAAGGTCTTATAAACAGCTTTCTTTGGTCTAACAAAGGGGTTAGGATTGCATGGAGGAAGCTGCGGTGTGCGAAGTTGGAGGGAGGCATTGCCGGTCCCGACCTTCGATTTTATTGTTATGCCTTCCAATTAAAGAATGTAAGGCCCCTCTTGTTTAATGCTTCCTGTTTCTCCCCAATGTTCCAAGCAATGGCCAAAAATACTCCCCAGGGTGGTGATGGTTGTTTGTTCAAGTTTGGACACCCCAAATATTTAAAAAAAATTAAACTCAAGGTGTTAAGATCTGCTTGCGAAGTCTGGTATTATATGAGGAAGATTCTAAAAATTCCATATTATAGTTCAGGGGCCCCTATTTGGAATTCCCCAGGAACTCCAACCGGTCTAAAAGATAGCCTGTCAATCCCATTAATGGAAGAAGATATTCTGAATTGGGGCCAACTCTTGCAAGAGAACAAACTTCTTCCTTGGGAAGTACTTTCCAACACTACTCATCAAAGACTCTCAAGATTTAAGTTCTATCAGTTATCAAGCTGGGCTGCCAAACTTGATAAAGAGGGAGAATTAAATGAAGATCATGAAATCATTCTACGGGGACCCCCTTATCAACGTAAAGAGGTCTCCAAATGGTATTGGCTTTTGGTTAAGGGGAGCCACCATTACTACCAATGGAAGAACCCTGGAGAAAAGACCTGCCTTTGACCAACGTAACATATCTATGGCAAGTATCGATGCGCACTTTATGGAATGTGGTTAAAGCTGCCCATCTTAAGAGAAACCATATGTTCACACTTCATAGGGCATATTGGACCCCGAAGAAACTTTCGAAATTGGGAGGAGATCGGCAGAAGGTCTGCCCGAAGTGCGCCTCTGATGACGCAGACGACCCGCTTATGTTCTGGCAGTGTTCTTCTATCCAGGGTTTCTGGTATAATGTCGGTAAGACTGTTACTGAGGTGTTGGGGCAAGAAATTAAGGTAAGCCTGATTTTGGTTATTTTGGGGGGGGTTTTCGGAGGAGAGCTTAAGTTATAACCTCTCCAACTTACAAACCTCTCTTTTATTTTTGTTAATTTTGCTTGCAAGGAGGAAAATCTGCATAAAATGGATCTCCCCTCAACCTCCAACGTTACTAGACTGGGTTTCCTCGGTGAAACGTATCCATAGACTGGATCTTGCGAGCTCTTCAAGAAAAAGAATTAGAATGTGGGGGATCTGGGATAATTGGGTTAATAACTTGATCATAGAATATCCTGTAAATACATGAAAACCTTTAAGGTCCAATGATTATGTTATAAGTGAGATTTGGGAAGACATTGTATTGTGTGTATACCTTTCCTATAGGATCATGGCAGCCGGTTTCGTCAGATCCCCTGATCAACTAAGAAGGTATCGTTATCTTACCTAGGGGATCCGAGAATAAACCTATGGTTTGCCTATAAACTTCTCACTTATCTATAAATGAGGACTAAAAAAAAAAAAAGAGAATGTGTGCAGGCCTCTAAAGACCTCATCCTGAGCCAAAGGCATCCTAAAATTGCTCCTGTGCCCTCTTCTATTACTCCATCACCCTTACCTGAACTCTTTTGCATTAATCTCTCGGGCTTTCTCCATCACGTGCAGTAGCACTGACCCTTCGGGCACCATGACCTGGATAGAGAACTTGAAACTGTCTCCCAGGAGGTCGTTGACTATGGTGTAATCCACTGTGATGCTGGGAACTGTAGGGAGAAAGCAAGAGACAGACCGTGCTTAGCATGGAGCAGGGAGGCCTCCATATGACTTTGGGTACATGGTCAGAGGATGGAGGCCCCTCTGGGTCAAAGCCCCTCAGAGGATCTTCTTACCATTCTCAGGGGCACAGGACTTGCCAACGTCCAGATATGTCTTGCCCTTCAGAAACGGGAGGACCTGCGATGCAGCTACTGGGATGGAAAATGTCCCCTGTGGAATCTCGCTCAGGACCTTGGCCAGTGTCTTGGTGCAGCTCCAGAGCTCCGGAGGATAGTACTGCCAGGCAGCAATGAGAGCCTGAAGTATGGAAAGAATGGTAAATGTACTCTGGAAGAATGAAAGGGGACTAAGAGAGGAGTCCCAGAATGCAAGAGAAGATCGCTGGAGGCAGACTGGGAATGGGGAAACAGGAACGAGGCTAACAGGATAGAGAAACAGAAAGAAGCATGCATAAGCTGACATAGCAAAAGAAATTAGAAATAGGACACACTTTGATATTAACTAAAATATCCTTCTGGACCTACTCAAATGCACCATCTCCTTCCCCAAGAACAATCCTAAAATGGTTGAACTTCTTCCTAACAAAAAGATCCCAACTAGGATGCTTCTTGAAATTGGCATATAGACTGATGCCAGTCCCCCTGATGTCTCCAGGCAACAATACCATTGACTGACCCCTTACTGCCAGAAAGTGCACTCCATGATGCCAGGGGTCCAACCATACTGGCATTATGGAGTGGATTCAAGCTAGCCTGGCTGATGAAGGGTGTTACCCAGAAACCGGTCCCAGGATGCTTGTTTCCGGTTCAGGGAAGACCTGGCTTGGCAGTTCGGGCTGGACTGTTCCCATGAGGCACAGGGTCAAGACTGATTTGCATATAGCTGGGTCTGAACTGAGGTGGCGAAGTGAGCTAAAGAATGATGATGGATTCAACCCAGATCTGTGACTGGGGGTGAGTGTCTGAAAAGTTTCAGCGCTCCGTCCATCATCTCCTTGTGTTTTGCTTTGTCCAACCATACTGACAAAGCCACTTCTCCAGTCGCTGCTATCTTGTAGGTCACTGACAAAGACTTCCGATGTCTTCCAAATTATAGAGAATGCCTATCCTTAATGACTGGTCCTCAGTCTATCAGTGGCCTTTGACACAGTTGATCACCAAGTGCGGGTTACCAAGCTATCCACACACATGGACATCACCGGCACAGTTATCAACAGGCACACATTATTCCTTTACCACAGACAGCAATGTGTGCAAATAGACTCCTCGAAGACGCTCCTGCTCCAAGTCAAACACAGATCTTCGCAAGCCTCTATTCTCACTCTAATGCTGTTCAACAATTCCATGGATCCCTTTCGATATTAACAAAACATAACAATGCAATTCACAAATATGATGGTCAATAAACAACTCTATCACCTGCTACCACCAACATGCAGCAAAGACATTGCCTGAACATCATCCACACTGGAGAGCTGCAGTCAACCTAAAATATAATCCAACAGAAAATGAGTTAATTCTCATTAACTGTAGAAAGATGCGGCCCCACATCAAAGCTTGAGTCAAAGCCACCAATCAGGCCAAGTCTGTGGCCTCTAGATCCGTAATACTTCTATTACTTACTGGCAATGGCATCACTCCGAGTCCTACTCCCTCACTTTACTTCCTTACAAATGATGCCTCCCTACCTTCCCTAGACACCAATTCCATGAAACTTCACTTAATAAAAGTCCTTCCCCCTGCCATACCTCCTGTACTTAAATCAAGCTCACAACCAACCCACTAGTCAACTGTTCTACAGTGGGAGGGCAGGAGGGAGGAGGAATTAAAGTGAGGAATGAAATTACTTGTAAGTAATAGAAGCATTACCCTTATGTCTCTCCCTTGCTTGAGTTCATTACAAATGAAATTTAGCAAGCCAACCACATAGACAACTGATCATAGTAAAGAAACATAACACCCGGCTTTACTAAACAGAACATAAACAATCCTGCTATTCCCTCATAGAGGAACGAACTGTGTAACCAAAGACATCATTTACACAAGAGACTTATAAAAGTCTATAACGCTTAGTGAAGGTAGAAGAGTCAGACCGTGTAGCTGCCCTACAGATTTCAGCTATTAAAGTTTCTTGTAATTTCACCACAGTTGAAGACATACCACAGACCTTCTTCATCTTCCAAAGTCCTCCAAGGACCTCTGAATGCTCAGATAGCTGCCCATTGTACCCGCATAGTAGCTACAGACAATCGCAACCTTGACCGTTCCAATAAAAAATTCCATAATCAGCATCAAACCAACAGAGCTAAGGTCTCTTCTCTCACAACAGCGTGACAAAGACCTTCAGTGCCTATTATATGATGTCAAAGCAGACAATGTTGTGCAGGCTTTTATAGTATCTATAAGATTCTGTGGAATCGCCTGTCCCCTTAGCTCTCTCCTCTCCACATCCACGCTGTCAGGTGGAGTTTCCTGAAGGTTTCTTATCAGAGTTCTGGCAACTCAAGAAGGGATGGAAATGTTGGAAAGTTCCATTCTTGTTACACCTTCATGGTAATCAAAAGAGGAAACCAATTGGCCCTTGGCCAGTGAGAAGCAACCAACACCACCTGAGCCCGCTTCCGCCTCACTCTCACTAAAATGATCTGTGAAGGGGAGACTGAGGGAAAGCATACAACAGACCCCCTGGCCATTGGCATGAAAGAACATCTATGGCCCAAGCTCAACTGTCCCTGTCTCTCGAACAGAACTGCTGCACCTTGGTATTGGTCACTGATGCAAACAGATCTAACACCAGGGCACCCCAATGCTGGGTCAGCAGATCATATGCTTGAAGGTGAAGAAAAAATCCCAGAGAGGATGGAATCATCCTGCTGAGAACATCTGCTGTCAGACTCGAGATCCTCTGAATATGAATCTCTGTTAAAGATATCAGGGAGTCCTGCGCCCAGGGGAAAATTCTGTGAGCAATCCTGTTGAGCACCCTGGATCTTGTCCCCCCTTGCCTGTTTCTATAAGCTTTGGCAGTGATGTTGTCTGTCCGAGTCAATACTGTTTTTCCCTTTATCTGAGATATGAAAAATAGAAGAGGTCGGTTCAATGCTTTGAATTCCCTCCGATTTGACAATCTCTGTGCTTCCATTAGAGACTAGAAGCCATGAACTTGTTGATACTCCAACCATAAACCCCATTCGGTCAGACTGGCTTCCATTGTGACTATTGCCTGAACTGGAGGATCCAGGGGAATCACAATCTCCAGACTGAGAGTCGATCTAGGATGAAAGCTTGTCTTTGATTTGTTGAGGCAGAGAAATCCTGATCACCAGGTCCTCAGAACTCAGATCCCAGTTCTCCAGAATTCAAGACACTAGCTTGTGTGAGTGGAATCTTGCCCAGGGAACAAGAAAAATTGTCGCAGCCAGATCTCCCTCGACTCTCAGTCACAAAGCCACTCTTGAAGCCTGTTGATTCCACAAATC
The DNA here is from genome assembly GCA_963921515.1 of Calotriton arnoldi. Taxonomy (NCBI): domain Eukaryota; kingdom Metazoa; phylum Chordata; class Amphibia; order Caudata; family Salamandridae; genus Calotriton; species Calotriton arnoldi. The sequence continues at coordinate 741,241 of CAWUFW010001440.1, forward strand.
CACAATGTGACTTTGAATTTTGAGAATCCGACAGGATGACAACCGCACTCTTCCCTCTCATGTTTGGAAACGTGCTCATATAAAGACCAAATCTTGAGTTGGCTTTAAATTGGATTTTCCCTAATTTATGAGAAACCCATGTTTTTGAAGTACCTCCAGAACTCTGCTCGTGTGTGACACCAAAAAGCATTCGATGGAACATGCATCTACCAGTAAACGAGATAAGGATGAACAAAAGTTCCCTCTGAATGAAGAATGGTGACTAGAGGTGCTAAGACTTGGTGATCACCCTCGGAGAGGATTTGAGCCCAAAGGGAAGGGCTCAGCTTTAATAATACTTGCCTTCTACTGCGACCGCAGGTACTTTTAAATTGACTTTTTTGATGAGAACATGCAAATAGGCATCCTCCAAATCTTTCAATGACAACCAATCTCATGTGTTTATCAAAGGGATTACAGACTGTAATGTTAACATCCAAAAATTGACTCATTTTATCTTGGAATTGACCCATTTTAGACCTAGGACGGGTCAGAATGCCCCTGATACCTTCTAAACCAGAAAGAGGATGGAATACAGCCCCATCTCCCTCTCTGAATGTGGTACCTTGGATATTGCACTCTTCTTGAGTAAAGAGTTTACTACACCCTCCAGAAGAGCCAGATATTTGTGACTCACTTTCGGTAGCTGTGTTATCTTTATCACTGTACGAGCAGGTCGTTGCACAAAGTCTATCGCATATCCCTTGTTGACTATGTTCAAAGCCCAAGCATGTGACACATCCTTTTGCCAGTTTCCCAAAGAGTAATAAAGTCTTGCACCCACAGGCCTTCTTGCCCATATCCTTTTTAGGAGAAAAGGATCTTCGCCGGTATTACTTTCAATGGATTGTAAATGATATGTACTCCTTTCGAGGAGAAGCAGTGGCCCTCTTGTCCCATAACCGGATTTCCCGCCATACGAGAGAGCATGCTTGCGGTATTTGAATGGCTTTGGAGCCAATGAATCCAACTGTTCTCTAAACAGCATCTTGCCTTGAAAAGGTATTTTTAGAAGGGAAGACTTTTCTTCCGTCTTCGCCTTCTATTCTTTCATCCGCAAGCGCCTTCAGGCCGCAATCCGTGCTCTAGCCGACACTGCTGTCATTTTGATTATATCAGAAGAGATCTCAGGGAGCAACCATGTTTGCTCTTCCATACCAGCCAGCAGCTCTGAGTATTTGAGCCCTTTTTGAATGCTATGCTTACTTTTAGCGCCAGGTATTCTGCTGTAAAAGCGTTCTTTAAACCTGAATCAACCTTTTAATCAGAGGGGCCAGAAGGGGAACAGTACTTTGGATTAATTGAATTTCTACCAATCAAGATGGCCAACATTGCATCCACCTTAATATTATGAGGTTGGACCTCATCACCCTCCAGCATGTGCAATTTGTGTAGAATCCAAGGAACCATAATTCATTCTAAGTCCTTCCACTCCCCCATTACCATGTCCTTAATGGTTCTGTGAAAGGGCGTACACATAGCACATGGTTTAACATTTTGAGGAAAGAGGATATCCCTTTCTTCATCTACCAAAAGGGAGGGAATCCCAGATTATCTCAAAGATGAGACAGAATTTTCCTCTCTCCTAAGGTATTTGCCTGATGAAGTGGAGCACTTTTATCTGAATCAGAACCAGAGGAGACCACGTACTCTAATCTCCCGGAAGAATTGGAACACCAATTGCGCTTAGATTTGGCTACGGCTTTAGAAACTGCTGCCTCAGTCGTCTTGCACCTCCGATTGCGACATGAGAGGCAGTAATGCAGCAGCCGAGCAGCCGAGCTCCCATTCCCACTTGTGGGATGAGGTGCTGGAATAAGACCCTCCTCATCTGAGGAAGACGAATAAATTACACACATCCTCTTAGTTGTTTTGTTCCACGACATCTGGGCACAGACTGAAGGGAGAAACTACCTGTCCCTTAAAAGGAGACAGAGGATTAGCACCTGAATTACTTCCTCTATTGCTAGACAAACAAACCTCAACGTATCCAACTGGTCCAGCACAAGCCAAGCAAAAACTTTAAAAATACTGTCCCACTCTCAACAGGACCTTAAACACTTTACCTGTGTCAACAGGACAACTCCGGCCTCGATCACCACTCACTGCAGCAAGTGCACACCAGTCATATCCTGCCATGTCCTCCAACACAGAAAACACTGCCACAGCTGCAGAAGGCTGGTCTTACTCTGTCAGGCCATGCACCGCTATGCTGCTGCCTACAGCCCCTTGCCTGCATATGACTCAACGTGGCCCCTTTCCCCTTCACAGAGCGCCACCATCCATGTGGAACTCTGCAGCCACTAAATACTGCCAATTACGTTGGACAAGAAGGCTCCACCACCATCAACAGCACCAGTATCCCTTGGAAGACAAAACAGGCGGTATCGTGAGGAGAGAGGCTTTTATTGAGTGAAGTTCTGTGGGATTGGTGTCTGTGGGAGGCATGGAGGCCTCATGTGTAATGAATTCAAGCGAGGAGGGACGTAAGGGTAATGTGCGTTCTTCAAGGAGTATGCAACTAAGAGATCCCAGGAGGAAGGGACCCAGATTAGCCTCTTTAAGTTAAATGTGTTTCTCTTTGCTAATACCTTACAATCGAATGTCCAGCCTGTCGTTCATCACCCCACGAATCCACTCACACCTACCTCAAAGTCTCTTCTGAGCAATAGCGCCTGATTTATTTATTTACTGGAATTTTATATATTACGTACAAGGCCCAAGAGCATCAGAGACTAGAGCAGTGGCGAAACAGAAGCAGCAAATAAGATAAGAGAATAAGGTATATCAGTATGGTACAAAAGTTCCATAAATGTTCAGTGGTGAATCAAGAAAAGAAAATAAGCTGAATCAGCATATTTTTTTACACAGTTTCTATAGGTGCACAGCAAAGCAGAAACTCATTATGCTCGATTAGCTAAATTTGTAGGTGAGGAGAATGATGGATCCAGGTGTGGTTGTAGGAAGTAGTGAAGTCACTATGGTAGATGAGGAGAATGATACATCCAGGTGTGGTTGTAGGAAGTAGTGAAGTCACTATGGTAGATGAGGAGAATGATGGATCCAGGTGTGGTTGTTGGAAGTAGTGAAGTCACTATTTTAGATGAGGAGAATAATACATCCAGGTGTGGTTGTAGGAAGTAGTAAAGTCACTATGGTAGATGAGGAGAATGATGGACCCAGGTGTGGTTGTAAGAAGTAGTTAAGTCGCTATGGTAGATGAGGAGAATGATGGATCCAGGTGTGGTTGTAGGAAGTAGTGAAGTCGCTATGGTAGATGAGGAGAATGATGGATCCAGGAGTGGTTGTAGGAAGTAGTGAAGTCGCTATGGTAGATGAGGAGAATGATGGACCCAGGTGTGGTTGTAAGAAGTAGTTAAGTCGCTATGGTAGATGAGGAGAATGATGGACACAGGTGTGGTTGTAGGAAGTAGTGAAGTCGCTATGGTAGATGAGGAGAATGATGGATCCAGGTGTGGTTGTAGGAAGTAGTGAAGTCGCTATGGTAGGTGAGGAGAATGATGGATGCAGGTGTGGTTGTAGGAAGTAGTGAAGTCACTATGGTAGATGAGGAGAATGATGGATCCAGGTGTGGTTGTAGGAAGTAGTGAAGTCACTATGGTAGATGAGGAGAATGATACATCCAGGTGTGGTTGTAGGAAGTAGTGAAGTAGTGAAGTCGCTATGGTAGATGAGGAGAATGATGGATCCAGGTGTGGTTGTAGGATGTAGTAAAGTCGCTATGGTATATGAGGAGAATGATACATCCAGGTGTGGTTGTAGGAAATAGTAAAGTCGCTATGGTAGATGAGGAGAATGATACATCCAGGTGTGGTTGTAGGAAGTAGTGAAGTAGTGAAGTCGCTATGGTAGATGAGGAGATTGATGGATGCAGTTGTGGTTGTAGGAAGTAGTGAAGTAGTGAAGTCGCTATGGTAGATGAGGAGAATGATGGATCCAGGTGTGGTTGTAGGCTGTAGTAAAGTCGCTATGGTATATGAGGAGAATGATACATCCAGGTGTGGTTGTAGGAAATAGTAAAGTCGCTATGGTAGATGAGGAGAATGATACATCCAGGTGTGGTTGTAGGAAGTAGTGAAGTCACTATGGTAGATGAGGAGAATGATACATCCAGGTGTGGTAGTAGAAATAGTGAAGTCACTATGGTAGATGAGGAGAATGATGGATCCAGGTGTGGTAGTAGGAAATAGTGAAGTCATTATGGTAGATGAGGAGAATGATGGATCCAGGTGTGGTTGTAGGAAGTAGTGAAGTCACTATGGTAGATGAGGAGAATGATGGATCCAGGTGTGGTTGTAGGAAGTAGTAAAGTCACTATGGTAGATGAGGAGAATAATGGACCGTCAACCAGGTGTGGTTGTAGGCAGTAGTTAAGTCGCTATGGTAGATGAAGAGAATAATGGACCCAGGTGTGGTTGTAAGAAGTAGTTAAGTCGCTATGGTAGATGAGGAGAATGATGGATCCAGGTGTGGTTGTAGGAAGTAGTGAAGTCGCTATGGTAGATGAGGAGAATGATGGATCCAGGTGTGGTTGTAGGAAGTAGTGAAGTCGCTATGGTAGGTGAGGAGTATGATGGATGCAGGTGTGGTTGTAGGAAGTAGTGAAGTCGCTATGGTAGATGAGGAGAATGATGGATGCAGGTGTGGTTGTAGGAAGTAGTGAAGTCGCTATGGTAGATGAGGAGAATGATAGATCCAGGTGTGGTTGTAGGAAGTAGTAAAGTCGCTATGGTAGATGAGGAGAATGATACATCCAGGTGTGGTTGTAGGAAGTAGTAAAGTCGCTATGGTAGATGAGGAGAATGATACATCCAGGTGTGGTTGTAGGAAGTAGTAAAGTCGCTATGGTAGATGAGGAGAATGATACATCCAGGTGTGGTTGTAGGAAGTAGTAAAGTCGCTATGGTAGATGAGGAGAATGATACATCCAGGTGTGGTTGTAGGAAGTAGTAAAGTCGCTATGGTAGATGAGGAGAATGATACATCCAGGTGTGGTTGTAGGAAGTAGTAAAGTCGCTATGGTAGATGAGGAGAATGATACAACCAGGTGTGGTTGTAGGAAGTAGTAAAGTCGCTATGGTAGATGAGGAGAGTGATTGATCCAGGTGTGGTTGTAGGAAGCAGTGAAGTCGCTATGGTAGATGAGGAGAATGATGGGTCCAGGTGTGGTTGTAGGAAGTAGTGAAGTCACTATGATAGATGAGGAGAGTGATGGATCCAGGTGTGGTTGTAGGAAGTAGTGAAGTCACTATGGTAGGTTTTAAACCTGTCAGCCTTACGGTGGTCTTCTTCCCCTAAAGTTTTTGCCTTCCTCTCCCATTTTGTTTTGCTTATCTCCTTTTTGCTGATCATAGGACTCTGTGCACTTTACCACTGCTAACCAGTGCTAAAGTGCATGCGCTCACTCCTAAACTGATTTGCATATGACCAGGTCTAAACTGGGATGGCATAGTGAGCAAAAGAATGATGGATTTAACCCAGATCTCTTGACTGGGGGTGAATGTTTTGATTTGTTCTGCATTCCGTCCATCAATTGTGTGTCTTTCACTCCTAAAACCTGGCAGAATTGGTTTATACCCAATTGACATGTTTAATTTACTTGTAAGACCCTAGTAAAGTGGCACTACATGTGCCCAGGGCCTCTAAATTAAATGTTACTAGTGGGCGTGAGACACTGATTGTGCCATCCACCTACGTAGCCCTTTAAACATGTCCCAGGTATGCCAGTGCAGCCTGTGTATGCTGTTCTTAACTGCCATTTCGATCTGGCTAAATAAACCTTGTGCCAGCCCCAAACCTTCCCTTTTTATACATGTAAGTAACCCCTAGGGTAGGCCCTGAACAGCCCAGAGGGCAGGGTGCAGTGTATTTAAAAGGTAGGCCATGTACTTTTAAGTTTTACATGTCTTGGTAGTGAAAAAATCTGAAATTCGTCTCTCACTACTGCAAGGCCTACCTCTCTCATAGACTAACATTAGGGCTACCTTATTACATTTAATAAGCTGTAATTTCCAAAAGGGAGCAGGTACTCAGTTCACGATTGTTGTCTTTGAAATTGTAATGAAAATTCTTAACTTACGGTGAAGTCGGATTTTAAATTATAATTTTGAAAATGCAAAAAACAGAGAGTTAACATTTTCCTGCCTTAGCCCTTTAGTACCTGTAGCTGTGTCCTGAGTCACATGACTGAGTGTAGCTGTGTATTCCCCCTGGACAACCACAAACAATAAGGAGCTTACGTGTGCCTGGATGGGCCATCACTGACAGGATGGTAGGGAGGAGCTAGGTACAGCCTCACTTACACTTGAATAGGCTGCATCCTGTTTCCACACAAAGGGCTGCATACCCCCTGTAATTAGTCTGGAGCCAGGATAGGGAACGCAGGATGCCTGGGGACTTCAAAGGGAAACCTCTAAAAGCTTCTCCCCCACTTCAAAGGCATTCCTGGGTATAAATCCTGGACCGCAGACACCGCCATTTCAGTAGTTTCTGGACCTGTGAATACTCTACTAAGAGAAGGACTGCTGAGCTGCTGTAGGACTACCACTCTGCTAGACTGCTGCTTGCTGGATGACTGCCTTGCTGTGCTGACCTGCTACCCTTTTGCCTGGGTTAGGATGACTGGACCTGCATCACTTGAACCCAGAACTCCAGAGTGACTCCGAGGGCTAGTTGGCTTGCCTTCAGACTTGAACCTCAGGGACAGAAGGCTCCAACAACCTTGCTCCTGCACCTGGACTCTGCCTTCTCTAAGGCTTCCCTGTCAAGTGGGGCCACCCCAGTCCTGGACTCTTGGAAGTGGCCTAAGTTGCTCTGTGGATCAATCTGAAGCATCTGCTCTGTAGGGCCACAAAACCCAGAGCCAAACTGCTGCAACGCCGCTGCTGCCCGGATCGGAACCGCCGCAATGACCCACATCGCAGCCTGCCTGCTCGATGCATCCACATCACAGGCCCTAAATCCCTCCTTGACTGCAACCTCGATGACCAGATATCCACAGTATCACTAAAATCTTTCAAATGTAATAGCCCCAGTTCTACTGATTGGATTTTTGTCATTTTGGTCTTGTTTTATTTAATAAACATTACTCTATTTTTGTAATTCTGTTGTGGGCTCCTTGTGTGGTGTTGTCACTGTGTCACTGTTTGACGTGTTGCACAAATACTTTACACATTGCCTCTGAGTTAAGCCCTGAGAAGAATTGTGGCTGCTGCTTAAGAAGGGGTTCACCCCCCTCAACCCGTACCCACTTTCTTACAGTAGGGATCTAAAAATATGTCATCGTAGGTGAAGGCTTTGCTGTGCAAAGAGGGGAATACAGACTGAGAAGAGAGGGGCATTTTAGCAAGGGCGGTATCGCCGCTTTAGTGGCACTTTTTGCCGCTAAAGCGGCAATATTTCTATCGCCCTATTAGCAAGCTGTCGCTAACAGCTGTTAGCGACAGCTTTATGGCGAAAGCGACCGTTTTGGTGCCGCTTTGCATGTCAGCGATAATTATCGCTAATGACATGCAAAGTAGGCGTTCCCAACTAAAAGCGACTGGAAACAGTTGCAAACACAACTTCCCCCTATTAGCAATGCCCGCGAAGTGATAAAAAAAGTCGCGCTAACCGCGATTATCGCTGGAATTTAACACCTGCTAAAAACTTGACTTAACCATTCTTGTCAATGGGAGGTGGATTGTAAGGTTAAGTCCTCACCTTCCTATTAGCGAGCTTTTCATTAGCGCAGTGATTTTATCGCTGGATTTTTTATCGCCTTGGAGATAAGCGTTGATAATAACGCATTATCTCCGCGATGAAATCCAGCGATAGCCGGCGATAAAAAAAACAGCGCTTAGCGCGCTTTGCGATAATTATCGCAAATCCTAGGTAATATGCCCCAGAGTGCTTTATTTCCTGACTAACTAAATGGGCTTGCCAACCCAAGAACTAAGAAGGAGAACACAAAGAAACACACCTTTTCTGTCACTGTCACAATCATGAAGAGTGCCCCCCACCTGAGGTCAGACCCTTCTTTTCTGCCCTTCACCAAACACTGAAGACCCATTACTTCACCATGTATCCCACCCTGTTAATCCCCACCTCTTTCCAAAAACTCATGTAACCATGGAAATGTATGGATTCAGCTGTATACATGGCATGAGGCAAATACTGTGAATATGTAAAGTGTAATGTCCACTATCACTGAACTCGAATGTACGTCACATACTGTTGTAAAGCAACACAACGTCCCTAATGCCAGATTCCAGCTCGAGCAGGCCGAGATTCCATGTTCCCTATTTTCGCCAGTGGCGTAACACAGGCCCCCGCAGCCCCCGCGGTGCGGGGGAGCCCGAGCTGCAGGGGGCCCCCTCAGCACAGTACTCAGGCCTGAGAGCTCCGGATTAAACCCGGAGCGGGGGCCCCTCCATGTACCTTGCAGGGGGCCCCCTCAACTTTCGTTACGCCACTGATTTTCGCCTAATCATCAGCAAGGCAGCCTTTGACCCAGAAGCCGTCTGTCCTTATCTTTCCAAGAAACTATGAAGGTGTCAAGTCATTCAGGCAATGACATCGATTGCCTGAATGACATTGTTCAAATACCTGATGTGGCACCAGTCTGGGTCAAGTACCTTGTTATCCCTGTTTCAAGGCCAAAAAATAATAATAATAATAATAATAATAACATAAAAATGTAGTCTGAATTGACATGTTTTTACCTTTTTGGTTTAAAAGAATGCATCCAAGTCTAGCATCTTGATTCACACCAGTTATGTCAGACACTGCTAAGGTTATGTCAGAAACTCCTCAGATCAGATAAGCCACAGTATCAATGGCCCGTCAAGTCAGGACAGGTCCTTCGCCCCAGGTTATCGTGCAAGATGCTGCCATAAGATCTTGGCAGAGGCTGCCAGACTGCCGTGATGCTGCAGTATCCTGTTCTGCGTGGAAAGCTGATACCGAGCCAAGTCCAGGAGGAGAGGAGCTGACGCTGATGCATGTTTTCGTTTTGAGGAAACACTCTCTGCCGGCTACTGATAACTACAGCCTCTTGCTGTAAACAGACATGCAGTGCATTGATTGTCCCTAAGAAACTCTAGATGCACGTTAATCTACTCCATGCTCCCATATGTTATTTCCACTATGGTACAAATGTTTATATATTTTTCTTTTTCGCAACATTCTTTAGTGCTGTTTTATTAATATGCATATTAGATGGGCCAAGCAACTAGGTGAACCTGCTGAAATGAACACTTTTAAGCTTAACATGTCTTTTCTTAGTGCTTACTTGTGAGTGATATTATAAAGAAAGAAATTGGGTTTTCAGATTACCACTGCTTCCATGAATCCCTGTTTAGGGACTGTTAGTAACCTAGAAAGTACGAACACCACATCAACTTTGTATTGAGTGGGGTGGTGCGGTGCTACAACAATCTGTTTTTTCACATTTAATTGCTGGTGCATTGAACTAGATGCACTCATGACAAGCGTGGGTGTGAAAGCAAACCTTGTAAAACTGTACACTGGTTTATAAAGTGTTCCACTACACCCTGGTATGGTCTCCAGGCTATGCATACGCTCAATAAAATCAAAAAATGTTTTTACATCTGCCCATACATAGTAGAATGGGTGATATTCTGCCTTGTCTTTGGCATTGGCATCTAGAAATCAAGGAAGGCTTTCTAAAAAAGGAGTTTACTAAATCCAGCTCGTGTAGCTTCTTTGCAACTCATTTTGGGAGTCTGATATCACAACAACATCATGGCAATGTTCAGCACCCTACAATGGCTCCCCAACAAAAATGAAATGTAATCCAAGACTTTGTACTTCACACACCAGGTGCTACATGGCTACACATTCCAGAATATATTCCAAGAAACACAGAAAATCCAGAATGCTTACAGGAGATCCAGAGTACTCACAGAAAATCCAGAATACTCGCAGGAGATCCAGAGTACTCACAGGAGATCCAGTACACTCGGAAGATCCAGGATACACTCAGAATATCTAGTATACTCACAGATGATCTAGTATATTCACAAAAGATCCATAACACTGGCAGAAGATTCAATATTCACAGATGATCGAGAATACTCTCAGAAGATCCAGTATACTTACAGAAGATCTAGGATACTCTCCTAAAGTCCGGTATAGTCACATAAGATCCAGAATATTCTCCTAAGATCAAGTATACTCACAGACGATCTAGTATATTCACAAAAGATCCATAATACTGGCAGAAGATTCAATATATTCACAGATGATTGAGAATACTCTCAGAAGATCCAGTATACTTACAGAAGATCTAGGATACTCTCCTAAAGTCCGGTATAGTCACATAAGATCTAGAATATTCTCCTAAGATCAAGTATACTCACAGATGATCTAGTATATTCACAAAAGATCCATAATACTGGCAGAAGATTCAATATATTCACAGATGATCGAGAATACTCTCAGAAGATCCAGTATACTTACAGAAGATCTAGGATACTCTCCTAAAGTCCGGTATAGTCACATAAGATCTAGAATACTCTCCTAAGATCAAGTATACTCACAGATGATCTAGTATATTCACAAAAGATCCATAATACTGGCAGAAGATTCAATATATTCACAGATGATCGAGAATACTCTCAGAAGATCCAGTATACTTACAGAAGATCTAGGATACTCTCCTAAAGTCCGGCATAATCACATAAGATCCAGTATACTTACAGAAGATCTAGGATACTCTCCTAAAGTCCGGCATAGTCACATAAGATCCAGTATACTTACAGAAGATCTAGGATACTCTCCTAAAGCCCGGCATAGTCACATAAGATCCAGTATACTTACAGAAGATCTAGGATACTCTCCTAAAGCCCGGTATAGTCACATAAGATCTAGAATACTCTCCTAAGATCAAGTATACTCACAGATGATCTAGTATATTCACAAAAGATCCATAATACTGGCAGAAGATTCAATATATTCACAGATGATCGAGAATACTCTCCTAAGATCAAGTATACTCACAGATGATCTAGTATATTCACAAAAGATCCATAATACTGGCAGAAGATTCAATATATTCACAGATGATCGAGAATACTCTCAGAAGATCCAGTATACTCACAGAAGATCTAGGATACTCTCCTAGAGCCCGGTATAGTCACATAAGATCTAGAATACTCACAGAAGATCCTGAATATTCTCAGAAGAGCTGGAATGACAGTACCTGATGCCTTTGATTGCCCTCTGAACCTGAGAGAATCCCCATATAACACCCTCACACCCTTCTGAGGTGAGTACCAAATGCCAGCAACACTTCACAAAAGTTCCAAATAAATAAATCTTTGAACTTGTACAGCACTACGCTGCCTTTAGACTAGGTTTGTGCTATACAAATAGTACATACATACATACATACATACATATAAACACAGATCCACATCCCCTGTTTTCCCTTCCTGTGAATACATATGCCTCAACATCACCAGCAATGGCAAACCGGTATGCTTCTTACACACTCTATATCATCCACCAGGGGACAATCTCACCTTTACCGAGCATTTCATGGACATAGTCTCTACTAATGCAGGTCACCAGATTACCCAAATATTTCTCGGAGACCTCAATCTACATTGGAATGACCCAAACGATGCAGTGGTCAATAGTCTCAAAAACTTCCTCATCGACCTTGACCTTGACCTTACCCAAATTTGCAACAGTGCTACACACGACAAAGGATCAATCTTGGATTTAGTAATCTCTAAGGCTGTCTCCATCCAGCTAGATAAGATCCTTCCTTGTGATTGGTCTGATCATCATATTATCGCCTTTTTCATCAATGAATCAGTGAAACTTAACGCGGCTCAACCCACAAGACCTAAAGTATGGAAGAGGGATCTGAAAAACATTGACCTTAACATAATCCCAACTTGCAGCGCCAACCTACTTCTTCCCCCTGAAGGGATAGCTGATGTTCACGATCTCACCAACCACTACTTCAATTCCATCAACATAATACTAAACGAGGTAGCCCCTCCTCAACTTAAGAGAGTCTCCACTAAAGAGTCTAAGCCCTGGTACGATGGAAGACTCAACGAGGACAGACGATCCCTAAGAATAACTGAACGCAGATGGAGATCAGCTCCATCAGCCACTCACCTCAAGATGCTAAGAAAGAAGAGAAACGAATACTACAGAAAGATCAAGCGCACTAAAGCAGACTTCTTTAGCCACCAATCGTCCCCAAAAACTTTTTGAGCTAATAAAAACGCAATCTAAGGATGCACCTCACCGACCCCAAGATAGCTTAGGCCCGCGACCCAACTGTGAAGAATTTGCTGCCTTCTTCACTCAGAAGACCGAGAGCATAAAGAAGAACCTTCTCAACGATCTAATCACACACACAGTCGCACATACAAACCCCTCACCATCCCTGCTAAACGTCCCACACCGTAACTCATCAAAGTTCGACCTAAAAAATAACGCATCTTGGTCATCCTTCAATACCTACAACGAAGAATCTATTCGCAAAATGATTACGGCCCTTAATCCAGCTAATCACTTCACTGATCCTCTCCCAGCAAACCTAGTAAAAGACTTCACCCCGCTGCTGTTACCGCTCTGGACCAAGATCATAAACAACTCCCTACGCCAAGGATGCATCCCTGACGCCCTCAAAGCCGGGCAGGTATCCCCCATTCTAAAGAAACCTACTGCTGACCCTACAGACTTAAACAATTACCGCCCTATATCCAACATCCCCACCCTGGCCAAACTCTTAGAAAAATGCGTACACCTCCAGTTGGTAAGGCACATAGACCGTTTTAATTTACTCAACGAATACCAATCAGGCTTCCGTGCAGGTCACAGCACTGAATCTGCCATGACCCATATAATTGACGATGCGCTACAAATCCTAGATCAGAACGGAGTCTGCTTACTCATCCTGCTTGACCTTTCCTCGGCCTTTGATACCGTCAAACACAATAACCTGATAGACCTTTTGCAACACAGAATGGGACTCTCGGGATCAGTTCTAAACTGGTTTACTTCGTTCCTCCAAAACAGATCGCAACGATTCAAGGTCAACCATTCCGTGTCCAAATCTGTCCCAGTCACTCTAGGAGTTCCACAAGGATCCTCTCTATCTCCAACACTATTCAATCTATTCATGGAACCACTCACTGAAATTCTCCACTCGTCTAACATTCAATTTCACATGTATGCTGACGATACACAACTATACCTTAAGATACACACCCTTGATGACATCAAGTCGCTCAACACAACTCTCGGAAAAACTCAGACCTGGCTGGCAGAAAACCACTTAAAACTGAACGCCATAAAAACTGAATTCCTCCTAATCGCTCCTCCTGCACAAGTACCCATAATGCAAGACTGGATTAAACACCTTACGGCACTCAATTGCCAACCTATCTTGGTTGACTCCGCGAAATCGCTGGGAATAACACTGGACAGAAACCTCAATATGCAAAAACACATCAGCAACGCAACAAAAGGAGCAAACTTTCAGATAAACACACTAAGAAAATTGAAACCTTTCCTTCCTGAAAAGGACTTCAAGCTGGCAGTACAAGCTCTAGTCATCCCGAGGGTGGAATACGGGAGTGTCTCCCTATGTGGCTTGCCCAGAGCTGCAACGGCCCCTTTAAGAGCCTCAATCAACGCCGCAGCAAGACTTATCACTGGTTCCAAAAAGCTCCCACATATCCCCTGACTTAAAAACCCTTAATTGGCTATCTTTTGAAGCCAGAATTCATCTGAAAATAGCATGTATGACACATAAAGCCATACATCACAACACACCAAGCTATCTTGCACAGAAATTGGCGCCCTCATGTGGACTCAGATCCTCAAGGAGTGCTAAAACCCTCCTACTTAAACCACAAAGATTCAACAAGAAGAAGACATACAACCGAACCTTCTCAGGGTTGGCGCCTAGAATTTGGAATGCACTACCCCCAGAAACTAGACTTAATCCCTCTACTGCATCCTTCAAAAAAGAAGTGAAAGCGCTTCTTATGGCTAAACTCACTTGAGCAGGACTACTTGCACCAGGCGACCCAACGTAGCTGATACACGGATCTATTTAGTGTCCACTCGACAGCCAGGTATCCTAGTTACTGTACCTATATTTTGTTTGATCCACAGGAAACATTTTGTGATTTACCATGTTCTTTCCTCTTTACGGAAAGATAACTACACTTTACGTCGTCTAGCATCGAACTTTATGTTATTTTCAGTGCACCTATGTAACTAAGTCACCTATCTTGTTAAGCGCTCTGATACCCGCAAGGGTCTGGTTCGCGCTATATAAAACTTTCAAATAAAATAAAATAAAATAATAAATAAATACATACATTAATACATAAAATTACTATTCAGCATATGCCCGTAATGCTATGCCAAACATGTATAATACCACAACCTCTCAACCCACTAGTGCATGAACAAAACCTAACTTTGCATCTAAGTCAAAATAATTCACTCATCCATTATCTGCGATGAAAAGTATAGGTCTTTCTCGTGCTCGATGGTCAAAGCTTTGTCTATTTCAAGACTGGTCAAGGGAGACTCCCTGTGGACCGGGCCCTCAGAACCATGATCGCCCCTTTGAAGGGTGCCCACAATAGGACAGGTCAAGCGCATCCAACATTCTCTGCTCATGCTGCTGGTACTTCACTCACCCTTTTAATAAATATGTACTTGATATGTTGAATAGTCAACATCTGCAAGTCGTCCATACTGGGGAAACCTCTGCAAGAGAAGGGGGATGTAAACCCCACATGTAACTGTTCCTTACAACTGCCACAAAATACCATTTTACATAGAGGTCATTGTCAAATCCTTCACCCAGGGCACCACCAATCAATGAAAAATAACTTTGCTGCATCTGTTGAACGGAGCACCAAGGAACCAAGGGAGATGTCCTTCTAGCAAAGGTGAGTCTGCTAAGTGAAAGTTGATGTGATTGTGAGCAAAAGATGAGGAGAGAGAGTTGAGAGGCAAGGAACTCTGTTTAGTGACAGGGTGTGGGTCCTAGGCATGCAGTGAGGTGGATAAGTTACTTTAAGTGTGCAATATGTGCAACATAGATAGGCTAGGTTTAAACCTATATTAACTGATACAACCCCACCGAAAAGGAAACAACCCTTATCAGTGTACACATATAAACACTGATAAACACCTGCACAACAACAAACTAAAATGCCATTCAAAGAAAGGAAAGTGAGAAAGAATGAGTTATTTTTATTACTTCCTGAAGGGGCCAACACGATGTAACTTTGTTATGCAAGGTAGCAGTAATAAAGACTGGTCTAAGATTATTCTGCTTCAGTTTTGTTGTTTAGGGATATCACTAAAATATTGTTTCTTCTTCATTTTGTTTTGTGCAGCTTTGTGTGCTTGGATTAAAGGTGCAGGGTTTAGAAGCATGTTTTAGGTCTGATCTAATTATTTTATACACTGTAGGGAATATGGGAATATTAAAATCATACTTGATCTTTTGGCAGTGTTTTAATCCTTTCATTCATTTGTGAAACAGCTGCCCCATAAGAATCATGGCCAATATTTACTTTCACAGTTACCCACAGACACAGAATGGGTAAAACCCTTTGATACACCATTACCCTTGTCTAACAAATTAGTTTATTTATAGCAGGTCAACAGCCAAACTAGCCAGGCTTTAAACATTCAATGCAAGGTGTAGTGACAGGTATCTGTAAAAAGAGCCCTGTAAACAGTACATGAGATACTGGTGAAAACATGATACAGGACTTTCCACTTTACAACAAAATTCATAGCTACAAGGTATCCCATTATTGCGTGTTGTACCTTCACTAATCCTATCTTTTTACCTAACTGCATTTTATTGCAAGAGTTTTTAAGGCCATAGTTACAATGCTAACAGCAACATTTCAAGTCCCAGAATACAATGTGATGTGTGTTAAAAGGTCTGGACTGACTTACGCTGAGTCAATTGCCATGGGGAGACTCTACAGCTATGAATGTCCACAAAACAGTAGGACCACCTCAAGGTAGTCAAGCAAACAGTGCAGAAAAGCAATGACACGAGTGCTCAAAGCATCAAGTTTCAGGTGCCTTAGAGTGTAGGCCTACAAATTGATCGGGTGTAATTCAAAATTGTAGTAGTTTTACAAGGTACTGCGCTGTTAGCAGGGTTGTCCACCCTTATTGTATCATAATATTCAGTAAGGAGTAGGTGAATGACCCCCAACTGTGTGAAGGAATTTGTTTATCAAAGCATTTGAAAATATAGCTCTTACTTTTTTAATTCATGAATAGTCCTCTAATCCAGACCGATTCCTGATAGAGTGAGTGTGAGAGGTAATGCGATGTGAGAGAGGGTAATGGGATGTGAGGGTAAGTGACAGTGCAATACACAGACATTCTATGCTAAAAACAGTCTAGCAAAAGTCTGTTGGACATACTGCCCATATGAGGACACTACATACGATGCGTTACTTCACCTTTAAATTAAATATGTGATATATAACAAGGACTTCCAAAAAACAATGTGTTTTGTAAACACTGGAAAGACACAGGCCCTGATTCACAAAGAGCCTCCGCTCTCGAGGTGTTAGGCTCCTCCGTCGTGGTGGGATCTCTGCACTCATGTTGGGATGTACGCAATGATAAGGTGCAGTGTGGAGTTCCTGCCGCGAGTGCTGAGCCTCCGCCCGAGTGTGGAGGCTCTTTGTGTATCGGGCCTCAGTGTTTGTTTATTTTGGGGGTTAGGCCGCTGAATAAGCTCTCCTAAGCCTTGATTTTAAAAGGTTTGGAAAAACTGAGAAAACACAACTGAAATCCACAAAAAATAAACACAGAGAATAGGACAGTCTAAAATTAGACAAGGGACACAAAAATAGAGACACCGGTGCATCAAGAAGCGAAAGAAAGAGATTAGGAGAGAAGGACAAGGTAAAGAAGAGAGAGAACCTGAAGGGAATACAAAAGAATACATTGAAAGTGAGTCATATCTGCCCCCACCTGTGCAGCTAAGCCGGTGCTGTAAATGTTCCCTATGGTGCCATCACTCTGCTGCTGTTCCAGGATATTCTTCTTCAGTATGATCCCAATTGTATCCTCCAGGAAGAAGTCTGATTTGGCCATGTCTGCCGTCGCTTTCATGTCAGACAAGCAGGTGAGAGCCAGCACCGCCACAGCTCCGGTGTCTGCAGATCCCTCATCGGACAAGTGATGCGAAAGATAGTGAGAGAGAGATCCACCATGGTAAGAAAAGGGAGAAGACACTTTTTTATATTTAAGCCTGGACTAGTGAGATCAAAAACACAGACTGGGGCGGTGCCCCTGTGGCACCATGCCAATCTATAGGAGACATCAGCTTGGTTTAGTGAGGTCAAAGACAGGTGAGGTGTGTGTGTGTCACACAGTGTGCTACATGACAGGAGCGAGGTGTGTAAGAGATTGATGTCGTTTAGTTAGGTGAAAGACAGATGAGGCACCCATGTGAGCCACAGCTTCTACATCACATGTGTGAGCTGTGTCTGATATCATCCTGGTTGAGTGAGGTCAAAAACAGGTGAGGTATCTATTTGACCCACAGCATGTCACGTGACACGTCACATTTATGAGTCAGATATCAGCCTGGTTGAGTGAGGTCAAAGACAGGTGAGGTATCTATTTGACCCACTGCATGCCACGTGACACGTCACATTTATGAGTCAGATATCAGCACGGTTGTCTGAGGTCAAAGATAGGTGATGTGGTCAGTGGTGTGTCAAATATCATCCTGGAACAGTGAGGCCAAAGACATGTGTGGTGCCCCTGTGGCACCATGCCAATCCATAGGACACTTGGGAGGTCTTCAAGGTATCAGGCTTGTTGAGTGAGGTCAAAGACAGGTGCGTAACCTATTTGGACCAGAGCGTGCCACATGACAAGGGGCGAAGATTGTTCGCTATCAGTCTGGGTTGGTAAGGTCAAAGAGAGGTGAGGTGCCTCTGTGACCCATAGCATGCACATTACAGGGGTGAGGTATGTCAGATATCAGCTTAGTTTATTGAGGTCATGGACAGGTAAGTGCATGTGGACACTATACTAGTCCATTGGACACTTGTGAGGTGTATCAGATATCAGTCTGGTTTAGTGAGATCAAGGACAGGTGAGGTGCATATTTGGCCCACAGTATGCCACATGACAGGTGTGAGGTGTGTCAGATATCAGTCAGGTTTGGTGAGGCTAAAGACAGGTGAGGTGCATATGTATGCTATATGACAGGCGTGAGGTGTGTCAAATAGCATCCTGGAATAGTGAGGTTAAAGACAGTTGTGGTGCCACAGTGACAACATGCCAATCCATAGGACAATTGAGAAGTGTTCAAGGTATCAGTCTGGTTGAGTGAGGTCAAAGACAGGTGATGTGACTATGTGGCCAGAGCATACCACACAACAGGTGTGAGGTGTGTGAGGTCAAAGACAGGTAAAGTGTCTCTGTGAATCATAGTAAGCTACAGCATAATCTGAGGTACATTGACTTGGGCAAGTTTTACTCACTTGTATATGAATATATTCTTATCCAACGACATGTATGCATCTCTCCAGATCTCTGCCATTTCTGGAGCTAGTATATCCAATGCCATTATCAAGGATGTGCTATAACTGTGAACGAAGGAGCTCAGTTACGCCTATTGAAATATAGAACTCCAGCGGAGGAGATGTGAGGCCTGTAGGAAGGTGGAATCTGACTATATGGTTGCCCCCACTTTTTTTCCTGGTGTTTTGCTGGTTTATGACTTAGTTGGACTGGGATCCTGCTATTCAGGGCCCCAGTCTATCTGCTTTCTCTGTAAAATGGTTTCCATGTGCCTTAGGCACATCTCTAATTGGAATCTGGAGTGCCCTTATAAGTCCCTAGTATATGGTATACTATGTACCCAGGGCACAGGTACCTCAGAGGCCTACCAGGGGCTGCAGCATGTATTGTGCCACCCCTGGAAGGCCATCCAAACTGACACCACAGGTCTGCTACTGCAGCCTGGGTAAGGTGGTGCATGCACCCCTTACTGTGATATAGGCTACCTATATCACTACATACCTACACACATATAAACCTATAAGTCACTCCTATGGCAGGCCTTGTCAATCCTGAAGGCAGAGTGCATGGTTCCTATGTGAGAGGGTGCCCCTGCATGAGCAGGGCCCCTCTGCAGCGGTCGGAGACCCTTCTCTGATGCTGTTTGTAGTGCAGCCTGACCATATACTCTAAGCGCATTATAACCTCGCGTTAAATGCTAACTTTGGGATGGCTGCACGGAAACATGTCGTGTTTGGTGTCAAACATCTTGGAATACTACCCCCGCCAATTCTGGCGGCGGGGGTAGCATTCCACCCTTCTAGAGGGAGAGACATGTACACACTGGCTTGCCCGGTAACTTCTTTCTAAAGCCCTGGCATCACAAAATGGATGCTGCTGCCACAGACACAAGTCTGGCCTCCTGCTGCTGACCGAAACTCCAGCAGGGGAGGCCTGGACAATAGGTTTCCTGTCGCAGGGAGGTGTAACCACCTCCCCAGACAGGATAGTGTGTATTGGGGCTGGGCGGGAGCACTCTCGGGTGCTTTGAAGTCCTGCACTGGGGGCACATTTGGTGTCCCTGTGCATACCCCAGTTCAAACCGGTTCAGGGGCTTCCAGCCCCTGCTCTGGCGCGAACTGGACAAAGGGAAAGGGGTGTAGCCACCCCTCTGCCCTGACCCACCCATAGGTGGGACCACAGAGTAAGTCCAACCCCTAAACTTAGTATAAGTATGGGACCCCAGTCCTTAGGACTTTAGATTATCCCTGGATGAAACTCTGACACAGAATCCTGGACCTTCGACGCTCTACTTAAAGATTAGAGGACAGAAGAATCTCCCTTGGGGTCAAGGAGTGACTCCCCTGCTTGGCAGGCACCAAAGAAGCAATTGTCCGGTCTGCATCGCTGAAGCTCCCGTCAGACGCCGAAGTCTTTGCATCACCAGAGGTGGATTTCCAGACTTCCCCGAGGCTGCCCTGAGTCCCCAGCAAAGCTGAGGCCCGTAGCTGTCGTGGGTCACGTGGAACTGTGACCCCTGGACACCGCACGCATTTGCAAGTGCATCCTCTTCTGGGTCTTCCACGAAGTCGTGCTTTGGGCTCCGAGTAGCCCCAGCCTCCAGCACCAACTGCACCGAAGATCACTGGCCTCCACTCCACGAGTGTCCTGTGAGCCAGATCCACGTGCACCGTCTCGAGGCTCCTTCGCGGTCGCTAGTCCGTTGGCTAGTAGCCCTTCACAAAGGACAATCCTTTTCTACTTGGGCTCCCTGGTTTCTCCAGGCTTGCCCTCACTTACCCTTGCTGGGTGAGTTCCTCAGACCTTGCTGTTCTGCACAATTGTCAATCTTCATCTTCATCGAGACTTGCCGTTGCCAAGGCTTGTTGGGTCCAATCCGGTCGCCGACACCTCAGCACTCGACAGACATCGTGTACCAGCCCGAATCCTGCTCCTGGTTTCCGACAACGCCTCCTGGACCTCGTGGCTGAAGAGTCAAGATGACTGTCAACCTACCTGAAGCACCCGACATCGGTGGGCATCTGCTCATCGCCTTCCTGGTCACTGGCTAGTGACCCAGACTCTGTCCCCTCTGCTTTCAGGTTCTTCAGATCTCCGATCCACTCTTGGATCCACCCGGACACTTTCCACTTGGTCGCCAGCAGCACTTTGCAGCAGATCGCCATTCAAATCGACGACGAAACCCGACCCCGAAAGGCACCTATGCACCCGGCTTCCTGGGTGAGGTAACAAGAGTACTCCGGTGCTCCCGTGGGTAGAGACTCTAGAACGACCTAGTTCTCAACGGGTTTGCTCCAAGTCCTCCTTTAAGTGTCCCTTTTCTTTAAATTCCAAACCGCGACTTTCTCCATAGAAGTTAACGGCGATTTGCGGCTGTGTTACTACACTGCACGCGTCCCCCGTGGGTCCCCTGTGTCACTACCTTGGGTGGTTCCTTGTGGTCCAAGCACTTCTACAGGCTCTAGGCCTAGTGTCTAGCTCAGTCGTGGTTCTTATACCACTTTATTGGTATATGGTTTGGTACGCCCCTAGGGCCCAAACGTGTATTTGTGCTATTACTGTGTTTAAATAACTTATAACTTATGTATTTCGAACTCTAGCCTCATAAAGAGACTAGAGGGGTGTGTTTAGCAATAAATACATATATTTTGAATATATACCTGGTGTGGTGCTCTTTCATTTGGTCACTCAAGAGATTATAGACTGGTAAAACAAGCTGCTTTACATTCCTTCAAGACTTAGCCTGAAGGCTGCTCTCCATAGCTACCACTAGGATAGCTTTCAATAAAGGTTGTCTTTAACCTATCTCCAATAAGGGGTTGTTTGGACTGGTGCAAGGTGCCCACTATAATTAGTGGACAGCATATACCAGGCCAACTTCTCACATTGGTGTGCAGCGTGTGGGATTCCAGCTTGCTATTGTTTTACCAGATAATCTCAATTGAATTGATCAACTGAAAACCACTAAAGGTACCTAAGGTACATATAAATTAAGTTTAGTATACAGTAAGTTCTACTGAACTTAGAGTTGTGTGTTAAGGGATAGCACACCCTTTCTACAACTCAAGAGAGTTTAGTAGGCCACACTAGAGTAGGTAGTGCATACACCACACCACACTAGTAATGTCTTCAAAGCCAGGACCCAGAGAGTCCTTGCCAGAAGCCACTGGGCTTCTTCCCTCCAAGTATGATGCACTCCCATTCTTGGAATTGAGAGCAATATGCAATGTGAGGAAACTGAAGACAGGCCAAAGTCCCACCACCCAACATCTGAGAGAGATGTTAATGGCTGATGATCTCAACAGGCCCTTAGGGACTGAAGGGGTAGGTGCAGAGGGTGGGGCAGAAGATGAGGAAGGGGCCAGGGGTGGCAACACCCAGGACCCCCCCCTCTGGAACTGACCAGGAAGGTGACAATGACCTTGACCTGGAAGACCCAATTCCTCCTGTGGATGAGGAGGAGGATCAGAATGACCTCCACTTTGTCCCCCCAGGAAGGATTGTGAGTGTGCCTAGAAGGTCTAGATCTCCTTCTCAGGAGTCTAACCACTCTAGCACCTCAGTAGGGACCTCTGTCTCCTCTCATAGGAGGGAATCCTCTCATGAGAGGAGAAAGAGACTGATTCAGTATGAGCAAGCCCAGCTTGAACTCAGAAAACAGCAATTGGCTATAGACAGGGAGTCCCTAGATCTCTACAGAGAGAGAAAAAGTTGGGACTAGAGTCCCATGGTGGCAGCAATTCCCCAAAGATAGGGAAAGGTCTTATGACCATAGAAACCTAAGCAAGATTGTCCCTCCCTACCAGAGTGGGGATGACATCCACAAATGGATAACTACACTGGAGAGGGCCTGTAAGGTTCAGAGGGTCCCCCAGAAGCAGTGGGCAGCAATCGTGTGGCTCTCCTTTGCAGACAAAGGTAGAGACAAGCTCCTCACTGTAAGAGAAGAGGATGCTGACAATTACAAAGTCTTGAAGAGTGCTCTGATAGATGGGTTTGGCCTAACCACTGAACAGTATAGGTTGAAGTTCAGAGACACCCAAAAAGCTCAGACTCAAGACTGGGTTGATTTTGTAGATTGTGCTACTAAGGCTCTGGAAGGTTGGATACATGGCAACAAAGTGCATGACTTTTTAGGATTGTACAATTTGATTATGAGGGAGCAGATCCTTAATAATTGTCAAAACCAGCTTTTGCACCAGTATCTGGTGGACTCTGATCTGACCTCTCCCCAAGAATTGGGAAAGAAGGCAGACAAATGGGTCAGAACCAGAGTAAAAACTAAAAATCAGGGTGGTGACCAGAAGAAAGATTCTACTAAGTCCCAAGAGAAAGGTGGGGATAAATCTAAGGATAAGTCCACTACAGGGCCCCAAAATTCCTCTTCTGGGGGTGGGTCCCAAACTCCTTCTCCTGAAAAGAAACCATATTGCCATGTATGTAAAAAGCCTGGGCACTGGAAGTCTGATCCCAGTTGCCCCAGGATTGGCAATAAAGAAAATGTTCCCCCCACAACTACTACCACCCCTCCTGGTACTACCAGTAGTAATCCTCCAGTTGGGAGTAGTGCACCCAAAAAGTTAGGTGCTTTTGCAAGAGGAACAGAGGTGGGCCCTAGTTTAGACAGGGCCCCCTCAACAGACTCCTCTGACTCTGATGGTGGTATAGGATTTGCCACCTTTACCATGGGTCCCAAAGCATTGGGCAGGTACAGACTGGAGCCAATAATTAATGGTCAGAAAGCTGTGGCATTTAGGGACACAGGGGCTAGTGTCACCATGGTGGCAGGGAAACTAGTCCCCCTCACCAGCTTTTACCTGAGTTTAAATACCAGGTGACCAACATTGATGGTGTCAGAACAGATCACCCCATGGCCATAGTCAATCTCAGCTGGGAGGGGGTCACAGGCCCAAAAAGAGTGGCAGTGTCCCCAACCTTACCTGTAGATTGCCTGATGGGCAATGATCTGGAAATTTCAGCCTGGGCTGAAGTTGAACACCAAACCCATCTGAGGATGTTGGGTGTCCCTGTAAAGGTTAGTGGGGCTGTGATGGCCACAGCCCCAGCCCAAGATTTTGGAGAGATGGAGCCTGGAAGAATGGCCCACTCTCCCCCAAAAGAGAGCACAAGGGTTGAAGAAAAGTCTTCTTCCCTCCAGACAGTAGGTAAGGGTCAGCCTCCTCAGGGAACTGACCCTACCCCTAGTGGAGGAACTGCCCCAGAGGTAGTCAGGGATGGCCTGGCCACACCCCTGATGGCAAAGGACCCTTCCAAGGTGGTACCCAGTCTGGAGCAGGTAACCTGCCCCTCTCTACCCTGCCTCAGTCAGCCCAGGACTGCAGAGGTCAGGGAGGTCAGTGGACCCCCCAGGGCCCCCTGTCCAGAGGAACCCCCCCCCATCAGCAGATTAGGGGCACCCAGTCTAGTAGCCCTAGCCAGGTGAAAATTCCTCTCCACACTGAGGGATCCCCCATACCTTTATGTAGGGACCTCCCCCAGAAGGACTCTGGTAGGCAAGGGCAACCCTGGGACCAGAAGGTTCCAAACCTGCCATGTCACTCCAGTAGTCCATCCAAAGGGACCCAACCCCCAGCTGTAGGCAGCCAAAGGTTGACCCTTAGAGCAAAGTGCAACTCAGTCATGGAAAGACAGGCATACATGGTGACCAGTGATCTGAGGAAGCTGAGGCCAACATTCCTAGGGCCTCACTTCCCTACTCAGACACCTCACCAGCCTTGTACTTTACCTAAGCACACCACAGGTAGTGATTCCCCATGGTGGAGACCCTCTCATACCCTTAGGGTGAGGGATTGCTTAGTGGACCATAAGACAGGGGGCCACCATGCTAGTGCAGGTGCTTCCTTATATGGCCACTTAGTCAATAAAGGCTCAACTGGCCAAGGTTAGCCTTATCTCCTTTCATTTGGGGGGGGGTTATGTAGGAAGGTGGAATCTGACTATATGGTTGCCCCCACTTTTTTTCCTGGTGTTTTTCTGGTTTATGACTTAGTTGGACTGGGATCCTGCTATTCAGGGCCCCAGTCTATCTGCTTTCTCTGTAAAATGGTTTCCATGTGCCTTAGGCACATCTCTAATTGGAATCTGGAGTGCCCTTATAAGTCCCTAGTATATGGTATACTATGTACCCAGGGCATAGGTACCTCAGAGGCCTACCAGGGGCTGCAGCATGTATTGTGCCACCCCTGGAAGGCCATCCAAACTGACACCACAGGTCTGCTACTGCAGCCTGGGTAAGGTGGTGCATGCACCCTTTACTGTGATATAGGCTACCTATATCACTACATACCTACACACATATAAACCTATAAGTCACTCCTATGGCAGGCCTTGTCAATCCTGAAGGCAGAGTGCATGGTTCCTATGTGAGAGGGTGCCCCTGCATGAGCAGGGCCCTCTGCAGCGGTCGGAGACCCTTCTCTGATGCTGTTTGTAGTGAAGCCTGACCATATACTCTTAAGCGCATTATAACCTCGTTAAATGCTAACTTTGGGATGGCTGCACGGAAACATGTCGTGTTTGGTGTCAAACATCTTGGAATACTACCCCCGCCAATTCTGGCAGCGGGGGTAGCATTCCACCCTTCTAGAGGGAGAGACATGTACACACTGGCTTGCCCGGTAACTTCTTTCTAAAGCCCTGGCATCACAAAATGGATGCTGCTGCCACAGACACAAGTCTGGCCTCCTGCTGCTGACCGAAACTCCGGCAGGGGAGGCCTGGACAATAGGTTTCCTGTCGCAGGGAGGTGTTACCACCTCCCCAGACAGGATAGTGTGTATTGGGGCTGGGCGGGAGCACTCTCGGGTGCTTTGAAGTCCTGCACTGGGGGCACATTTGGTGTCCCTGTGCATACCCCAGTTCAAACCGGTTCAGGGGCTTCCAGCCCCTGCTCTGGTGCGAACTGGACAAAGGGAAAGGGGTGTAGCCACCCCTCTGCCCTGACCCACCCATAGGTGGGACCACAGAGTAAGTCCAACCCCTAAACTTAGTATAAGTATGGGACCCCAGTCCTTAGGACTTTAGATTATCCCTGGACGAAACTCTGACACAGAATCCTGGACCTTCGATGCTCTACTTAAAGATTAGAGGACAGAAGAATCTCCCTTGGGGTCAAGGAGTGACTCCCCTGCTTGGCAGGCACCAAAGAAGCAATTGTCCGGTCTGCATCGCTGAAGCTCCCGTCGGACACCGAAGTCTTTGCATCACCAGAGGTGGATTTCCAGACTTCCCCGAGGCTGCCCTGAGTTCCCAGCAAAGCTGAGGCCCGTAGCTGTCGTGGGTAACGTGGAACCGTGACCCCTGGACACCGCACGCATTTGCAAGTGCATCCTCTTCTGGGTCTCCCACGAAGTCGTGCTTTGGGCTTCGAGTAGCCCCAGCCTCCAGCACCAACTGCACCGAAGATCACTGGCCTCCACTCCACGAGTGTCCTGTGAGCCAGATCCACGTGCACCGTCTTGAGGCTCCTTCGCGGTCGCTAGTCCGTTGGCTAGTAGCCCTTCACGAAGGCCAATCCTTTTCTACTTGGGCTCCCTGGTTGCTCCAGGCTTGCCCTCACTTACCCTTGCTGGGTGAGTTCCTCAGTCCTTGCTGGTCTGCACAATCGTCAATCTTCATCTTCATCGAGACTTGCCGTTGCCAAGGCTTGTTGGGTCCAATCCGGTCGCCGACACCTCAGCACTCGACAAACATCATGTACCAGCCCGAATCCTGCTCCTGGTTGCCGACAACGCCTCCTGGACCTCGTGGCTGAAGAGTCAAGATGACCATCAACCTACCTGAAGCACCCGACATCGGTGGGCATCTGCTCATCGCCTTCCTGGTCACTGGCTAGTGACCCAGACTCTGTCCCCTCTGTTTTCAGGTTCATCAGATCTCCGATCCACTCTTGGATCCACCCGGACACTTTCCACTTGGTCGCCAGCAGCACTTTGCAGCAGATCGCCATTCAAATCGACGACGAAACCCGACCCCGAAAGGCACCTATGCACCCGGCTTCCCTGGGTGAGGTAACAAGAGTACTCCGGTGCTCCCATGGGTAGAGACTCTAGAACGACCTAGTTCTCAAAGGGTTTGCTCCAAGTCCTCCTTTAAGTGTCCCTTTTCTTTAAATTCCAAACCGCGACTTTCTCCATAGAAGTTAACGGCGATTCGCGGCTGTGTTACTACACTGCACGCGTCCCCCGTGTGTCCCCTGTGTCACTACCTTGGGTGGTTCCTTGTGGTCCAAGCACTTCTACAGGCTCTAGGCCTAGTGTCTAGCTCAGTCGTGGTTCTTATACCACTTTATTGGTATATGGTTTGGTACGCCCCTAGGGCCCAAACGTGTATTTGTGCTATTACTGTGTTTAAATAACTTATAACTTATGTATTTCGAACTCTAGCCTCATAAAGAGACTAGAGGGGTGTGTTTAGCAATAAATACATATATTTTGAATATATACCTGGTGTGGTGCTCTTTCATTTGGTCACTCAAGAGATTATAGACTGGTAAAACAAGCTGCTTTACATTCCTTCAAGACTTAGCCTGAAGGCTGCTCTCCATAGCTACCACTAGGATAGCTTTCAATAAAGGTTGTCTTTAACCTATCTCCAATAAGGGGTTGTTTGGACTGGTGCAAGGTGCCCACTATAATTAGTGGACAGCATATACCAGGCCAACTTCTCACAAGGCCAGTTCTGGATTCCGGTGTGGTGTCACAGGTCAGGCTGTGCTGCAGTGCAGGTGGTGACACAGGTCAGGCATGAGTTGCAGTGAAGGAGATGTGATCCCACTACTGGATCCTGATGTGGTGACACAGACCAGGCTTGAGCTTCAGTGGAGGAGATGTTGTCCCATTAATGGAGACCAGTGTGTTGACACAGATAAGGCCTTAGCTGCAGTGCGGGGACTCAGGTCAACTGTGAGCTGCAGTGTGGTGGCACAGGTAAAGTGTGAGCTGCAGTGTGGTGGCACAGGTCAAGTGTGAGCTGCAGTGTGGTGGCACAGTTCAGGCATGACCCGCAGTATGGTGACACAGGTCAGGAGTGAGATTCAGTGTGGTGACACAAGTCAGGCATGAGCTGCAGTGGCGGACCTGTGGTCTCAGAACTGGATCCCAGTGTGGTGACACAGGTCAGGTGTGAGCTGCAGTGGGCGAGATGTGACCCCACTACTGGATCTCAGTGTGGTGGCAAATGTCAGGCATGAGCTGCAGTGTCGTGGCACAGGTCAGGCTTTTGCTGTAGTGGAGGAGATGTTAGACCAGTACTGGATGCCAGTGTGGTGACACAGGTAAAGCTTGTGTTGCAGTGGAGGGATTGTGATTTCAGTACTGGATCCTAATGTGGTGATACAGATCAGGCTTGAACTACAGTGGAGGAGATGTGATCACATTGCTGCAGACCAGTGTGGTGACACAGGTCAGGCGTGAGCTGCAGTGTGGTGACCCAGGTCAGGAGTGAGCTGCAGTGTGGTGACACAGGTCAGGCTTGAGCTGCAGTGTGGTGACACAGGTCAGGCGTGACCTGCAGTGCAGGTGGTGACACAGGTCAGGCGTGAGCTGCAGTGTTGGGACACAGGTCAGGCTTGAGCTGCAGTGTGGTGACACAGGTCAGGCGTGAGCTGCAGTGCAGGTGGTGACACAGGTCAGGCATGAGTTGCAGTGGAGGAGATTAGATCCCAATTCTGGATCCAGGTGTGGAAACACAGGTCAGGCGTGAGCTGCAGTGTGGTGACCCAGGTCAGGAGTGAGCTGCAGTGTGGTGACACAGGTCAGGAGTGAGCTGCAGTGTGGTGACACAGGTCAGGTGTGAGCTGCAGTGGATGAGATGTGACCCCGCTACTGGATCTCAGTGTGGTGACACAGGTCAGGCTTGTGCTGCAGTGGAGGGAATGTGAATCCAGTACTGGATCCTGATGTGGTGACACAGGTGAGGCTTGAGCTTCAGTGGAGGGGATGTGGCCCCGATAATGGAGACCAGTGTGGTGACACAGGTCAGGCGTGAGCTGCAGTGGAGGACCTGTGGTCTCAGAACTGGATCCCAATGGTACAGGTCAGGCATGAGCTGCAGTGTGGTGGCACAGGTCAGGCGTGAGCTGCAGTGTGGTGGCACAGTTCAGGCATGACCTGCAGTATGGTGACACAGGGCAGGTGTGAGATGCAGTGTGGTGACACAAGTCAGGCATGAGCTGCAGTGGAGGACCTGTGGTCTCAGAACTGGATCCCAGTGTGGTGACACAGTTCAGGTGTGAGCTACAGTGGACGAGATGTTACCCCACTACTGGATCTCAGTATGGTGACCCTGGGCAGGCTTGTGCTGCAGGGGATGGGATGTGGTCCCAGTATTTGATCCTAATGTGGTGACTCCGATCAGGCTTGGGATCCAGTGAAGGAGACGTGAGACCAGTACTGGATCCCAGTGTGGTGACACAAGTCAGACTTCAGCTGCAGTGGAGGAGAAGTGATCCCAATATTGGATCCCAGTGTGGTGACCCAGGTCAGGCGTGAGCTGCAGTGCAGGTGGTGACACTGGTCAGGCTTGAGCTGCAGTGTGGTGACAAAGGTAAGGCGTGAGCTGCAGTGTGGTGACACAGGTCAGGTGTGAGCTGCAGTGCAGGTGGTGACACAGGTCAGGCTTGTTCTACACCGGAGGATATGTGAGGTCAGTACTGGATCCCATTGTGGCGACACAGGTCATGCGTGAGCTGCAGTGCAGGTGGTGACACTGGTCAGGCGTGAGCTGAAGTGTGGTGACACAGGTCAGGCGTGAGCTGCAGTGCAGGTGGTGACACAGGTCAGGCTTGTTCTACACCGGAGGATATGTGAGGTCAGTACTGGATCCCATTGTGGCGACACAGGTCAGGCGTGAGCTGCAGTGTGGGGACACAGGTCAGGCGTGAGCTGCAGTGTGGGGACACAGGTCAGGCGTGAGCTGCAGTGTGGGGACCCAGGTCAGCGTGAGCTGCAGTGCAGGTGGTGACACAGGTCAGGCTTGAGCTGCAGTGCAGGTGGTGACACAGGTCAGGCTTGAGCTGCAGTGTGGTGACACAGGTAAGGCGTGAGCTGCAGTGTGGTGACACAGGTCAGGCGTGAGCTGCAGTGTAGTGACACAGGTAAGGCGTGAGCTGCAGTGTGGTGACACAGGTCAGGCGTGAGCTGCAGTGTTGGGACACAGGTCAGGCTTGAGCTGCAGTGTGGTGACACAGGTAAGGCGTGAGCTGCAGTGTGGTGACACAGGTCAGGCTTGTGCTGTAGTGGAGGAGATGTGATCACATTACTGGAGACCAGTGTGATGACACAGGTAAGGCGTGACCTGCAGTGCAGGTGGTGACACAGGTCAGGCATGAGCTGCAGTGTTGGGACACAGGTCAGGCTTGAGCTGCAGTGTGGTGACACAGGTCAGGCGTGACCTGCAGTGCAGGTGGTGACACAGGTCAGGCGTGAGCTGCAGTGTTGGGACACAGGTCAGGCTTGAGCTGACGTGTGGTGACACAGGTCAGGCGTGAGCTGCAGTGCAGGTGGGGACACAGGTCAGGCATGAGTTGCAGTGGAGGAGATTAGATCCCAATTCTGGATCCAGGTGTGGAAACACAGGTCAGGCTTGAGCTGCAATGGAAGAGATTGGATCCCAGCACTGGATCCCCTTGGGGTGAAACAGGTCAGGCATTACTCAATGGTTGTCCAAGTGAGAACACCAGCATTCATATGTGCGATTCCCGAGCTCCCTCCAGACATTGGTGCACGCTGCAACCCATCCCGAATTTTCATCCGTTCAGCATTTGTTTGACCGTGCAAGCCTTACTCAGAGTGGAGACCAGGGACTTAGGCTCCAGCTCGACAGTATTAAGGGCTTAAGAGCTAGTTGTAATGTCCGGACAAATATATTGTACATTATCTTACCTGCAACCAGTCCTCTGACCGGTCAAGGCTCTTGTGGATTAGGCTACAGCTCCTTGAGGCAATAGCCTCGCCTCTCTCCCTCTTGCTCTCACTTACCTCAGTCTCTCTCTCTCTCTCTCTCTCTCTGTGACTTTTGTGCCACTTCTCACACTCTTTCTGCCTTTTCTTTCGCTCTTACTGTGGTTTTTTGTGCCTTTTTTGCTCACTGTTTGAGCCTTCTCTCTCACTCTTTTCATTCTTTGTACTTTTCCTCTCATTCTTACTGTGACCTTTCTGTGCCTTTTCTCTCGCTCTTTTTGCCTTTGTGCCATTTCTCTCACTTTTTTCTCACTCTCTGTGACTTTTTTGTGCCTTTTCTCTTGTTCTTTTTGCTTCTTTGTGGCATTTCTCTCACTCTTTTCTCATTTTCTCTTTGACTTCTCTGTGCCGTTTCTTTCGCTCTTTTTGCTTCTTTGTGCCATTTCTCTCACTATTTTCTCTCTCTCTCTCTTTGGCTGTTCTGTGTCATTGCTCTTGTTCTTGTTGGCGCTTTGTGCCATTTCTCTGACTTGTTTTTCAATCTCTCTTTGTGCTATCTCTGTGACTTTTCAGTGCTATTTCTCTCACTATTCTCTTGCTCTTTTTGCCTTCGTGCCATTTCTCTCACTCTTTTCTCACTCTCTCTTTGACTTCACCGTGTCATTGCTCTCGCTCCTTTTGGGGCTTAGTGCCATTTCTCTCACTCATTTTTCAATGTCTCTGTGACTTTTCTGTGCCTTTTTAGGTCTCTTGGAATCGATCAGCTTTTTGGCCAAAAAAGTGCACGTTTTGCATTGCTTTCTATTGCAACGCGTGCACGTTTGGCATTTCCCTTGCGGGAGCGAGCAGCGGTGCCATCTGTTAGCAATTATCTCCCTGCCGCTGCTCGCTCCCGCAAGGCAAACGCTCTGCATGCACGAGTACTCTTTGTACTCTTTAACTTTCGCGGCCGCCAGTGAGCGCCAGAAAACAATGCAGTGTAAACAATTCTGCTGTGAATGGCATGACCGAAAAAACAACGTCCGGTTATCGTGGACACGTTTGGCCTTATCCTGTGATGTGCCATTTAGGATTAACTGTTGCTCTGAATTGCCTACTTGCACTACATTTTTGCTGACTGATTCATCCCGTTACCAGTAGGGCAGTGAAATCTATTAGTCTGCCTTCAAGCAGCGTCGGACAGTGTTACGTTTACTTTTACGCTCCCAATTTCTTTGCTGCGGCAGTGAGGCGAGTTTCCCTGACACCCCTAGGGTAGTGACTGCGAGTGGGGTGTGAGCGGTACCGGAACAGTGGGCAGTGCCTTCCCATTGACCACCGAAGACAATTCACTTTGAATGGCCATTCTTTGAAGTTGCTAGAGTAAAAGCCACTACCACGTGACCAAGACATTGTTCTGCGCTGACAGGAGGAGGCCTTTGTTGTCTGCATAAGAATGACCTGTTTCACATGTATTTTTGTAGGCCCGCAATAACTCTTGAGACCTGCATGTTTTCACATGCTGTTTAAATGCAGAACTAAAACTGGTGCTTAAGTGAATGTTCGCAGTACAAGAGTGAATTTGAGGCTTGTATATTATTTAACTCTAACCACTAGTATCTGTAGTAGATTTTTGTACTTACTACCATTGTTATGTGAGCTTAGAGTTTATCTGTTTGTATCTTTTATGTTACTCATGTACGCTGAAGTCTTTATGTAATGTAACTGATTCTTTTCTAAAGCGCTCTGACGCGCTGTATAAAAATGCATGAATAAATAAATAAGAATTCTGTGCCTGGTTTACAGGGGAGCTTGTGCACCCAAGTAGCGCCGTCACAGAATAATACGCACCGTCAGGGATAGTTTCAACGCTTCGTCAGTGGTAGTAAGCACTATATAAATGCAATTTCAAATACAATGTTTCCCGCCTGTTATGTTGTTATATGTATAGAATGTACTTCTTAATGTTCTGTGAGCGTGGCGTAGAATGCTTGTTGCATTCCTTCACGGAGGTTCGAGTCCGGGAGCAGTTACTGTTGCTCCGCGGACTGGAAGCTGTGCTGCCTGGCTCTCACCTGTTCCTTCACATTAAAGCATCACCTTTAAATCCGCATCCGCTTCATCATTACAATTGGCGACGATCGTGGTTGGCACCTACGCGTGGCAAAACAAGGGAGCCGGAAGAAGTGCAATTTTCCGAGTGCGAAAAAAAAGGAATAAAAAGGAAAATCGACCCGCAGAACTCACCGGATTCATACCGGAACCTTCACCGTGGACATTCATCGATGCGAAACCGGAAAAGTGAGTTGGGAATTTCTGGCAGGCCACTTTGCCGTTGGCGCTCGAGCGCTGTGTATTTTTCAAACAGCGGCTAGGTTCCAGCGTTTAAGCCGTGACGCGCATGCTCACACTCATTCTGTGAGGTCATTGCGCAAGGTCACGCAACGCGACCTTTACGTGGCGGCCATCTTAGATACGAACTCCATGGCAACAAGTTTATTTTCATCGCAATTCTTGCCGGTAGCTGAATTCGATGGGAGGAAGGCAAAAATTAAGCCAGATTTCAGCAGAGAAGTGGGCGGAACAGGTGAGGAAGTCGGGGAGGCGGATATTTAAAGACATTTTCACATTTTTGGCTGTATTTTTTTTATGCATTTGCGAACACTGAATAGATATCTTGTTCTTTTAATTCATACATTTCTACCTTGTGTACGTTGGACCAGTTTTATTAGCACATTTGGTATACACTCATAAACATAACATTATACCTTTTAGAATAAATTGCAATAACCTTGAGATTTAACCAGTTTATGGAAAAAGGTGACTTCCAACTTCAAGAAGAAATGGTGCAACAAAGTTTTACCATAAGCCCTCCTCATTCGTTTTGGGCATCAGGATCGCGTCCAACTATGGAATGGTTAGAATGGAAAAATTATTTTGTGAATTACATTAATGCTGTTGATGAAGCAGGGAAAATGAAAGCAGACCAAAAGAAAAGGATTCTTTTACATTCCTTGGGTCCGGTAGGGATAAAAACTTATAACCGGATGCCCAAGATGTTAGCAAATGCAGAAATAGATGATTTTGAGGCAGCTCTGAAAGATTTGGACAAAGATTTTGCACCGAAAGTCTGCATGGGAGTAGTTCGTTATAAGTTTTTTCAGAGAAAACAGAACAAAGGAGAACCGGTAGATGACTATATTGATGAGTTGAAGAGACTTGCCATTGATTGCAGATTTGGCAACCTACACGATGAATTAGTGAGAGATCAATTAGTCATGCATTGCGAGAATTCTGCGATACAGGAACGTTTGTGGGTAAACGGCGATTCGCCTTTGGAGGACATACTCTCTATTGTAAGGAAGGCTGAAATGTCTGGAAGGTGTGCCACACAACTTAAGGATTCTCACAAAGACACAGGAGCGGTCTACAAAGACACAGGAGCGGTCTATAAAGTTCAGAGTATTAACCAAGGACAACAGCAACACAGCGTGAGCAAAACCTCCAACCAAACACAAAGAAATCTATGGAGAGACAAAGAACCGGAAGACAAGCGATGTTATCGTTGTGGAAGTAAAGAACATTTAGCGTTTAGTAGGAACTGCCCAGCTGCAAAGAAAAGATGTAGTATTTGTGGATTGATAGGCCACTTTAGTAAAATGTGTAGGAGAAGGAGAAGCAATGTTAAATACGTATATGAGGATGAAAATGTTAATGAGCCTGACGTTGACAAGGAAGGTGATAATTGGGAGTGTGTTAAAAGTGTCCAGGGGAATTTCGTGATTAACATCACGGATAATACAGTGAAGGACAAGCCCATATGTGATATGTCCATTGGGGGAGTAATAGTTAAGATGTTCGCAGATTCTGGATCACCTTACACTATAATAGATAAGGGAATCTGGAAGGAAAAATTCGTCAAAAGAGTTGGCGGAGAATTAATTTCTACAGATGTAAATCCTATAAGTTTCACGGGGGAGAGAATAAATATGTTGGGGTTCAGATGGATGACATTTCTATTTAAAGGGAGATCTGCTAGAGGGAAATTATATGTAGCAGATTTTGGTCCTTCTGTTTTAGGATGGATGGACCAAAAGAATTTGCACATCATATTGGATCCAAACAGTGAAGAGAAGGTACTCATCGTAGATGATTCTAGTAGATTACAAGATGATATTTGTAAGTTATTCCCGAAAGTATTTAGTAAGGGTCTAGGATCACTTAAAGGTTTCGAACACTCCATTGTGTTAAAAAAAATGCTGTACCTAAGATACATAAGGTGAGGCCCATTCCTATACTCATAAGGGATGAAGTTGCAAAGGAGTTGGAGGGATTGTTGGAAAGGGATGTAATTGAAGAGGTGGAGAGCTCTGAATGGATTTCTCCGGTGGTGGTGGCGCGCAAGGGGAATGGCAAAATCCGCTTATGCATTGATTTGCGCCACCTCAATAATAACATCGTTATCGATAGATTCCCTCTGCCTAAGATCAATAAAATGGTGTCCTCCCTCAAAGGTACTAGTTGGTTTTCCACCATTGACTTGTCGGCAGCGTACCATCAGGTGGCGTTGTCACCCGAGTCAAGGAAACTCACTGCGTTTATAACACCTTATGGTTGTTATCAATTTAAACGCATGCCCTTCGGACTTGCATCTGCGGCTGCTGTTTTTCAGCGTTTGATGCACAAATTACTGGGGAGAATGAATGATGTAAAAAATTTTCAAGATGACATTTTAGTGGCTGCCAAGTGCAAGGAGGAACACGATTGTAAACTCAAAGAGGTTTTGAGTGTATTACAAAATGTTGGGTTAACAGTTGAAATGAGGAAATGCAAATTTGCTCAGAGGAGCGTTTCCTATCTAGGACATGTTATTAGTCAAGATGGTATAAGACTAGTAAGGAGGAGGTTAAATCGTTCTTAGGAATGGCTGAGTATTGCGCTAAGTTCATCCAAAATTTTGCTAGTAAAGTATTCAACATTCGTGCATTATTGAAGAAGAATATGAAATTTGAATGGACAAATGAGTGTGATGCGGAATTTAAGTGTGTGAAAAATGACTTACAGAATGTAAATGCTCTGAGTAGTTTTGATCCTAATTTGGAGTGCATTTTAACTACAGACGCTAGTGACAAAGGTTTAGGGGGCCGTGTTGTCACAAAAGGGCACTGATGGAAAGGAGAAGATAATTTTATTTGCTTCTAGGTCCTTATCCCCCACGGAGAGTAAATATCCCATCATTGAAAGAGAAGCCTTAGCTTGCGCTTGGGGTTTAGAGCATTTTCGTGTTTTTGTGTGGGGGAAACCTGTTCTGATTCGCACTGATCATAGGCCTTTGATTAAAATTCTCACTACTGAAGGTAGTGTTACAGCTTCTGCTAGACTAGCAAGGATTTCTATGCGGATGAAGGAATTCATTTACAATTTAGTTTATGTGCCGGGAAGGGAAAATGCTGTGGCCGATTGTCTTTCCAGATTGCCTGTTCCTTTGGAAGAATGTTTGGATGATCCTTGGGGTGATTTCAACATTGCCTTGGTACAAGATGCTGGTGTACCAGCCATTGATAAGAATGAATGGATGGAGGAACAGAGTAAGGATGTTAGTTTGCAACAAGTTTTGGAATGTCTATGCAAAGGTTGGCCCAAGAAGGAAGGCATTACTGATATATTGAGACCCTTCTGGGAAGTAAGAACGGAATTGTCAGTGAATAAGGATGTAATTGTGAGAGGTGACAGAGTCATTCCTCCGGAGAATTTGAGGAACAAAGTTTTACTTTTATGTCATGAGGGGCATTTTGGTATTGTTAGAACTAAAAGCGTTGTTAAAGGAGCATTTTGGTGGCCTGGTATTGACAAGACCGTGGAGAGATTTGTAAGAGATTGTGAGACATGTTCATCTGCAGACAAATGCTTAAAAACCCTGAAACCTCCAATGAGTCAAGGTTTCATCCCTAACTTACCATGGGAAGTGATTGCTGTGGATATCTTTGGTTCTGTGGGGGAGTCTAAGGAGTATGGTCTGGTCGCAATGGATTTGTTCTCTAAGTGGCCAACGGTAAAAATTGTTGAAAGAGTTGACACTGATGTGGTTCTTAAGTTTCTGGACAAAATGTTCACTATGGAAGGGTTACCGGCAAGTATTTTAAGTGACAACGGGGTGCAGTTTACATCCAAGAAAGCTAATGAGTATTTTGAGAGAGTAGGCATCAAGCATAGAACCACTGCTCTTTATAATCCTAGTGGTAATGGCACTGTCGAGCGCTTTAATCGGGTTATAAAGGGAGTCATTCAAGCGGCCATGAACAAAAAGCATGATTGGAAACTCGAAGTGCATAAGGCTGTTTGGACTTATAGGATCACCACCCATGATGCCACTGGATTGTCCCCTTTGTTATCATGAGAGGAGGAAACCCAGATGTAAATTTTCTCCGGCTTGGCTTTGTGACGGCACATTGCTACAATGGTCTGTTAAGGATGTCAGAGATAGACTTATTCAGGTACATGATAAGAGTAAGTCCTTTTATGATAAAACCCATGGTGTGAAGGAAGTACAAATCAAAATTGGGGACTTGGTTAGAGTGAAGAGACCCGGTAAGATTCCGAAAGGTGAAAATCAGTTTGGTCCACCACAAAAGGTTGTGGAACTTTTGTGTAATGCAGTACGTTTAGACGATGATAAAGTGTGGAATTTGAAGAGCATCGCTTTGTGTTCAGGGAGGAATTTCAGTGCTTTACTTGAGGGTTTGAAGTGTTCTGATGATTTTAAGGACACGGAATGGATGGAAGATTTTTATGACCCAGGAACTATGTGCACTGGTGCTATTCCGGACTTATATTTGGAAAAGGAGGTGGTGGAGAGTGCAAGCAGGAAGAATGATCAAGTTGTGGAAGCGCAGGTGGAAACCACGGATGCCTTAGAAGGGATGACAACTGAAACGGTTGACAAGATTCCTGACTCCACGAACACCACAGAGTCGGTTGGGGTAGCTGATGGTTTTAGTGTTAGTGGTACTAGGAAGAGAGTGCTTCCAGGATGGCTCAAGGAGTTCGTTATGTGGTTATAGAGCAATTTAATGATCCAGTGTATATTTAATGTTTTGCAATTTTCTTTAGTGTAAAAGGGGGGGATGTGTTATGTTGTTATATGTATAGAATGTACTTCTTAATGTTCTGTGAGCGTGGCGTAGAATGCTTGTTGCATTCCTTCACGGAGGTTCGAGTCCGGGAGCAGTTACTGTTGCTCCGCGGACTGGAAGCCGTGCTGCCTGGCTCTCACCTGTTCCTTCACATTAAAGCATCACCTTTAAATCCGCATCCGCTTCATCATTACACCGCCATTCTGAATTCTACATCCTGATTAACAAACCGGCATTCATTTTTGCAGAGCAACATTAATTTACGACGGCGGAAGAGACACTGGTGTGGTGGATCTTACACCCACATAACAATAGGAGGTGGGGGTGGGGCATGAAGTGAGTGGGCTTTTAAGATAGAGCGTGAAACCAGGCACCGTGGCACAAACACCCTGGACTCACCCCTTTGTGTTTATTCACAAATATTTTGCACGCCGTTTCCTACCCATGAAAGGCAAATGAAACTGCTTCTGTTTATGGAAGAAGCTTTGCTCTCACATGGTGGAAAAGGGGAGGGTTCATTCTCATATTTCTTTGCACATGGATAAGGGTTTGTTCGTAGACCAATATTTTCCATGTGCATAATACACTAATGTACACCCGTAACATAAGCAGAAGCCAGAAGGACAATGTCAGGGTCTCCATTTACGAAGTGGATCAGAGGAACCAACACATTTTTATTGTTTTTATTTATTAAAATTTTTTAATATGCTAGACAGCAGCCACACTTTTCTACGACATAACTTTAACACATTGGCATAGCCAATAGCTCTAGCTAAACACTTAAAAGGTCCCAAAGGCGAGACCTATTGGCTATACCAATGCTTGTCTCTTGTTCTTGTCGCTTCTTTGTGCCATTTCTCTCACTCTTTCTCTCTCTCTCTCTTTGACTTTTCTGTGCCTTTTCTCTTGTTCTTTTTTCTTCTTTGTGCCAGATCTCTCACTCTTTTCTTACTCTCTCTTTTACTTGTCTGTGCCTTTTCTCTTGTTCTTTTTGCTTCTTTGTGCCATTTCGCTCACTCTTTTCTCTCTCTCTTTGACTTTTCTGTGCCTTTTCTCTTGTTCTTTTTGATTCTTTGTGCCAGATCTCGCACTCTTTTCTCACTCTCTCTTTGACTTCTCTGTGTCATTGCTCTCGCTCTTTTGGCTTCTTTGTGCCATTTCTCTCACTCTTTTCTCACTCTTTGACTCTGACTTTTCTGTGCTATTTCTCTTGCCCTTTTTGTCTCTTTTTGCTAGATTTGTCACTTTTCTGTGCCATTTCTCTTGCTCTTTTTCCCTCTTTGTGACATTTCTCGCACTCCTTTTCTGACTTTTGCCATCTCTCCAGCTTTTCTGCACCCCCATTCTGCCTTTTCTGCACCCCTCCCTCTGCCACCCACTCCTGGTCTGCTCCTTTGCACCTCTCCTCTTCAGCCCCAGCCACTGCCCCCTGCACTCCTTCCCCTCAGGACCAACTGAATGGTGGGCAAAAGCACGCCAAAGGCAAGGCCGTCTGCGCCTGTTCATGCCTGGACTGTGCCCAGCGCCAGAAACCCTGTCCCCCCAGCTGACTACTGTCTTGCTGCTCTCCTTCATGCCTTGAACCCCAGATGTCCCACCACCGTCTGGTGGCACACAGTACCACACAACACGGAAGGAGCCTTCACCTGCTCCCTCTGCTGCTACACCTGCAGCACTGCACCAACAACACCAACCATGAGCTTACCCACTACACCCACCCCACACACTCAAACACCTACCAACAAACACACCCCACACCCCAATAGCATGCATGCTCTTCAACACCCGCTCACTCAGCAAGCACCCCACAGAGATCTGGGACCTGCTGGAAGATGCCGTCCAGGGCCTCCTCTTCTTAACGGAAACATGGCTGACCACAGTTTGACCGCCAGACATCACCACCTCCATGCCCACCGGCATGGCAGCTGCCTTACAGATTATTGACATGCCTCACTATACATTTGAAATGAATCGACCAACCAGCGTGCCCCCTCCCTAAAACCAAATTCATCTCTCAAATATCTTCCTCAATCCATCTTCTCCACTCATGAGCGCGATGCAATAAGTCTGGCCGTCCTGGCCAATAACCATTGACCAA
Organism: Calotriton arnoldi; assembly: GCA_963921515.1. Lineage (NCBI taxonomy): Eukaryota > Metazoa > Chordata > Amphibia > Caudata > Salamandridae > Calotriton > Calotriton arnoldi. Next base: position 781,005 of record CAWUFW010001440.1, read on the forward strand.
TTAGTTGAAAGTGCCACAACTCCGTCCCCACCCCACGCCCCTTTCACTCCCTTGAAAGGATCAGCCGGACCTATAGCAAGACCAACCTTGCGAGCGAGGACCTACCTAAACCTTACCAGCCTTCCATCCTGATAGCGCCTGCTCATCAGCGACATCTAATACGATTCCATATTCCTCCCCACACACCTGCACCATTCCAGCCACCTAATGACATATAACCCCTTCAATTCTTCCTCAACATCCTCCCCTCGAACTCCTGCCAACCACTGAAATTTAACAAATCCATGGCAAGTGACCTGACCAAGCCTCCTTAACCCCCAGTACAAGGATGGGAGGGCGGGACTAATTCCTTAATATAACCTGCCCTCACACTTCTCACATGTCACATACCCCAAAAAAGGCACACTGGCTTATATGGGGGCCCTAGAACTGGACCAGCCCAGCTTTCTAAGAGTTGGAGTGCTTCAGGAGAGCTGCATGGGGTTCCAGTCCTGGAATAGCGTGAACATCTGCTAACCAGGGTTGAGATACAATGCAATGTGTTTGATCTCAGTAATATATCATCTTTCAGTATAGTTTGGGGTGCTCTAGTCAGGGGCTGATCTGCACTAGCAGGAGGGTCTGGGATATTTAATCACAATAGCTTGGAATGCTCCAGTTTGGTTGAGATGGCTCCATACATGCCAACATTTCAGAACAGGAAAGTGGGAGATTTTGAATAAATAATCGGTGGAATGTAGTTTCCCCATTGACTTCTATTGAAACAGAGGCAATTTCAGGCGGGAGACAGCAACATAAAGCCATTTTTGGTTTCAAAGAATTGTGAGTCTCGCACCTGATTCGGGCTGCTGGCATGTATGTTTCTCCCACATGCAAACCTGGAATCCTGTGCCACCCCTACCCATTGCATTTGGTTTTACTTGAGCCCAGAAAGTAGAATTCAGCCACATTACATGACAAAATGCTCAGCAAAGTGTTCACTCACAAAACCGCTAACAAACCAAGGTTTGTAGGCCAGCAAAGGACGGCCGATTACCTAAAATTAAAAATAAACAAAGTGCTTTTGTGGCTGTTTAATAACTCACAGATGTGAGGAAGCAGTATCACTCACTCCACAGCTAAATTATTACTTCTGGAGGTCTCAAATGAATTATTGGGCTATTTCCTCAATATCCCTCCAGAACTGTTTTTTAATCATACTGCTTGTTAGCATAATTCATTGAGAACATGCAGTTCAAAATGTATCAATTTGCCCTCTATTTTTTGAACATTTCTGGGGGGAATCCCACCCAAGCCCACCATGTAACAGTTGTGCGTGTTTGCTTCACTAGCTTGGTTCAGTTTAAGGCTGGTCTTCACACTCCCCAAATGCAATTTTCACCAGTCCAAAATTTTGAAGCCTTACCATCTCTAGGGTTTTGCAAGCATTAAGCAAGGAGCTATATAAGGAATTAATGAATTCTCAATGGTTTTCAAAATATACAGAATTTGCTGGTAAAGGAGAAAAGGACTAGGGCTTATATTTGCAAGGAAATGGCGGAGCTCAGAGCTGCGTCAAAATTTCCAGTGCTGCCCTCCGCCATTTCCAGAACATAGGGATTCACGTTATTTACAACAATACGGAGCACCCCTGTGTTTTGCCTAGCGCTGGCACTAAAAATACCTTCCTGGCGTCAACAGACACCCTTCCGCCATAAACAATCAATAATGGCCATTTGCCACATCTATATGTGCTGCATTCTGCAGCACACTTAGAAGTAGCAAATCGTCATTATTTAATGATTGTTTATGTGCAGGAAGGGACACCGTCCTGCACATAAACAATAATTAATGGCGTTTTACTCTTTCTATGTTTGCTGCAGAAAGCAGCACACATAGACAGAGCAAACAACGAGGAGAAATAAAACTATTTCTCCTCGTTGCGCCATTCTAACATCTGCTGCTGCATAGCCTTGTAAATCTGGGGCAGCGTCAAAACGCAATGGGTGTTGCTGTAGAAAGCCCACTGCAACACCCACTGCATGCTCCTTCCACACAGAAAAATGCGTGAAAGGGTACCATATTTACTAAGCAGTTTTAAGCCACAAAAAGTGGCTCAACGCCACTTTGTAAATATGGAGCAGGGCATAGCGCCACACGAACGTTGGTGCTCCTGTGGCGCAATCCCCTTGTAAATATGCCCTTGGGTTTGGTGGAAGGGCTCCTCCATGTACTTTGCAGAAGATTTGTTACACCACTGAGCCTTGCTCTGCCAACCTCCACCCTAGGTCTTTGACCGCACAGACAAGTGTGTCATTACTTTGTCTCGTTTTTTGTCCCATTCATAGACTCACCGACAGAGAATAAGAATCCCAGATGGGAGTCCTTGACAGCCTTGGCGAGGGCCACTCCTGCCGGGCCTGCTGCAGCATTGCCTTGCACACATAGCGCCAATGAGTCCAGTGCCACCTGGTAATAGGTGGTGAGCGGAGTGTGATACTTCTCTGTGGAGCCAAAAGAGGAAGGTGAAAGAAAGCATTACCAATCTGTATTTACACAAGGCCCTAAGAACCAGGGACTAGATCCTGTGGCCCGATATTTTACATACTGGGCATCTCTGCGCAGCAACCCAACCAGAGCTGGAGAGGAAACACAAAAACACGTATCCCATATTTACACCACCAGGCAGAAGTTTCTACATCCAAGACAGAAGAATCTAATATAATGCAAAGGCCAGTGGAATACCAGCTCCAAGCTTGGGTCAGGAATGCCATCTGCAGGGCAACTACTACCCAGGGTGTATACCAAAGTTTTGCACGGATTCTACCCATGTTGATGTGAGCAGGTGCCCTCTGCCAGAAATGGTCACCAGATTATCCTCATCCTGGTGAACTTGTCAGCAGCCTCTCATATAAGCAACCAAATGTTAGTCCAAAGCCAGCCTGATATGTTTTCTAGATTTTCTAGAGACACTTGGACGTAGTCAATGTGCCAATCCGAATAAGATAACCAGTTCTACTGCAACCATCCCACAACCTACTGAACCCTATTTGAGTGAGATGTGTTTCAAGTAACGATCAATCACATGAGACATTACAGGGGTAATTAATTGAACCCCCAAACCTTCTTTCATAAAGGAATAACGCACTCAAGAATACTAGAACACGCATGATACATTTTAAAGACTTATTTATATATAAATCAAAATCTAAGTCTAGTGCATGCAATATGAATTGTAACCACAATGAAGATAAATAAAATGGTACCAGCGACGTTTAACAAAAGTTTAAATAATAAATCCTGCTCCAACATGATTCTGTTATTAACCTATGGCATTCCTGCCCTCCTTCTGCTACTTGTAATCACTAATCTAATTCTAGTAGAGCAGAAAATAAAACCTATTTTCGGTTTCAGAGATGGTGCACACCTGCATACCTGTTTGAACAACAGAGCTCTATGTTCAATGAACTAGCAAGGCCTGCTAGTCTCGCCTCACGAGGCCAGCTGCACTGATGAGTAAGCGAGTGAAGGCTGAGGGCCTCCTATCCCAGTGTCTGTGAATTGGGACCAGAAGTGAAGGCTGAGGGCCTCCTATCCCAGTGTCTGTGAATTGGGACCAGAAGTGAAGGCTGAGGGCCTCCAAACCCAGTGTCTGTGAATTGGGACCAGAAGTGAAGGCTGAGGGCCTCCAAACCCAGTGTCTGTGAATTGGGATCAGAAGTGAAGGCTGAGGGCCTCCTATCCCAGTGTCTGTGAATTGGGACCAGAAGTGAAGGCTGAGGGCCTCCTATCCCAGTGTCTGTGAATTGGGACCAGAAGTGAAGGCTGAGGGCCTCCTATCCCAGTGTCTGTGAATTGGGACCAGAAGTGAAGGCTGAGGGCCTCCTACCCCAGTGTCTGTGAATTGGGACCAGAAGTGAAGGCTGAGGGCCTCTTATTCCAGTGTCTGTGAATTGGGACCAGAGATATGATTCTGTACGGCCTGTTCCAGTGTCAGCTGGCATGAATATTCCCCTCTACCCTTCACTCTCTGTCCTTGACTTTTATAAAATAATCTCATTGTAGTTAGAAACTCTTGGCAAAAACAATTGACCGAAAGTGGACTGATGACTTTTCAATTATTTATGTTCTACAAGATTAATTTATTTCAAATGACAACAATAAACGAAACACGTAGTTGTCAACCTTCTAAAAAGTCTTACAAATCAATAAAAAGCTAATATGAAATGAGCCAGTTAGTGTTTAGATTAAATACTGCAAATATATTCACATAAGCTTGATTATTACATTGCGGAACATAATTTGAACTAAACGTGCATCATATCAATCACGTGTTCGCCATTTTGATTGAGTTACTGGAACATGTGACTCAAGCAGGGGAATGCCCAGATTCGAAAAGACACACTATTCACAACAAGTTCAGTGACTGGTTGGCCACCTTGCACTTTACAAATGCATGCATGGAAACCTTCCTAACTGCCTATTTACAGCAGGTGAGCACTGGACCATTCCTAGCTCCATCCTTCACATAGACGTGGGATGCCCCGTACTGCTCTGTAACGGTTGTATGTGTTTTCATAGAAAAACAATTTAATGTAATGCCATTATTGAGAAACCATTTCACCTAAATGGCTTAATGTAAATTTTCAAGATGAATGGTATTTACCGTTTCATAGAAACCAATTCATAGAATGTCTATTTTTTCAAAATTTACTTCTGCATTCTTCTTTTTAAGGTGTAACTGAAATGGTTGCAGGCCTTACACGCAGAAACATTTTTCTTAGGGGTGGGGGGAACTCCGCAGAGTTAAAGAAAAACTCTGCAAGATTCCGTGGAGTTCTGACGTTGTGCTGCTCGCACTGCAATTTAGTGCCAGTAGTGTGAGCAGCACTGAAAAATCACCGTGAACGGCACCATGCGGCACGCAAGAGCACAAGCCCATTCGAGTTGGTTTTGTACCCGCTCGAGTAGAAAATCTACATGAGCTGCAGCAAATCTAGTCGAGAGGCAGCCCTCTCATCATGACCGCCCGTGACCACCCGCATTAGAAAATGGCACTCGCCAAATTTAGCTCGTACTCGCATTACTAGAGCCTTGCAGGAAACATTTTTGCCACGCGCCGTTTGGTGGAATTTGTCCCAAACTCCACATTAGTGTTGCCAAATTCTGGCAATTCCTCAGCAAAATGAAACATTTATCCTTTATGTCTGATTTGTCGAACATTACTTTCGTTGAACCCTCACTGCCCCTAAACACCATCGATGTCTGCCCCTAATGCCTCTCCACCCATAAACTACACCCATCCCTGACCCCTAAACTCCACCGATCCCTGAATCCTAACAGAACTTTGTAACCCTAAACTCCTCACATCCCTAAACCCTAAAAACCCTTCACCATATCTCAACTCAACCCATCTTTTACCTCAAAACTCCACCCATCCCTGAACCCTTAAAGCCCTTTCTACTCCTATTCTCTACCTATCTCTTAACCTAAACCCCTCACTACCACCAAACTCCACCCATTCCTGAATCCTAAAAGGCCCTTCTTACGCATAAACCCCACCCATTCGTGATCCCTTAAAATTCTTCACCACCCCTAAACTACACTTATCCCTATACCCTAAAAAACCCTCCCTACCCCTGAAAAACACCCATTCATGACCCCTAAAGCTCCTCACCACCCCTAAACTCCCCCATCTCTGAACCCTAAAAACCCTTTCTACATATAAACTCCACCTATCCCTGACCTTTTAAAATCCCAAAGCAGCATAAATTCCACCCAATCCTGAACACTAAAAACCCTTCATCATCCTAAAACCCTACCCATCACTTAACCTTGAAAACACTCACCAGAACTAAACTCGACTAATCTGTAAAACATTAAAAAAAACTCAACACCCCTACACGCCACCCATCTCTGAACCCTAAAACCGCCTGATCACCCCTAAACTTCAATCATCCGTGAACCTAAACTCCACTCAAACCTGTCCCTAAAAAATCCTCATTACACCTAAACTCCACCCTTCCCTGAACCCTAAAAACTCTAAAAAATACTCATTGCCCTTAAACATCACCCATCACTAAACCCAAAAAACCTTCAATAGCCCTAATCCTCACCCAAGTGTATGATTTTGGATATTTTCTTAAAATCATCTGTTTTTCTGTTAATCCACATACATCAGTGATAACATCTACATGAGCAGTCATTCAGCGCTGCGACCTTGGATTCCAACATTTTAGGGATGAGGCTGAGCTTGTTGTCATCTGCACAGGACGTGACATCACAGGACACAGAGATCCTTTCCCATCAGACCCCATCTCAGTGTGTCATTGTACTGTGCTAAAATCATACTTTTCCTTCTGCAATCCAGCTTGGCATGATAAGGTGATTAGGTATTATAACTTGTAACTGGGATTTCTTTTTCATGCCAGCCAATGTTTTAGGAGCTAATCTAATGAGCTGGTCAAGTTCCATAATTATCATCTAAATGTTTCAAGAAATCACAGTCTACACCTACCTATCAGCAGAAGGAAACACAATGTTCAGCCTGAACTGCCTGAGACCTCTCTGCACCAGCCTGGCATACCTCCAACACGCGGCCTTGTTATCAAATCAAGCCTACACTGAAACACTACAACTGGTGACCAGAGCCAAAGAAAAGAGCATCTGCGGGACATGTGAAGCCGTACACAACAAACACTACCTCTAACAATGGGATGCGACTCACAAATGAGGTCCTTCCAGGAGCCGTAGGTCACATCCTGCCTCATTCTGTATATATGTTTCCAATCTCATTGACTGCAGCAAGGAGCCAATTAGATTAGAGGACACCTTCCTATAGTTCAGCAAAAGACTGCTTCTCCTCCTGTTTATCATTGACTTCCAGGTCATTCTTGTCTCTCATGTGCTGCTGGAAGACCGACTTCACCACCCTCATTCATAGTCCCCTCCCTCAAAGTCTCACTCTTTTCATTTCATGGTGGACTCTTTGATGTGGGCTATCTAGTGACAGGAGCAGTAAACACACCAAAATAAAAATACAAAAACAGAATTGTGATATGGAATAGAAACAGTGTTGGACTCAATGATGGGCTTTAATTAGGCCAAATAAGCAGTAATTGATTGTTGCTATCAGCCAGGAATCTCTCCTGAAGCCTCTACTTCTGAGTCTTGAAAGAAGTTAGATTACTAAATATTCATTTACATTGTCAATTTTACCACACTTCCCCTCTCACCAATATTTGTCAGCTCCTGTTTGACTTTACCCTCCAAGACCTGCACCAAGTTGACTGACTGCCCCTGAGAGGAGACTCTGGTGGGATCTTCGCAGGAGGATCTCAGTGCGAGGACATAAAGGGCAACCTGTCCTGATGTGAAGGGGAGGTCTGGGGAAGAGAATAAATGCAGTTCATTTTAAGATAATGCAGGTAAACTGTATAAAATGCAATGTCACACTCCAGCACTCCCATAGAAACCAGCCAGGAGTGTAATAATCACCGACAAACACTAAGACAACATGGAGCAACTGCGCATTTACAGCAAGCATCCAGTAAAGCCCCCATGAACAATTGAGCCAGTGGTAAAGTGTCAAACTAGGCAAGTTACCAAAAATCTTGAAATATCAACTCAGAAAACCAACAAAACAGTTAACAAACAAATGTTTACCAAAACAACGCCTACTCCAGAATAAAGAAATAAATGTAAAGGAGAATATTACAACCAACCACTCAGTTTAATAATCGTGTAAAAGAATCAGTCAATAAGGGATCATTTGACTGAGTACCTCATGAATCTATCAACACAGTAGTTCTTCATGAATTAGACCACTACTCAAATAAATCATGATTTTTCTATAACAAGCACAGTCAGATGAAACACCAATGGAAGCATTAGCCTCAAATCATTTGATTAACTAATCTATTTCACTGTAAAAAATATAAATTCAGAAACATCCATTGAAAGAGTGACAAAGTCCTCACTCAATGAAACATCAACTCAAGCATCCTGCTTAATAGTCAATGATCTCTCTCTCTCTCTCTCTCTCACACACACACATACATGTGCACGCACACACCCACAGGCACCCACACACACACACCCACGAAGCACAGAACCAAACAACAAAAAATGGAACACTCACAAAAAACTGAAGAAAAAGTGAACAAAACCAAATTGAAGTAAATATAAAACCATACAACCAAATAAACTGCAATCAAACATCAAACCAATAAATAGCCAGCTAATAGAACGGTGTAAAATACAATAAAGCACACAATGAAACACCCAGCGCGCAAGCTAGATCAACTGCACTGGTAAACTCCTAACCAACGCACTATACACAAATACAAATTCAACAAAACACAACATTCAAAGGGAAAATAAACAGACATTTTACTAAACAGCAAACCATAAACTCACCAAAGGAACACTAATGCAAAAAAGACACTAATGCAGTGCTCACATAACAAATATTGAAACACATACACACACACAATTATGTAAGAGAAAAAACACCCAACCAAACATTGAAGTAAGAAGCCTTAATGCAACACTGAGACACAAATATTTGTACAAATGCCCAATAAACAATGAAAGAAAATACCAAAGCACCTAAAGAAAGAGTAAAGGCACACACACGCGCGCACACAGACATACACACACACTATAAAACAGACAAAACTGTGAAGTGAAACACCGTCCACAAAATAGAAAAAATGAAGCATAGAAACAAAACCACACAACAGTAAAGAAAATAATCATCACCACAGGACTCATAATACCCACTTTAGGCAGAAACATTAGTGTAAACGGTGTTAAGAATCCAAAGGTAATGATAGGCTCAGTGATGTAAGCAGCTAAATAATCAAGGAACAAGCACTGAGACAAGAATGAAAATAGATATAGACATGAAACACTTTTCCAAAGTTTGAAGAAATGCACATGTGGCAAAATGAGTTACCAAACTCTCTTGAAGAGTGCAGAATCACTGAAACAGAGAACACCACAGTGGAGAACTGCAGAGAGTTCATGTAGTTCCTTAACAAGTGTGGGGTGTTCCAACTACCAATGTAGCGATGCAGCAAATCCAGTCCTACAGACCATAATCCAACCTAACGTGAGGCCGAATGCCAGCGCTGGCAGAGCATCTCAGACCTGGCACAGCAGGACCTGAGATCCCTAGAACATCCCAACCAGTCAACAGACAAGTTTCCATCCAGAGCTTCGAACACTCGATGAGATACCTTGAGCGTGCAATGAGTGACGATTGTGACTGAGGGATATCCTTTTGTTTGAGTTGTGGATGTGGTTTGTGGTTTGTGACTATATTTCTCACCCTTTGAGACTCTGTTGATTGCATCCTGTTTGAGTTGCTCCACCAGCAGGCTTTCAGTGTTGACATCTTGGCTTCCGGCTAAGTTGGAGGCTATAAGTACACTGGGCTCTGGTGCGGTGTTGGGGCTGACAGAGTGCAGCATCTGGTTCAGGAGAGCCGTGACCAGGGACTTCTGGGGTTCTGGAACATCTGAAAGGAAAGACATCTGAGGGTCATCAAATGCTGCTGCAAATCAACTAACCTGAGTCTGGGGAAAAATAATGGAGCGAAAGGTCTAAGGTCTTCGCAATGTGTGTGGGAACACAAGAATGGCCAAGTCAGAACTTGTGTTACTTTTACACAATATTGTGTTACTTTCAGACGATCAATCACACAAGCTCAACGCATGCGGACACACACACATACCCACATATACAGATAAACACACAGGTGTATGTTCATGTCTACACACACAAGAGTAGCCTTACATACATACACACTCACAAGAGAACCAGTCTCTTAACTTCTGACTTGTTATAGAATTGGGACCATGGTGACACCCAGAGGGTGCTGGGATCTCCAAGAGGGAGAAGACAGAGAAGGGCAAGAGCCAGAGGCGGACGACACTAACGAAGGTTGGTACTTGGTTGAAAACTAAATGCCATGAGGAAGGAAGGGGCCACAGGAGACTGACATGAGGGATTGGGAACTGAGGGAAGGGGCCGGAGGAGACTGAGGCTACATGAGAGATTGGGAACTGAGGGAAGGGGCCACAGGAGACTGACATGAGAGATTGGGAACTGAGGGAGTGGGGCTGAAGGAGACTGAGGCTACATGAGAGATTGGGAACTGAGGGAAGGGGCCGGAGGACCCTGGGGCTACATGAGAGATTGAGAACTGAGGGAAGGGGCTGGAGGAGACTGTGGCTACATGAGAGATTGGGAACTGAGGGAAGGGGCCGGAGGAGCCTGAGGCTACATGAGGGATTGGGAACTGAGGGAGGGGGCGGAAGGGCCTGAGGCTACACAAGTGAGCAGGAACTGAGGGAAGGGGCCAGAGGACACTGGGGCTACATGAGAGATTGGGAACTGAGGGAAGGGGCCGGAGGAGACTGAGGCTACATGAGAGATTGGGAACTGAGGAAAGGGGCAAAAGTAGACTGGGTCTACATGAGAGATTGGGAACTGAGGGAGTGGGGCTGAAGGAGACTGAGGCTACATGAGAGATTGGGAACCTAGGGAAGAGGCCGGAGGAGACTGGGGCTACATGAGAGATTGGGAACTGAGGGAAGAGGCCGGAGGAGACTGGGGTTACATGAGAGATTGGGAACTGAGGGAAGGGGCCGGAGGAGACTGAGGCTACATAAGAGATTGGGAACTGAGGGAAGGGGCCGGAGGAGCCTGAGGCTACATGAGAGATTGGGAACTGAGGGAAGGGGCCACAGGAGACTGACATGAGGGATTGGGAACTGAGGGAGCGGGGCTGAAGGAGACTGAGGCTGCATGAGAGATTGGGAACTGAGGGAAGGGGCCAGAGGACACTGAGGCTACATGAGAGATTGGGAACTGAGGGAAGGGGCCGGAGGAGCCTGAGGCTACATGAGAGATTGGGAACTGAGGGAAGGGGCCAGAGGACACTGAGGCTACATGAGAGATTGGGAACTGAGGGAAGGGGCTGAAGGAGACTGGGGCTACATGAGAGATTGGGAACTGAGGGAAGGGGCTGAAGGAGACTGGGGCTACATGAGAGATTGGGAACTGAGGGAAGGGGCCAGAGGACACTGAGGCTACATGAGAGATTGGGAACTGAGGGAAGGGGCTAGAGGACACTGAGGCTACATGAGAGATTGGGAACTGAGGGAAGGGGCCAGAGGACACTGAGGCTACATGAGAGATTGGGAACTGAGGGAAGGGGCTGAAGGAGATTGGGGCTACATGAGAGATTGGGAACTGAGGGAAGGGGCCTGAGGACACTGAGGCTACATGAGAGATTGGGAACTGAGGGAAGGGGCTGAAGGAGACTGGGGCTACATGAGAGATTGGGAACTGAGGGAAGGGGCCGGAGGAGACTGAGGCTACATGAGAGATTGGGAACTGAGGGAAGGGGCCGGAGGAGACTGGGGCTACATGAGAGATTGGGAACTGAGGGAAGGGGCCGGAGGAGACTGAGGCTACATGAGAGATTGGGAACTGAGGGAAGGGGCCGGACAAGCCTGAGGCTACATGAGGGATTTGGAACTGAGGGAGGGGGCCACAGGAGACTGACATGAGGGATTGGGAACTGAGGGAGTGGGGTTGAAAGAGACTGAGGCTACATGAGAGATTGGGAACTGAGGGAAGGGGCCGGAGGAGACTGGGGTTATATGAGGGTTTGGGAACTGAGGGAAGGGGCCGGAGGACACTGGGGCTACATGAGAGAATGGGAACTGAGGGAAGGGACCGGAGGACACTGGGGCTACATGAGAGATTGGGAACTGAGGGAAGGGGCCTGAGGGAAGGGGCCGGAGGACACTGAGGCAACATGAGAGATTGGGAACTGAGGGAGGGGGCGGAAGGGCCTGAGGCTACACAAGTGAGCAGGAACTGAGGGAAGGGGCCAGAGGACACTGAGGCTACATGAGGGATTGGGAACTGAGGGAAGGGGCTGGAGGAGACTAAGGCTACATGAGAGATTGGGAACTGAGGGAAGGGGCCGGACGAGCCTGAGGCTACATGAGGGATTGGGAACTGAGGGAAGGGGCCGGAGGAGACTGAGGCTACATGAGAGATTGGGAACTGAGGGAAGGGGCCGGAGGAGACTGAGGCTACATGAGAGATTGGGAACTGAGGGAAGGGGCCGGAGGAGACTGAGGCTACATGAGAGATTGGGAACTGAGGGAAGGGGCCGGACGAGACTGGGGCTACATGAGAGATTGGGAACTGAGGGAAGGGGCCGGAGGAGACTGAGGCTACATGAGAGATTGGGAACTGAGGGAAGGGGCCGGACAAGCCTGAGGCTACATGAGGGATTGGGAACTGAGGGAGGGGGCCACAGGAGACTGACATGAGGGATTGGGAACTGAGGGAGTGGGGTTGAAAGAGACTGAGGCTACATGAGAGATTGGGAACTGAGGGAAGGGGCCGGAGGAGACTGGGGTTATATGAGGGTTTGGGAACTGAGGGAAGGGGCCGGAGGAGACTGAGGCTACATGAGAGATTGGGAACTGAGGGAAGGGGCCAGAGTACACTGAGGCTACATGAGAGATTGGGAACTGAGGGAAGGGGCCGGAGGAGACTGAGGCTACATGAGGGTTTGGTAACTGAGGGAAGGGGCCGGAGGAGACTGAGGCTACATGAGAGATTGGGAACTGCGGGAAGGGGCCGGAGGAGACTGAGGCTACATGAGAGATTGGGAACTGAGGGAAGGGGCCTGAGGAGCCTGAGGCTACATGAGAGATTGGGAACTGAGGGAGTGGGGCTGAAGGAGACTGAGGCTACATGAGAGATTGGGAACTGAGGGAAGGGGCCAGAGGAGACTGAGGCTACATGAGAGATTGGGAACTGAGAGAAGGGGCTGGAGGAGACTGAGGCTACATGGGAGATTGGGAACTGAGGGAAGGGGCCGGAGGAGACTGGGGCTACATGAGAGATTGGGAACTGAGGGAAGGGGCCGGAGGAGACTGTGGCTACATGAGAGATTGGGAACTGAGGGAAGGTGCCGGACGAGCCTGAGGCTACATGAGGGATTGGGAACTGAGGGAGGGGGCCACAGGAGACTGACATGAGGGATTGGGAACTGAGGGAGTGGGGTTGAAAGAGACTGAGGCTACTTCAGAGATTGGGAACTGAGGGAAGGGGCCGGAGGAGACTGAGGCTACATGAGAGATTGGGAACTGAGGGAAGGGGCCAGAGTACACTGAGGCTACATGAGAGATTGGGAACTGAGGGAAGGGGCCGGAGGAGACTGAGGCTACATGAGCGTTTGGTAACTGAGGGAAGGGGCCGGAGGAGACTGAGGCTACATGAGAGATTGGGAACTGAGGGAAGGGGCCGGAGGAGACTGAGGCTACATGAGAGATTGGGAACTGAGGGAAGGGGCCTGAGGAGCCTGAGGCTACATGAGAGATTGGGAACTGAGGGAAGGGGCCACAGGAGACTGACATGAGGGATTGGGAACTGAGGGAGTGGGGCAAAGGAGACTGAGGCTACATGAGAGATTGGGAACTGAGGGAAGGGGCCAGAGGAGACTGAGGCTACATGAGAGATTGGGAACTGAGGGAAGGGGCCAGAGTACACTGAGGCTACATGAGAGATTGTGAACTGAGGGAAGGGGCCGGAGGAGACTGAGGCTACATGAGGGTTTGGTAACTGAGGGAAGGGGCCGGAGGAGACTGAGGCTACATGAGAGATTGGGAACTGAGGGAAGGGGCCAGAGGAGACTGAGGCTACATGAGAGATTGGGAACTGAGGGAAGGGGCCTGAGGAGCCTGAGGCTACATGAGAGATTGGGAACTGAGGGAAGGGGCCACAGGAGACTGACATGAGGGATTGGGAACTGAGGGAGTGGGGCTGAAGGAGACTGAGGCTACATGAGAGATTGGGAACTGAGGGAAGGGGCCAGAGGAGACTGAGGCTACATGAGAGATTGGGAACTGAGGGAAGGGGCCAGAGTACACTGAGGCTACATGAGAGATTGGGAACTGAGGGAAGGGGCCGGAGGAGACTGTGGCTACATGAGAGATTGGGAACTGAGGGAGGGGGCCGGAGGAGACTGAGGCTACATGAAAGATTGGGAACTGAGGGAAGGGGCCGGACGAGCCTGAGGATACATGAGGGATTGGGAACTGAGGGAGGGGGCCACAGGAGACTGAAATGAGGGATTGGGAACTGAGGGAGTGGGGTTGAAAGAGACTGAGGCTACTTGAGAGATTGGGAACTGACGGAAGGGGCCGGAGGAGACTGAGGATACATGAGAGATTGGGAACTGAGGGAAGGGGCCAGAGTACACTGAGGCTACATGAGAGATTGGTAACTGAGGGAAGGGGCCGGAGGAGACTGACGCTACATGAGAGATTGGGAACTGCGGGAAGGGGACGGAGGAGACTGAGGCTACATGAGAGATTGGGAACTGAGGGAAGGGGCCGGAGGAGACTGAGGCTACATGAGAGATGGGGAACTGAGGGAAGGGGCCACAGGAGACTGACATGAGGGATTGGGAGCTGAGGGAGTGGGGCTGAAGGAGACTGAGGCTACATGAGAGATTGGGAACTGAGGGAAGGGGCCACAGGAGACTGAGGCTACTTGAGAGATTGGGAACTGAGAGAAGGGGCCGGAGGAGACTGAGGCTACATGAGAGATTGGGAACTGCGGGAAGGGGCCGGAGGAGACTGAGGCTACATGAGAGATTGGGAACTGAGGGAAGGGGCCGGAGGAGACTGAGGCTACATGAGAGATGGGGAACTGAGGGAAGGGGCCACAGGAGACTGACATGAGGGATTGGGAGCTGAGGGAGTGGGGCTGAAGGAGACTGAGGCTACATGAGAGATTGGGAACTGAGGGAAGGGGCCACAGGAGACTGAGGCTACTTGAGAGATTGGGAACTGAGAGAAGGGGCCGGAGGAGACTGAGGCTACATGAGAGATTGGGAACTGAGGGAAGGGGCCGGAGGAGACTGAAGCTACACGACAGATTGGGAAGTGAGGGAAGGGGCCGGAGGAGACTGGGGCTACACAAGAGATTGGGAACTGAGGGAAGGGGCCGGAGAAGAATGGGGCTGCACAAGAGATTGGGAATTGAGGGAAGGGGCAGGAGGAGACTGGGGCTACACGAGAGATCGGGACCTGAGGCAAGGGGCAGGAGGAGACCGAGGCTACACGAGAGATCAAGAACTGAGGGAAGGGACCAGAGGAGACTGAGGCTACATGAGAGATTGGGAACTGGGGGAAGGGGCCGGAGGAGACTGAGGCTACATGAGAGAGTGGGAACTGAGGGAAGGGGCCGGAGGACACAGGGTCCACATGAGAGATTGAGAACTGAGGGAAGGGGGCGGAGGAGACTGAGGCTACATGAGAGATTATGAACTGAGGGCAGGGGCCGGAGGACACTGGGGCTACATGAGAGATCATGAACTGAGGGAAGGGACCGGAGGAGACTGAGTCTACATGAGAGATTGGGATCTGAGGGAAGGGGCCAGAGGAGACTGGGGCTACATGAGAGATTGGGAACTGAGGGAAGGGGCCAGAGGACACTGGGACTACATGAGAGATTGGGAACTGAGGGAAGGGGCCAGAGGACACTGTGGCTACATGAGAGATTGGGAACTGAGGGAAGGGGCCGGAGGAGACTGAGGCTACATGAGGGATTGGGAACTGAGGGAAGGGGCCGGAGGACACTGGGGCTACACGAGAGATTGGGAACTGAGGGAAGGGGCCGGAGGACACTGAGGATACATGAGAGATTGGTAACTGAGGGAAGGGGCCGGAGTACACTGGGGCTACACAAGAGACTGGGAACTGAGGGAAGGGGCCGGAGGAGACAGAGGCTACATGAGAGATTGGGAACTGAGGGAAGGGGCCGGAGGAGACTGAGGCTACATGAGAGATTGGGAAATGAGGGAAGGGGACGGAGGACACTGAGGCTACATGAGAGATGGGGAACTGAGGGAAGGGGCCGGAGAATACTGGGGCTACATGAGGGATTGGGAACTGAGGGAAGGGGCCGGAGGAGAATGAGGCTACATGAGAGATTGGGAACTGAGGGAAGGGGCCGGAGGAGACTGAGGCTACATGAGGGTTTGGGAACTGAGGGAAGGGGCCAGAGTACACTGAGGCTACATGAGAGATTGGGAACTGAAGGAAGGGGCTGGAGGAGACTGAGGCTACATGGGGGATTGGGAACTGAGGGAAGGGGCTGGAGGAGACTGAGGCTACATGAGGGATTGGTAACTGAGGGAAGGGGCCGGAGGACACTGGGGCTACATGAGGGATTGGGAACTGAGGGAAGGGGCCGGAGGACACTGGGGCTACATGAGAGATTGGGAACTGAGGGTAAGGGCCGGAGGACACTGGGGCTACATGAGAGGTTGGGAACTTAGGGAAGGGGCCCGAGGACACTGGGGCTACATGAGAGATACATGAGAGATTGGGAACTGAGGGAAGGGGCGGGAGGAGACTGAGGCTACATGAGAGATTGGGAACCGAGGGAAGGGGCCGGAGGAGACTGAGGCTACATGAGAGATTGGGAACTGAGGGAAAGGGCCGGAGGACACTGGGGCTACATGAGAGGTTGGGAACTGAGGGAAGGGGCCCGAGGACACTGGGGCTACATGAGAGATTGGGAACTGAGGGAAGGGGCCAGAGGAGACTGAGGCTACATGAGAGATTGGGAACCGAGGGAAGGGGCCGGAGGAGACTGAGGCTACATGAGAGATTGGGAACCGAGGGAAGAGGCCGGAGGACACTGGGGCTACATGAGAGACTGGGAACCGAGGGAAGGGGCCGGAGGAGACTGAGGCTACATGAGAGATTGGGAACTGAGGGAAGGGGCCAGAGGACACTGACGCTACATGAGAGATTGGGAACTGAGGGAATGGGCTGGAGGATACCGACATGAGAGATTGGGAACTGAGGGAAGGGGCCAGAGGACACTGGGACTACATGAGAGATTGGGAACTGAGGGAAGGGGCTGGAGGACACTGCGGCTACATGAGAGATTGGGAACTGAGGGAAGGGGCCGGAGGAGACTGAGGCTACATGAGGGATTGGGAACTGAGGGAAGGGGCCGGAGTACACTGGGGCTACACGAGAGATTGGGAACTGAGGGAAGGGGCCGGAGGACACTGAGGATACATGAGAGATTGGTAACTGAGGGAAGGGGCCGGAGGAGATAGAGGCTACATGAGAGATTGGGAACTGAGGAGGGGCCGGAGGAGACTGAGGCTACATGAGAGATTGGGAACTGAGGGAAGGGGCCGGAGGACACTGAGGCTACATGAGAGATGGGGAACTGAGGGAAGGGGCCGGGGACACTGGGGCTACATGAGGGATTGGGAACTGAGGGAAGGGGCCGGAGGACACTGGGGCTACATGAGAGATTGGGAACTGAGGGAAGGGGCCGGAGCAGACTGAGGCTACATGAGGGTTTGGGAAATGAGGGAAGGGGCCAGAGTACACTGAGGCTACATGAGAGATTGGGCACTGAAGGAAGGGGCCAGAGGAGACTGAGGCTACATGGGAGATTGGGAACTGAGGTAAAGGGCTGGAGGAGACTGAAGCTACATGAGGGATTGGGAGGGAAGGGGCCGGAAGAGACTGGGGCTACATGATAGATTGGGAACTGATCGAAGGGGCCCGAGGACACTGGGGCTACATGAGGGATTGGGAACTGAGGGAAAGGGCCGGAGGACACTGGGGCTACATGAGAGATTGGGAACTGAGGGAATGGGCCGGAGGACACTGGGGCTACATGAGAGGTTGGGAACTGATGGAAGGGGCCCGAGGACACTGGGGCTACATGAGAGATACATGAGAGATTGGGAACTGAGGGAAGGGGCTGGAGGAGACTGAGGCTACATGAGAGATTGGGAACCGAGGGAAGGGGCCGGAGGAGACTGAGGCTACATGAGAGATTGGGAACTGAGGGAAAGGGCCGGAGGACACTGGGGCTACATGAGAGGTTGGGAACTGAGGGAAGGGGCCTGAGGACACTTGGCTACATGAGAGATACATGAGAGATTGGGAACTGAGGAAAGGGGCCGGAGGAGACTGAGGCTAAATGACAGATTGGGAACTGAGGGAAGGGGCCGGTGGACACTGGGGCTACATGAGAGATTGGGAACCGAGGGAAGGGGCCGGAGGAGACTGAGGCTACACGAGAGATTGGGAACTGAGGGAAGGGGCCAGAGGACACTGAGGCTACATGAGAGATTGGGAACTGAGGGAATGGGCCGGAGGATACTGACATGAGAGATTGGGAACTGAGGGAAGGGGCCGGAGGAGACTGAGGCTACATGAGACATTGGGAACTGAGGGAAGGGGCCGGAGGAGATTGAGCTACACGAGGGATTGGGAAATGAGAGAAGGGGCCGGAGGACACTGGGGCTACATGAGGGATTGGGAACTGAGGCAAGGGGCCGGAGGACACTGAGGCTACATGAGAGATTGTGAACTGAGGGAAGGGGTCGTAGGAGACTGAGGCTACATGAGAGATTGGGAACTGAGGGAAGGGGCCAGAGGACACTGAGGCAACATGAGACATTGGGAACTGAGGGAATGGGCCGGAGGAGACTGAGGCTACATGAGAGATCATGAACTGAGGGAAGGGGCCGGAGGACACTGGGGCTACGTGAGAGATCGGGAACTGAGGGAAGGGGCCGGAGGACACTGGGGCTACATGAGAGATTGGGATCTCAGGGAGGGGGCCGGAGGAGACTGAGTCTACATGAGGGATTGGGAACTGAGGGAAGGGGCCGGAGGAGACTGGTCCTACATGAGAGATTGGGAACTGAGGGAAAGGGCCGGAGGACACTGGGGCTACATGAGAGATTGGGAACTGAGGGAAGGGGCCGGAGGAGACGGAGGCTACATGAGAGATTGGGAACTGATCGAAGGGGGCCGTAGGACACTGGGGCTACATGAGAAATTGGGAACTGAGGGAAGGGGCCGGAGGAGACTGAGGCTACATGAGAGATTGGGAACTGAGGGAAGGGGCCGGAGGAGACTGAGGCTACATGAGAGATTGGGAACTGAGGGAAGGGGCCGGAGGAGACTGAGGCTACATGAGAGATTGGGAACTGAGGGAAGGGGCCGGGGGAGCCTGAGGCTACATGAGAGATTGGGAACTGAGGGAAGAGGCCGGAGGACACTGGGGTACATGAGAGATTGGGAACTGAGGGAAGGGGCAGGAGGAGACTGAGGCTGCATGAGAGATTGGGAACTGAGGGAAGGGGCCGGAGGACCCTGTGGTTACATGAGATATTGAGAACTGAGGGAAGGGAACGGAGGAGACTGAGTCTACATGAGAGATTGGGATCTGAGGGAAGGGGCCAGAGGAGACTGGGGCTACATGAGAGATTGGGAACTGAGGGAAGGGGCCAGAGGACACTGGGACTACATGAGAGATTGGGAACTGAGGGAAGGGGCCGGAGGACACTGCGGCTACATGAGAGATTGGGAACTGAGGGAAGGGGCCGGAGGACACTGAGGATACATGAGAGATTGGTAACTGAGGGAAGGGGCCGGAGTACACTGGGGCTACACGAGAGACTGGGAACTGAGGGAAGGGGCCGGAGGAGACAGAGGCTACATGAGAGATTGGGAACTGAGGGAAGGGGCCGGAGGAGACTGAGGCTACATGAGAGATTGGGAACTGAGGGAAGGGGACGGAGGACACTGAGGCTACATGAGAGATGGGGAACTGAGGGAAGGGGCCGGAGGACACTGGGGCTACATGAGGGATTGCGAACTGAGGGAAGGGGCCGGAGGACACTGGGGCTACATGAGAGATTGGGCTGGAGGACACTGGGGCTAAACGAGAGATTGGGAACTGAGGGAAGGGGCCGGAGGAGAATGAGGCTACATGAGAGATTGGGAACTGAGGGAAGGGGCCCGAGGAGACTGAGGCTACATGAGGGTTTGGGGACTGAGGGAAGGGGCCAGAGTACACTGAGGCTACATGAGAGATTGGGAACTGAAGAAGGGGCTGGAGGAGACTGAGGCTACATGGGGGATTGGGAACTGAGGGAAGGGGCTGGAGGAGACTGAAGCTACATGAGGGATTGGGAGGGAAGGGGCCGGAAGACACTGGGTCTACATGATCGATTGGGAACTGAGGGAAGGGGCCTGAGGAGACTGAGGCTACATGAGGGATTGGTAACTGAGGGAAGGGGCTGGAGGACACTGGGGCTACATGAGGGATTGGGAACTGAGGGAAGGGGCCGGAGGACACTGGGGCTACATGAGAGATTGGGAACTGAGGGTAAGGGCCGGAGGACACTGGGGCTACATGAGAGGTTGGGAACTTAGGGAAGGGGCCCGAGGACACAGGGGTTACATGAGAGATACATGAGAGATTGGGAACTGAGGGAAGGGGCGGGAGGAGACTGAGGCTACATGAGAGATTGGGAACCGAGGGAAGGGGCCGGAGGAGACTGAGGCTACATGAGAGATTGGGAACTGAGGGAAAGGGCCGGAGGACACTGGGGCTACATGAGAGGTTGGGATCTGAGGGAAGGGGCCCGAGGACACTGGGGCTACATGAGAGATTGGGAACTGAGGGAAGGGGCCAGAGGAGACTGAGGCTACAAGAGAGATTGGGAACCGAAGGAAGGGGCCGGAGGAGACTGAGGCTACATGAGAGATTGGGAACCGAGGGAAGAGGCCGGAGGACACTGGGGCTACACGAGAGATTGGGAACTGAGGGAAGGGGCCGGAGGAGATAGAGGCTACATGAGAGATTGGGAACTGAGGGAAGGGGCCGGAGGAGACTGAGGCTACATGAGAGATTGGGAACTGAGGGAAGGGGCCGGAGGACACTGAGGCTACATGAGAGATGGGGAACTGAGGGAAGGGGCCGGGGGACACTGGGGCTACATGAGGGATTGGGAACTGAGGGAAGGGGCCGGAGGACACTGGGGCTACATGAGAGATTGGGAACTGAGGGAAGGGGCCGGAGCAGACTGAGGCTACATGAGGCTTTGGGAAATGAGGGAAGGGGCCAGAGTACACTGAGGCTACATGAGAGATTGGGCACTGAAGGAAGGGGCAAGAGGAGACTGAGGCTACATGGGAGATTGGGAACTGAGGTAAATGGCTGGAGGAGACTGAAGCTACATGAGGGATTGGGAGGGAAGGGGCCGGAAGACACTGGGGCTACATGATAGATTGGGAACTGATCGAAGGGGCCCGAGGACACTGGGGCTACATGAGGGATTGGGAACTGAGGAAAAGGGCCAGAGGACACTGGGGCTACATGAGAGATTGGGAACTGAGGGAAAGGGCCGGAGGACACTGGGGCTACATGAGAGGTTGGGAACTGAGGGAAGGTGCCCGAGGACACTGGGGCTACATGATAGATACATGAGAGATTGGGAACTGAGGGAAGGGGCTGGAGGAGACTGAGACTACATGAGAGATTGGGAACCGAGGGAAAGGGCCGGAGGACACTGGGGCTACATGAGAGGTTGGGAACTGAGGGAAGGGGCCCGAGGACACTTGGCTACATGAGAGATACATGAGAGATTGGGAACTGAGGAAAGGGGCCGGAGGAGACTGAGGCTACATGACAGATTGGGAACCGAGGGAAGGGGCCGGAGGAGACTGAGGCTACATGAGAGAGTGGGAACTGAGGGAAGGGGCAGGTGGACACTGGGGCTACATGAGAGATTGGGAACCGAGGGAAGGGGCCAGAGGAGACTGAGGCTACACGAGAGATTGGGAACTGAGGGAAGGGGCCAGAGGACACTGAGGCTACATGAGAGATTGGGAACTGAGGGAATGGGCCGGAGGATACTGATATGAGAGATTGGGAACTGAGGGAAAGGGCCGGAGGAGACTGAGGCTACATGAGACATTGGGAACTGAGGGAAGGGGCCGGAGGAGATTGAGGCTACACGAGGGATTGGGAACTGAGAGAAGGGGCCGGAGGACACTGGGGCTACATGAGGGATTGGGAACTGAGGGAAGGGGCGGTAGGACACTGGGGCTACATTAGAGATTGGGATCTGAGGGAGGGGGCCGGAGGAGACTGAGGCTACATGAGAGATTGGGAACTGAGGGAAGGGGCCGGAGGAGACTGGTCCTACATGAGAGATTGGGAACTGAGGGAAGGGGGCCGTAGGACACTGGGGCTACATGAGAAATTGGGAACTGAGGGAAGGGGCCGGAGGAGACTGAGGCTACATGAGAGATTGGGAACTGAGGGAAGGGGCCGGAGGAGACTGAGGCTACATGAGAGATTGGGAACTGAGGGAAGGGGCCGGAGGAGACTGAGGCTACATGAGAGATTGGGAACTGAGGGAAGGGGCCGGGGAGCCTGAGGCTACATGAGAGATTGGGAACTGAGGGAAGAGGCCGGAGGACACTGGGGTACATGAGAGATTGGGAACTGAGGGAAGGGGCAGGAGGATACTGAGGCTGCATGAGAGATTGGGAACTGAGGGAAGGGGCCGGAGGACCCTGTGGCTACATGAGAGATTGAGAACTGAGGGAAGGGGCCGGAGGAGACTGAGGCTACATGAGAGATTGGTAACTGAGGGAAGGGGCCGGAGGACACTGGGGCTACATGAGAGATTGGGAACTGAGAGAAGGGGCCGGAGGAGCCTGAGGCTACATGAGAGATTGGGAACTGAGGGAAGGGGCCGGAGGACACGGGGGCTACATGAGAGATTGGGAACTGAGGGAAGGGACCGGAGGACACTGGTCCTACATGAGACATTGGGAACTGAGGGAAGGGGCGGGAGGAGACTGAGGCTACACGAGAGATCATGAACTGAGGGAAGGGGCCGGAGGAGACTGAGGCTACATGAGAGATCGGGAACTGGGGGAAGGGGCCGGAGGACACTGAGGCTACATGAGAGATTGGGAACTGAGGGAAGGAGCCAGAGGACACTGGGGCTACATGAGAGATTGGGAACTGAGGGAAGGGGCCGGAGGAGACTAAGGTCACATGATAGATTGGGAACTGAGGGAAGGGGCCGTAGGACACTGAGGCTACAGGAGGGATTGGGAAGAGAGGGAAGGGGCCGGAGGACACTGGGGCTACATGAGGGATTGGGAACTGATGGAAGGGGCCGAAGGAAACTGGGGCTACATGAGAGATTGGGAACTGAGGAAAGGGGCTGGAGGAGACTGAGGCTACATGAGAGTTTGGGAAATGAGGGAAGGGGCCGGAGGACACTGGGGCTACATGAGAGATTGTGAACTGAGTGAAGGGGCCGGAGGACACTGGTCCTACATGAGAGATTGGGAACTGAGGGAAGGGGCCGGAGGACACTGGGGCTACATGAGAGATTGGGAACTGAGGGAAGGGGCCGGAGGAGACTGAGGCTACACAAGAGATTGGGAACTGAGGGAAGGGGCCGGAGGAGACTGAGGCTTCACGAGAGATTGGGAACTGAGGGAAAGGGCTAGAGGACACTGGGGCTACATGAGAGATTGGGAACTGAGGGAAGGGGCCGGAGGAGACTGAGGCTACATGAGGGATTGGGAACTGAGGGAAGGGGCCGGAGGACACTGGGGCTACATGAGGGATTGGGAACTGAGGGAAGTTGCCGGAGGACACTGGGGCTACATGAGAGATTGGGAACTGAGGGAAGGGGCCGGAGGAGACTGAGGCTACACGAGAGATTGGGAACTGAGGGAAGGGGCCGGAGGAGACTGAGGCTACACGAAAGATTGGGAACTGAGGGAAGGGGTAGGAGGACACTGGGGCTAAATGAGAGATTGGGAACTGAGGGAACGGGCCAGAGGAGACTGAGGCTACATGAGGGATTGGGAACTGAGGGAAGGGCCCGGAGGACACTGAGGCTACATGAGAGAGTGGGAACTGAGGGAAGGGGCCGGAGGAGACTGAGGCTACATGAGAGATTGGGAACCGAGGGAAGGGGCCGGAGGAGACTGAGGCTACATGAGAGATTGGGAACTGAGGGAAAGGGCCGGAGGACACTGGGGCTACATGAGAGGTTGGGAACTGAGGGAAGGGGCCCGAGGACACTGGGGCTACATGAGAGATTGGGAACTGAGGGAAGGGGCCAGAGGAGACTGAGGCTACATGAGAGATTGGGAACCGAGGGAAGGGGCCGGAGGAGACTGAGGCTACATGAGAGATTGGGAACCGAGGGAAGAGGCCGGAGGACACTGGGGCTACATGAGAGACTGGGAACCGAGGGAAGGGGCCGGAGGAGACTGAGGCTACATGAGAGATTGGGAACTGAGGGAAGGGGCCAGAGGACACTGACGCTACATGAGAGATTGGGAACTCAGGGAATGGGCTGGAGGATACCGACATGAGAGATTGGGAACTGAGGGAAGGGGCCAGAGGACACTGGGACTACATGAGAGATTGGGAACTGAGGGAAGGGGCTGGAGGACACTGCGGCTACATGAGAGATTGGGAACTGAGGGAAGGGGCCGGAGGAGACTGAGGCTACATGAGGGATTGGGAACTGAGGGAAGGGGCCGGAGTACACTGGGGCTACACGAGAGATTGGGAACTGAGGGAAGGGGCCGGAGGACACTGAGGATACATGAGAGATTGGTAACTGAGGGAAGGGGCCGGAGGAGATAGAGGCTACATGAGAGATTGGGAACTGAGGAGGGGCCGGAGGAGACTGAGGCTACATGAGAGATTGGGAACTGAGGGAAGGGGCCGGAGGACACTGAGGCTACATGAGAGATGGGGAACTGAGGGAAGGGGCCGGGGACACTGGGGCTACATGAGGGATTGGGAACTGAGGGAAGGGGCCGGAGGACACTGGGGCTACATGAGAGATTGGGAACTGAGGGAAGGGGCCGGAGCAGACTGAGGCTACATGAGGGTTTGGGAAATGAGGGAAGGGGCCAGAGTACACTGAGGCTACATGAGAGATTGGGCACTGAAGGAAGGGGCCAGAGGAGACTGAGGCTACATGGGAGATTGGGAACTGAGGTAAAGGGCTGGAGGAGACTGAAGCTACATGAGGGATTGGGAGGGAAGGGGCCGGAAGAGACTGGGGCTACATGATAGATTGGGAACTGATCGAAGGGGCCCGAGGACACTGGGGCTACATGAGGGATTGGGAACTGAGGGAAAGGGCCGGAGGACACTGGGGCTACATGAGAGATTGGGAACTGAGGGAATGGGCCGGAGGACACTGGGGCTACATGAGAGGTTGGGAACTGATGGAAGGGGCCCGAGGACACTGGGGTTACATGAGAGATACATGAGAGATTGGGAACTGAGGGAAGGGGCTGGAGGAGACTGAGGCTACATGAGAGATTGGGAACCGAGGGAAGGGGCCGGAGGAGACTGAGGCTACATGAGAGATTGGGAACTGAGGGAAAGGGCCGGAGGACACTGGGGCTACATGAGAGGTTGGGAACTGAGGGAAGGGGCCTGAGGACACTTGGCTACATGAGAGATACATGAGAGATTGGGAACTGAGGAAAGGGGCCGGAGGAGACTGAGGCTAAATGACAGATTGGGAACTGAGGGAAGGGGCCGGTGGACACTGGGGCTACATGAGAGATTGGGAACCGAGGGAAGGGGCCGGAGGAGACTGAGGCTACACGAGAGATTGGGAACTGAGGGAAGGGGCCAGAGGACACTGAGGCTACATGAGAGATTGGGAACTGAGGGAATGGGCCGGAGGATACTGACATGAGAGATTGGGAACTGAGGGAAGGGGCCGGAGGAGACTGAGGCTACATGAGACATTGGGAACTGAGGGAAGGGGCCGGAGGAGATTGAGCTACACGAGGGATTGGGAAATGAGAGAAGGGGCCGGAGGACACTGGGGCTACATGAGGGATTGGGAACTGAGGCAAGGGGCCGGAGGACACTGAGGCTACATGAGAGATTGTGAACTGAGGGAAGGGGTCGTAGGAGACTGAGGCTACATGAGAGATTGGGAACTGAGGGAAGGGGCCAGAGGACACTGAGGCAACATGAGACATTGGGAACTGAGGGAATGGGCCGGAGGAGACTGAGGCTACATGAGAGATCATGAACTGAGGGAAGGGGCCGGAGGACACTGGGGCTACGTGAGAGATCGGGAACTGAGGGAAGGGGCCGGAGGACACTGGGGCTACATGAGAGATTGGGATCTCAGGGAGGGGGCCGGAGGAGACTGAGTCTACATGAGGGATTGGGAACTGAGGGAAGGGGCCGGAGGAGACTGGTCCTACATGAGAGATTGGGAACTGAGGGAAAGGGCCGGAGGACACTGGGGCTACATGAGAGATTGGGAACTGAGGGAAGGGGCCGGAGGAGACGGAGGCTACATGAGAGATTGGGAACTGATCGAAGGGGGCCGTAGGACACTGGGGCTACATGAGAAATTGGGAACTGAGGGAAGGGGCCGGAGGAGACTGAGGCTACATGAGAGATTGGGAACTGAGGGAAGGGGCCGGAGGAGACTGAGGCTACATGAGAGATTGGGAACTGAGGGAAGGGGCCGGAGGAGACTGAGGCTACATGAGAGATTGGGAACTGAGGGAAGGGGCCGGGGAGCCTGAGGCTACATGAGAGATTGGGAACTGAGGGAAGAGGCCGGAGGACACTGGGGTACATGAGAGATTGGGAACTGAGGGAAGGGGCAGGAGGAGACTGAGGCTGCATGAGAGATTGGGAACTGAGGGAAGGGGCCGGAGGACCCTGTGGTTACATGAGATATTGAGAACTGAGGGAAGGGAACGGAGGAGACTGAGTCTACATGAGAGATTGGGATCTGAGGGAAGGGGCCAGAGGAGACTGGGGCTACATGAGAGATTGGGAACTGAGGGAAGGGGCCAGAGGACACTGGGACTACATGAGAGATTGGGAACTGAGGGAAGGGGCCGGAGGACACTGCGGCTACATGAGAGATTGGGAACTGAGGGAAGGGGCCGGAGGACACTGAGGATACATGAGAGATTGGTAACTGAGGGAAGGGGCCGGAGTACACTGGGGCTACACGAGAGACTGGGAACTGAGGGAAGGGGCCGGAGGAGACAGAGGCTACATGAGAGATTGGGAACTGAGGGAAGGGGCCGGAGGAGACTGAGGCTACATGAGAGATTGGGAACTGAGGGAAGGGGACGGAGGACACTGAGGCTACATGAGAGATGGGGAACTGAGGGAAGGGGCCGGAGGACACTGGGGCTACATGAGGGATTGCGAACTGAGGGAAGGGGCCGGAGGACACTGGGGCTACATGAGAGATTGGGCTGGAGGACACTGGGGCTAAACGAGAGATTGGGAACTGAGGGAAGGGGCCGGAGGAGAATGAGGCTACATGAGAGATTGGGAACTGAGGGAAGGGGCCCGAGGAGACTGAGGCTACATGAGGGTTTGGGGACTGAGGGAAGGGGCCAGAGTACACTGAGGCTACATGAGAGATTGGGAACTGAAGAAGGGGCTGGAGGAGACTGAGGCTACATGGGGGATTGGGAACTGAGGGAAGGGGCTGGAGGAGACTGAAGCTACATGAGGGATTGGGAGGGAAGGGGCCGGAAGACACTGGGTCTACATGATCGATTGGGAACTGAGGGAAGGGGCCTGAGGAGACTGAGGCTACATGAGGGATTGGTAACTGAGGGAAGGGGCTGGAGGACACTGGGGCTACATGAGGGATTGGGAACTGAGGGAAGGGGCCGGAGGACACTGGGGCTACATGAGAGATTGGGAACTGAGGGTAAGGGCCGGAGGACACTGGGGCTACATGAGAGGTTGGGAACTTAGGGAAGGGGCCCGAGGACACAGGGGTTACATGAGAGATACATGAGAGATTGGGAACTGAGGGAAGGGGCGGGAGGAGACTGAGGCTACATGAGAGATTGGGAACCGAGGGAAGGGGCCGGAGGAGACTGAGGCTACATGAGAGATTGGGAACTGAGGGAAAGGGCCGGAGGACACTGGGGCTACATGAGAGGTTGGGATCTGAGGGAAGGGGCCCGAGGACACTGGGGCTACATGAGAGATTGGGAACTGAGGGAAGGGGCCAGAGGAGACTGAGGCTACAAGAGAGATTGGGAACCGAAGGAAGGGGCCGGAGGAGACTGAGGCTACATGAGAGATTGGGAACCGAGGGAAGAGGCCGGAGGACACTGGGGCTACACGAGAGATTGGGAACTGAGGGAAGGGGCCGGAGGAGATAGAGGCTACATGAGAGATTGGGAACTGAGGGAAGGGGCCGGAGGAGACTGAGGCTACATGAGAGATTGGGAACTGAGGGAAGGGGCCGGAGGACACTGAGGCTACATGAGAGATGGGGAACTGAGGGAAGGGGCCGGGGGACACTGGGGCTACATGAGGGATTGGGAACTGAGGGAAGGGGCCGGAGGACACTGGGGCTACATGAGAGATTGGGAACTGAGGGAAGGGGCCGGAGCAGACTGAGGCTACATGAGGCTTTGGGAAATGAGGGAAGGGGCCAGAGTACACTGAGGCTACATGAGAGATTGGGCACTGAAGGAAGGGGCAAGAGGAGACTGAGGCTACATGGGAGATTGGGAACTGAGGTAAATGGCTGGAGGAGACTGAAGCTACATGAGGGATTGGGAGGGAAGGGGCCGGAAGACACTGGGGCTACATGATAGATTGGGAACTGATCGAAGGGGCCCGAGGACACTGGGGCTACATGAGGGATTGGGAACTGAGGAAAAGGGCCAGAGGACACTGGGGCTACATGAGAGATTGGGAACTGAGGGAAAGGGCCGGAGGACACTGGGGCTACATGAGAGGTTGGGAACTGAGGGAAGGTGCCCGAGGACACTGGGGCTACATGATAGATACATGAGAGATTGGGAACTGAGGGAAGGGGCTGGAGGAGACTGAGACTACATGAGAGATTGGGAACCGAGGGAAAGGGCCGGAGGACACTGGGGCTACATGAGAGGTTGGGAACTGAGGGAAGGGGCCCGAGGACACTTGGCTACATGAGAGATACATGAGAGATTGGGAACTGAGGAAAGGGGCCGGAGGAGACTGAGGCTACATGACAGATTGGGAACCGAGGGAAGGGGCCGGAGGAGACTGAGGCTACATGAGAGAGTGGGAACTGAGGGAAGGGGCAGGTGGACACTGGGGCTACATGAGAGATTGGGAACCGAGGGAAGGGGCCAGAGGAGACTGAGGCTACACGAGAGATTGGGAACTGAGGGAAGGGGCCAGAGGACACTGAGGCTACATGAGAGATTGGGAACTGAGGGAAGGGGGCCGTAGGACACTGGGGCTACATGAGAAATTGGGAACTGAGGGAAGGGGCCGGAGGAGACTGAGGCTACATGAGAGATTGGGAACTGAGGGAAGGGGCCGGAGGAGACTGAGGCTACATGAGAGATTGGGAACTGAGGGAAGGGGCCGGAGGAGACTGAGGCTACATGAGAGATTGGGAACTGAGGGAAGGGGCCGGGGAGCCTGAGGCTACATGAGAGATTGGGAACTGAGGGAAGAGGCCGGAGGACACTGGGGTACATGAGAGATTGGGAACTGAGGGAAGGGGCAGGAGGATACTGAGGCTGCATGAGAGATTGGGAACTGAGGGAAGGGGCCGGAGGACCCTGTGGCTACATGAGAGATTGAGAACTGAGGGAAGGGGCCGGAGGAGACTGAGGCTACATGAGAGATTGGTAACTGAGGGAAGGGGCCGGAGGACACTGGGGCTACATGAGAGATTGGGAACTGAGAGAAGGGGCCGGAGGAGCCTGAGGCTACATGAGAGATTGGGAACTGAGGGAAGGGGCCGGAGGACACGGGGGCTACATGAGAGATTGGGAACTGAGGGAAGGGACCGGAGGACACTGGTCCTACATGAGACATTGGGAACTGAGGGAAGGGGCGGGAGGAGACTGAGGCTACACGAGAGATCATGAACTGAGGGAAGGGGCCGGAGGAGACTGAGGCTACATGAGAGATCGGGAACTGGGGGAAGGGGCCGGAGGACACTGAGGCTACATGAGAGATTGGGAACTGAGGGAAGGAGCCAGAGGACACTGGGGCTACATGAGAGATTGGGAACTGAGGGAAGGGGCCGGAGGAGACTAAGGTCACATGATAGATTGGGAACTGAGGGAAGGGGCCGTAGGACACTGAGGCTACAGGAGGGATTGGGAACAGAGGGAAGGGGCCGGAGGACACTGGGGCTACATGAGGGATTGGGAACTGATGGAAGGGGCCGAAGGAAACTGGGGCTACATGAGAGATTGGGAACTGAGGAAAGGGGCTGGAGGAGACTGAGGCTACATGAGAGTTTGGGAAATGAGGAAGGGGCCGGAGGACACTGGGGCTACATGAGAGATTGTGAACTGAGTGAAGGGGCCGGAGGACACTGGTCCTACATGAGAGATTGGGAACTGAGGGAAGGGGCCGGAGGACACTGGGGCTACATGAGAGATTGGGAACTGAGGGAAGGGGCCGGAGGAGACTGAGGCTACACAAGAGATTGGGAACTGAGGGAAGGGGCCGGAGGAGACTGAGGCTTCACGAGAGATTGGGAACTGAGGGAAAGGGCTAGAGGACACTGGGGCTACATGAGAGATTGGGAACTGAGGGAAGGGGCCGGAGGAGACTGAGGCTACATGAGGGATTGGGAACTGAGGGAAGGGGCCGGAGGACACTGGGGCTACATGAGGGATTGGGAACTGAGGGAAGTTGCCGGAGGACACTGGGGCTACATGAGAGATTGGGAACTGAGGGAAGGGGCCGGAGGAGACTGAGGCTACACGAGAGATTGGGAACTGAGGGAAGGGGCCGGAGGAGACTGAGGCTACACGAAAGATTGGGAACTGAGGGAAGGGGTAGGAGGACACTGGGGCTAAATGAGAGATTGGGAACTGAGGGAACGGGCCAGAGGAGACTGAGGCTACATGAGGGATTGGGAACTGAGGGAAGGGCCCGGAGGACACTGAGGCTACATGAGAGAGTGGGAACTGAGGGAAGGGGCCGGAGGAGACTGAGGCTACACGAGAGATTGGGAACTGAGGGAAGGGGCCGCAGGAGACTGAGGCTACATGAGAGATCATGAACTGAGGGAAGGGGCCGGAGGACACTGGGGCTACATGAGAGATTGGGAACTGAGGGAAGGGGCCGGAGGAGACTGAGGCTACATGAGAGATTGGGAACTGAGGGAAGGGGCCAGAGGAGACTGAGGCTACATGAGAGATTGGGAACTGAGGGAAGGGGCCGGGGGAGCCTGAGGCTACATGAGAGATTGGGAACTGAGGGAAGAGGCCGGAGGAGACTGAGGCTGCATGAGAGATTGGGAACTGAGGGAAGGGGCCGGAGGACCCTGGGGCTACATGAGAGATTGAGAACTGAGGGAAGGGGCCGGAGGAGACTGAGGCTACATGTGAGATTGGTGACTGAGGGAAGGGGCCGGAGGACACTGGGGCTACATGAGTGATTGGGAACTAAGGGAAGGGGCCGGAGGAGCCTGAGGCTACATGAGAGATTGGGAACTGAGGGAAGGGGCCGGAGGACACCGGGACTACATGAGAGATTGGAAACTGAGGGAAGGGACCAGAGGACACTAGTCCTACATGAGACATTGGGAACTGAGGGAAGGGGCGGGAGGAGACTGAGGCTACACGAGAGATCATGAACTGAGGGAAGGGGCCGGAGGAGACTGAGGCTACATGAGAGATCGGGAACTGGGGAAGGGGCCGGAGGACACTGAGGCTACATGAGAGATTGGGAACTGAGGAAAGGAGCCAGAGGACACTGAGGCTACATGAGGGATTGGGAACTGAGGGAAGGGGCCGGAGGAGACTGAGGCTACATGAGAGATTGGGAACTGAGGGAAGGGGCCGGAGGAGACTGAGGCTACATGAGAGATTGGGAACTGAGGGAAGGGGCCGGAGAAGACTGAGGCTACATGAGAGATTAGGAACCGAGGGAAGGGGCTGGAGGAGACTGAGGTCACATGATAGATTGGGAACTGAGGGAAGGGGCCGGAGGACACTGAGGCTACATGAGGGATTGGGAACTGAGGGAAGGGGCCGGAGGACACTGGGGCTACATGAGAGATTGGGAACTGAGGGAAGGGGCCGGAGGAGACTGAGGCTACACAAGAGATTGGGAACTGAGGGAAGGGGCAGGAGGACACTGGGGCTACATGAGAGATTGGGAACTGAGGGAAGGGGCCGGAGGACACTGGGGCTACATGAGAGATTGGGATCTGAGGGAAGGGGCCGGAGGAGACTGAGGCTACATGAGAGATTGGGAACTGAGGGAAGGGGCCGGAGGAGACTGGTCCTACATGAGAGATTGGGAACTGAGGGAAGGGGCCGGAGGACACTGAGGCTACATGAGAGATTGGGAACTGAGGGAAGGGGCCGGAGGAGACGGAGGCTACATGAGAGATTGGGAACTGAGGGAAGGGGGCCGTAGGACACTGGGGCTACATGAGAGATTGGGAACTGAGGGAAGGGGCCGGAGGAGACTGAGGCTACATGAGAGATTGGGAACTGAGGGAAGGGGCCGGAGGAGACTGAGGCTACATGAGAGATTGGGAACTGAGGGAAGGGGCCGGGGGAGCCTGAGGCTACATGAGAGATTGGGAACTGAGGGAAGAGGCCGGAGGACACTGGGGCTACATGAGAGATTGGGAACTGAGGGAAGGGGCAGGAGGAGACTGAGGCTGCATGAGAGATTGAGAAATGAGGAAAGGGGCTGGAGGAGACTGAGGCTACATGAGAGATTGGTAACTGAGGGAAGGGGCCGGAGGACACTGGGGCTGCATGAGAGATTGGGAACTGAGGGAAGGGGCCGGAGGAGCCTGAGGCTACATGAGAGATTGGGAACTGAGGGAAGGGGCC
Source organism: Calotriton arnoldi (assembly GCA_963921515.1). Classification (NCBI taxonomy): domain Eukaryota; kingdom Metazoa; phylum Chordata; class Amphibia; order Caudata; family Salamandridae; genus Calotriton; species Calotriton arnoldi. The sequence goes on from CAWUFW010001440.1 coordinate 813,764, forward strand.
GTAGGACACCGGGGCTACATGAGAGATTGGGAACTGAGGGAAGGGACCGGAGGACACTGGTCCTACATGAGACATTGGGAACTGAGGGAAGGGGCGGGAGGAGACTGAGGCTACACGAGAGATCATGAACTGAGGGAAGGGGCCGGAGGAGACTGAGGCTACATGAGAGTTCGGGAACTGGGGGGAAGGGGCCGGAGGACACTGAGGCTACATGAGAGATTGGGAACTGAGGGAAGGGGCCGGAGGAGACTGAGGCTACATGAGAGATTAGGAACCGAGGGAAGGGGCCGGAGGAGACTGAGGTCACATGATAGATTGGGAACTGAGGGAAGGGGCCGGAGGACACTGAGGCTACAGGAGGGATTGGGAACTGAGGGAAGGGGCCGGAGGACACTGGGGCTACATGAGGGATTGGGAACTGAGGGAAGGGGCCGAAGGACACTGGGGCTACATGAGAGATTGGGAACTGAGGAAAGGGGCCGGAGGAGACTGAGGCTACATGAGAGTTTGGGAACTGAGGGAAGGGGCCGGAGGACACTGGGGCTACATGAGTGATTGTGAACTGAGTGAAGGGGCCGGAGGACACTGGTCCTACATGAGAGATTGGGAACTGAGGGAAGGGGCCGGAGGACACTGGGGCTACATGAGAGATTGGGAACTGAGGGAAGGGGCCAGAGGAGACTGAGGCTACACGAGAGATTGGGAACTGAGGGAAGGGGCCGGAGGACACTGGGGCTACATGAGAGATTGGGAACTGAGGGAAGGGGCCGGAGGAGACTGAGGCTACATGAGGGATTGGGAACTGAGGGAAGGGGCCGGAGGACACTGAGGCTACATGAGAGATTGGGAACTGAGGGAAGGGGCCGGAGGAGACTGAGGCTACATGAGAGATTGGGAACTGAGGGAAGGGGCCGGAGGAGACTGAGGCTACATGAGAGATCATGAACTGAGGGAAGGCGCCGGAGGACACTGGGGCTACATGAGAGATCGGGAACTGAGGGAAGGGGCCGGAGGAGACTGAGGCTACATGAGAGATTGGGAACTGAGGGAAGGGGCCGGGGGAGACTGAGGCTACATGAGAGATTGGGAACTGAGGGAAGGGGCCGGAGGAGACTGAGGCTACGTGAGAGTTTGGGAACTGAGGGAAGGGGCCGGAGAACACTGGGGCTACATGAGGGATTGGGAACTGAGGGAAGTTGCCGGAGGACACCGGGGCTACATGAGAGATTGGAACTGAGGAAGGGGCCGGAGGAGACTGCGGCTACACGAGAGATTGGGAACTGAGGGCAGGGGCCAGAGGACACTGAGGCTACATGAGAGATTGGGAACTGAGGGCAGGGGCCAGAGGACACTGAGGCTACATGAGAGATTGGGAACTGAGGGAAGGGGCCAGAGGAGACTGAGGCTACATGAGAGATCATGAACTGAGGGAAGGGGCCGGAGGAGATTGAGGCTACACGAGGGATTGGGAACTGAGAGAAGGGGCCGGAGGACACTGGGGCTACATGAGGGATTGGGAACTGAGGCAAGGGGCCGGAGGACACTGAGGCTACATGAGAGATTGGGAACTGAGGGAAGGGGCCGTAGGAGACTGAGGCTACATGAGAGATTGGGAACTGAGGGAAGGGGCCAGAGGACACTGAGGCAACATGAGACATTGGGAACTGAGTGAAGGTGCCGTAGGAGACTGAGGCTACATGCGAGATTGGGAACTGAGGGAAGGGGCCCGAGGAGACTGAGGCTACATGAGAGATCATGAACTGAGGGAAGGGGCCGGAGGACACTGGGGCTACGTGAGAGATCGGGAACTGAGGGAAGGGGCCGGAGGACACTGGGGCTACATGAGAGATTGGGAACTGAGGGAAGGGGCGGTAGGACACTGGGGCTACATTAGAGATTGGGATCTGAGGGAGGGGGCCGGAGGAGACTGAGGCTACATGAGAGATTGGGAACTGAGGGAAGGGGCCGGAGGAGACTGGTCCTACATGAGAGATTGGGAACTGAGGGAAAGGGCCGGAGGACACTGGGGCTACATGAGAGATTGGGAACTGAGGGAAGGGGCCGGAGGAGACGGAGGCTACATGAGAGATTGGGAACTGAGGGAAGGGGGCCGTAGGACACTGGGGCTACATGAGAAATTGGGAACTGAGGGAAGGGGCCGGAGGAGACTGAGGCTACATGAGAGATTGGGAACTGAGGGAAGGGGCCGGAGGAGACTGAGGCTACATGAGAGATTGGGAACTGAGGGAAGGGGCCGGAGAAGACTGAGGCTACATGAGAGATTGGGAACTGAGGGAAGGGGCCGGGGAGCCTGAGGCTACATGAGAGATTGGGAACTGAGGGAAGAGGCCGGAGGACACTGGGGTACATGAGAGATTGGGAACTGAGGGAAGGGGCAGGAGGAGACTGAGGCTGCATGAGAGATTGGGAACTGAGGGAAGGGGCCGGAGGACCCTGTGGCTACATGAGAGATTGAGAACTGAGGGAAGGGGCCGGAGGAGACTGAGGCTACATGAGAGATTGGTAACTGAGGGAAGGGGCCGGAGGACACTGGGGCTACATGAGAGATTGGGAACTGAGAGAAGGGGCCGGAGGAGCCTGAGGCTACATGAGAGATTGGGAACTGAGGGAAGGGGCCGGAGGACACGGGGGCTAGATGAGAGATTGGGAACTGAGGGAAGGGACCGGAGGACACTGGTCCTACATGAGACATTGGGAACTGAGGGAAGGGGCGGGAGGAGACTGAGGCTACACGAGAGATCATGAACTGAGGGAAGGGGCCAGAGGAGACTGAGGCTACATGAGAGATCGGGAACTGGGGGGAAGGGGCCGGAGGACACTGAGGCTACATGAGAGATTGGGAACTGAGGGAAGGAGCCAGAGGACACTGGGGCTACATGAGAGATTGGGAACTGAGGGAAGGGGCCGGAGGACACTGGGGCTACGTGAGAGATCGGGAACTGAGGGAAGGGGCCGGAGGACACTGGGGCTACATGAGAGATTGGGAACTGAGGGAAGGGGCGGTAGGACACTGGGGCTACATTAGAGATTGGGATCTGAGGGAGGGGGCCGGAGGAGACTGAGGCTACATGAGAGATTGGGAACTGAGGGAAGGGGCCGGAGGAGACTGGTCCTACATGAGAGATTGGGAACTGAGGGAAAGGGCCGGAGGACACTGGGGCTACATGAGAGATTGGGAACTGAGGGAAGGGGCCGGAGGAGACGGAGGCTACATGAGAGATTGGGAACTGAGGGAAGGGGGCCGTAGGACACTGGGGCTACATGAGAAATTGGGAACTGAGGGAAGGGGCCGGAGGAGACTGAGGCTACATGAGAGATTGGGAACTGAGGGAAGGGGCCGGAGGAGACTGAGGCTACATGAGAGATTGGGAACTGAGGGAAGGGGCCGGAGAAGACTGAGGCTACATGAGAGATTGGGAACTGAGGGAAGGGGCCGGGGAGCCTGAGGCTACATGAGAGATTGGGAACTGAGGGAAGAGGCCGGAGGACACTGGGGTACATGAGAGATTGGGAACTGAGGGAAGGGGCAGGAGGAGACTGAGGCTGCATGAGAGATTGGGAACTGAGGGAAGGGGCCGGAGGACCCTGTGGCTACATGAGAGATTGAGAACTGAGGGAAGGGGCCGGAGGAGACTGAGGCTACATGAGAGATTGGTAACTGAGGGAAGGGGCCGGAGGACACTGGGGCTACATGAGAGATTGGGAACTGAGAGAAGGGGCCGGAGGAGCCTGAGGCTACATGAGAGATTGGGAACTGAGGGAAGGGGCCGGAGGACACGGGGGCTAGATGAGAGATTGGGAACTGAGGGAAGGGACCGGAGGACACTGGTCCTACATGAGACATTGGGAACTGAGGGAAGGGGCGGGAGGAGACTGAGGCTACACGAGAGATCATGAACTGAGGGAAGGGGCCGGAGGAGACTGAGGCTACATGAGAGATCGGGAACTGGGGGAAGGGGCCGGAGGACACTGAGGCTACATGAGAGATTGGGAACTGAGGGAAGGAGCCAGAGGACACTGGGGCTACATGAGAGATTGGGAACTGAGGGAAGGGGCCGGAGGAGACTCAGGTCACATGATAGATTGGGAACTGAGGGAAGGGGCCGTAGGACACTGAGGCTACAGGAGGGATTGGGAACAGAGGGAAGGGGCCTGAGGACACTGGGGCTACATGAGGGATTGGGAACTGATGGAAGGGGTCGAAGGAAACTGGGGCTACATGAGAGATTGGGAACTGAGGAAAGGGGCTGGAGGAGACTGAGGCTACATGAGAGTTTGGGAAATGATGGAAGGGGCCGGAGGACACTGGGGCTACATGAGAAATTGTGAACTGAGTGAAGGGGCCGGAGTACACTGGTCCTACATGAGAGATTGGGAACTGAGGGAAGGGGCCGGAGGACACTGGGGCTACATGAGAGATTGGGAACTGAGGGAAGGGGCCGGAGGAGACTGAGGCTACACAAGAGATTGGGAACTGAGGGAAGGGGCCGGAGGAGACTGAGGCTTCACGAGAGATTGGGAACTGAGGGAAAGGGCTAGAGGACACTGGGGTACATGAGAGATTGGGAACTGAGGGAAGGGGCCGGAGGAGACTGAGGCTACATGAGGGATTGGGAACTGAGGGAAGGGGCCGGAGGACACTGGGGCTACATGAGGGATTGGGAACTGAGGGAAGTTGCCGGAGGACACTGGGGCTACATGAGAGATTGGGAACTGAGGGAAGGGGCCGGAGGAGACTGAGGCTACACGAGAGATTGGGAACTGAGGGAAGGGGCCGGAGGAGACTGAGGCTACACGAAAGATTGGGAACTGAGGGAAGGGGTAGGAGGACACTGGGGCTAAATGAGAGATTGGGAACTGAGGGAACGGGCCAGAGGAGACTGAGGCTACATGAGGGATTGGGAACTGAGGGAAGGGCCCGGAGGACACTGAGGCTACATGAGAGAGTGGGAACTGAGGGAAGGGGCCGGAGGAGACTGAGGCTACACGAGAGATTGGGAACTGAGGGAAGGGGCCGCAGGAGACTGAGGCTACATGAGAGATCATGAACTGAGGGAAGGGGCCGGAGGACACTGGGGCTACATGAGAGATTGGGAACTGAGGGAAGGGGCCGGAGGAGACTGAGGCTACATGAGAGATTGGGAACTGAGGGAAGGGCCCAGAGGAGACTGAGGCTACATGAGAGATTGGGAACTGAGGGAAGGGGCCGGGGAGCCTGAGGCTACATGAGAGATTGGGAACTGAGGGAAGAGGCCGGAGGAGACTGAGGCTGCATGAGAGATTGGGAACTGAGGGAAGTGGCCGGAGGACCCTGGGGCTACATGAGAGATTGAGAACTGAGGGAAGGGGCCGGAGGACACTGAGGCTACATGAGAGATTGGGAACTGAGGGAAGGGGCCGGAGGAGACTGAGGCTACATGAGAGATTGGGAACTGAGGGAAGGGGCCGGAGGAGACTGGGGCTACATGAGAGATCGGGAACTGAGGGAAGGGGCCGGAGGAGACTGAGGCTACATGAGAGATTGGGAACTGAGGGAAGGGGCCGGGGGAGCCTGAGGCTACATGAGAGATTGGGAACTGAGGGAAGGGGCCGGAGGAGACTGAGGCTACGTGAGAGTTTGGGAACTGAGGGAAGGGGCCGGAGAACACTGGGGCTACATGAGAAATTGTGAACTGAGTGAAGGGGCTGGAGGACACTGGTCCTACATGAGAGATTGGGAACTGAGGGAAGGGGCCGGAGGACACTGGGGCTACATGAGGGATTGGGAACTGAGGGAAGTTGCCGGAGGACACCGGGGCTACATGAGAGATTGGAACTGAGGGAAGGGGCCGGAGGAGACTGCGGCTACACGAGAGATTGGGAACTGAGGGCAGGGGCCAGAGGACACTGAGGCTACATGAGAGATTGGGAACTGAGGGAAGGGGCCAGAGGAGACTGAGGCTACATGAGAGATCATGAACTGAGGGAAGGGGCCGGAGGAGATTGAGGCTACACGAGGGATTGGGAACTGAGAGAAGGGGCCGGAGGACACTGGGGCTACATGAGGGATTGGGAACTGAGGCAAGGGGCCGGAGGACACTGAGGCTACATGAGAGATTGTGAACTGAGGGAAGGGGCCGTAGGAGACTGAGGCTACATGAGAGATTGGGAACTGAGGGAAGGGGCCAGAGGACACTGAGGCAACATGAGACATTGGGAACTGAGTGAAGGTGCCGGAGGAGACTGAGACTACATGCGAGATTGGGAACTGAGGGAAGGGGCCGGAGGAGACTGAGGCTACATGAGAGATCATGAACTGAGGGAAGGGGCCGGAGGACACTGGGGCTACGTGAGAGATCGGGAACTGAGGGAAGGGGCCAGAGGACACTGGGGCTACATGAGAGATTGGGAACTGAGGGAAGGGGCGGTAGGACACTGGGGCTACATTAGAGATTGGGATCTGAGGGAGGGGGCCGGAGGAGACTGAGGCTACATGAGAGATTGGGAACTGAGGGAAGGGGCCGGAGGAGACTGGTCCTACATGAGAGATTGGGAACTGAGGGAAAGGGCCGGAGGACACTGGGGCTACATGAGAGATTGGGAACTGAGGGAAGGGGCCGGAGGAGACGGAGGCTACATGAGAGATTGGGAACTGAGGGAAGGGGGCCGTAGGACACTGGGGCTACATGAGAAATTGGGAACTGAGGGAAGGGGCCGGAGGAGACTGAGGCTACATGAGAGATTGGGAACTGAGGGAAGGGGCCGGAGGAGACTGAGGCTACATGAGAGATTGGGAACTGAGGGAAGGGGCCGGAGGAGACTGAGGCTACACAAGAGATTGGGAACTGAGGGAAGGGGCCGGAGGAGACTGAGGCTTCACGAGAGATTGGGAACTGAGGGAAAGGGCTAGAGGACACTGGGGTACATGAGAGATTGGGAACTGAGGGAAGGGGCCGGAGGAGACTGAGGCTACATGAGGGATTGGGAACTGAGGGAAGGGGCCGGAGGACACTGGGGCTACATGAGGGATTGGGAACTGAGGGAAGTTGCCGGAGGACACTGGGGCTACATGAGAGATTGGGAACTGAGGGAAGGGGCCGGAGGAGACTGAGGCTACACGAGAGATTGGGAACTGAGGGAAGGGGCCGGAGGAGACTGAGGCTACACGAAAGATTGGGAACTGAGGGAAGGGGTAGGAGGACACTGGGGCTAAATGAGAGATTGGGAACTGAGGGAACGGGCCAGAGGAGACTGAGGCTACATGAGGGATTGGGAACTGAGGGAAGGGCCCGGAGGACACTGAGGCTACATGAGAGAGTGGGAACTGAGGGAAGGGGCCGGAGGAGACTGAGGCTACACGAGAGATTGGGAACTGAGGGAAGGGGCCGCAGGAGACTGAGGCTACATGAGAGATCATGAACTGAGGGAAGGGGCCGGAGGACACTGGGGCTACATGAGAGATTGGGAACTGAGGGAAGGGGCCGGAGGAGACTGAGGCTACATGAGAGATTGGGAACTGAGGGAAGGGCCCAGAGGAGACTGAGGCTACATGAGAGATTGGGAACTGAGGGAAGGGGCCGGGGGAGCCTGAGGCTACATGAGAGATTGGGAACTGAGGGAAGAGGCCGGAGGAGACTGAGGCTGCATGAGAGATTGGGAACTGAGGGAAGTGGCCGGAGGACCCTGGGGCTACATGAGAGATTGAGAACTGAGGGAAGGGGCCGGAGGACACTGAGGCTACATGAGAGATTGGGAACTGAGGGAAGGGGCCGGAGGAGACTGAGGCTACATGAGAGATTGGGAACTGAGGGAAGGGGCCGGAGGAGACTGAGGCTACATGAGAGATCATGAACTGAGGGAAGGGGCCGGAGGACACTGGGGCTACATGAGAGATCGGGAACTGAGGGAAGGGGCCGGAGGAGACTGAGGCTACATGAGAGATTGGGAACTGAGGGAAGGGGCCGGGGGAGCCTGAGGCTACATGAGAGATTGGGAACTGAGGGAAGGGGCCGGAGGAGACTGAGGCTACGTGAGAGTTTGGGAACTGAGGGAAGGGGCCGGAGAACACTGGGGCTACATGAGAAATTGTGAACTGAGTGAAGGGGCTGGAGGACACTGGTCCTACATGAGAGATTGGGAACTGAGGGAAGGGGCCGTAGGACACTGGGGCTACATGAGGGATTGGGAACTGAGGGAAGTTGCCGGAGGACACCGGGGCTACATGAGAGATTGGAACTGAGGGAAGGGGCCGGAGGAGACTGCGGCTACACGAGAGATTGGGAACTGAGGGCAGGGGCCAGAGGACACTGAGGCTACATGAGAGATTGGGAACTGAGGGAAGGGGCCAGAGGAGACTGAGGCTACATGAGAGATCATGAACTGAGGGAAGGGGCCGGAGGAGATTGAGGCTACACGAGGGATTGGGAACTGAGAGAAGGGGCCGGAGGACACTGGGGCTACATGAGGGATTGGGAACTGAGGCAAGGGGCCGGAGGACACTGAGGCTACATGAGAGATTGTGAACTGAGGGAAGGGGCCGTAGGAGACTGAGGCTACATGAGAGATTGGGAACTGAGGGAAGGGGCCAGAGGACACTGAGGCAACATGAGACATTGGGAACTGAGTGAAGGTGCCGGAGGAGACTGAGGCTACATGCGAGATTGGGAACTTAGGGAAAGGGGCTGGAGGAGACTGAGGCTACATGAGAGATCATGAACTGAGGGAAGGGGCCGGAGGACACTGGGGCTACGTGAGAGATCGGGAACTGAGGGAAGGGGCCAGAGGACACTGGGGCTACATGAGAGATTGGGAACTGAGGGAAGGGGCGGTAGGACACTGGGGCTACATTAGAGATTGGGATCTGAGGGAGGGGGCCGGAGGAGACTTAGGCTACATGAGAGATTGGGAACTGAGGGAAGGGGCCGGAGGAGACTGGTCCTACATGAGAGATTGGGAACTGAGGGAAAGGGCCAGAGGACACTGGGGCTACATGAGAGATTGGGAACTGAGGGAAGGGGCCGGAGGAGACGGAGGCTACATGAGAGATTGGGAACTGAGGGAAGGGGCCGTAGGACACTGGGGCTACATGAGAAATTGGGAACTGAGGGAAGGGGCCGGAGGAGACTGAGGCTACATGAGAGATTGGGAACTGAGGGAAGGGGCCGGAGGAGACTGAGGCTACATGAGAGATTGGGAACTGAGGGAAGGGGCCGGAGGAGACTGAGGCTACATGAGAGATTGGGAACTGAGGGAAGGGGCCGGGGAGCCTGAGGCTACATGAGAGATTGGGAACTGAGGGAAGAGGCCGGAGGACACTGGGGTACATGAGAGATTGGGAACTGAGGGAAGGGGCAGGAGGAGACTGAGGCTGCATGAGAGATTGGGAACTGAGGAAAGGGGCCGGAGGACCCTGTGGCTACATGAGAGATTGAGAACTGAGGGAAGGGGCCGGAGGAGACTGAGGCTACATGAGAGATTGGTAACTGAGGGAAGGGGCCGGAGGACACTGGGGCTACATGAGAGATTGGGAACTGAGAGAAGGGGCCGGAGGAGCCTGAGGCTACATGAGAGATTGGGAACTGGGGGAATGGGCCGGAGGACACGGGGGCTACATGAGAGATTGGGAACTGAGGGAAGGGACCGGAGGACACTGGTCCTACATGAGACATTGGGAACTGAGGGAAGGGGCGGGAGGAGACTGAGGCTACACGAGAGATCATGAACTGAGGGAAGGGGCCGGAGGAGACTGAGGCTACATGAGAGATCGGGGACTGGGGGGAAGGGGCCGGAGGACACTGAGGCTACATGAGAGATTGGGAACTGAGGGAAGGAGCCAGAGGACACTGGGGCTACATGAGAGATTGGGAACTGAGGGAAGGGGCCGGAGGAGATTGAGGTCACATGATAGATTGGGAACTGAGGGAAGGGGCCGTAGGACACTGAGGCTACAGGAGGGATTGGGAACAGAGGGAAGGGGCCGGAGGACACTGGGGCTACATGAGGGATTGGGAACTGATGGAAGGGGCCGAAGGAAACTGGGGCTACATGAGAGATTGGGAACTGAGGAAAGGGGCTGGAGGAGACTGAGGCTACATGAGAGTTTGGGAAATGAGGGAAGGGGCCGGAGGACACTGGGGCTACATGAGAGATTGTGAACTGAGTGAAGGGGCCGGAGGACACTGGTCCTACATGAGAGATTGGGAACTGAGGGAAGGGGCCGGAGGACACTGGGGCTACATGAGAGATTGGGAACTGAGGGAAGGGGCCGGAGGAGACTGAGGCTACACAAGAGATTGGGAACTGAGGGAAGGGGCCGGAGGAGACTGAGGCTTCACGAGAGATTGGGAACTGAGGGAAAGGGCTAGAGGACACTGGGGCTACATGAGAGATTGGGAACTGAGGGAAGGGGCCGGAGGAGACTGAGGCTACATGAGGGATTGGGAACTGAGGGAAGGGGCCGGAGGACACTGGGACTACATGAGGGATTGGGAACTGAGGGAAGTTGCCGGAGGACACTGGGGCTACATGAGAGATTGGGAACTGAGGAAAGGGGCCGGAGGAGACTGAGGCTACATGAGAGTTTGGGAACTGAGGGAAGGGGCCGGAGGACACTGGGGCTACATGAGAGATTGTGAACTGAGTGAAGGGGCCGGAGGACACTGGTCCTACATGAGAGATTGGGAACTGAGGGAAGGGGCCGAAGGACACTGGGGCTACATGAGAGATTGGGAACTGAGGAAAGGGGCCGGAGGAGACTGAGGCTACATGAGAGTTTGGGAACTGAGGGAAGGGGCCGGAGGACACTGGGGCTACATGAGAAATTGTGAACTGAGTGAAGGGGCCGGAGGACACTGGTCCTACATGAGAGATTGGGAACTGAGGGAAGGGGCCGGAGGACACTGGGGCTACATGAGAGATTGGGAACTGAGGGAAGGGGCCAGAGGAGACTGAGGCTACACGAGAGATTGGGAACTGAGGCAAGGGGCAGGAGGACACTGGGGCTACATGAGAGATTGGGAACTGAGGGAAGGGGCCGGAGGAGACTGAGGCTACATGAGGGATTGGGAACTGAGGGAAGGGGCCGGAGGACACTGAGGCTACATGAGAGATTGGGAACTGAGGGAAGGGGCCGGAGGAGACTGAGGCTACATGAGAGATTGGGAACTGAGGGAAGGGGCCGGAGGAGACTGAGGCTACATGAGAGATCATGAACTGAGGGAAGGGGCCGGAGGACACTGGGGCTACATGAGAGATCGGGAACTGAGGGAAGGGGCCGGAGGAGACTGAGGCTACATGATAGATTGGGAACTGAGGGAAGGGGCCGGGGGAGCCTGAGGCTACATGAGAGATTGGGAACTGAGGGAAGGGGCCGGAGGAGACTGAGGCTACGTGAGAGTTTGGGAACTGAGGGAAGGGGCCGGAGAACACTGGGGCTACATGAGAAATTGTGAACTGAGTGAAGGGGCTGGAGGACACTGGTCCTACATGAGAGATTGGGAACTGAGGGAAGGGGCCGGAGGACACTGGGGCTACATGAGGGATTGGGAACTGAGGGAAGTTGCCGGAGGACACCGGGGCTACATGAGAGATTGGAACTGAGGGAAGGGGCCGGAGGAGACTGAGGCTACACGAGAGATTGGGAACTGAGGGAAGGGGCCGCAGGAGACTGAGGCTACATGAGAGATCATGAACTGAGGGAAGGGGCCGGAGGACACTGGGGCTACATGAGAGATTGGGAATTGAGGGAAGGGGCCGGAGGAGACTGAGGCTACATGAGAGATTGGGAACTGAGGGAAGGGGCCAGAGGAGACTGAGGCTACATGAGAGATTGGGACCTGAGGGAAGGGGCCGGGGGAGCCTGAGGCTACATGAGAGATTGGGAACTGAGGGAAGAGGCCGGAGGAGACTGAGGCTGCATGAGAGATTGGGAACTGAGGGATGTGGCCGGAGGACCCTGGGGCTACATGAGAGATTGAGAACTGAGGGAAGGGGCCGGAGGAGACTGAGGCTACATGAGAGATTGGGAACTGAGGGAAGGGGCCGGAGGAGACTGAGGCTACATGAGAGATTGGGAACTGAGGGAAGGGGCCGGAGGAGACTGAGGCTACATGAGAGATCATGAACTGAGGGAAGGGGCCGGAGGACACTGGGGCTACATGAGAGATCGGGAACTGAGGGAAGGGGCCGGAGGAGACTGAGGCTACATGAGAGATTGGGAACTGAGGGAAGGGGCCGGGGGAGCCTGAGGCTACATGAGAGATTGGGAACTGAGGGAAGGGGCCGGAGGAGACTGAGGCTACGTGAGAGTTTGGGAACTGAGGGAAGGGGCCGGAGAACAATGGGGCTACATGAGAAATTGTGAACTGAGTGAAGGGGCTGGAGGACACTGGTCCTACATGAGAGATTGGGAACTGAGGGAAGGGGCCGGAGGACACTGGGGCTACATGAGGGATTGGGAACTGAGGGAAGTTGCCGGAGGACACCGGGGCTACATGAGAGATTGGAACTGAGGGAAGGGGCCGGAGGAGACTGCGGCTACACGAGAGATTGGGAACTGAGGGCAGGGGCCAGAGGACACTGAGGCTACATGAGAGATTGGGAACTGAGGGAAGGGGACAGAGGAGACTGAGGCTACATGAGAGATCGTGAACTGAGGGAAGGGGCCGGAGGAGATTGAGGCTACACGAGGGATTGGGAACTGAGAGAAGGGGCCGGAGGACACTGGGGCTACATGAGGGATTGGGAACTGAGGCAAGGGGCCGGAGGACACTGAGGCTACATGAGAGATTGTGAACTGAGGGAAGGGGCCGTAGGAGACTGAGGCTACATGAGAGATTGGGAACTGAGGGAAGGGGCCAGAGGACACTGAGGCAACATGAGACATTGGGAACTGAGTGAAGGTGCCGGAGGAGACTGAGGCTACATGCGAGATTGGGAACTGAGGGAAGGGGCCGGAGGAGACTGAGGCTACATGAGAGATCATGAACTGAGGGAAGGGGCCGGAGGACACTGGGGCTACGTGAGAGATCGGGAACTGAGGGAAGGGGCCGGAGGACACTGGGGCTACATGAGAGATTGGGAACTGAGGGAAGGGGCGGTAGGACACTGGGGCTACATTAGAGATTGGGATCTGAGGGAGGAGGCCGGAGGAGACTGAGGCTACATGAGAGATTGGGAAATGAGGGAAGGGGCCGGAGGAGACTGGTCCTACATGAGAGATTGGGAACTGAGGGAAAGGGCCGGAGGACACTGGGGCTACATGAGAGATTGGGAACTGAGGGAAGGGGCCGGAGGAGACGGAGGCTACATGAGAGATTGGGAACTGAGGGAAGGGGGCCGTAGGACACTGGGGCTACATGAGAAATTGGGAACTGAGGGAAGGGGCCGGAGGAGACTGAGGCTACATGAGAGATTGTGAACTGTGGGAAGGGGCCGGAGGAGACTGAGGCTACATGAGAGATTGGGAACTGAGGGAAGGGGCCGGAGGAGACTGAGGCTACATGAGAGATTGGGAACTGAGGGAAGGGGCCGGGGGAGCCTGAGGCTACATGAGAGATTGGGAACTGAGGGAAGAGGCCGGAGGACACTGGGGTACATGAGAGATTGGGAACTGAGGGAAGGGGCAGGAGGAGACTGAGGCTACATGAGAGATTGGGAACTGAGGGAAGGGGCCGGAGGAGACGGAGGCTACATGAGAGATTGGGAACTGAGGGAAGGGGGCCGTAGGACACTGGGGCTACATGAGAGATTGGGAACTGAGGGAAGGGGCCGGAGGAGACTGAGGCTACATGAGAGATTGGGAACTGAGGGAAGGGGCCGGAGGAGACTGAGGCTACATGAGAGATTGGGAACTGAGGGAAGGGGCCGGGGGAGCCTGAGGCTACATGAGAGATTGGGAACTGAGGGAAGAGGCCGGAGGACACTGGGGCTACATGAGAGATTGGGAACTGAGGGAAGGGGCAGGAGGAGACTGACGCTGCATGAGAGATTGAGAACTGAGGAAAGGGGCTGGAGGAGACTGAGGCTACATGAGAGATTGGTAACTGAGGGAAGGGGCCGGAGGACACTGGGGCTACATGAGAGATTGGGAACTGAGGGAAGGGGCCGGAGGAGCCTGAGGCTACATGAGAGATTGGGAACTGAGGGAAGGGGCCGTAGGACACCGGGGCTACATGAGAGATTGGGAACTGAGGGAAGGGACCGGAGGACACTGGTCCTACATGAGACATTGGGAACTGAGGGAAGGGGCGGGAGGAGACTGAGGCTACACGAGAGATCATGAACTGAGGGAAGGGGCCGGAGGAGACTGAGGCTACATGAGAGTTCGGGAACTGTGGGGAAGGGGCCGGAGGACACTGAGGCTACATGAGAGATTGGGAACTGAGGGAAGGAGCCAGAGGACACTGGGGCTACATGAGAGATTGGGAACTGAGGGAAGGGGCCGGAGGAGACTGAGGCTAAATGAGAGATTAGGAACCGAGGGAAGGGGCCGGAGGAGACTGAGGTCACATGATAGATTGGGAACTGAGGGAAGGGGCCGGAGGACACTGAGGCTACAGGAGGGATTGGGAACTGAGGGAAGGGGCCGGAGGACACTGGGGCTACATGAGAGATTGGGAACTGAGGAAAGGGGCCGGAGGAGACTGAGGCTACATGAGAGTTTGGGAACTGAGGGAAGGGGCCGGAGGACACTGGGGCTACATGAGAGATTGTGAACTGAGTGAAGGGGCCGGAGGACACTGGTCCTACATGAGAGATTGGGAACTGAGGGAAGGGGCCGAAGGACACCGGGGCTACATGAGAGATTGGGAACTGAGGAAAGGGGCCGGAGGAGACTGAGGCTACATGAGAGTTTGGGAACTGAGGGAAGGGGCCGGAGGACACTGGGGCTACATGAGAGATTGTGAACTGAGTGAAGGGGCCGGAGGACACTGGTCCTACATGAGAGATTGGGAACTGAGGGAAGGGGCCGGAGGACACTGGGGCTACATGAGAGATTGGGAACTGAGGGAAGGGGCCAGAGGAGACTGAGGCTACACGAGAGATTGGGAACTGAGGGAAGGGGCAGGAGGACACTGGGGCTACATGAGAGATTGGGAACTGAGGGAAGGGGCCGGAGGAGACTGAGGCTACATGAGGGATTGGGAACTGAGGGAAGGGGCCGGAGGACACTGAGGCTACATGAGAGATTGGGAACTGAGGGAAGGGGCCGGAGGAGACTGAGGCTACATGAGAGATTGGGAACTGAGGGAAGGGGCCGGAGGAGACTGAGGCTACATGAGAGATCATGAACTGAGGGAAGGGGCCGGAGGACACTGGGGCTACATGAGAGATCGGGAACTGAGGGAAGGGGCCGGAGGAGACTGAGGCTACATGATAGATTGGGAACTGAGGGAAGGGGCCGGGGGAGCCTGAGGCTACATGAGAGATTGGGAACTGAGGGAAGGGGCCGGAGGAGACTGAGGCTACGTGAGAGTTTGGGAACTGAGGGAAGGGGCCGGAGAACACTGGGGCTACATGAGAAATTGTGAACTGAGTGAAGGGGCTGGAGGACACTGGTCCTACATGAGAGATTGGGAACTGAGGGAAGGGGCCGGAGGACACTGGGGCTACATGAGGGATTGGGAACTGAGGGAAGTTGCCGGAGGACACCGGGGCTACATGAGAGATTGGAACTGAGGGAAGGGGCCGGAGGAGACTGAGGCTACACGAGAGATTGGGAACTGAGGGAAAGGGCCGCAGGAGACTGAGGCTACATGAGAGATCATGAACTGAGGGAAGGGGCCGGAGGACACTGGGGCTACATGAGAGATTGGGAACTGAGGGAAGGGGCCGGAGGAGACTGAGGCTACATGAGAGATTGGGAACTGAGGGAAGGGGCCAGAGGAGACTGAGGCTACATGAGAGATTGGGACCTGAGGGAAGGGGCCGGGGGAGCCTGAGGCTACATGAGAGATTGGGAACTGAGGGAAGAGGCCGGAGGAGACTGAGGCTGCATGAGAGATTGGGAACTGAGGGATGTGGCCGGAGGACCCTGGGGCTACATGAGAGATTGAGAACTGAGGGAAGGGGCCGGAGGACACTGAGGCTACATGAGAGATTGGGAACTGAGGGAAGGGGCCGGAGGAGACTGAGGCTACATGAGAGATTGGGAACTGAGGGAAGGGGCCGGAGGAGACTGAGGCTACATGAGAGATCATGAACTGAGGGAAGGGGCCGGAGGACACTGGGGCTACATGAGAGATCGGGAACTGAGGGAAGGGGCCGGAGGAGACTGAGGCTACATGAGAGATTGGGAACTGAGGGAAGGGGCCGGGGGAGCCTGAGGCTACATGAGAGATTGGGAACTGAGGGAAGTGGCCGGAGGAGACTGAGGCTACGTGAGAGTTTGGGAACTGAGGGAAGGGGCCGGAGAACACTGGGGCTACATGAGAAATTGTGAACTGAGTGAAGGGGCTGGAGGACACTGGTCCTACATGAGAGATTGGGAACTGAGGGAAGGGGCCGGAGGACACTGGGGCTACATGAGGGATTGGGAACTGAGGGAAGTTGCCGGAGGACACCGGGGCTACATGAGAGATTGGAACTGAGGGAAGGGGCCGGAGGAGACTGCGGCTACACGAGAGATTGGGAACTGAGGGCAGGGGCCAGAGGACACTGAGGCTACATGAGAGATTGGGAACTGAGGGAAGGGGCCAGAGGAGACTGAGGCTACATGAGAGATCGTGAACTGAGGGAAGGGGCCGGAGGAGATTGAGGCTACACGAGGGATTGGGAACTGAGAGAAGGGGCCGGAGGACACTGGGGCTACATGAGGGATTGGGAACTGAGGCAAGGGGCCGGAGGACACTGAGGCTACATGAGAGATTGTGAACTGAGGGAAGGGGCCGTAGGAGACTGAGGCTACATGAGAGATTGGGAACTGAGGGAAGGGGCCAGAGGACACTGAGGCAACATGAGACATTGGGAACTGAGTGAAGGTGCCGGAGGAGACTGAGGCTACATGCGAGATTGGGAACTGAGGGAAGGGGCCGGAGGAGACTGAGGCTACATGAGAGATCATGAACTGAGGGAAGGGGCCGGAGGACACTGGGGCTACGTGAGAGATCGGGAACTGAGGGAAGGGGCCGGAGGACACTGGGGCTACATGAGAGATTGGGAACTGAGGGAAGGGGCGGTAGGACACTGGGGCTACATTAGAGATTGGGATCTGAGGGAGGAGGCCGGAGGAGACTGAGGCTACATGAGAGATTGGGAACTGAGGGAAGGGGCCGGAGGAGATTGGTCCTACATGAGAGATTGGGAACTGAGGGAAAGGGCCGGAGGACACTGGGGCTACATGAGAGATTGGGAACTGAGGGAAGGGGCCGGAGGAGACGGAGGCTACATGAGAGATTGGGAACTGAGGGAAGGGGGCCGTAGGACACTGGGGCTACATGAGAAATTGGGAACTGAGGGAAGGGGCCGGAGGAGACTGAGGCTACATGAGAGATTGGGAACTGAGGGAAGGGGCCGGAGGAGACTGAGGCTACATGAGAGATTGGGAACTGAGGGAAGGGGCCGGAGGAGACTGAGGCTACATGAGAGATTGGGAACTGAGGGAAGGGGCCGGGGGAGCCTGAGGCTACATGAGAGATTGGGAACTGAGGGAAGAGGCCGGAGGACACTGGGGTACATGAGAGATTGGGAACTGAGGGAAGGGGCAGGAGGAGACTGAGGCTGCATGAGAGATTGGGAACTGAGGGAAGGGGCCGGAGGACCCTGTGGCTACATGAGAGATTGAGAACTGAGGGAAGGGGCCGGAGGAGACTGAGGCTACATGAGAGATTGGTAACTGAGGGAAGGGGCCGGAGGACACTGGGGCTACATGAGAGATTGGGAACTGAGAGAAGGGGCCGGAGGACACGGGGGCTACATGAGAGATTGGGAACTGAGGGAAGGGACCGGAGGACACTGGTCCTAC
This sequence comes from Calotriton arnoldi, assembly GCA_963921515.1. NCBI lineage: Eukaryota > Metazoa > Chordata > Amphibia > Caudata > Salamandridae > Calotriton > Calotriton arnoldi. Next base: position 831,726 of record CAWUFW010001440.1, read on the forward strand.
ATGAGACATTGGGAACTGAGGGAAGGGGCGGGAGGAGACTGAGGCTACACGAGAGATCATGAACTGAGGGAAGGGGCCGGAGGAGACTGAGGCTACATGAGAGATCGGGAACTGGGGGGAAGGGGCCGGAGGACACTGAGGCTACATGAGAGATTGGGAACTGAGGGAAGGAGCCAGAGGACACTGGGGCTACATGAGAGATTGGGAACTGAGGGAAGGGGCCGGAGGAGATTGAGGTCACATGATAGATTGGGAACTGAGGGAAGGGGCCGTAGGACACTGAGGCTACAGGAGGGATTGGGAACAGAGGGAAGGGGCCGGAGGACACTGGGGCTACATGAGGGATTGGGAACTGATGGAAGGGGCCGAAGGAAACTGGGGCTACATGAGAGATTGGGAACTGAGGAAAGGGGCTGGAGGAGACTGAGGCTACATGAGAGTTTGGGAAATGAGGGAAGGGGCCGGAGGACACTGGGGCTACATGAGAGATTGTGAACTGAGTGAAGGGGCCGGAGGACACTGGTCCTACATGAGAGATTGGGAACTGAGGGAAGGGGCCGGAGGACACTGGGGCTACATGAGAGATTGGGAACTGAGGGAAGGGGCCGGAGGAGACTGAGGCTACACAAGAGATTGGGAACTGAGGAAAGGGGCCGGAGGAGACTGAGGCTTCACGAGAGATTGGGAACTGAGGGAAAGGGCTAGAGGACACTGGGGCTACATGAGAGATTGGGAACTGAGGGAAGGGGCCGGAGGAGACTGAGGCTACATGAGGGATTGGGAACTGAGGGAAGGGGCCGGAGGACACTGGGGCTACATGAGGGATTGGGAACTGAGGGAAGTTGCCGGAGGACACTGGGGCTACATGAGAGATTGGGAACTGAGGGAAGGGGCCGGAGGAGACTGAGGCTACACGAGAGATTGGGAACTGAGGGAAGGGGCCGGAGGAGACTGAGGCTACACGAAAGATTGGGAACTGAGGGAAGGGGTAGGAGGACACTGGGGCTAAATGAGAGATTGGGAACTGAGGGAACGGGCCAGAGGAGACTGAGGCTACATGAGGGATTGGGAACTGAGGGAAGGGCCCGGAGGACACTGAGGCTACATGAGAGAGTGGGAACTGAGGGAAGGGGCCGGAGGAGACTGAGGCTACACGAGAGATTGGGAACTGAGGGAAGGGGCCGCAGGAGACTGAGGCTACATGAGAGATCATGAACTGAGGGAAGGGGCCGGAGGACACTGGGGCTACATGAGAGATTGGGAACTGAGGGAAGGGGCCGGAGGAGACTGAGGCTACATGAGAGATTGGGAACTGAGGGAAGGGGCCAGAGGAGACTGAGGCTACATGAGAGATTGGGAACTGAGGGAAGGGGCGGTAGGACACTGGGGCTACATTAGAGATTGGGATCTGAGGGAGGGGGCCGGAGGAGACTGAGGCTACATGAGAGATTGGGAACTGAGGGAAGGGGCCGGAGGAGACTGGTCCTACATGAGAGATTGGGAACTGAGGGAAAGGGCCGGAGGACACTGGGGCTACATGAGAGATTGGGAACTGAGGGAAGGGGCCGGAGGAGACGGAGGCTACATGAGAGATTGGGAACTGAGGGAAGGGGGCCGTAGGACACTGGGGCTACATGAGAAATTGGGAACTGAGGGAAGGGGCCGGAGGAGACTGAGGCTACATGAGAGATTGGGAACTGAGGGAAGGGGCCGGAGGAGACTGAGGCTACATGAGAGATTGGGAACTGAGGGAAGGGGCCGGAGGAGACTGAGGCTACATGAGAGATTGGGAACTGAGGGAAGGGGCCGGAGGAGACTGAGGCTACACGAGAGATTGGGAACTGAGGGAAGGGGCCGGAGGAGACTGAGGCTACACGAAAGATTGGGAACTGAGGGAAGGGGTAGGAGGACACTGGGGCTAAATGAGAGATTGGGAACTGAGGGAACGGGCCAGAGGAGACTGAGGCTACATGAGGGATTGGGAACTGAGGGAAGGGCCCGGAGGACACTGAGGCTACATGAGAGAGTGGGAACTGAGGGAAGGGGCCGGAGGAGACTGAGGCTACACGAGAGATTGGGAACTGAGGGAAGGGGCCGGAGGACCCTGTGGCTACATGAGAGATTGAGAACTGAGGGAAGGGGCCGGAGGAGACTGAGGCTACATGAGAGATTGGTAACTGAGGGAAGGGGCCGGAGGACACTGGGGCTACATGAGAGATTGGGAACTGAGAGAAGGGGCCGGAGGACACGGGGGCTACATGAGAGATTGGGAACTGAGGGAAGGGACCGGAGGACACTGGTCCTACATGAGACATTGGGAACTGAGGGAAGGGGCGGGAGGAGACTGAGGCTACACGAGAGATCATGAACTGAGGGAAGGGGCCGGAGGAGACTGAGGCTACATGAGAGATCGGGAACTGGGGGAAGGGGCCGGAGGACACTGAGGCTACATGAGAGATTGGGATCTGAGGGAAGGAGCCAGAGGACACTGGGGCTACATGAGAGATTTGGGAACTGAGGGAAGGGGCCGGAGGAGATTGAGGTCACATGATAGATTGGGAACTGAGGGAAGGGGCCGTAGGACACTGAGGCTACAGGAGGGATTGGGAACAGAGGGAAGGGGCCGGAGGACACTGGGGCTACATGAGGGATTGGGAACTGATGGAAGGGGCCGAAGGAAACTGGGGCTACATGAGAGATTGGGAACTGAGGAAAGGGGCTGGAGGAGACTGAGGCTACATGAGAGTTTGGGAAATGAGGGAAGGGGCCGGAGGACACTGGGGCTACATGAGAGATTGTGAACTGAGTGAAGGGGCCGGAGGACACTGGTCCTACATGAGAGATTGGGAACTGAGGGAAGGGGCCGGAGGACTCTGGGGCTACATGAGAGATTGGGAACTGAGGGAAGGGGCCGGAGGAGACTGAGGCTACACAAGAGATTGGGAACTGAGGGAAGGGGCCGGAGGAGACTGAGGCTTCACGAGAGATTGGGAACTGAGGGAAAGGGCTAGAGGACACTGTGGCTACATGAGAGATTGGGAACTGAGGAAGGGGCCGGAGGAGACTGAGGCTACATGAGGGATTGGGAACTGAGGGAAGGGGCCGGAGGACACTGGGGCTACATGAGGGATTGGGAACTGAGGGAAGTTGCCGGAGGACACTGGGGCTACATGAGAGATTGGGAACTGAGGGAAGGGGCCGGAGGAGACTGAGGCTACACGAGAGATTGGGAACTGAGGGAAGGGGCCGGAGGAGACTGAGGCTACACGAAAGATTGGGAACTGAGGGAAGGGGTAGGAGGACACTGGGGCTAAATGAGAGATTGGGAACTGAGGGAACGGGCCAGAGGAGACTGAGGCTACATGAGGGATTGGGAACTGAGGGAAGGGCCCGGAGGACACTGAGGCTACATGAGAGAGTGGGAACTGAGGGAAGGGGCCGGAGGAGACTGAGGCTACACGAGAGATTGGGAACTGAGGGAAGGGGCCGCAGGAGACTGAGGCTACATGAGAGATCATGAACTGAGGGAAGGGGCCGGAGGACACTGGGGCTACATGAGAGATTGGGAACTGAGGGAAGGGGCCGGAGGAGACTGAGGCTACATGAGAGATTGGGAACTGAGGGAAGGGGCCAGAGGAGACTGAGGCTACATGAGAGATTGGGAACTGAGGGAAGGGGCCGGGGGAGCCTGAGGCTACATGAGAGATTGGGAACTGAGGGAAGAGGCCGGAGGAGACTGAGGCTGCATGAGAGATTGGGAACTGAGGGAAGGGGCCGGAGGACCCTGGGGCTACATGAGAGATTGAGAACTGAGGGAAGGGGCCGGAGGAGACTGAGGCTACATGTGAGATTGGTGACTGAGGGAAGGGGCCGGAGGACACTGGGGCTACATGAGTGATTGGGAACTAAGGGAAGGGGCCGGAGGAGCCTGAGGCTACATGAGAGATTGGGAACTGAGGGAAGGGGCCGGAGGACACCGGGACTACATGAGAGATTGGAAACTGAGGGAAGGGACCAGAGGACACTAGTCCTACATGAGACATTGGGAACTGAGGGAAGGGGCGGGAGGAGACTGAGGCTACACGAGAGATCATGAACTGAGGGAAGGGGCCGGAGGAGACTGAGGCTACATGAGAGATCGGGAACTGGGGGAAGGGGCCGGAGGACACTGAGGCTACATGAGAGATTGGGAACTGAGGAAAGGAGCCAGAGGACACTGAGGCTACATGAGGGATTGGGAACTGAGGGAAGGGGCCGGAGGAGACTGAGGCTACATGAGAGATTGGGAACTGAGGGAAGGGGCCGGAGGAGACTGAGGCTACATGAGAGATTGGGAACTGAGGGAAGGGGCCGGAGAAGACTGAGGCTACATGAGAGATTAGGAACCGAGGGAAGGGGCTGGAGGAGACTGAGGTCACATGATAGATTGGGAACTGAGGGAAGGGGCCGGAGGACACTGAGGCTACATGAGGGATTGGGAACTGAGGGAAGGGGCCGGAGGACACTGGGGCTACATGAGAGATTGGAAACTGAGGGAAGGGGCCGGAGGAGACTGAGGCTACACAAGAGATTGGGAACTGAGGGAAGGGGCAGGAGGACACTGGGGCTACATGAGAGATTGGGAACTGAGGGAAGGGGCCGGAGGACACTGGGGCTACATGAGAGATTGGGATCTGAGGGAAGGGGCCGGAGGAGACTGAGGCTACATGAGAGATTGGGAACTGAGGGAAGGGGCCGGAGGAGACTGGTCCTACATGAGAGATTGGGAACTGAGGGAAGGGGCCGGAGGACACTGAGGCTACATGAGAGATTGGGAACTGAGGGAAGGGGCCGGAGGAGACGGAGGCTACATGAGAGATTGGGAACTGAGGGAAGGGGGCCGTAGGACACTGGGGCTACATGAGAGATTGGGAACTGAGGGAAGGGGCCGGAGGAGACTGAGGCTACATGAGAGATTGGGAACTGAGGGAAGGGGCCGGAGGAGACTGAGGCTACATGAGAGATTGGGAACTGAGGGAAGGGGCCGGGGGAGCCTGAGGCTACATGAGAGATTGGGAACTGAGGGAAGAGGCCGGAGGACACTGGGGCTACATGAGAGATTGGGAACTGAGGGAAGGGGCAGGAGGAGACTGAGGCTGCATGAGAGATTGAGAACTGAGGAAAGGGGCTGGAGGAGACTGAGGCTTCATGAGAGATTGGTAACTGAGGGAAGGGGCCGGAGGCCACTGGGGCTACATGAGAGATTGGGAACTGAGGGAAGGGGCCGGAGGAGCCTGAGGCTACATGAGAGATTGGGAACTGAGGGAAGGGGCCGTAGGACACCGGGGCTACATGAGAGATTGGGAACTGAGGGAAGGGACCGGAGGACACTGGTCCTACATGAGACATTGGGAACTGAGGGAAGGGGCGGGAGGAGACTGAGGCTACACGAGAGATCATGAACTGAGGGAAGGGGCCGGAGGAGACTGAGGCTACATGAGAGTTCGGGAACTGTGGGGAAGGGGCCGGAGGACACTGAGGCTACATGAGAGATTGGGAACTGAGGGAAGGAGCCAGAGGACACTGGGGCTACATGAGAGATTGGGAACTGAGGGAAGGGGCCGGAGGAGACTGAGGCTACATGAGAGATTAGGAACCGAGGGAAGGGGCCGGAGGAGACTGAGGTCACATGATAGATTGGGAACTGAGGGAAGGGGCCGGAGGACACTGAGGCTACAGGAGGGATTGGGAACTGAGGGAAGGGGCCGGAGGACACTGGGGCTACATGAGGGATTGGGAACTGAGGGAAGGGGCCGAAGGACACTGGGGCTACATGAGAGATTGGGAACTGAGGAAAGGGGCCGGAGGAGACTGAGGCTACATGAGAGTTTGGGAACTGAGGGAAGGGGCCGGAGGACACTGGGGCTACATGAGAGATTGTGAACTGAGTGAAGGGGCCGGAGGACACTGGTCCTACATGAGAGATTGGGAACTGAGGGAAGGGGCCGGAGGACACTGGGGCTACATGAGAGATTGGGAACTGAGGGAAGGGGCCAGAGGAGACTGAGGCTACACGAGAGATTGGGAACTGAGGGAAGGGGCAGGAGGACACTGGGGCTACATGAGAGATTGGGAACTGAGGGAAGGGGTCGGAGGAGACTGAGGCTACATGAGGGATTGGGAACTGAGGGAAGGGGCCCGAGGACACTGAGGCTACATGAGAGATTGGGAACTGAGGGAAGGGGACGGAGGAGACTGAGGCTACATGAGAGATTGGGAACTGAGGGAAGGGGCCGGAGGAGACTGAGGCTACATGAGAGATCATGAACTGAGGGAAGGGGCCGGAGGACACTGGGGCTACATGAGAGATCGGGAACTGAGGGAAGGGGCCGGAGGAGACTGAGGCTACATGAGAGATTGGGAACTGAGGGAAGGGGCCGGGGGAGCCTGAGGCTACATGAGAGATTGGGAACTGAGGGAAGGGGCCGGAGGAGACTGAGGCTACGTGAGAGTTTGGGAACTGAGGGAAGGGGCCGGAGAACACTGGGGCTACATGAGAAATTGTGAACTGAGTGAAGGGGCTGGAGGACACTGGTCCTACATGAGAGATTGGGAACTGAGGGAAGGGGCCGGAGGACACTGGGGCTACATGAGGGATTGGGAACTGAGGGAAGTTGCCGGAGGACACCGGGGCTACATGAGAGATTGGAACTGAGGGAAGGGGCCGGAGGAGACTGCGGCTACACGAGAGATTGGGAACTGAGGGCAGGGGCCAGAGGACACTGAGGCTACATGAGAGATTGGGAACTGAGGGAAGGGGCCAGGGAGACTGAGGCTACATGAGAGATCATGAACTGAGGGAAGGGGCCGGAGGACACTGAGGCTACATGAGAGATTGGGAACTGAGGGAAGGAGCCGGAGGAGACTGAGGCTACATGAGAGAATGGGAACTGAGGGAAGGGGCCAGAGGAGACTGAGGCTACATGAGAGATTGGGAACTGAGGGAAGGGGCCGGAGGAGACTGAGGCTACATGAGAGATTGGAAACTGAGGGAAGGGGCCGGAGAAGACTGAGGCTACATGAGAGATTAGGAACCGAGGGAAGGGGCTGGAGGAGACTGAGGCTACATGAGAGATTGGAAACTGAGGGAAGGGGCCGGAGGAGACTGATGCCACATGAGAGATTGGGAACTGAGGGAAGGGGCCGGAGGAGACTGAGGCCACATGAGAGATTGGGAACTGAGGGAAGGGGCCGGAGGACACTGGGGCTACATGAGAGATTGGGAACTGAGGGAAGGGGCCGGAGGACACTGGGGCTTCATGAGAGATTGGGAACTGAGGGAAGGGGCCGGAGGAGACTGAGGCTACATGAGAGATTGGGAACTGAGGGAAGGGGCCGGAGGAGACTGAGGCTATATGAGAGATTGGAAACTGAAGGAAGGGGCCGGAGGAGACTGAGGCCACATGAGAGATTGGGAACTGAGGGAAGGGGCCGGAGGAGACTGAGGCCACATGACAGATTGGGAACTGAGGGAAGGGGCCGGAGGAGACTGAGGCCACATGAGAGATTGGGAACTGAGGGAAGGGGCCGGAGGACACTGGGGCTACATGAGAGATTGGGAACTGAGCGAAGGGGCCGGAGGAGACTGAGGCTACATGAGAGATTGGGAACTGAGGGAAGGGGCCAGCGGACACTGAGGCTACGTGAGGGATTGGGAACTGAGGGAAGGGGCCGGAGGACACTGGGCTACATGAGAGATTGGGAACTGAGGGAAGGGGCCGGAGGACACTGAGGCTACATGAGATATTGGGACCTGAGGGAAGGGTCCGGATGAGACTGAGGCCACATGAGAGATTGGGAACTGAGGGAAGGGGCCGGAGGACACTGAGGCCACATGAGAGATTGGGAACTGAGGGAAGGGGCCAGAGGACACTAAGGCTACATGAGAGATTGGGAACTGAGGGAAGGGGCCGGAGGACACTGAGGCCACATGAGAGATTGGGAACTGAGGGAAGAGACCAGAGGACACTGAGGCCACATGAGAGATTGGGAACTGAGGGAAGGGGCCAGAGTACACTAAGGCCACATGAGAGATTGGAAACTGAGGGAAGGGGCCAGAGGACACTGAGGCTACATGAGAGATTGGGAACTGAGGGAAGGGGCCGGAGGACACTGGGGCTACATGAGGGATCATGAACTGTGGTCACTATACAAGGCTAGCAGAGAGGGCCCAGGTCCTGCTTGACTAGGAGAATTGTGTGAGGAGCAGGATTGAAAGAGAGGAGAATCATGAGGGATCAAGAGCTTGAATCTACCTCCCTGATTACCCATGGAAGGCAGGCTCACTGATTTGTTTAGAGAAGTGTTGTCAAGTACACGTGCACCATAACTAATTGAAATCAGCTCTTGATAAGGTTGTGAAGACATTTGTAGCATGCCTCCTTATCAGCTGCTGGAGTATCACTAACTGTGCCTTAAATCACCACAAAGACTACACCACATGTACCTATGTCACGCTCTAACATATGGCCGCTGCCTCCACTTGAGTGTCATCCTATTACTGAATTCATATGACCCGAGCAGAGTCACCCCTTGCAAATATTAACCCATTGCTGGGCGTGCAGTTCTAAGCAATGCTTCACTTTTCGTCTATCAATTTATAAAGGAGTTTTGTTGCGTTTTGCTCTAGTAGGTGCAGAGTCTATGTGTAGGGCATCGAGAGTCCAGTCAGCAGTGAGGGAGCCGCGTGAAATTCTTCATTATGGGTCCCATATAGAGAAGGCAAGGTGGGACTCTTTAATTTTTAGACCCTTCCTTTGGTGACCATCAGCCTCAGACCTGAGATCAGAATGTTCCACAGTTTAGGACCCTGACCTCCCAGAGTTCATCGGCCAAGATTGACGAGATTGAATGCTTTTTGGGTAGTAAGATGTGTAGATCCAGGACATGTAATTGTGGTAGGCTTGTAGTGGGGGAATGCGCCGTATCTACTAAGAAAAGGGAGATTCCTGCTTCCTTCCTGTGCTGGCGCACTGAGTGCAGCCTAGCGCCAACACAAGCACCCTTGTGCTGTGGTGCAAGGGTGCCTTTGTTACAGGCAGGATTGTTTTTGTGCAGGAAGGGACACCTCCCAAAACAAAAACAATCCTTTGCAGGATTTTCCTCTTTTTTAGTGTGCTGCAGAATGCAGCACACTTAGAAAGAGGAAAAACAATGAGAAAAAAGCATATTTCTTCTTGTTACGCCTCACCTTGGAAGGCGGAGCATTTTGATGCATTCCCAAGTTTAGAAGTCTTAGCAAATCGAAGAATACGACAAAATCCATGAGTGGATGGATGCGTGGGACCACCTACGCTCCACCCATGGAGCGGATGCAGGGGGCAGAGTAACGCAACGCATCGACTTGCACTGCTTTGCGTTACTCCGGATTTACCAAGCCAGGCAGGGCCCCACGAGGAGGCTTACGTGGCTTAGTAAACCTCACTGAAGCCCTTGCGTTGCCTTGCACCTCCCTCTGTAATGCAACACAAGGCCTAAGTGACACTGAAGCATTGTGGCCGCCATTGATGTGACTGATAGGTATTGATGAATTATTTTCTCCTTGTGCATGGCACAACTTAGGGGCAGATTTACAAGCCCCTTGCGCCACTTTTGCGTCATTTTTCCCATGTTAAAAATGACGCAAAAGTGGCGCAGGGGGCTTGTAAATCTGCCCCTTAAGGTCTATTTAAACACGTCATTACACGTCACTGAATGACTTTTACATTTACATTTTTTAATTGCAAGCATAAGGTGACCATGTGTAGATGACAGCTTATTTTCTTTTTCATTTTTATGTCATATTCTTGCAATAAAAAAATTTAAAAAACTAATAATTGCACCAGCTTGCCAATGCAGGCTTATTGGCCCTGCCAATGCTTGTTAACCAAAGTTAAATGTGATGAAAACATGTAATTTGTACAATTTTTCCCCAAAATTCCTTGGCAGTGTGCAGCATTTATATCACTGTAAAGTCATCTCTAAACCATGTTAAGTATTGATCATTGTTAATTGTGCTGTGAGGTTTAATCTTACATAAATATTTAAAAGATCCTATGAAAAATCACCGCCCCACCAGCGTTGCTTATCCTTTCTATACTGTTTAATCAATGCTATTGACCCAGCAGACTTTCAAAGGCACATTTTCCACCCACTGCTCCCATATAAAGGCGTTTTTAATTTATTTCGAAAAGCACATGGTTGTGAAATTTTTCCAAAAGTATGCTTCAGTGAGAATTCAGTCAGGGGGCCTCACTTTCATCATTTTACTCAGGACCCACAAAAGCTTCTGACAAAGCCTGCATTCAAGGGACACTGCACATCTGGTATCTTTATGAAACCTCCACCGGGTCTACTCTCCTGGGACTCTGTAGGGTCAGCTCACAGACACAAGACATCTCACCGCACTGTTCAGCAGCGTGGACTCCACACCAGGATTGGGCAAGGAGGGCGATGACCAACAGCGGGCGGACCGGGGACATGGTCATCTCCAGGGGACCTCCGCTTGAGGCAGCGTCTCCTAGGAATCTGCCCTCCCCAGTTGAGTTCTGTGCCGCCCGCAGTCCAAGCTCTCACTCCACCTCACACCTTATCTGCCCGTGCTATGGGCCAGCCAGTAGAGCAAACACCGACAAGGGTACGGATATGGAAGGGAACAGCAACTCTGTAGAAAATATACGAGTGGAAACCTTCTTTGAAAAAGAACTCAATGTCACCAGGTGCACCACGTTTTAAAGGCTCAGCACTTGGACACAGATTTAATTTAAAATCGGATCTGGGTGAGCTATAGTAATAATATGTTATCATCTGATCATGTGTTTGCCCACCTAGGATTTGGAGGCCTCATTTAAGTACCCACTAGGCATATAGCCACACAGTTAAAAAAGTAACTGTACATATATTAATGACTGTTATTGCTCCTCTCGGAGCTTACGCGGCCTCTCTTTGAGCTGGGAAGGTCACCTGGGGAGAGGGGCTGAAGTTGGAAAGTTACAGCATAAGGAAGGGTGACCCGCTGACTGGTTTGGGTGTAGGAGGTCACAGAGGACAGTGAATTGGTGATTGTGTTGGTTATTCCAGTACTTCAGGAAGTGAGCTGTCACGTACAGATGTGGTAGGAGGATATAGGGATGAAAGACCTGGCACTGAGCAGACTGCTGTGCCATCCTACCTTCTCACTAGCACTTCTGGCTACCTGCTTTCGCCCGTTTGACTCCACATCAGTCAGCCCAATGGGAGTGGACGAGGGCCCGATAGGTGATTCTCCTACGCCTACCTTTTGACGAATGTGTGACTATGGAGGAGGCTGTCATTGCCCTGAAGCACACCCTTTCCTTATTGGCAGAGTCCATTTTATACATGATTTTTTTCAAAGTTGCAGAGCAATCACTCTTAATGTGCTCCGTCCCAAGTGCACACTGGTAAATACATCAAAATGTTGTGACGCACGGTTTGCGAGTCACCGAAGAGCTGCACAGCCTTATACACATTTGTGATCCAAATACTACACGTAAACCATTCTGTTTCAAAAGTTCAATCCAATTTATTCCAATTCATTTCTTCATGTTTATTCGTCACGTCAAAGGTGCGAGGTTCCATTATTTCATGCGTTTTTGTTACTCAAGAATTGCCCATCCGGGCCTATTCACAAGCATGTTGAGAAACTCGATTCCTCCATCACATTCAAATTCACCCAATGCATTTCAGTTGCGTGGGATGATTTAAATTTGACTGATGTTCGAGTGTAGAAAAGGAGGTTACGCTGGTCATTACTGCAGGTATGAATTGTGAATTTAAAAGTTCGCAATAGGATTAGGATATTTGTAAAGTGGGGTATGAGTTGAGGACGTGGCACTTTTGGGGTTTAACTTTAGTTGTTGTACTTGAGGTTTAAATAGCAAGTTTTACATTGGAGTCACATTGTTTCTGAGGATATAGGGGTCATACATCACGGGCGATTGATCAAAGAAAAGTTTGATCATCACAATATAGGGGTGGATGTGTAGGTGTGTACGCCAGAAGGGGACATGTTTCTTATTAATTTTTGTGACAGTATTTATTTAACTTTTTCGAGGTTCAAGGGTCACAATAGAAAGGGTGTGTAATACACTATTTGAGAATACGAACTAAGTGTTTGGTTGACGCATATTTTTTTTAACACTCTAGATACCCCTGACGAAGGTCACAGACCGAAATGCATTGGGTGAATTTGAATGTGATGGAGGAATCTAGTTTCTCAACATGCTTGTGAATAGGCCCGGATGGGCAATTCTTGAGTAACAAAAACGCATGAAATAATGGAACCTCGCACCTTTGACGTGACGAATAAACATGAAGAAATGAATTGGAATAAATTGGATTGAACTTTTGAAACAGAATGGTTTACGTGTAGATTTGGATCACAAATGTGTATAAGGCTGTGCAGCTCTTCGGTGACTCGCAAACCGCGTGTCGCAACATTTTGATGATTATGGAGGAGGCGTCACCCACACTTAGCTACAGAGTGCGCAGTTAAATATGACTGGGGTTTTAGCTGAATTAAGGGGGACCGGTAGGGTAGTAGTTTTCACCAATTTTCATGGTTTGAATGCACACCATTGCCTTAAAATTGATTACCCTGAAGAAGACCCCAGACCTTTTAGGCTCATATAGAGGTCGAAACATGTTGGTAACACATAGATCTTAGGTCAGGTGATTCATTGTATTTCACCATATGACCGATTTGTTTTTAGCGTTTTTAAACATACCAGAGGTACTCGCTGAATAAAGAATACTTTGAGTATACTTCTAGGTATATTTTACATTTACTCTTGCCCATAAAAAAGCAGGACCTACTGTACTGTCCTGAGCATAGATCTATAAGAACTCCCAGGGTTAGATAAGCTTCCCTTGGTTAAGTCCACCGGGTGGCATTGCTCCTACCCCGGTGTGAGAGGTTGTCAAATGATGAAGCATGCCTCGATAAGTTGAGTGAGAGATGGCTGCTCAGAAATCTCTTGATGACCCACAGCCTGGAGAAGTAAAAAAACCTTGTTGGACATAGTTGATTCTAAATACCCTCAAGCCTCTGTCTTGTATAGTTGTTGGAGGATATACCTGAGGTGGAACCTCCCTTACTGTGCCCATAGGGATCTAATCAATGAGCTACCCCTACTTCAGAAGTCTGGCACATCACTCCTGCATCAGTGTGTAGCCTTTTGTCCTTTCCCTGAAGCATCAGGAAGTCTTAGCAGCCGCACCCAGTTGCCCGGCACTGACCCTCTTGGACAATCCATGTCTTTGTTCAGCTGGTGCTGCTCCACCCACAGCCCTCCAGTGTGGAGGAAACCTGTGAAGATGTGCCACGCTCTAGTTGGCCACAGCTGTGGATTTTGGACATGGTACCTACTTTGAGTTAATACTGAGGTGAGTTAACATTGGTTACACATTACAAAAATATCAACAAAAGAGCGTGCAAAGCTGCAGGTTCATAATTAACCCGATTACTTTATTGATTATTACTCCCCTGGCCCAGGGGTTCTAAGGAGCACCAGAAAAAATATGTTTGAAGATGTTTCAGCAATGTGATTGCAATGAATGTTTAATTTCTGCAATTGTCTAGTGGCTCTGGCTTCCCAAGAAGGCCGACTGAGTATTGACTTTCTCTCCCAGGTGATGACATTGTATTCACCTGCACCACAGGACATGGTCCTTCTTTCTAGCATCAAACCAGGGAGGCGTGTGACCAGGACAGTGCACACTGCTGAGGGTGGGATGAAGCCTTAGCCCCCAGAAAAGCACTGCTGCTCTGCACTGTTGCTGCGCGCTGCTGCAGCGCGCTGCTGCTGCGCACTGCTGCTGCGCATTGCTGAGGCGCACTGCTGCTGCACGCTGCTGTTGCGGCGCTCTGCTGCTGCGCGCTGCTGGCAAAACTAGTGCATACTGCCCTAAAGAGGAAAGGACCTCTTGTCCCTAAGCCATGGTCAAGTTGTAGCTGTCTGGGTCTGTTTAGAGGACAAGTGAAGGGGTTGAGACTGGCCTGGAACCACAGCAATCTGTGGTCAGTGGGTCATGACCGGGGCTACTGGAATTATGCGGCAGGAGAGGGCCAAATTATGCAACAGGTTTGAGTAAATTATGCGACAAGAAAAGGCAAATAATGCGCTACACTTTGTAACAGTATTAGAGTCGTAGCAGTAACACTCCCACCCAGCAGTAGCATTTTGCATGCCTTTCATCGGAAACATTTCCTGAAAAGGAAAGCAGAGAACGCCATTCACAGCCCTTTGATCCATCACCCAGATCAGCTTCTTCGGGATTGACGGCATCATAGTGGTGTCAACATCAGCCGCTCCCCACCCTGCGCACCTTCAGGAAGACCCTCAAGACCTGGCTCTACGACTGAACCGGAACTGCACCCCCCACCCAGCGCCTTGAGACCCTCACGGATGAGTAGCGCGCTTTATAAAACCCTGATTGATTGATACCAGATCCATGTTACAACCCGGAAGCATAAAACGCAAGAAGCACACTCTGCAGGGGGTTTTGGGTTGTGGAGTGAGATCTTTTCATAAACAAGTTTGGGAGGAAATACGTTCCAACGCAGCCTTGGGGGTTTTCCGCAGTACCCGAGAGTGTAGGTGTAATTTCTCTGCAGGAGCACACCGCCACACACTGTAGCAGCCCGCGGGGAAGTCCCATACCGCCATTGTGGCTAGGACATCCGCGGGTCTCTATTTTGTTTTCTGGAAGGACGCCTCCCCTGTTAATAGCAGGCAGATATCGCAAATTGTTTTACGCTGTTGCTATCACAATGGACATTAACAGCAGGAAACAACATCCAGCGTTGAAACCGGACCGGGGCGTGTGCCCAGAGGCAGTTCACAGGACATCTGTCTCGAGGAATGAATGCCTCGACTCTTCCGCTTCCCCTGGGCCAGGCCTTAGTGGCACTACTGGGGTAAAGTTTACAGCCCCCACTGGCTGGTAGAGATGCTTATCTCGTGTTCCTCAATCTGTTGAAGGGTTTCATTATGGAAGCTGTGTTCCTGTTCTTGGAATGTTTGTGTATTTATGACAAGGATGTGGCGTAACGGCCAGAGCTGCCGACTATGGAGCTGGGGAACCAGGTTCGAGTCTCCACGTCGTCTCGGCACCCTGGGACTCTGGGCAAATCAGTTAATGTCCCCGTGACTACCAAAAACAAGCATTTGCAATGCAATAGGTCTCGCATTTGCGAGATTTGGAGCTATTGGCATTGTAAATGACAATGGCTTTTATTTATGTGTTTTGAAAACCTGCGAACAACGACTATAAGTACAAAGTGCACATAAATAAAATCCATTGTCATTTACAATGCCAATAGGTCAAAGTTTCGATAATGCGATTCGGCTGCAAGCATATGGTGCGAAGAAATGTGTATGTGTTTGAGTGCGTGTGGTAGTTGCCTGTTTGGAGTTTATGTGTTACAGGGAGAGAGAGAACGGACAGCAAGCACTGACCACCACGAATGGACAGGGGCCTCCTACAGCACTTGAATTTCCATATGTACGGTGGAACTCTAAACGGGTACCTAAGCTTACGTTTCCCAAATCCTACTCATACAGTGAACAGACTGGAGAGCCAGTGGGCAGACTTCCACTAAGGGTAAGGGGGTTTGACCTATGCCCTGCTACTACTATCAGCTGCCACCAGCCGTAATGTGAAGCGGCCACCATGCAAATGATTTTTTAAAAACGAGCTTCGGCGTCGGCTCAACATCAGGTGATTCTGAGTAAATCACTTAATCTCCCCATAATCTCCCTGTGCCTACCAAATAATGAATGTGTCCTTCGGGTCCGGTTTATGGCCGCCACTATGTAGGACGGTCACGAGCGAAGGTAGAAACACATCGTGTTCACAATGCTGAACAAAGAACACGAACAACTATATGACGCATGAGAATTTCTCCACAGTAAAGACGACCAGAGCCCGGGAGGTCTCCTTGAGCAACACCGTGGCGCATGTAACGGCCGCATCAGAGGACTGGCCAGTCACCGCACACCGGAAGTAATTAATTAATCACTGCACCAGTGGAGGCAGGGATAATATTAAAGTAATGCACATTGCCGTGATAAGCGGGTGCCGCACTGAAATCTAAAGCATGGCGCCCATGCAGGCTAATAATGTGAAGCGGCCACCATGCAAATGATTTTTTTAAAACGAGCCTCGGCGTCGGCTCAACATCAGGTGATTCTGGGTAAATCACTTAATCTCCCCATAATCTCCCCGTGCCTACCAAATAATGAATGTGTCCTTCGGGTCTGGTTTATGGCCGCCACTATGTAGGACGGTCACGAGCGAAGGCAGAAAGCAACAAAGTAGCGAGGAGCAGCGGCAGAAAGGTTTTCCAAGTCGGGACGGTGTTAGATGTTGACTTGCCCTGAAACTTGCTCCCAAACACTGGCACTCCGACACAAACTGGGGGAGGGCTGGGAGCGGAAGCTAAACAACATGAAAGCGCAACATTAACAAACAAGCGCGGCCGAAGCGGACCGCGCTGAAAATAAAAGCAGACTGCATTAGTGAGGAGAAACGCTCCCTTATGACCCGCGTGGCAAAATAATTAAATAAATAAACAAGGGCGGCCGAAGCAGACCGGATAAAAGGAAGGAGAGCGGTGTGGGTAGAGGGCACTGTGCCGCCTGGGGTCCGAGGACGAGGTAAGAGAGCCCGCCCGAGGCGCATTTTAAACAAGCTGTCGGCATTGTGACAAAAATATAGTGCGTCCCGACTAATGAAGGATACTGTGTAATGCCGCAAGTGAAAGATCCAGTCCGGATGGGCCGTCCGAGAAGGAGACAGGGCGGTAACAAAGAAGCCTCATTTGGAATCGGAAGCCAGCGTTTAGCATAAACGATGACGCCAGCCAATAGGAATGATGGGCGGGGCTTCAAGTCCACTTCTGAAATCTACTTGATTAAAAGAAGCCTCGCAGAGCGAGCAGCGCATGCGCGCTGCAACGCAGGTCTGCGAGACCTAATGAATGCGTCCTTGTGTGATGTAACTGGTGCTCATGTAAAGCAATCCAATACCTTTGGGTCGAGTTCGCGCTATATAAATCTGCAACAAAAAAAATGTAAGGCGCTTAGATGTAATGGCTGGTCATTCCACACAACGCTTTCCACATGTCTCACACCTCATGTGCACGAGGTTCCCTCTGCACCTCCAAGCAACCTTCTTCCGTGTATCACTACGTCTTGTGGTCAGTCACAATGAATGCGGGTACTACGTGCTTGGGTTTTGTGCTTATTTATGCAGTGTCTTCACTTTCTTGTTGAAACTTTATCAAGTCTGAATGAGGCAAACAGAGAAAGGCCTGCAATCTGGAACACAGAGTTTGTTTTCTGCATTTATTTTCTAATTAAAGGGGGTGAACTGCATATGTTCTTAATAGGACACGCAGATCTTAGGAGAGTTCGAACAGATGACTGTGGCGCACCTGGCCCTGCTTCTGACACATATGTACATATGTGTGCCTTTGCAGCGAGGACCGTGCTAGGTCCCCAGACCCTTCTCATGACCTGGGATTCCTGCATGTCCACCGTCCACTGGGTGTGATGCCACGGGGTCCAAGCTCATCCATCATTTCACTGACCTTTCCTTCTCTCCCCGGTGTAGCCTTATTTATGTATTCATTATATCCGATGCAGCTCAGCCGGCAGGCTTTAAAAAGAGTAAGACTAGAACAATTCATCATGTTGAGTGTGCTGCTGTGAAACCTCCCCTTGTGTAATGCTTCTCGGATATGTAGGGACCTGGGTCAGGGGCACTAGGACCCTGCACTCGACCAAGGGGAGGGGACAGAGACCGGACACCACTTCCGGTCAGGGAGTGGGGAGGGCATTACTGGACACGAGGGCAGAGGGAACGGACATGTATGTGGGCACCGAGATAAGCAAAGAATAAAGAACGAGATAAGCACCTACCAGTCTCTGCGTGGGTCATTCCAACAACACGACAACTGGCGACGAGCAGGTGGGATCCGCAGTCACCACCAGAAGCGACGAAGTGCGTGCCTCGCCCACTACATCCACACGGAGCCAGGAGCCCACCCTGGTCCGCCGATCGACGAGACGACGTCGGGAGTACACCCGACCACAGAAGACGACGAAACCAGGAGCCTACCCTGGTCCGTCGGGGCCAAAAGAGAGAAGACGCGAAATCCGGAGCCCAACCCGAGATAGACGGAGCCAGGAGCCCACCCTGGTCTGTGTGCAGCGTCGACAGCGACATCGGGAGCCCACCCCGGCCGCATCAAGGAGAGTGAGGTGAGGGAAATACAAAAAAGGCACCCGATCGTGGAGAAAGCCGCCCGCTGACTGAAGGAGAGCCCCGAGCCTCACACGTTGAGATTTAACCTGAAATCTCGCGAGACCTCGGCGGCCATCTTGGAGTCAGGCGGGACAGCCAATGAAGAGCTGAGGAAGGCCCGGCGGCCATTTTAAAGTCAGGCAATTCAACAGATAGCAAATCTCGCCCACAGAAGTCCTGGCGGCCATCTTAGAGTCAGGCGGAACAGCCAATGAGAGGCTGGAGAGGGCCAGGTGGCCATTTTTAAGTCAGGCATTAACAAAAGCCATAGGAAAAGAAGAAAATAAAGAAATAAAGGGGCATTGCAACACAAAGAGGAAATAAGGAACAAAGTACAACAAAAAGAAGACGGAAACATAAAGGAAAGAAGGAAGATGGCCAACGAAAGTGACAAGACCTGCGCACAGGCAATATTTCGCAGACCACTACCATTCAGCCTATCGGAACCACAGACAGGCATCAGGTGGGAACGATGGATTCGGCAATTCGAACGCTACATGCGCGCCACAGACATCGCCGAGGCCAAACATGTTGATCTCTTTTTAAATTTCGTAGGGGATGAAGTGGAGGACATGCTCACAACATTCCCCAGCGATCTAATAGCGACGTACAAGGGACTGATACAGTGCCTCACAGAGAAGTTCGACCCGCAAAGAAACATCAACTTCGAGAGGTACACATTTAACACCGCGTGTCAACGAGCAGAGGAGTCCCTTGACGACTTCGCAACAAGACTGCGCAAACTAGTAACATATTGCGAGTTTGACAAGTTCAACAAGAACAAGCGATACGACTGCGCATCATTGAAGGTTGCCAGTCTGTAGAGTTCCGCGCCCGTATCTTGAAGGAACCAACGACGCTGGAGAAAATACTGACAGTGGCCCGAGCAGAAGCAAGAGCAACGACGCATGCCAAACAGATGGAGCTAGGTAAAGATAGAAGGGCGGAACAAGCGAACCGCATAACAGGAAACAGCAAGAAGAAGGACAGCACACCGCCACCGCCAACAAAAAGGTAGGAAAGAACGTGCTACAGGTGCGGCCTTGAATTCCCACACGTCGGTGCATGCCCGGCAATGGGCCAGAAATGCAGGAAGTGCAACAGAGACAATGACTTTGCAAGTGCTTGCATGAATAGACAGTTTAAAAGTGAGCGAGGAAGACCGGCAAGACCACGAGCAGTACCGAGCAGATATGCCAGGCACATGGAGACGGCAAATCGCAGCTCCTCAAATGAATCTGAAGGAACAGTCGCGTCAGAAAGGGCGGAACGACTGTATCTGATGTCAGATGCACCCACGGAAGAACGAAGGCCAGAGCACATTAACACTGTGGAGAAGCATCAGAGCAAGAAAACAGCAACAGTGGAGATTGAAGTAGGATGCCACAGTACACGTTTTGTGCTTGATAGTGGGGCCACGTGCAACATAATGTGCACGTCGGAGTACGAGAAGATGAAGATAAGACCGCCACTATCACCATCTACAGTCAATGTTTTCACCTGGGGCTCGAAGAAGCCAGTGGAAAACATGGGGAAGTTCACAGAGACACTGACGTACAAGGACAGGTCATGCAGAGAAGAGATACATGTGCTACGGGGAGACATCCCAGCACCATGCCAATGTCACGGCGCAGGTAATGGGCCTCCTGGCAATGACATACCACATGTCAGAGAAACGGAACATTTTACAAGAACATCCAGCCATACTACAAGGCGTAGGAAAACTAAAAGGGAAACAAATCACACTGCACATCAACGAGGCAATCAAACCTGTGGCTCAGCATCACCGACGAGTGCCCATACATCTACAACCTCAGGTCGAAGAGGAAATACAAAGTCTACTGGCACAGGACATCATTGAGCCTGCGGAAGGGCCGACTCCCTGGGTGTCTCCAATAGTGGGGGTTCCGAAAAAGAACACCTCAAAGATTCGCATATGCATGGACATGAGGATACCAAATACAGCCATTGAGAGAGAACGACACCCTGGGCCACACCTAAATGACATGATAAGCTGTCTCACTGGTGCCTGCCGATTCTCGAAGCTGGACCTGTGCAAAGGGTACTATCAACTGGAGCTCGAAGAGCAATCAAGGTACAATACCACGTTCTCCACGCACATGGGCCTGTTCAGCTACAAGCGACTGAGTTTCGGCATATCATCCGCTGCGGATATATTTCAGGAAACGATAAGGCAGGTAATAAGGCCGGTGAAGAACAGTTTAAACTACAGCGACGACATCCTGGTGTTTGGTCGGTCCGATGAAGCACATGACAGTGCCCTACGTGAAGTATGCCTGCAGCTGGAACAAACAGGACTAACACTGAACACTGACAAATGTGAGCTGGGAAGAAGTGAACTGGTATTCTTTGGGCACATCTTCTCCAGGAAAGGAATGAGGCCGGACCCCAGCAAGGTAGAGACATTGAAAAAGGCGAGTCCTCCAATGGATGTTGCAGAAGTGAGGTCATTTCTTGGTCTTGCCAACTACTGTGCCCGCTACATAAAGGACTTCGCCACGGTGAGCACACCACTGCGGGACCTAACAAAGCAGGGTCAGAAGTTCATCTGTCACAAGAGTGCAGCTGGGCATTTGAGGTTATCAGGCATGCCGTGATGGCCGTAGATCATCTTGCCTATTTCGATCCGCTGCTATGCACCGAGCTGACCGTAGACGCCAGCCCGGTCGGACTAGGGGCAATCCTAGCACAACACTTGCCAGGTAGAGACTCACCAAGAAAAATTGTTGCATACGCAAGCAAAAGTCTGTCGGACGTTGAAAGGGCATACTCCCAACCAGAAAATGAGAGCTTAGCAGTGGTATGGGCGTGTGAACACTATCACATGTTCATTTACGGAAAACAATTCACTATCGTAACTGACCATCAGGCCCTGGTGACAATATATGGCAATCCGAATGCAAAGATGCCACCCCGCATTGAGCGCTGGGGCATAAGACTGATGGACTACGACTTCAAGATAGTGCACAAGCCGGGCAAAGAACACAACCCGGCTGACTACATGTCTCAACACCCCTTACCACAGGCACCAGAGAAGACCTCAATGGCAGAAGAATATCTCAACTTTGTACTAAGACAGAACACGCCAGCGCAAATAACACTGGCTGAATTAGAGCAGGAGACAGCAAAGGATGACACAATGCAAGCGGTGAAAGCAATAACAAGACAGCAGAGATGGAGACACATCAACAACAACTGCGCAATGGGAGACGGAGTAAACAAGGAGGAAATGATAGCATTCAAAAAGATACATGAAGAACTATCAGAAACTGAAAATGGTATACTAATGCGAGGAACAAGGATAGTAATACCAAGTGGCCTACGTCGACGGACTGTTAGTTTAGCACATGAGTCACACAGAGGCATGGTCGCAACAAAGAAGATGCTACGGGAGAAAGTATGGTTCCCTGGCCTAAACAGAATGGTGGAAGACACCATCATGAGCTGTCACATCTGCCAAACGACAGGCCGGCTAGCAAAGCCGGAACCATTACAAATGTCAGAACTTCCAAAGGCAGTGTGGACAACGTTGGCAGCAGACTTCTATGGGCCGCTAGACACGGGCAACTACCTGCTCGTGATCATTGATGAATACTCAAGGTTTCCCATAGTACGCCACATCTCCTCGACATCAGCAACGGCGACATTGCCCATACTGGATGACATATTTGCAGCCTGGGGATCCCCCGAGACACTAAAGACAGATAACGGCCCTCCGTTTTCAGGGGAGGAGTTAAAAAAATTCATGACCTACGTAGGCATTCATCACAGGAAGATAACGCCTCTGTGGCCACAAGCGAATGGCATGGTGGAGAGGTTCATGGGCAACATAAAGAAGGCTGTCCAAAGAGCAAAGCTGGCACAGATCTCCATAGGACAGGCACTCTGTCAAGTACTGCAAGACTATAGAAACACCCCCCACAGCTCCACAGGACGATGTCCAGTTGAATTAGTGCTGGGGAGGACAAGCAGGACGAGGTTACCACAGTTAGAGGCGAAGAGGACACCAGACCACAGCAGCATTGCTGTCAGGGATCAGGAGGCAAAGGAGAAGATGAAAGCGTACGCGGACGCCAGGCGACATGCCACTCCGGTGCACCTCAAGCAAGGGGACCAAGTGGTGGTGCGTCAGCGACAACGGAGAAAGTCTGACAGTCCATTTTCAAAGGACCAGCTGACCATAACAGAGGTCAAGGGGCCAATGATCACGGCGGAGTCGGGCCCCTACCGAATAACAAGAAACAGTTCTCACTTCAAAGGAGTGAAGACCATGGATGAAGACGGAGAGGACACTGCGGCAGAGAACATCGGCGCACAGGAGAGAAACAGAGCAACAGAGCAATAGACAATGAAGGAAGAGGTACGGACAAGTGTGAAGGACAAGAAGAGGGATCACAGGAAGAAAAAGAAGGGACTTGTCCAAGAAGAGTGAGCAAAAGGACAAAAAGACTGATTGAAGAAATGTAGTGATGGGGATGAATACATGTCTCTCCATTCTTCCCATTTTCTCTCCATATCTCTCTCTCTCTCTCTTTCTCCTTTCTTCTCGACACATACGTAGATCTCTCTCCCTCTTTCTCGTCGCATTCTTTCTCGTGACAAAGGGGGAGATGTAGTGACCTGGGTCAGGGGCACTAGGACCCTGCACTCGATCAAGGGAAGGGGACAGAGACCGAACACCACTTCCGGTCAGGGAGTGGGGAGGGCATTACTGGACACGAGGGCAGAGGGAACGGACATGCATGTGGGCACCGAGATAAGCAAAGAATAAAGAATGAGATAAGCACCTACCAGTCTCTGCGTGGGTCATTCCAACAACACTACAGGATACAAAGTCTGAGAGCCGAACTAGGGTGGGTAGGAGCTGGGGAAGGACCACTTACTCACTCACCTGTAATTCATGTTTTGAAATCGACTCTGTGAATCCGATGAGGCCTAGAGGCCAGAGACTATGGGGTTACAGTAGATGTTATGTTTTCAGAGAAAAAGTGGCAAATGCATGGAACTGTGTCTTAGTCGAAGTGGTGGAATGAAATGACAACAATGTAAATTATACTGTGAGGAGCACGGGGAAGCAGCAGTTCTGAGAAAATTATGTGAAGCAATAGTTCAAGTAAGCAATGTTAAATGCCCACCGCCAGTGCTTTAAATGGGCCGGTACTCACCGGTACTGAGTACCGGCACTTCTGAATTTTCTGGCCGTCAGTTCCGGCACTTTTCTTAGGTGAGGGAGAGTACCGGTACCCTCATTGAGAGCACAGCAGGCTCACGTTACTTATCTCCTCCAGCTCAGGGCAGATGCCGCCCTGCTTCCGAGGAGCTTGCAAGTCACTGAGCCCCTCAGTGGCCTTTTGCACAATCGCTGCTGGAGATTCCAGCAGCTCTCACTTGAATGTCTCCAGACTGCAGGGGGTTGAGAGGGCTTGACTTGCGTCATGCTGTGATCAGCAGGACTGGGTCTAGACAGACCCTGCACTGTTGATCAGGTGCGCAATGGCTATTAGGCTTAAATTGCTTAAGGCCCCTCCACCCCCTTCCTCCATCAGGCCTGTGAAATGGGCTGGGGCTGCCAGTCAGTAATCCTGTCCCATTTAAGGAACTGTACTGGCCGTACTAAAGTGAGCGGCAGCGACAGACAATCCTCTACCTTCCCCAAAGCCGATATTTTTCTCCATCTTTTTATTCAGCACAGAGGTTGCTTTCCTTTGTGTGCCCCTGTTGAAGCAGGAAACGAAGATGTAAAGTGGATAAATGATGTTTACTAAACGCATTTCTCATGCGTTTTGATATGTGCTGTAACTGGTACAGAGGTCATTATGTATCATCATATCTTACCCTTAGCCCCGCCCCTAGCCCCGCCCATTTGCCACACCTCTAACTCATTTTAATGAGTACCTGCACTTATTTCTTTCCATTTAAAGCACTGCCCACCGCTGACATCTGAAGTGATCTGTGAGTCATACGGTCGAATCCATGTCGTAATCTTGCATCCTACCGAGGTCGGAAAGGGTTTTATCATTAAACTAAGTACAACACCTCTTTTTTACAGCGCATAGAAACCACAGAGAATATGCTCGAAGCGCTGTGTTGAAACAAGTTATGAACTTCATTAAGCAACCCTTATTTAAATAACACTTTTGGTACGAGCACCTATAGGTCCAGAGCATTTCGGGGCATATTATCAACGGCCAGCGATAATTATCGCTGGCCGTGCTGAGCGCCGAATTCCCTAACGCAGGCTATCTCTGGTATTTATCGCCCTGATAGCGCGTTATTAACAACGCGTTTCCCCAGGGCGATAAGAATTCCAGAGATAGCGAGGTTATCGCCGTTTTGCAGGGAACATCGCTGGTTTTCCAGCGATGTTCCTGCAAAGCGGCGATATACCTGCTGATACGACCCTGTGGTCGTATCAGCATAATCCATCCCCTATGTCTAACATAGGTAAATCAGGATTTTAGCAGACGTTAGATTTTGGCGAAAACGGCCGTTTTGCCAAAATCTAACGTGTGCTAAAATCTATGGGCTGCCTTGTTAATATCGCGATGTGAACATCAGCGATATTTCCAAGGCAGTCCGTCCGAGGTACGCCTAGTGACGCCCACTTTGCATCTCATTAGAGATGCAAAGGGAGGCGTCGAGAAAAGGGTGCTAACATGCGATTATGCATGTTAGCACCCTCTTGTTGATAGGGCGATAGTTTTATCTCCGTTTTTCTGGCTTTTAAAGCCAGAAAAACGGAGATAAAGCCCTTGTAGATATGCCCCTTCGTTTTTTCCTCATACCTAGCCTTCTTGATACAAGGATTCCCCTACGCCAATTACACACTCCTTCCATAGTAAAGAGCAACAATTCTGTTCCAGTTGGTAAGCTTGGTCTAAATATATCAGCGTGCAAGACAGGCATACCGAAAGGGGCCTGGCCTAGCAATGGAGGGAGAGGAGGTATGCCCTGGGCACATCAAACTTAAAATATATCATGTACTGAAGAACCGTTGTGTTTGTTCTGGGACTGTAATAGTGGTAAGCTCCTAGACAAACCTTAGAGCTGGCATACTGAGAATACCGATATCAAAAACCGCGGCTCATTGGTGCATATATGAATATGTTGAACAACAAGGGGGAGGGGCATCCCTGTACCTTTGGATTGAGCCGTCTGCCAGAACCAAACCCACAGCAGCCTCACCATTTAATGGCAACGGGTTTCTGGCACCTATCTTTGACAGGAGGTCTGGGACGGGGAGAGTAAAAAGAGCGCTCAAATGAAAGTGTGCATTCATGTGAACATGTCAGCACAAAGGACGCCAACCTGGACACACCAGCAGGAAGAGTCGAAAGGAAAATGCATTGATAAACAGTCGTCTCAGGCACCAGCGAGTTTCTACTTGTCAGTAAAAGTAATAAATCATATACACATTGAAGCTGAAGTCATGAAGTCCTAATCAGTAGAAAAGAATCAGAGGGATGACTGTAAACCAGTGCTTTAAATGGGCCGGTACTGTCCGGTACGGAGTACCGGCACTTTATTATTTTAAAAGGGAGAGTACTGGCACTTCTCTAGAGAAATACTATACTTTTATTTGGAGAGTACTGGCACTTCTCAGAGACAAGCAGGTACTCTGGCACTTCTCAGAGACAAGCAGGTACTCTGGCACTTCTCAGAGACAAGCAGGTACTCTGGCACTTCAATTGTTCCATTTCAAGCACTGCTGTAAACATAGACACCCAGTGGCACACAGAGCTGAAGCCACCCGTGTGAGCCACACACTCACACAACCAATCATAAGCTAGCCAGCAGTACAGTCACACCTGCAGCCAGACATGAAAGGAACAGAACACATACATCTACAGAGAGGCATGCAGTCAAGGATTCGTACACACAGGCAAAGAAGAAAGCACACACTGAAACACAGAGAAGCCAAAAACAGGGGCAGCCAAACAATACACATAATTAAGCATAAATTAATTATGGCATCGATTACCCTATGTGACTAGGTATCCATTGTTATTACGTAAGGTGTTTCACGGTTCACTATTCACTATCCCGTCTCTTCCATAATTTGTGGTCTCCTTTTCGTGAAGAGGCTAGACATGAAATAACTTTGCAGCCCATTTAGGTTGTCGGCCTTCCTGCTCACACTGAACTGGGTGCCAAGCTCGAGCTAAGATGGTGCAGAATGGCCTGCGTGTACCTCAACCCTCTGTGCACCAGAGATGTAGAAAGGATGGCTAAAGGGCTACTTCACAAAAAGTCACGATAAAACACATGATCTCACTGACAGTCAAAATCCACCATGGAATGAATGAGTCCACCATGGAATGAATGAGTCCACCATGGAATGAATGAGTCCACCATGGAATGAATGAGTATCTCTATTCTCTACAACCTATTAACTGAGGCAAGTGTGAGCAGAAGCCCTGTTCTTAAGCTGTGCACCAGCATGGAGACTATGCACAATGACATTCAAGCCTTGAAGACACATTAATGTAGTTTGAAGGTCTAAAAATATATACTGAAGTACATTTAGTTCAAAATAAATGGTGAAGCATTCAGTTTGAAATTCTATAGCAACACTGGGAAAATCATTCAGTTAAAAGATGGCCGACTGTGATAGAGCCTGGGTCGGATACAAAAAGTGGGTAGGTCCTGGTGAAAGTCTGCAAGTCAAAAAATCTAAAAAAGTTTCCAAGTCCGACCATACAGAAAGGGACTTTGTCACTTTTTTAAAGAAAACCGTTGACATTGCTTTCAAGTCCCAATGCAGCCATGCCCACATCCTGTGTCACTGCCGCTGGTGATGGCCGGGCCTGTGACGTCTTAAGGTAGACGGTGCGGGTCCCCTAAGGCCAATGATGGTGTCATAATAGAGAGAAGTCCCAACACAGAAGACGACTTTGTTACTTTTTAGAGAAGAAAAATCCTCCAAACACGGGATGCCACTGAAATTGAGGTTGCTGCTTTGGAACCAAAGACCACATATCTGGAGCAGGTGGTTCCACTGGCGCTTTAGTGCTTTGGAGATTTCTCGTTGAAAGTCTCAATGCAGAATGGATATGTGTTGTTTTTTTGGAGGAAATAGTCGAAGGTGAAATTCAATTCAGCGCTGTGGAACTGCCAGTGGGATACTTTTCCCAGCGAGTCCTGCTGGACCTCTGGAGTAAAAGTTTTCAAACTTTCCTCTGGTGCTCAAACAACCATAGGAGAACACTTACAAGGCCCCCAGGACCTCAGGGGACACTCGTAGAGACACTAAGGGTGTGGGACAGAGGCCAACAGTAAAGTACAGTCCAGGTCCAGTTGCCACTAATCAGCTGGGCACTTCAGGTAAAAGGTCTCTTGCAGCTTGTTGTGTCCTTGTAGCCACACAGAAGGTCAGTGAACTGGCCCTTGGAGCCCACTTCTTTGCCCTGGGTGCAAAAGGAAGCAGGTCCAGTCCTTCAGGGATCCTCTCAGGTTAAAGACAGCAGGTCCAGTCCTTCAAGGATCCTTTCAGGTTAAAGACAGCAGGTCCAGTCCTTCAGGGCTCCTTTCAGGTTAAAGACAGCAGGTCCAGTCCTTCAGGGCTCCTCTCAGGTTAAAGACAGCAGGTCCAGTCCTTCAGGGCTCCTTTCAGGTTAAAGACAGCAGGTCCAGTCCTTCAGGGCTCCTTTCAGGTTAAAGACAGCAGGTCCAGTCCTCTTCTGAGCTTGAAGAGGTCTAGAAAGTGTTCTGAGGAGAGAGCCTTTTGGAGCCACATTTATAGTTTGCACTAGCTAGGGGGGGGGGGGGACTCCTGGTCACACCCTAACCAGTGGATAAAAGGTCTCCGGTCCTGGCCTGCTTACTTTTTCAGCAGTTTCCTTATTTATTTATTTATTTATTTGTAAAGCGCAACATTCATCCTGACGGATATCACGGCGCTATCTTGCGGAACACATGGTAGGTTATGTTGGGTGCCTACAGCTGCTCACTCTTACGTCATAGGAAAAAGCTGGGTTTTTAGTCTTTTTCTAAAGGTTACGTAGTCCTCAGTAAGACGTAGGTCTTGGGGTAATTCGTTCCAGTGTTTAGCCGCCAGGTATGAGAATGATCGGCCTCCTGCTCTTACTTTCTTTATACGTCTGGGCCTGGCTAGTGCTTGGTATCGTGATCTTAAGCACCTCGTGGGGACGTAGAATTCAATTTTGTTCTGGAGAATTCTAGGACCAAGGTGATGCAGAGCCTTGTGCGCATGACTCAGCAGCTTGAATCTTGCTCTTTGGCGCATAGGTAGCCAGTGGAGCTGTTTCATGCATGCAGATGCTGAACTAAATCTACTTTTATTACACACAAGCTTTGCAGCCGCATTTTGCAGCACTTGTAGGCGTGAAAAGAGATAGTCTGCCATGCCCACATACAGAGCATTTCCATAGTCTAATCTGCTGATGAGTAATGCCTGTGTAACCGTCCTTCCACATTCTAGTGGGATCCACGGAAAAACCCTTCTTAGGAGCTTCAAGATCGCAAAACCTCTTCCACACAGAACCCGCACATGATCCTGCATAGACAGGGTGTTGTCGATGGTTATACCCAGGTTTTTTGTGCATTGTTTAGGCGCTGGAGCATCTCCCAAGGATTGTGGCCACCAAGTGGCATCCCAGATTAAGTTAGCTCCTCCGAAAAGCAGTATTTCAGATTTCCCTGCGTTTAGCTTAAGGCAATGTTCGGACATCCAGGTTGCCATCTCTGAGAGGCAGTTGTTTAACTTAACCCTGGTGTCCTCATGCCTTTCTTCAATGGTTATCATCAGCTGTGTATCATCTGCGTAGGAGCAGATGCTGAAGCCCCACTTTCTGCTTATCACTACCAAAGATGACACATAGGCATTAAAAAGCGTTGGGCTCAGGGAGGCTCCCTGTGGAACACCACAGCTAATGTTTTTAGGTTTCGAGGAGAACTGGCCCATTTGTACCATCTGAGTTCTGTTCCTCAGAAAGGAGTTAAGCCACTGAAGAGCTTTGGCGTAGATTCCCTTTTCATAGAGAATTTCCAACAGGAGATTGTGTGTGACTGTGTCGAACGCCGCCGACAGGTCCAATAAAATCAGGGCAACAGTCTTTCCTTGATCAGTCAGTGATCTTATGTCGTCTAGGACGGCTAGGAGAGTAGCCTCTGTACTGTTGGTGGCTCTAAAGCCAGTCTGAGGGCAGTCCAGTAATTCGTTAACCTCCAAATAATTGGATAGTTGTCTGTTCACCAGCTTTTCTAAGACCTTAGAAAGGTATGGAAGCTGAGAAATGGGCCGGTAGTTCTCTGGGTTATGAACATTTGTTCCGGCATTCTTCAACAGAGGGGTCACTACAGCCTGTTTCCATATTTCTGGAAATACTGCTGTGTCCAGGGATCTATTAAGTAGGTGAGTGACGTAAGGGCATATTATTGATGTAATCTGGGCGAATATGAAGTGGGGGCATGGGTCGAGGGGGGATCCAGATTTTACTTCCATCATGGCTCTCTCAACCTCTAATTCTGTAAGAGGGGAGAAGTTGCCCATCTGTATTGTGACATCTGGATGTGGGGATAGGTGTTCCCAGTTAGTTACGGCTAAAGAGGAATTAGTGTCAAATGAGGAGTAGATTTTGCTAATTTTATCAGCGAAAAATTCGCTGATCTTTTCACAATTTTCCTCAGAAGGAGACAGAGTTTGAAACAAGCTGGCTGGTTTGCAGAGCTCCTTCACTACTCTGAATAATTCTTTTGCCGAGTTGCTATTCTCGTTTATTCGTTGTGCAAAGTACGTCTTCTTTGCTTTCTTGATGGCATTATTATAGATCCTTAATTCTGCCCTGTAGCTTGTTCTGTCTGTTTCCTGTTTAGACAGCCTCCAGGAGTGTTCTAATGATTTACACTTCCTTTTCAATATTTTAAGATCCTGTGAATACCACTTCTCAGATCGAGATTTATTTGTTAGTTTAGGTTTAAGTTTGGGAGCAAAGGTATCTAGAGTACTAATGATCTCGGCTTCAAGCTTTATTGCTTCCGCATTAGCTGGAAGAATATCTTGAGTGGTTAGGTTATCTGGGGAAAAATGGGCTTGGAACAGGTCCTGGGTGCCTTACTGCAAATGGCCCCAAAATGTATTGTGTCAGGACAATTCTGAGGTGGCAAAAGTCTTCAGCCACACTAAATCTGCGCTCTTAGAGCTGGGGGTGTGTAGTGGAAGTGTATTTTGGAAATTACTAGTGCCCTCCCACATCGAACACTAAAATACACTTTGAAGCAGGCTCTTGGGCCACAATAAAAATTGAGACAGATGCCTCTTAAGACAAAGCAGGGTCCTTCAGCAACCAGACAGAGGATACACAAGAATTGTGTTCTGGTCAGGGTTGATCTCTTTTAAAGGTGCAACATTATTTATGTGTCTCTTGCAGGTCTTTCAGGCAGGAGTTGACACTGTTGGGTCAACAGGAGGGGTAACAGCCTCCACAGTGAGTGACTAGCTGAGCTCAGATGATGCATCCCTGCCCATTCAGGTCAGTCTGTCAATCAGAATTGTCTACAGTGTGGCTCCTGGAAGAAATGTCACACCTCATTAAGGTCAAACACGTGACTGACAGGTGCTGGAGAGCTAATGTAAATTAACTCCCAGGAGCTTCAGGCAGGGAAAAGGTGAATTTCTAAAAGTTACTTTTCCTAAATATTTTTTTTAATTCCAACTTCACAATTGAATGGGCTTTCAATAAATATCAAAACAGTCTTTGACTTTTGTAGCCCATTCCTGTCAAAAGTTACAGATTAAAGTTTATAATCTGGATGTGGACATTTTCTAGACTTCAGCTACAGCCATGCCATTAAAAACAGCTTTTAGGGCTTAGTTTCTGGAAGGAACATGCCAACTTTGATTTTGCATTTGTTTCACTTCAATATATCATGTTCTCTACCTTGTGTGTGACAAAGTGTACTCAGGGGTTTATTATTATTGTTTAAAATCAGGGTTTCCTGCCCGTCAGGCTTTGGGGCTGCTGCAGTCAGGCTACATACACATTGTAATCCTGAAGCCATGTTTTCATACCCAATCTGTGGATGGGACAATAGGTGCTGTGGTCCACAAATGGCACTTAACTTCCAGTCTGTGGGTACATTTTCTATACTATAAAGTAGGGACTTATATGCAAGTTAAGTAAGTCAATTAGGGTTAAGTCAATTTAACCATGTTTACAGGAGGACACAGGCACTTTACTCCTGTTTAGCAGAGATAACAGTGCACAGAGTTGTAAGTACAGCACAAATATGGTCAAGATAAAGGTAAAGAAATTGTGGTTACCAGGCAGAAAAGTCTATGCAGAAAAGTTAAATTTCCTACACAAACTTTTTGCCAAATTCAGGGCGGCATTTAAAATTTGGCAGGGCAGGAGCGCCACTGTAAATTGGTGGCGCTCTCATCCGACTACAGCGGTGGTTCCCTTTTTAGGTCTTGCCTAGGCAGCGCATGCGCTGTCTCTCCGAGACATCAAATAATCTGTATGTGTGTTGAAACTCCACCTACTCCACCCTCTTTGCTTTCAATTGGTTTCTTCGCTTGTCTGCTTTGTTTTCTTTTTTTTTTGTAGTTCGTCCTCTTTTTCTTTGGGAACGCCTATGCAGCACTGCCTAACTACAGTATACATGCTGCTAGTGAAATGAAGTGTTTGTCTTGGAACTCTTTTTTTTTTCGTGGCTTGCTTATTCTTCTGTATTGCAGTGTTTGATGCACGTCTGTTGTGCCCCCACCGTCATCACCCCTACTGTTACCCACTTTCGTTGTCTCCCACCCTACCCGCCCCTTCTCCTTGTTAATTGATCCTTCCTGCCTTGATCATTGCAATATTAAGCATTTGAGTGTTGCCAGTGCCGTGTTAATGTTATTCTTTGTAATTTAATATCACACTCGAGAGCATTTCTGCGATGCGCATGGTGTTGAGTGTTTCATTGGTATTGTCTCCCGCCTTACCTCGGTTTCACTCGGGCTGTAAAGCAGAGGGTGCCTTTGAGAGCTTCACGGGGTGTGAGGTGCAGACCCCCACCAGATGGGCAGCAGCTGTAGAAATAGTCACTGGGAGCTTTTTATGTGAGGTCTGTTTTATCAATTTAGAATGTAGAATGTCGAATCAATTTATTCTAAGATCACCGTACTCAAGGATGTTCTGGGATGAATGAGATTGTTTTTTGTATCTACTAAATGTGTATTCCGGCCAAAGTACGACTGCCTGACCCCATGCCTGACCCTAATATGGCGGATGAGCGTAATTTCTAGAAAGACGACCTTAATTCACCACATCGCTCTGACTGATGCACACAGCAGGCTGCGCGCCCTGAGAAGGTGCGGTGATTCGGGACTGATGCATTGAAGTGTGGGCGAGTGTCTGAGGCCTGCTACCCGAGGATAAATCTTTTTGCCTGCCACCCTACCTGAAAGATGTTCTGCACCGTTGATGCCAAGCCTGGAGATACAGGACTTCGTGGCAGTGTGAGATATCGGAGCTAGCGGCATATTGCTCCCCTGTGCACTATATTGACAGTATGTTCTAGCCGGCGGCATGAGGCTGCTGAGTTCGGATTGTATAGAGTGGGACAGGATTGACACCCTTGCTGGGGGCTGTGCAACCAGTGAGTTGATCACAGGGGCAGAGTTGTTTCACCCATTAAGAAATGCCCAAATTTTAAATGCCCAACACTCACTACTGCTGCTGGGAATGGGGATGATCTGCAGACTTTGGAACTGTCCCTTCCTCCTCTCCTCTCACCACTCTTGACCTGGGGGCGAGCTGGAGGATGAGGCGGACGGCGCTTCCCTGTAACACCGTGACTGATGCTCTCGATGGAACTTTGACGATGCCCCTGGGCGGAAACCATAACTGTTCTGTACTTACCGCGGTGCCCGAGCAACCTTGGCTGATGCCCGGTGGAGCTGTCCTATGCAGCTATAGAGGAGTTTGGCTCTGATTCACCCCTCAGCCGTCACCTACCCAGCCGGACATCGGACATTGTTTTCCTCGTCTCCCCGTTGTGTTTCCCCCTGTTTTACCATTCCCCCTCGACCTTTCACTCCCCATAAGACGTGTGTACGCGCTAATAACTCATATTATTTGTAATCTCATGTTTTTCTCCTATGTCTATACTTAGCCATGTAATTATGTAACCTGTAACTCGCTGATCCTCATGTAAAGCGCTCTGATACCTCCGGGTCTAGCCAGCGCTATATAAAACTCTTCAAATAAATTAAAAAAGGTCTGGCAGGGAAGGGACGCTGCTGTCGGTGGCAAGGGTAAGGAGGTGTTGCATGCTGTAAGTACGTGCTTTTGTTCTTATGCATGCGTCATATTAAGTCCGGAGGAGCTGTACAGGCCACGCCACAAATAGAATTTTAATTTGGCACATGTTATATTTAGTATGTGGCTGACAAACCACTATGCACTATTTCGCATCTCTGCTGCGTTTAGCCAACCCCCCCCGAGCTATCTCTCTCTGTGGCTATTTGCCAGTGCTGTGTTAAATGTGGTTTCTCTGTGCTTCCTATAAAGGGGAACGATTTGTACCAAAAGTGGTGCCGGGGGTTACCTTTCTTAGCTTTATTACAAAGGCCGGTGGAGCTGTACAGGCCACGCCACAAATAGAATTGTATTTTGGCACATGTTATATTTAGTATGCGGCTGACAAACCACTATTTCTTTCTCGTCTCGGGAGGATGAGGAACTGAGTTGTCCCTGCAGTATTTCGCATCTCTGCTGCGTTTAGCCAACCCACCGAGCTATCTCTCTCTGTGACTATTTGCTAAGCGCTGTGTAAAAACTGGTTTCTCTGTGCTTCCTCTAAACGGGAACGTTTAAAGTTTTGGTATTTTATTTAAACGTTGATACTGTTTGGCATTTGTACTTTCTTATCACCTGCTTAGAAAGTGCTGAATAATTGCGCACCGATCCGCTCCAAAATAATTCCATCCGTTTTGACGGCAGTGAGGCACCAAATAAATTGTCATTATGAAAACCAGCTGTATGTATGTTAATAAGATTGTATATGAAGTGCTCATGGTAACAGTACACATTGGACAGGGCGAGTGGTGCACGTATACCCTGCTTGTGCTCTTGCACGCACACTGTCTCTCTGTGTCCCTGTCACCTTTCAAAATAAGTGTGTTAGTATAATGTATGAAACACACAAGCAGAAGTGGACTGGCCCATAACTAAACAGGCCGGCGGCTTTCAAAGGCCGTTCTGCTGGGGCAGAGTCAGTCAAACGTCTGGAGACAAATAAAAGATGCACTCCTTTTATCCAACAAAACGCCGTAAGGCCTTCAAGCCAGGCATGCTGTATAGAATGGAAAGGGTCTTCATCTGTATATTAAAAGACAGTCGAGGAGATTACAGAACATTTTCCTAATGCAAAGGAGAGCTTTGTGCCTGGCTCGAACCTGCATCAGGGTGAGGGATAAGCTCGCGAGAGCTATGCGAATGTTTTTGCGTCATCATTAAACACAAGATATGTTTGAGTTATTTAACGGAAATAAAATGATTCACGTAATTATATTTTTGTTGATTATGATCCAAATTTGATAACAAGATATATGTTAAAGGTTACGAGACTGAAGCGTATGGATATTTGAGCTTCTCTATAATCTCTTAACTAGAAAAACATTCATTGACATTTAAAACACACGTTACAACAACAGCTCTCGCAGGGAATTCTCCACAGATTGTTCCACGAATGCTGTTCGGACATATTTCAGGCTATCAATTCCAGATACTATTGCATAACACAAATACATTAATCTAGTCAGTGGTCATCACGCAAATCTGGCTTCAATTGGGCTTTTTTTTTTTATCCTCTTTTAACAACCCAATATTGGTCGCTTCACAACAATATGCAAGGATACATGATTGATTTCCTAATCCTTCTTTACCTCTCACTCCCTGCTACTCCTGTTTATCATTCCCGCTTTGACCATTGCTTGTGTAACTTTAATTTTCAGCTAAAAGTTTTTATTTCGTTTTTCTTAACTATTTATTTATTTTCCTTTTAGCCCTTACTTCAGCAGTGACCTACAGTTTGTTTTACAAGCTTAGCATCCTGCTGTTTGCTGATTTGCATCTCACAGATGCTGCAGCCCAATAGATTACAATCTTTACTACAAGGTTTATTCGCACTTAATTAGCTTGTCCTGGTTTCCTTTCGCAAGTGGTGAAAACATGCTAATGTTTCACACTATAGCAGACTTTCAGTCTCCCTTTTTTCTAAACAAATGCCAATACATTACAATATATTAGTACAGTTACAAAACCAACGTGTAAGCAAATATATTTTAAAACAAAGTGTAAAGCGTATTGCAAACAAAACCATTCGTTTTTTTTTAAACGGTGCTACTTTTATTTGTGTGTAGCTTTAAGCGCGAAGCTGCAGTTGCATTTTTAGTGGTTAATTTGTAAAAAAAACAAGTGCCTTTTTTTCATCATTTAGCAACTTTACGCTTTATGCAGCTTTACGCACAAGTGGTCAAAGTGCACTGTTATGCCGCTTCCCTTATTCTGTTTACACTTTTGGGCGTATTCCTCGGCACAAAAACACAATGCACACTGAGTGCGCTCTTGCCTTGCATCACCTGTGCTGTGTTTATAAATTTCGAAGGCTGGGGGGCGTGGCTTGGATGTCGGAAGGCATGGCTGCCTAGCTCCGATGCTCGTCAGACCGGGGGGAGATTGAAAGTAATACGAACCTTCTGGGCGGACAACTACGAGCTCTATCGCTGGGCTCCAACATATGAACTACCAGAGAACATGTTGAGAGTACTCCGATAACCACCTTTTTCGTCCAGCGAAAGGAACGAAGCGATCTCCATCATGACATACAAAATGGCGTCGTAACGGAGAGATCTCGACAATCGTAGCTTCACGGCGTCTCACCCATACAACGGATGCGAGTTGCCCTCGATGACCGGGAGTCAACGCTATTCGTCACCACCATCCTCTACAGCCGGTGAGAGTGTATCACTGCCAACTCTATGCGGTACCACGCGGAAGCCTCGGTGCGCGCTGCCTGACCCTGACATGGCCGCCAAAGTTCCGAAAATTTACACTTACAGCCGATTACAGCCGATCAGCGCTCTAGGCCATTAATCAGCCCTCATTATAACCAGCTGCTTCGAGTTACTGCGATGTTCACCAGGTCACACAATTAACAGCGCTTAAGCCCCATACGCCTGAAACTGGTGGGCGGAATCCCCAAGCTGCATGGTCTGTCTTCTCCAGGGCGACTACCTTCCTGGCCTAACTTAAAGGCCTTCCTTTCACATTTTGGCCAATCCAATGCCCTTCATCACCGGTTCTGTTACGGTCTCTCTACTAGTGGGATTTCGCTACACACCCTGCTGCACAGGCCAGTAAAATACTGAATCCCTTGTTATCTTTTGTGTTCAAGCCTTGAGGCTTCAGACTTGAGAATTAAGGTTTTAAGCGCCCGTCAGCAACAGTGTGCAACTATGTGCAACAGTGTGCACAAAACTTTTGACCAGAACTCTTGACCAGGTTCAACAACTAAACAAACACGCTCTAGATCGACCACTTATAAACCACCTATAAACCAAAAGCGCGTCCACTAGATCTCAATCGTCACAAAACGTCGCCATCAAACCTAAATACCAGCAGCCACCAAACAAGAAACCATAGAGTTTAACCACACGGTAATTCACGCACACCAAAATAGCGGATGAAAAGAACAGAAACAGCAAGAAAGTGAGACCAGACCCAAACATCTCAGACTCTCCCATAAAGGCCAAACCTGATATCCACGGTACAATGGAAATGATATTAAAAAAGCTAGCAGAAGTCCATGACTTGGCAAAGTCTACGAAAAGCAACACGGACACCATGCAGTTGGAACTCACAGCAATAAGGGCTGATATGAACGCGACGAATGTGAGATTGGGAGACGCGGAACAAAGAATAGGTGTCGTGGAAGATGTAACCACCCAAGCCTGCAAAGAACTGGTGCACCTCCATAAAGTCAGACGATTTACGGAAGCAGAACGCGGAACTAGAAGACAGAAACAGAAGAGGGAACATTAGAATTTTTGGTATTCCGGAAAAAGTTGAGGAAGATGCAGGTTCGTGCGTGGCCTTTCTGGAAGCCTGGATTCCTATGATAACCGGTCTGAAATTCAACCCGGGCCTGGAGCTGGATAGGGCTCACAGAATACCTACCTTCGCCAACCCACATAGAATTGGTACAAGACCCATGATCTGTAAACCGCTCCGGTTCCAACATACAGAAGCCATTCTCGCATTTGCCAGAAAATCTCAACAAATCACATGGGAAGGCAGAAAGATCACGTTCACACAGGACTATTCCAAAGAGACAGTGGATGTACGAAAGGGGTTCCTCCGATTACGAGAGAAGCTAAGAGAAAGAAAAATCCTCTTCTCATTTACTGGGCTCTCGAGGTTCAGAATAGTGGAGAACGGAAGAGCTATGATCTTCACAGCCCCTCACGAACTAGCGAAGCATCTAGAGGGCACCCCTTCTCAAGAAATGGACTCTGATGCAGGTCCCTCCAACAAAAGGAAACCTCTAACCTCTTTAGTCTTACATGAGTGACTGTTCCCTTCAGTGTACGTGGTCGACTATAAGGTACTAGCACAACGTTGGTTGTACTTCTGCACTCATGTCTTCAGTAAAGCCTTTCTTAGAGAAATCTTGGTATAATAACACTGGTTATGCAAATTTTGATGGGTGCTAATGTTTGGTGTTAAGGATGCTACTTATGCTACTTATGTTAGATCACTGTTCTTATCTCGACCTTCACCCAGGTTTACCTGCTACGTTCTGCTACGTTATGCGCTACGCGTGTCTTCGGTAGGACATGAGATATGATCTATTTACTAGCTACTTTTCTTTCTTAAGCAAGCTCCCTTTGAGCATAGACATGTTAAACTTGCTCTTCCCAGTAGTTATGTGGTTAATGTAAGGTCCTCCTTTTTCGGTCTGCCGACAGTCGGTTCTGTCGTCGCAGCCTCTTTATACGATTTGCTTGAGGGGGGAGGGAGGGGAAGAGGGAGGGGAAGGGAGGGTGGTGGGTGGGGGAGGGGAGTAGGGGAAATGCTTAAAATGGTTGTTCTAAATTTACTCATTGTATTTTTTGGTTTCATGTTTTACTTGCTTTATTTATCTTTTTGTGCTATGTCAATCACACACCAGGGAATAGTGTTGCGTACAATTACATCACTCTCACATTCTAGAGCACGTAACTATCTTTCGAATATAGTAAACCCATCCCTCTCATATTGTCAATCCTGCATTGCCATGATCTGCAATCCTTATGATGACCCAGAACAATACACTTACAGATGACCTTAGCGTCATTTCACTAAATGTCAAGGGCCTGAACCACCCGGTGAATCGAAGAAAGGTATTTGATTACCTTGCCAAAACTAAGGGAGATATTATTCTTCTCCAGGAAACAAAGCCATCGATAGAGGATACAAGCTTCATCAAACATGCTTGGATCTCTACCTTTGCTTGCTCTCCAGCAGACCACAAAAAGAAAGGAGTTATTACTCTGGTTGCAAAAAAATCCAATATCTCTCTCCTTTCTCATACACACGATGACGAAGGTAGGCTACTAATCACACATCTGCAAAAAGGGGATGACCTCATCCATGTGGTCAACATATATGGTCCTAAATCAGATGAGCCTTCATTCTGGGAACAAATATCAGCTGCCATTGAAGGCCTACCCCAAGACGACCTTATCGTGGTAGGTGGGGATTTTAACATGCCACTGGACCCCCTTCTAGATAGACAATCCAAATGTAAATATCATCAGTCCCGATCACATGATATCATCAATAAAATCTGCACCAGATATAACTTAAAAGACGCTTGGCGCCTCCAACACGAGAGATTACACCTTCTATTCATCCCCACATAACTCGTACTCTAGAATAGATTATATCCTAATATCTGCTAACTTCACCCACCTAATAGAACACACGAGTATAGCCCCTATTCTTATTTCAGATCACGCCTGTATCTCTACCAAACTTGCAGGCTCCCACCCTACCTCACCACCGAAGAGATGGCGTTTTAATGATGATATTCTACTAGATCAAGCTAATAAACTGAAAATAGCCAAGGCAATTGAGGACTATATAGACAGGAATGACCTTCCCGAAATCTCCACAGCTACTTTTTGGGACGCTCTAAAAGCCACTGTACGGGGTGTCATTATCGGAATCAAGGCCCAGATTAATAGAAAACTAAACCAGGAACTTATAACTCTAGAAAATGAAATTAAGAATCTAGAACAAAGACACTCAGCCAGGCTAGATGATCAAGAATTACTCACTAGCCTAACTAACAAGAAATACGAATACAACACCATTGTAAGTAAAAAAGCTGGTGTTTGGATCAATAAATTCAAAGCACTTAAGCTATGCGAAGGAAAAAAAGCAGGGAAACTGCTGGCCTCATACCTTAAGCACAAGCACAAACAATTCACCATCACCTCAATTAAGGACGCAAACAATATCACACACACCAAACATGACAAAATTCTAGATGCCTTTCAAACATTTTATAAGGACCTTTACAGCAACAAATTAATATTTAATACAGAGGATTACGAGCAGTATCTAAAGTCAATCACACTTCCCAAACTATCCAACGCAGATAAGACGCAGCTAGGGGCTCCTATTTCAGACCAGGAAATCTCTATAGCTATTAAAACACTCAAGGCTAACAAAGCTCCTGGGCCGGATGGCTTTTCAGGCTCCTTTTACAAGGCATTTATCACCTCACTTCAACCGTCCCTACATAGACTATTTAACTTCATGGCCAGGAATGGGGACGTCACAGATTCAATGAGAGAAGCCACAATTATTGTTATCCCCAAAGAAGGCAAAGACCCACTACTGCCTAAGAACTATAGGCCAATTTCCTTAATAAACGTGGATTGTAAGATATACGCCAAAATGTTAGCCAGTCGATTAAACACATTTTTACCTAACCTAATTAGTAACTCACAGGTGGGTTTCCTCAAGAACCGTTTATCCAATGACAATACTAGGTTACTCTGCCATGTCTTGGAAAAAGCAAAAACGGCTACTTCCCCCTTAGTCGCCATCACACTAGACGCAGAAAAAGCGTTTGACAGGGTATCATGGCAATTTCTAAAACATTGTATGCAAACCTTCAATCTTGGTGAGACATTTATTAATATGGTCATGGCCCTTTATTCTAATCCATCCGCCCGGATAGCCATTAATGGTTCTGTATCAGAGCCTTTCCGACTTGAACAAGGTACTAGGCAGGGCTGCCCCCTCTCGCCGGCTCTCTTTCTCTTAGCCCTAGAGCCACTAATCCAAGATATAAAACGTAACGAGAAAGTTAGCGGTGTAATCTTTGGTGAAACGCGGGTGAAACTAGCCACATACGCGGATGATATTCTGATAATAACAGAAGAACCAGAGACCTCCATTAAAGCCCTGATGGACACTATAGATACCTATGCTAGCCATTCAGCCTATAAACTTAATCGACATAAATCTGAGGTTAAACCCCTCAATATTTATAGCACAAAGGACCTATTAGGCAACTCGGGCCTAACGTGGCAACCCAATCATATTAAGTATCTGGGAATCGAGTTCTGTACCACAACACTTGAGACACTTCAACATAATGAAACCAAAACGCTTGAGCGGATCAAAACCCAACTAAACACTTGGTCACCCAGATTCATAACCTGGTGGGGGAGAATTGAAACAATAAAAATGATGGTGTCACCTCTAGTAAATTACTTAATTACAATGCTGCCGCTTGCCCTATCGGATGATTTCCATCACAAATTGAGAGTCATTCTCTCGACCTTCTTGTGGAAGGGGAAGAAGGCAAGAATCAGTATGAAAAAACTCCAGTTTCCCAAATCACTTGGAGGTGTCAATCTACCGGATTTCAAACGTTATCAGGTGGCTTTTTTAGCGAAACAAGGGTCACAATGGCTTACACCTCTGTCAGACTATACCCCAGTATGGCTAGACATCGAGAAATCTCTCCTATACAACCTCCACCCCACAACCCTCCTCACCACTAACCTTGCCCGAATAACATGTTCTGGTACTATTATTTTCAAACAGACTAAATCTGCCCTACTGAAGATAGACAAATTACTTGACATTAGAGTAAAGAATTCCAATTTAGAATCTATTTGGGACAATCGCAATTTACTATACAGAGGTCGCACCTTACACAACGACAACTGGATCAAGAAAGGAATCCTCTTTCCACACCAACTTTATGTAGATACACAACCTTTGACCTTTAAGGAGCTCCAAACCAAATATCATCTTGAACCTATAGAATTCTATTGTTTCCTGAAAGTAAAAGCTGCCCTATCCAAAGCAAAAATCTCAACATCATCGCCATCTCTACCACAATATTTCTCAAAACTAAACGTCCTAGGCCACCAAGTTTCCTGGCTGTATAGATTACTAGGCCCCAAACAGTCTAAACTCAATGCGAAAGTTATATCTTTTTGGAATTTGAAGTCCACCGCCCCGTTCTCAGACTCTGACTGGACCTGGACGTGGAACTCGATATTTAAGAATAAAATTAGCCCGGTATTGTCCCAAACAAAATTCTGGCTCCTTCACAAAGTATTCTGGACACCCTCCCGCCTACTCAAACATAAACTCCGAGAGGACGATACCTGCTGGAATTGTAACGATGCAGTAGGCGACTTAGAGCACTTGCTATTGCTTTGCCCCTGTGTAACATCTTATTGGGATAGGGTCTTCAAATTCATTTCTAATCTCTTTCCCTTTGACGCTTGTAAGGACCTCTCATCACTTTTGTTCGCTCCTACAATAGCAGACTCCTTGAGTGAAAGCGACAAAGCACTCCTTGACCTTCTCATAATAGCGCCTATCAAAATCATTCTCAATAACTGGAAAGACCCTAGTAAAGCGTCCTTTAAATGCTGGCTAAACTGGATCACCAATTTGCGAGGAGCTGAAAATATTGTGCTTCACAACTCGCCATGGAAAAACCCAGTCAGAAATCTATGGCTTTCTCTTGACATCTTTTTTGAATCACATAAACCACCGTGATTTCTCGCCGATTACTATATATATTGCTATATAACCACTCACAGCGCCTACCAGCGGTAATCCGGATTGTTTCACTTGTACCGAGTATAGTAACCTTAATACTAAACCCTTCAAGATCCCAAACTGACACATAGGCCTAGTTAAGCAAGAATACACACAATAGACATAAGACAGAATTGCAAGACCTGTTATGTGATCTATTCCTGACCTAGTCATTACTGCGTTGGAATGTATATTTGTTAATGTCAGGTTTAATGCCTCCAGTATGTCGATTATGCCTTTTTAATTCCAATTTCAGTTATCTTATGTATTGCTTTGTATTGTATTGTACCGTATTGATCAAGAGGTAACTATACTGAACGCTATTTTCTCTTTGACTTGTGCCTTCCTTTATTTTGTGCACTATACTTATGCTTTTGTCTTTGTACATTTTGAACAACCAATAAAAACTTATTGAACACAAAATAAATTTCGAAGGCTGTCTAGCAGCTAGGGCGACCGCGCTTACAAAACCGGTTTCTGTTTCAGACTTATGTACATAACAGCAATGTACCCGAAGGAGTGAGCATGTGAGACGGAAAAAGTTTATAGAATCATTACACTTCCCAGGCTTGCTGCTAGGCCTTATTTACATCCACACGCACATAAACTATACAAATTTTGATTTGGAAACCAAAACTGACAACTTAATAGCTCAAAAACAAAATTGATGTCTCGGCTTCTGCTTAATAAACTGTGATTTTTGGCTAATTGTGAGAAGTTGGCCTGGTATATGCTGTTCACTAATTAAAGTGGACACCTTGCACCAGTCCAATTCGACTCTTATGGTAGATAGGTTTAAGACAACCTTTATAGAAAGCTATCCTAGTGGTAGCTGTGGAGAGCAGCCTTCAGGCTAAGTCTTGAAGGAATGTAAAGCAGCTTGTTTTACCATATAATCTCTTGAATCACCAAATGAAAAGACACCACACAGGTATATATATCAAATATATATGTATTTATTTCTAAATAACTCTCTACTAATCTCTTTATGAGATTAGAAGACAAACATATGCACAAATCAACGTTTCACAATAAGTTAAGCACAAAATATGGCTGGGGCCCTAGGGGCGTACCAGACCATATACTAAAAAGGGACTTAGCAACAACGACTTGTAGGGAGACAAGGCCTAGGGCCTTCAGAAGTGCAGGGGCCTCACGAAACCACCCAAGGCAGGTAAGTAAAGGACCCACGGGGGACGCGTGCAGTGTGGATACACAGGCGCGGATCGCCGTTAACTTCAATGGGGCAAGTCGCGGTTGGAAATTAAGAGTTCTAGGAGACTTCGGGAGAACCTACAAGCAAGTCACTTACAGGGTAAGTAGTTCTAGGGCCCACACCCACAGGAGCACCGTAGTGCTG
This sequence comes from Calotriton arnoldi, assembly GCA_963921515.1. Taxonomy (NCBI): domain Eukaryota; kingdom Metazoa; phylum Chordata; class Amphibia; order Caudata; family Salamandridae; genus Calotriton; species Calotriton arnoldi. Next base: position 875,586 of record CAWUFW010001440.1, read on the forward strand.
GAGTTACCTCACCCAGGGAAGCCGGGTGCACAGGTGTCCTTTGGTGTCGGGTCGCGGCGTCGTTTTCAATGGCGAACAAAGAAGACTTGCTGCTTGCGGGAGCTGAAGAAGTGTCCGGTGGAATCCAAGCCTGGATTCTAAAGAAGGATGACCTGAAAGCAGAGGGGACAGTGTTCAAAGTCACTAGGCAGTGACCCGGGGCAAGGAAGATGGATGCCCACCGTCGTCGGTTGATTCAGGTCGGTTGCGGGTGCCTTGACTCTTCATCCACGTGGTCCAGGAGGTGTCGACGATGACCAGGAGCTGGATTCGGTGTGTCCCTCGACGTCTGCAGCTGACTGCGGTGTCGGCAACTCGATTAGAGCCAACAAGCCTTGGCAGCAGCAAGTCTCGGGGAGATGAAGAAAAGTCGATGGCGCAGACCAGCAAGGTCTGAGGGACTCACCCAGCGAGGGTAAGTCAGGGCAGGCCTGGAGCAACCAGGGGAGCCCTTTGGTTTCTTTAAGAAGTCTTCTGGGGACCCACAAGCCGGCGGGCAAGGGATCGCAAAGACACCTCGGGCGGAATCACTCAACAGGGGCCCACGGTCACTCGGGACGGTGTAGGCCTCTGATCTTCGGAGGGATTCCTGCTAGAGGTCAGGATCACACGTGGTCCAAAGCACAAGTTCGTAGAACGTTGTGAAGGGGTTGCACTCGACAATAGTGCACGGTACCCAGGGGTCGCGGTTCCTCGTTACTCGTGGGGTCCACTTGCCTCAGTTTCGCTGGGGACTCACGATGGCCTGGGAGAGGTCAGGAAATCCACTTCTTGGGCTGCAGGGACTTCGGACTCCGGCGGGAGCGGCGTAGTTTGCGACCGTCGTTGTCGTTTTGGTGCCTGCCAAGCAGGGGAGTCACTCCTTGACTCCAAGGGAGATTCTTCTGTCTTCCAAAGGTAGTGGAACGTCGAAGGGCCAGGATTCTTCTGTAGAGCGTCGTCCAGGGGTTATCTGCTTTGCAATGGCAAGGTTCCCCCTCTTATACTAAAAGAGGGGATGGACTAGCTCTATGACCCCACCTATGGGAGGGTCAAGGGAGGGGTGGCTACACCCACTTCCCTTTGTCCAGTTTCGCGCCAGAGCAGGGGCAGGTAGCCCCTGAGCTGGTTTGAACTGGCATATGCACAGAGGAGCCTTCTGCTCCCCCAGTGCAGGACTTCAAAGCACTCTAAGAGTGCACCCACCCAGCCCCAATACACTAAACCCTGTCTGGAAGGTGGTTACACCTCCCTGTGACAGGATGCCTATTGTTGGGCTTCCTCCACTGCGAGTTTCGGTCATCAGCAGGAGGGCAGCCCAGTGTCTGTGACTGGTGGCATCCATTTTGTGATGCCAGGGCTCTTTAGGATTCTACCGCGTTTCCACAGCAGGTACATGTCTTATCCCTCTAGAAGGGTGGAATGCTACCCCCGCCGCCAAGATTGGCGGGGGGTAGTATTCCAAGATGTTTGACACCAAACACGACATGTTTTGATGCAGCCATTCCAAAGTTAGCATTTACCGCGAGGATATAATGCACTTAATAGTATATGGTTTAACCGCATCCACAAACAGCACCAGAGAATAGACTCTGAGAGCTGCAGAGGGGCCCTGCTCAGGCAGAGGCACCCCCTCACATAGAAGCCAAGCACCCTGCCCTCAGGATTGATAGGGCCTGCCTTAGGGGTGACTGATAGGTTTATATGTGTGTGCAGGAGAGATATAGGAAACCTATATCTCAGTGAGGAGTGCTAGCACCACCTCACCCAGGCTGCAGTAGCAGGCCTGTGGTGTCAGATTTAGACTGCTTCCCAGGGGTGGCATAACACATGCTGCAGCCCCTGGTAGGCCTGTGAAGTACCTATGCCCTTGGCACCTAAGGTACCATATACTAGGGACTCATAAGGCACCACAGTATCCAATCACTAGTGCACCTAGAGTGCACTCCATGTCGTTTAGAGAGAACAGATAGACTGGGGCCCTGAATAGCAGGGTCCCAGTCCAACTAAGTCATAAACCAGCAAAACACCATAAAAAAGTGGGGGCAACCATATAGTCAGATTCCACCTTCCTACATAACCCCCCCAAACGAAAGGAGATAAGGCTAACCTTGGCCAGTTGAGCCTTTATTGACTAAGTGGCCATATAAGGAAGCACCTGCACTAGCATGGTTGCCCCCTGTCTTATGGTCCACTAAGCAATCCCTCACCCTAAGGGTATGAGAGGGTCTCCACCATGGGGAATCACTACCTGTGGTGTGCTTTGGTAAAGTACCAGGCTGGTGAGGTGTCTGAGTAGGGAAGTGTGGCCCTAGGAATGTTGGCCTCAGCTTTCTCAGCTCACTGGTCACCATGTATGCCTGTCTTTCCATGACTGAGTGGTACTCTGCTCTAAGGGTCAACCTTTGACTGCCTACAGCCGGGGGTTGGGTCCCTTTGGGTGGAACACTGGAGGGACATGGCATGTTTGGAACCTTTTGGTCCCAGGTTTGCCCTTGCCTAACAGAGTCCTTCTGGGGAGGTCCCTACATAAAGGTATGGGGGATCCCTCAGTGGGTTGAGGAATTTCTACCTGGCTAGGGCTACTAGCCTGGGTGCCCCTAATCTGCTGATGGGGGTTCCTCTGGACAGGGGGCCCTGGGGGGTCCACTGACCTCCCTGACCTCTGCAGCCCTGGGCTGACTGAGGCAGGGTAGAGAGGGGCAGGTTACCGGCTCCAGACTGGGTACCACCTTGTAAGGGTCCTCTGCCATCAGGGGGTGGCCAGGCCAGGCCTGACTACCTCTGTGGCAGTTCCTTCACTAGGGGTAGGGTCAGTTCCCTGAGGAGGCTGACCCTTACCTACTGTCTGGAGGAAGAAGACTTTTCTTCAACCCTTGTGCTCTCTTCTGGGGGAGAGTGGGCCATTCTTCCAGGCTCCATCTCTCCAAAATCTTGGGCTGGGGCTGTGGCCATCACAGCCCCACTAACCTTTACAGGGACACCCAACATCTTCAGATGGGTTTGGTGTTCAATTTCAGCCCAGGCTGAAATTTCCAGATCATTGCCCATCAGGCAATCTACAGGTAAGGTTGGGGACACTGCCACTCTTTTTGGGCCTGTGACCCCCTCCCAGCTGAGATTGACTATGGCCATGGGGTGATCTGTTCTGACACCATCAATGTTGGTCACCTGGTATTTAAACTCAGGTAAAAGCTGGTGAGGGGGACTAGTTTCCCTGCCACCATGGTGACACTAGCCCCTGTGTCCCTAAATGCCACAGCTTTCTGACCATTAATTATTGGCTCCAGTCTGTACCTGCCCAATGCTGTGGGACCCACGGTAAAGGTGGCAAATCCTATACCACCATCAGAATCTGAGGAGTCTGTTGAGGGGGTCCTGTCTAAACTAGGGCCCACCTCTGTTCCTCTTGCAAAAGCACCTAACTTTTTGGGTGCACTACTCCCAACTGGAGGATTACTACTGGTAGTACCAGGAGGGGTGGTAGTAGTTGTTGGAGGAACATTTTCTTTATTGCCATTCCTGGGACAACTGGGATCAGATTTCCAGTGCCCAGGCTTTTTACAGACATGGCAATAGGGTTTCTTTTCAGGAGAGGAAGGAGTTTGGGACCCACCCCCAGAAGAGGAATTTTGGGGCCCTGTAGTGGACTTATCCTTGGATTTATCCCCACCTTTCTCTTGGGACTTGGTAGAATCTTTCTTGTGGTCACCACCCTGATTCTTAGGCCTTACCCTGGTTCTGACCCATTTGTCTGCCTTCTTTCCCAATTCTTGGGGAGAGGTCAGATCAGAGTCCACCAGGTACTGGTGTAAAAGCTGGTTTTGACAATTATTAAGGATCTGCTCTCTCATCATTAGATTATAAAATCCTTTGAAATCAGTAACCCTACTGCCAACCAGCCAACCCTCCAGAGCCTTGGATGCACAATCTACAAAGTCAGTCCAGTCCTGAGTCTGTGCCTTCTGGGTATCTCTGAACTTCAACCTGTACTGCTCAGTGGTTAAGCCAAACCCATCTATCAGTGCACTCTTCAGGACCTCATAATCATCAGCATCCTCCTCTCTAACAGTGAGGAGCTTGTCTCTTCCTTTATCTGAAAAGGAGAGCCACAAGATTGCTGCCCACTGCTTTTGGGGGACCTGCTGTACTCTACAGGCCCTCTCCATAGCAGTTATCCACTTGTGGATATCATCCCCACTCTGGTAGGGAGGAACAACCTTGCTCAGGTTCCTATGGTCAGGAATATATTCTCTGCCTCTAGGGACACTGTTGCTGCCACCAGGGGGTTCTAACCCCTCTTTTCTAGAAGCTCTCTGGATCTCCAGGGCTTCCCTATCCAGTGCCAACTGCTTGGTTCTGAGGGCCACTCTGGCTTCCTCATACTGGAGCAGTTTGCACCTTCTCTCAGAGGAGGTCTCTCTTAAGGAAAAGTATGAGCTCCTCTGCTGGACAAATTCTCTGCCAGAGTGATAAGAGTGGTCAGATTCCCTGGAAGGGGATCTGTGCCTCTCCTCCTCTCTGTCAGTTCTCTTAGGGAGAATTCCTCTGTCCTTTTCAGGCCCCTTGGAGCCTGGCCCTTCAATCACAGAGTCTTGGTCATTCTGATTTTCATCATCTGACCCAGATACTATGACTGACCCACCCACTGATTCAAACCCTTTAGCTCCTAGAGCCAATCTAAGGTCATCTGCTGTCAGCAGATGTAGGAAGGTGGAATCTGACTACATGGTTGCCCCCACTTTTTTTATGGTGTTTTGCTGGTTTATGACTTAGTTGGACTGGGACCCTGCTATTCAGGGCCCCAGTCTATCTGCTCTCTCTAAATGACATGGAGTGCACTCTAGGTGCACTAGTGATTGGATACTGTGGTGCCTTATGAGTCCCTAGTATATGGTACCTTAGGTGCCAAGGGCATAGGTACTTCACAGGCCTACCAGGGGCTGCAGCATGTGTTATGCCACCCCTGGGAAGCAGTCTAAATCTGACACCACAGGCCTGCTACTGCAGCCTGGGTGAGGTGGTGCTAGCACCCCTCACTGAGATATAGGTTTCCTATATCTCTCTTGCACACACATATAAACCTATCAGTCACCCCTAAGGCAGGCCCTATCAATCCTGAGGGCAGGGTGCTTGGCTTCTATGTGAGGGGGTGCCTCTGCATGAGCAGGGCCCCTCTGCAGTTCTCAGAGTCCATTCTCTGGTGCTGTTTGTGGATGCGGTTAAACCATATACTCTTAAGTGCATTATATCCTCGCGGTAAATGCTAACTTTGGAATGGCTGCATCAAAACATGTCGTGTTTGGTGTCAAACATCTTGGAATACTACCCCCCGCCAATCTTGGCGGCGGGGGTAGCATTCCACCCTTCTAGAGGGATAAGACATGTGCCTGCTGTGGAAACGCGGTAGAATCCTAAAGAGCCCTGGCATCACAAAATGGATGCCACCAGTCACAGACACTGGGCTGCCCTCCTGCTGATGACTGAAACTCACAGTGGAGGAAGCCCAACAATAGGCATCCTGTCACAGGGAGGTGTAACCACCTTCCAGACAGGGTTTAGTGTATTGGGGCTGGGTGGGTGCACTCTTAGAGTGCTTTGAAGTCCTGCACTGGGGGAGCAGAAGGCTCCTCTGTGCATATGCCAGTTCAAACCAGCTCAGGGGCTACCTGCCCCTGCTCTGGCGCGAAACTGGACAAAGGGAAGTGGGTGTAGCCACCCCCTCCCTTGACCCTCCCATAGGTGGGGTCATAGAGCTAGTCCATCCCCTCTTTTTAGTATAAGAGGGGGAACCTTGCCATTGCAAAGCAGATAACCCCTGGACGACGCTCTACAGAAGAATCCTGGCCCTTCGACGTTCCACTACCTTTGGAAGACAGAAGAATCTCCCTTGGAGTCAAGGAGTGACTCCCCTGCTTGGCAGGCACCAAAAACGACAACGACGGTCGCAAACTACGCCGCTCCCGCCGGAGTCCGAAGTCCCTGCAGCCCAAGAAGTGGATTTCCTGACCTCTCCCAGGCCATCGTGAGTCCTCAGTGAAGCTGAGGCAAGTGGACCCCACGAGTAACGAGGAACCGCGACCCCTGGGTACCGTGCACTATTGTCGAGTGCAACCCCTTCACAACGTTCTACGAACTTGTGCTTTGGACCACGTGTGGTCCCGACCTCCAGCAGGAATCCCTCCGAAGATCAGAGGCCTACACTGTCCCGAGTGACCGTGGGCCCCTGTTGAGTGATTCCGCCCGAGGTGTCTTCGCGATCCCTTGCCCGCTGGCTTGTGGGTCCCCAGAAGACTTCTTAAAGAAACCAAAGGGCTCCCCTGGTTGCTCCAGGCCTGCCCTGACTTACCCTCGCTGGGTGAGTCCCTCAGACCTTGCTGGTCTGCGCCATCGACTTTTCTTCATCTCCCCGAGACTTGCGGCTGCCAAGGCTTGTTGGCTCCGATCGAGTTGCCGACACCGCAGTCAGCTGCAGACGTCGAGGGACACACCGAATCCAGCTCCTGGTCGTCGTCGACGCCTCCTGGACCACGTGGCTGAAGAGTCAAGGCACCCGCAACCGACCTGAAGCGACCGACGACGGTGGGCATCCATCTTCCTTGCCCCGGGTCACTGCCAAGTGACTTTGAACACTGTCCCCTCTGCTTTCAGGTCATCCTTCTTCAGAATCCAGGCTTGGATTCCACCGGACACTTCTTCAGCTCCCGCAAGCAGCAAGTCTTCTTTGTTCGCCATTGAAAACGACGCCGCGACCCGACACCAAAGGACACCTGTGCACCCGGCTTCCCTGGGTGAGGTAACTCCAGCACTACGGTGCTCCTGTGGGTGTGGGCCCTAGAACTACTTACCCTGTAAGTGACTTGCTTGTAGGTTCTCCCGAAGTATCCTAAAACTCTTTATTTCCAACCGCGACTTGCCCCATTGAAGTTAACGGCGATTCGCGCCTGTGTATCCACACTGCACGCGTCCCCCGTGGGTCCTTTACTTACCTGCCTTGGGTGGTTTTGTGAGGCCCCAGCACTTCTGAAGGCCCTAGGCCTTGTCTCCCTGCAAGTCGTTGTTTCTAAGTCTCTTACTTAGTATATGGTCTGGTACGCCCCTAGGGCCCCAGCCATATTTTGTGCTTAACTTATTGTGAAACGTTGATTTGTGCATATGTTTGTCTTCTAATCTCATAAAGAGATTAGTAGAGAGTTATTTAGAAATAAATACATATATATTTGATATATATACCTGTGTGGTGTCTTTTCATTTGGTGATTCAAGAGATTATATGGTAAAACAAGCTGCTTTACATTCCTCCGAGACTTAGCCTGAAGGCTGCTCTCCACAGCTACCACTAGGATAGCTTTCTATAAAGGTTGTCTTAAACCTATCTACCATAAGAGTCGATTTGCCCTGGTGCAAGGTGTCCACTTTAATTAGTGAACAGCATATACCAGGCCAACTTCTCACATTGGTGGGCAGCGTGTGGGATTCCAGCTTGCCATTGTTTTACCAGAAAATCTCTATTTGAATTACTAACTGAAAACCATTATAGGTACTCAAGGTACATATAAAGTCAAGCTTAGTATCAATAAGTTCTACTGAACTTAGAGCTGTGTGCCAAGGGATAGCACACCCTTTCCACAGCTCAAGCTAGGATCAGTAGGCCACAAACTAGTGTAGGTAGTACAACACTGCACAACACTAGAATGTCCTTAAAGGGTGGACCCAGTGGATCCACTCAGCCTCAGTATAAGGACATGGCTTTCTCTGACTTGAGAGCCATGTGTGTTGACAGACACCTGAGGCTAGGACAGAGTCCCTCAACACTACACCTGATAGATCTGCTGACAGCAGATGACCTTAGATTGGCTCTAGGAGCTAAAGGGTTTGAATCAGTGGGTGGGTCAGTCATAGTATCTGGGTCAGATGATGAAAATCAGAATGACCAAGACTCTGTGATTGAAGGGCCAGGCTTCAAGGGGCCTGAAAAGGACAGAGGAATTCTCCCTAAGAGAACTGACAGAGAGGAGGAGAGGCACAGATCCCCTTCCAGGGAATCTGACCACTCTTATCACTCTGGCAGAGAATTTGTCCAGCAGAGGAGCTCATACTTTTCCTTAAGAGAGACCTCCTCTGAGAGAAGGTGCAAACTGCTCCAGTATGAGGAAGCCAAAGTGGCCCTCAGAACCAAGCAGTTGGCACTGGATAGGGAAGCCCTGGAGATCCAGAGAGCTTCTAGAAAAGAGGGGTTAGAACCCCCTGGTGGCAGCAACAGTGTCCCTAGAGGCAGAGAATATATTCCTGACCATAGGAACCTGAGCAAGGTTGTTCCTCCCTACCAGAGTGGGGATGATATCCACAAGTGGATAACTGCTATGGAGAGGGCCTGTAGAGTACAGCAGGTCCCCCAAAAGCAGTGGGCAGCAATCTTGTGGCTCTCCTTTTCAGATAAAGGAAGAGACAAGCTCCTCACTGTTAGAGAGGAGGATGCTGATGATTATGAGGTCCTGAAGAGTGCACTGATAGATGGGTTTGGCTTAACCACTGAGCAGTACAGGTTGAAGTTCAGAGATACCCAGAAGGCACAGACTCAGGACTGGACAGACTTTGTAGATTGTGCATCCAAGGCTCTGGAGGGTTGGCTGGTTGGCAGTAGGGTTACTGATTTCAAAGGATTTTATAATCTAATGATGAGAGAACAGATCCTTAATAATTGTCAAAACCAGCTTTTACACCATTACCTGGTGGACTCTGATCTGACCTCTCCCCAAGAATTGGGAAAGAAGGCAGACAAATGGGTCAGAACCAGAGTAAGGCCTAAGAATCAGGGTGGTGACCACAAGAAAGATTCTACCAAGTCCCAAGAGAAAGGTGGGGATAAATCTAAGGATAAGTCCACTACAGGGCCCCAAAAGTCCTCTTCTGGGGGTGGGTCCCAAACTCCTTCCTCTCCTGAAAAGAAACCCTATTGCCATGTCTGTAAAAAGCCTGGGCACTGGAAATCTGATCCCAGTTGTCCCAGGATTGGCAATAAAGAAAATGTTCCTCCAACAACTACTACCACCCCTCCTGGTACTACCAGTAGTAATCCTCCAGTTGGGAGTAGTGCACCCAAAAAGTTAGGTGCTTTTGCAAGAGGAACAGAGGTGGGCCCTAGTTTAGACAGGACCCCCTCAACAGACTCCTCAGATTCTGATGGTGGTATAGGATTTGCCACCTTTACCGTGGGTCCCACAGCATTGGGCAGGTACAGACTGGAGCCAATAATTAATGGTCAGAAAGCTGTGGCATTTAGGGACACAGGGGCTAGTGTCACCATGGTGGCAGGGAAACTAGTCCCCCTCACCAGCTTTTACCTGAGTTTAAATACCAGGTGACCAACATTGATGGTGTCAGAACAGATCACCCCATGGCCATAGTCAATCTCAGCTGGGAGGGGGTCACAGGCCCAAAAAGAGTGGCAGTGTCCCCAACCTTACCTGTAGATTGCCTGATGGGCAATGATCTGGAAATTTCAGCCTGGGCTGAAATTGAACACCAAACCCATCTGAAGATGTTGGGTGTCCCTGTAAAGGTTAGTGGGGCTGTGATGGCCACAGCCCCAGCCCAAGATTTTGGAGAGATGGAGCCTGGAAGAATGGCCCACTCTCCCCCAGAAGAGAGCACAAGGGTTGAAGAAAAGTCTTCTTCCCTCCAGACAGTAGGTAAGGGTCAGCCTCCTCAGGGAACTGACCCTACCCCTAGTGAAGGAACTGCCACAGAGGTAGTCAGGCCTGGCCTGGCCACCCCCTGATGGCAGAGGACCCTTACAAGGTGGTACCCAGTCTGGAGCAGGTAACCTGCCCCTCTCTACCCTGCCTCAGTCAGCCCAGGGCTGCAGAGGTCAGGGAGGTCAGTGGACCCCCAAGGGCCCCCTGTCCAGAGGAACCCCCATCAGCAGATTAGGGGCACCCAGGCTAGTAGCCCTAGCCAGGTAGAAATTCCTCAACCCACTGAGGGATCCCCCATACCTTTATGTAGGGACCTCCCCCAGAAGGACTCTGTTAGGCAAGGGCAAACCTGGGACCAAAAGGTTCCAAACATGCCATGTCCCTCCAGTGTTCCACCCAAAGGGACCCAACCCCCGGCTGTAGGCAGTCAAAGGTTGACCCTTAGAGCAGAGTACCACTCAGTCATGGAAAGACAGGCATACATGGTGACCAGTGAGCTGAGAAAGCTGAGGCCAACATTCCTAGGGCCACACTTCCCTACTCAGACACCTCACCAGCCTGGTACTTTACCAAAGCACCCCACAGGTAGTGATTCCCCATGGTGGAGACCCTCTCATACCCTTAGGGTGAGGGATTGCTTAGTGGACCATAAGACAGGGGGCAACCATGCTAGTGCAGGTGCTTCCTTATATGGCCACTTAGTCAATAAAGGCTCAACTGGCCAAGGTTAGCCTTATCTCCTTTCGTTTGGGGGGGGTTATGTAGGAAGGTGGAATCTGACTACATGGTTGCCCCCACTTTTTTATGGTGTTTTGCTGGTTTATGACTTAGTTGGACTGGGACCCTGCTATTCAGGGCCCCAGTCTATCTGCTCTCTCTAAATGACATGGAGTGCACTCTAGGTGCACTAGTGATTGGATACTGTGGTGCCTTATGAGTCCCTAGTATATGGTACCTTAGGTGCCAAGGGCATAGGTACTTCACAGGCCTACCAGGGGCTGCAGCATGTGTTATGCCACCCCTGGGAAGCAGTCTAAATCTGACACCACAGGCCTGCTACTGCAGCCTGGGTGAGGTGGTGCTAGCACCCCTCACTGAGATATAGGTTTCCTATATCTCTCCTGCACACACATATAAACCTATCAGTCACCCCTAAGGCAGGCCCTATCAATCCTGAGGGCAGGGTGCTTGGCTTCTATGTGAGGGGGTGCCTCTGCATGAGCAGGGCCCCTCTGCAGTTCTCAGAGTCCATTCTCTGGTGCTGTTTGTGGATGCGGTTAAACCATATACTCTTAAGTGCATTATATCCTCGCGGTAAATGCTAACTTTGGAATGGCTGCATCAAAACATGTCGTGTTTGGTGTCAAACATCTTGGAATACTACCCCCCGCCAATCTTGGCGGCGGGGGTAGCATTCCACCCTTCTAGAGGGATAAGACATGTGCCTGCTGTGGAAACGCGGTAGAATCCTAAAGAGCCCTGGCATCACAAAATGGATGCCACCAGTCACAGACACTGGGCTGCCCTCCTGCTGATGACTGAAACTCACAGTGGAGGAAGCCCAACAATAGGCATCCTGTCACAGGGAGGTGTAACCACCTTCCAGACAGGGTTTAGTGTATTGGGGCTGGGTGGGTGCACTCTTAGAGTGCTTTGAAGTCCTGCACTGGGGGAGCAGAAGGCTCCTCTGTGCATATGCCAGTTCAAACCAGCTCAGGGGCTACCTGCCCCTGCTCTGGCGCGAAACTGGACAAAGGGAAGTGGGTGTAGCCACCCCTCCCTTGACCCTCCCATAGGTGGGGTCATAGAGCTAGTCCATCCCCTCTTTTTAGTATAAGAGGGGAACCTTGCCATTGCAAAGCAGATAACCCCTGGACGACGCTCTACAGAAGAATCCTGGCCCTTCGACGTTCCACTACCTTTGGAAGACAGAAGAATCTCCCTTGGAGTCAAGGAGTGACTCCCCTGCTTGGCAGGCACCAAAAACGACAACGACGGTCGCAAACTACGCCGCTCCCGCCGGAGTCCGAAGTCCCTGCAGCCCAAGAAGTGGATTTCCTGACCTCTCCCAGGCCATCGTGAGTCCTCAGTGAAGCTGAGGCAAGTGGACCCCACGAGTAACGAGGAACCGCGACCCCTGGGTACCGTGCACTATTGTCGAGTGCAACCCCTTCACAACGTTCTACGAACTTGTGCTTTGGACCACGTGTGGTCCCGACCTCCAGCAGGAATCCCTCCGAAGATCAGAGGCCTACACTGTCCCGAGTGACCGTGGGCCCCTGTTGAGTGATTCCGCCCGAGGTGTCTTCGCGATCCCTTGCCCGCTGGCTTGTGGGTCCCCAGAAGACTTCTTAAAGAAACCAAAGGGCTCCCCTGGTTGCTCCAGGCCTGCCCTGACTTACCCTCGCTGGGTGAGTCCCTCAGACCTTGCTGGTCTGCGCCATCGACTTTTCTTCATCTCCCCGAGACTTGCGGCTGCCAAGGCTTGTTGGCTCCGATCGAGTTGCCGACACCGCAGTCAGCTGCAGACGTCGAGGGACACACCGAATCCAGCTCCTGGTCGTCGTCGACGCCTCCTGGACCACGTGGCTGAAGAGTCAAGGCACCTGCAACCGACCTGAAGCGACCGACGACGGTGGGCATCCATCTTCCTTGCCCCGGGTCACTGCCAAGTGACTTTGAACACTGTCCCCTCTGCTTTCAGGTCATCCTTCTTCAGAATCCAGGCTTGGATTCCACCGGACACTTCTTCAGCTCCCGCAAGCAGCAAGTCTTCTTTGTTCGCCATTGAAAACGACGCCGCGACCCGACACCAAAGGACACCTGTGCACCCGGCTTCCCTGGGTGAGGTAACTCCAGCACTACGGTGCTCCTGTGGGTGTGGGCCCTAGAACTACTTACCCTGTAAGTGACTTGCTTGTAGGTTCTCCCGAAGTATCCTAAAACTCTTTATTTCCAACCGCGACTTGCCCCATTGAAGTTAACGGCGATTCGCGCCTGTGTATCCACACTGCACGCGTCCCCCGTGGGTCCTTTACTTACCTGCCTTGGGTGGTTTTGTGAGGCCCCAGCACTTCTGAAGGCCCTAGGCCTTGTCTCCCTGCAAGTCGTTGTTTCTAAGTCTCTTACTTAGTATATGGTCTGGTACGCCCCTAGGGCCCCAGCCATATTTTGTGCTTAACTTATTGTGAAACGTTGATTTGTGCATATGTTTGTCTTCTAATCTCATAAAGAGATTAGTAGAGAGTTATTTAGAAATAAATACATATATATTTGATATATATACCTGTGTGGTGTCTTTTCATTTGGTGATTCAAGAGATTATATGGTAAAACAAGCTGCTTTACATTCCTCCGAGACTTAGCCTGAAGGCTGCTCTCCACAGCTACCACTAGGATAGCTTTCTATAAAGGTTGTCTTAAACCTATCTACCATAAGAGTCGATTTGCCCTGGTGCAAGGTGTCCACTTTAATTAGTGAACAGCATATACCAGGCCAACTTCTCACAGCAGATCTATCAGGTGTAGTGTTGAGGGACTCTGTCCTAGTCTCAGGTGTCTGTCAACACACATGGCTCTCAAGTCAGAGAAAGCCATGTCCTTATACTGCGGCTGAGTGGATCCACTGGGTCCACCCTTTAAGGACATTCTAGTGGTGTGCAGTGTTGTACTACCTACACTAGTTTGTGGCCTACTGATCCTAGCTTGAGCTGTGGAAAGGGTGTGCTATCCCTTGGCACACAGCTCTAAGTTCAGTAGAACTTATTGATACTAAGCTTGACTTTATATGTACCTTGAGTACCTATAATGGTTTTCAGTTAGTAATTCAAATAGAGATTTTCTGGTAAAACAATGGCAAGCTGGAATCCCACACGCTGCCCACCAATGTGAGAAGTTGGCCTGGTATATGCTGTTCACTAATTAAAGTGGACACCTTGCACCAGGGAAAATCGACTCTTATGGTAGGTAGGTTTAAGACAACCTTTTAAAGAAAGCTATCCTAGTGGTAGCTGTGGAGAGCAGCCTTCAGGCTAAGTCTTGAAGGAATGTAAAGCAGCTTGTTTTACCATATAATCTCTTGAATCACCAAATGAAAAGACACCACACAGGTATATATATCAAATATATATGTATTTATTTCTAAATAACTCTCTACTAATCTCTTTATGAGATTAGAAGACAAACATATGCACAAATCAACGTTTCACAATAAGTTAAGCACAAAATATGGCTGGGGCCCTAGGGGCGTACCAGACCATATACTAAAAAAGGGACTTAGCAACAACGACTTGCAGGGAGACAAGGCCTAGGGCCTTCAGAAGTGTAGGGGCCTCACGAAACCACCCAAGGCAGGTAAGTAAAGGACCCACGGGGGACGCGTGCAGTGTGGATACACAGGCGCGGATCGCCGTTAACTTCAATGGGGCAAGTCGCGGTTGGAAATTAAGAGTTCTAGGAGACTTCGGGAGAACCTACAAGCAAGTCACTTACAGGGTAAGTAGTTCTAGGGCCCACACCCACAGGAGCACCGTAGTGCTGGAGTTACCTCACCCAGGGAAGCCGGGTGCACAGGTGTCCTTTGGTGTCGGGTCGCGGCGTCGTTTTCAATGGCGAACAAAGAAGACTTGCTGCTTGCGGGAGCTGAAGAAGTGTCCGGTGGAATCCAAGCCTGGATTCTAAAGAAGGATGACCTGAAAGCAGAGGGGACAGTGTTCAAAGTCACTAGGCAGTGACCCGGGGCAAGGAAGATGGATGCCCACCGTCGTCGGTTGATTCAGGTCGGTTGCGGGTGCCTTGACTCTTCATCCACGTGGTCCAGGAGGTGTCGACGACAACCAGGAGCTGGATTCGGTGTGTCCCTCGACGTCTGCAGCTGACTGCGGTGTCGGCAACTCGATTAGAGCCAACAAGCCTTGGCAGCAGCAAGTCTCGGGGAGATGAAGAAAAGTCGATGGCGCAGACCAGCAAGGTCTGAGGGACTCACCCAGCGAGGGTAAGTCAGGGCAGGCCTGGAGCAACCAGGGAGCCCTTTGGTTTCTTTAAGAAGTCTTCTGGGGACCCACAAGCCGGCGGGCAAGGGATCGCGAAGACACCTCGGGCGGAATCACTCAACAGGGGCCCACGGTCACTCGGGACGGTGTAGGCCTCTGATCTTCGGAGGGATTCCTGCTAGAGGTCAGGATCACACGTGGTCCAAAGCACAAGTTCGTAGAACGTTGTGAAGGGGTTGCACTCGACAATAGTGCACGGTACCCAGGGGTCGCGGTTCCTCGTTACTCGTGGGGTCCACTTGCCTCAGCTTCGCTGGGGACTCACGATGGCCTGGGAGAGGTCAGGAAATCCACTTCTTGGGCTGCAGGGACTTCGGACTCCGGCGGGAGCGGCGTAGTTTGCGACCGTCGTTGTCGTTTTTGGTGCCTGCCAAGCAGGGAGTCACTCCTTGACTCCAAGGGAGATTCTTCTGTCTTCCAAAGGTAGTGGAACGTCGAAGGGCCAGGATTCTTCTGTAGAGCGTCGTCCAGGGGTTATCTGCTTTGCAATGGCAAGGTTCCCCCTCTTATACTAAAAGAGGGGATGGACTAGCTCTATGACCCCACCTATGGGAGGGTCAAGGGAGGGGTGGCTACACCCACTTCCCTTTGTCCAGTTTCGCGCCAGAGCAGGGGCAGGTAGCCCCTGAGCTGGTTTGAACTGGCATATGCACAGAGGAGCCTTCTGCTCCCCCAGTGCAGGACTTCAAAGCACTCTAAGAGTGCACCCACCCAGCCCCAATACACTAAACCCTGTCTGGAAGGTGGTTACACCTCCCTGTGACAGGATGCCTATTGTTGGGCTTCCTCCACTGCGAGTTTCGGTCATCAGCAGGAGGGCAGCCCAGTGTCTGTGACTGGTGGCATCCATTTTGTGATGCCAGGGCTCTTTAGGATTCTACCGCGTTTCCACAGCAGGTACATGTCTTATCCCTCTAGAAGGGTGGAATGCTACCCCCGCCGCCAAGATTGGCGGGGGGTAGTATTCCAAGATGTTTGACACCAAACACGACATGTTTTGATGCAGCCATTCCAAAGTTAGCATTTACCGCGAGGATATAATGCACTTAATAGTATATGGTTTAACCGCATCCACAAACAGCACCAGAGAATAGACTCTGAGAGCTGCAGAGGGGCCCTGCTCAGGCAGAGGCACCCCCTCACATAGAAGCCAAGCACCCTGCCCTCAGGATTGATAGGGCCTGCCTTAGGGGTGACTGATAGGTTTATATGTGTGTGCAGGAGAGATATAGGAAACCTATATCTCAGTGAGGGGTGCTAGCACCACCTCACCCAGGCTGCAGTAGCAGGCCTGTGGTGTCAGATTTAGACTGCTTCCCAGGGGTGGCATAACACATGCTGCAGCCCCTGGTAGGCCTGTGAAGTACCTATGCCCTTGGCACCTAAGGTACCATATACTAGGGACTCATAAGGCACCACAGTATCCAATCACTAGTGCACCTAGAGTGCACTCCATGTCGTTTAGAGAGAACAGATAGACTGGGGCCCTGAATAGCAGGGTCCCAGTCCAACTAAGTCATAAACCAGCAAAACACCATAAAAAAAGTGGGGGCAACCATATAGTCAGATTCCACCTTCCTACACTAATCAAGCAGCATGTACTTTTTGTTTATGGTTCCTAAGTTAGCTATTAGTTATTTATACATAATTTCACGTCTACCTGCACAAAAAGCAACAATCAATTACCACTTGTGGCTATAATAATTATAAAATACATGGCTTTGGTTCAGCTTAACATATTCTTATAATATCGGGCTAAACAAAAATTGTATACTGGCTTTTTTACATCCGCTTTTATAGTGCTTTATTTGTAACTATAGTGGTGCCAGGGCTCTTATGAGAAGGCAGCTTTACACATTATATTTCTTGGGGTTCATTTATTTAACAGTAAAGCATACAAACCGTGCAAATATAAAGTGCTGAATAATTGTGCACCGATCCCTCCAAAATAACTCCATCCGTTTTGACGGCAGTGAGGCACCAAATAAATTGTCATTATGAAAACCAGCTGTATAAATGTTAATAAAATTGTACATCAAGTACTCATGGTAACAGTACAGCAATATCCATTTAATGAAATTCCGCACATCATATGTCTCTGCTGCGTTTAGCCAACCCCCCGAGCTATCTCTCTCTGTGGCTATTTGCCAGTGCTGTGTTAAATGTGGTTTTCTGTGCTTCCTCTAAGTGTAAACGGAACGATTTGTACCAAAAGTGGTGCCGGGGGTTACCTTTCTTAGCTTTATTACATAGGCCGGAGGAGCTGTACAGGCCACGCCACAAATAAAATTGTATTTTGGCACATGTTATATTTAGTATGCATCTGACAAACCACTATTTCTTTCTCGTTTTGGGAGGATGAGGAACTGAGTTGTCCCTGCACTATTTCGCATCTCTGCTGCGTTTAGCCAACCCACCGAGCTATCTTTCTTTGTGGCTATTTGCAAGCGCTGTGTAAAATGTGGTTTCTTTGTGCTTCCTCTAAACGGGAACGTTTAAAGTTTTGGTATTTTATTTAAACGTTTATTCTGTTTAGCATTTGTACTTTCTCATCACCTGCTTAGAAAGTGCTGAATAATTGCGCACCGATCCGCTCCAAAATAATTCCATCCGTTTTGACGGCAGTGAGGCACCAAATAAATTGTCATTATGAAAACCAGCTGTATATATGTTAATAAGATTGTATATGAAGTGCTCATGGTAACAGTACATCAATATTCATTTAATGATATTCCGCACATTCTATGAGCAGCACGATGTTTGGTTACTGCCGCTTTTATAGTGCTTAATTTGTACCAAAAGTGGTGCAGGGGGTTACCATTCTTAGCTCCATTACAAAGCCCGGAGGAGCTGTACAGGCCACGCCACAAATAGAATTGTATTTTGGCACATGTTAAATTTAGTATGCGGCTGACAAACCACTATTTCTTTCTCGTCTCGGGAGGATGAGGAACTGAGTTGTCCCTGCAGTATTTCGCATCTCTGCTGCGTTTAGTTAACCCTCCGAGCTATCTCTCTCTGTGGCTAATGAAAGTGCTGTATAAAATGTGGGGGCATATTAGCAAGACCGGCGATAAAATTATCGCCGATTTAGCGGCAGGAAACTGCCGCTAAAACGGCGATAATGGGCTTGCTAATATGCGTTATGGAATTCAATAGAAGCCCAGGTTAGATGTCCTGCACATCTAACCTGGGCTTCTATTGGAATTCTATAACGCATATTAGCAAGCCCATTATCGCCGTTTTAGCGGCAGTTTCCAGCCGCTAAAACGGCGATAATTTTATCGCCGGTCTTGCTAATATGCCCCGTGGTTTCTCTGTGCTTCCTCTAAACGGGAACTATTTGTACCAAAAGTGGTGCCAGGGGTTACCTTTTTTAGCTCCATTACAAAGCCCGGAGGAGCTGTACAGGCCACGCCACAAATAGAATTGTATTTTGGCACATGTTATATTTAGTATGCGGCTGACAAACCACTATTTCTTTCTCGTCTCGGGAGGATGAGGAACTGAGTTGTCCCTGCAGTATTTCGCATCTCTGCTGCGTTTAGTTAACCCTCCGAGCTATCTCTCTCTGTGGCTAATGAAAGTGCTGTATAAAATGTGGTTTCTCTGTGCTTCCTCTAAACGGGAACTATTTGTACCAAAAGTGGTGCCGGGGTTACCTTTTTAGCTCCATTACAAAGCCCGGAGGAGCTGTACAGGCCACGCCACAAATAGAATTTTAATTTAGCACATGTTACATTTAGTATGCGGCTGCCAAACCACTATTTCTTTCTCGTTTTGGGAGGATGGGGAACTGAGTTGTCCCTGCACTATTTCGCATCTCTGCTGCGTTTAGCCAACCCACCGAGCTATCTCTCTCTGTGGCTATTTGCAAGCGCTGTGTAAAATGTGGTTTCTCTGTGCTTCCTTTAAACCGCAACGTTTAAAGTTTTGGTATTTTATTTAAACGTTAATACTGTTTGGCATTTGTACTTTCTCATCACCTTCTTAGAAAGTGCTGAATAATTGCGCACCGATCCGCTCTAAAATAATTCCATCCGTTTTGACAGCAGTGAGGCACCAAATAAATTGTCATTATGAAAACCAGCTGTATAAATGTTAATAAGATTGTATATGAAGTGCTCATGGTAACAGTACATCAATATCCATTTAATGATATTCCGCACATTCTATGAGCAGCACGATGTTTGGTTACTGCCGCTTTTATAGTGCTTAATTTGTACCAAAAGTGGTGCCGGGGATTACCATTCTTAGCTTCATTACAAAGCCCGGAGGAGCTGTACAGGCCACGCCACAAATAGAATTGTATTTTGGCACATGTTATATTTAGTATGCGGCTGACAAACCACTATTTCTTTCTCGTCTCGGGAGGATGAGGAACTGAGTTGTCCCTGCACTATTTCGCATCTCTGCTGCGTTCAGTTACCCCACCGAGCTATCTCTCTCTGTGTCTAATGAAAGTGCTGTATAAAATGTGGTTTCTCTGTGCTTCCTCTAAACGGGAACTATTTGTACCAAAAGTGGTGCCGGGATTACCTTTCTTAGCTCCATTACAAAGCCCGGAGGAGCTGTACAGGCCACGCCACAAATAGAATTGTATTTTGGCACATGTTATATTTAGTATGCGGCTGACAAACCACTATTTCTTTCTCGTCTCAGGAGGATGAGGAACTGAGTTGTCCCTGCACTATTTCGCATATCTGCTGCGTTTAGTTAACCCTCCGAGCTATCTCTCTCTGTGGCTAATGAAAGTGCTGTATAAAATGTGGTTTCTCTGTGCTTCCTCTAAACGGGAACTATTTGTACCAAAAGTGGTGCCGGGGTTACCTTTTTTAGCTCCATTACAAAGCCCGGAGGAGCTGTACAGGCCACGCCACAAATCGAATTTTAATTTAGCATATGTTACATTTAGTATGCGGCTGACAAACCACTATTTCTTTCTCGTCTCGGGAGGATGTGGAACTGAGTTGTCCCTGCACTATTTCGCATCTCTAATGCGTTTAGCCAACCCACCGAGCTATCTCTCTCTGTGGCTATTTGCAAGTGCTGTGTAAAATGTGGTTTCTCTGTGCTTCCTCTAAATGTGAACGATTTGTAATAAAAGTGGTGCAGGGGTTACCTTTCTTAGCTCCATTACAAAGCCCGGAGGAGCTGTACAGGCCACGCCACGAATACAATTGTATTTTGGCACATGTTATATTCAGTATGCGGCTGACAAACCACTATTTCTTTCTCGTCTCGGGAGAATGAGGAACTGAGTTGTCTTTGCAGTATTTCGCATCTCTGCTGCGTTTAGCCAACCCACCGAGCTATCTCTCTCTGTGGCTATTTGCAAGTGCTGTGTAAAATGTGGTTTCTCTGTGCTTCCTCTAAACAGGAACGATTTGTACCAAAAGTGGTGCAGGGGGTTAACTTTCTTAGCTCCATTACAAAGCCCGGAGGAGCTGTACAGGCCACGCCACAAATAGAATTGTATTTTGGCACATGTTATATTTAGTATGCGGCTGACAAACCACTATTTCTTTCTCGTCTCGGGAGGATGAGGAACTGAGTTGTCCCTGCAGTATTTCGCATCTCTGCTGCGTTTAGTTAACCCTCCGAGCTATCTCTCTCTGTGGCTAATGAAAGTGCTGTATAAAATGTGGTTTCTCTGTGCTTCCTCTAAACGGGAACTATTTGTACCAAAAGTGGTGCCGGGGGTTACCTTTTTTAGCTCCATTACAAAGCCCGGAGGAGCTGTACAGGCCACGCCACAAATAGAATTTTAATTTAGCACATGTTACATTTAGTATGCGGCTGCCAAACCACTATTTCTTTCTCGTTTTGGGAGGATGGGGAACTGAGTTGTCCCTGCACTATTTCGCATCTCTGCTGCGTTTAGCCAACCCACCGAGCTATCTCTCTCTGTGGCTATTTGCAAGCGCTGTGTAAAATGTGGTTTCTCTGTGCTTCCTTTAAACCGGAACGTTTAAAGTTTTGGTATTTTATTTAAACGTTAATACTGTTTGGCATTTGTACTTTGTCATCACCTGCTTAGAAAGTGCTGAATAATTGC
Source organism: Calotriton arnoldi (assembly GCA_963921515.1). Taxonomy (NCBI): domain Eukaryota; kingdom Metazoa; phylum Chordata; class Amphibia; order Caudata; family Salamandridae; genus Calotriton; species Calotriton arnoldi. The sequence goes on from CAWUFW010001440.1 coordinate 896,409, forward strand.
GCACCGATCCGCTCTAAAATAATTCCATCCGTTTTGACAGCAGTGAGGCACCAAATAAATTGTCATTATGAAAACCAGCTGTATAAATGTTAATAAGATTGTATATGAAGTGCTCATGGTAACAGTACATCAATATTCATTTAATGATATTCCGCACATTCTATGAGCAGCACGATGTTTGGTTACTGCCGCTTTTATAGTGCTTAATTTGTACCAAAAGTGGTGCCGGGGTTACCATTCTTAGCTTCATTACAAAGCCCGGAGGAGCTGTACAGGCCTCGCCACAAATAGAATTGTATTTTGGCACATGTTATATTTAGTATGCGGCTGACAAACCACTATTTCTTTCTCGTCTCGGGAGGATGAGGAACTGAGTTGTCCCTGCACTATTTCGCATCTCTGCTGCGTTCAGTTAACCCACCGAGCTATCTCTCTCTGTGTCTAATGAAAGTGCTGTATAAAATGTGGTTTCTCTGTGCTTCCTCTAAACGGGAACTATTTGTACCAAAAGTGGTGCCGGGATTACCTTTCTTAGCTCCATTACAAAGCCCGGAGGAGCTGTACAGGCCACGCCACAAATAGAATTGTATTTTGGCACTTGTTATATTTAGTATGCGGCTGACAAACCACTATTTCTTTCTCGTCTCGGGAGGATGAGGAACTGAGTTGTCCCTGCAGTATTTCGCATCTCTGCTGCGTTTAGTTAACCCTCCGAGCTATCTCTCTCTGTGGCTAATGAAAGTGCTGTATAAAATGTGGTTTCTCTGTGCTTCCTCTAAACGGGAACTATTTGTACCAAAAGTGGTGCCGGGGGTTACCTTTTTAGCTCCATTACAAAGCCCGGAGGAGCTGTACAGGCCACGCCACAAATCGAATTTTAATTTAGCACATGTTACATTTAGTATGCGGCTGACAAACCACTATTTCTTTCTCGTCTCGGGAGGATGTGGAACTGAGTTGTCCCTGCACTATTTCGCATCTCTGCTGCGTTTAGCCAACCCACCGAGCTATCTCTTTCTGTGGCTATTTGCAAGTGCTGTGTAAAATGTGGTTTCTCTGTGCTTCCTTTAAACCGGAACGTTTAAAGTTTTGGTGTTTTATTTAAACGTTAATACTGTTTAGCATTTCTACTTTCTTATCACCTGCTTAGAAAGTGCTGAATAATTGCGCACCGATCCGCTCTAAAATAATACCATCCGTTTTGACAGCAGTGAGGCACCAAATAAATTGTCATTATGAAAACCAGCTGTATAAATGTTAATAAGATTGTATATGAAGTGCTCATGGTAACAGTACACATTGGACAGGGCGAGTGGTGCACGTATACCCTGCTTGTGCTCTTGCACGCACACTGTCTCTCTGTGTCCCTGTCACCTTTCAAAATATGTGTGTTAGTATAATGTATGAAACACACAAGCAGAAGTGGACTGGCCCATAACTAAACAGGCCGGTGGCTTTCAAAGGCCGTTCTGCTGGGGCAGAGTCAGTTAAACGTCTGGAGACAAATAAAAGATGCACTCCTTTTATCCAACAAAATGCCATAAGGCCTTCAAGCCAGGCATGCTATATAGAATGGAAAGGGTCTTCATCTGTATATTAAAAGACAGTCGAGGAGATTACAGAACTTTCTCCTAATGCAAAGGAGAGTTTAAGCTATTGGCATTGTAAATGACAATGCCTTTTATTTATGTTTTAAAAAATAAAACAAAAATAAAAGGCATTGTCATTTAAAATGTCAATAGCTCAAACTGGTGTACATGCGAGACCTATTGCACTGCAAATGCTTGTTTATTTTAAGCAGGGGGAAATACTGTGTGTACACAAACAGAACCTCAGCCCATGGTGCCAGTTATTAGTGATGGTCACCCCACCCTATCTTGGATGGGATGCGATGGGGGATCGTCCCTCGTTTTTCCAACCCACGACAGCTATGCAATGGATGGAGAGGAGAGTGAGTTAGGCCCCGAAAGTCTTAATCAGCAACTGATTGGAGCAGGTGTGCATCCCGAGAGGTCCTGGGTAGGGCCCTCAATCCTAGTGAACCTGGGATTGAGAAGTAGGGCTTTGGTAGGGTCCTCAGTTCACTGCAGTGAACAGAGAATTTTTCAACCATTTTTAGGTCGCGCCTGGGCAGCGCATGCGCTGTTCTGCGAGGCATGCTGTATTCAGGTAGAGACTCGAAGCTCTGCCCACTCTCCGCCTATATTTTTCATTGGCTTGTGTCATTGTCCTCTCTAAACTGTGGCTGTTCATTGGTCAATAGGCTGAGTAGTCCCTCCTAAGTACTGCTGTGTCTTATTTATGGCTTAGTCCTGCTTGCTGTTGCAGGCAGGACACGCTGTCTCCTAATGCTTTTTGTTTATTTTTATAGCACGGGTGCCAAATGCATTTGAAATGCAATAGGTCTCGCATTTGCGAGAGTTGGAGCTATTTGCACTTTAAATGACAATGCCTTTTAATTATCTGTTTTAAAAACAACACATAAACAAAAGGCATTGTCATATACAAAGCCAATAGCTCAAACTCTCTTAAATGCGAGACATATCGCATTGCAAATGCTTGTTTTTAATCTTGGTACTACTGTCTGGGCATTGGGTGCCCCTCATTACTACCAGTTTGACTCCTAAATGTAGCAATAAGGAGTCAAACTGGCAGCTACTCAGTCAGGTCACTAGAAGTTGGTCGAGTTTCAGGGGGCATCTCTAAGATGCCCTCTGTTGTGCATTTTACATTAAATCCCACACTGGCATCAGTGTGGGTTTGATGTGCTGAGAAGTTTGATACCAAACTTCCCAGTTTTCAGAGTAGCCATTATGGTGCTGTGGAGTTCGTAATGACAAACTCTCAGCACCATATACTCTTAATGGCAGCACTGCACTTACAGTGCCCAGGAATGGACTTGGGCACTGTAGGGGTACAGGGCTCATGCACCGGTACCCTCACCACTGGCATAGTGCACCCAGCTAGAGGGGTGACCGATCTATGCCAGGGCAGTGGCAGTGGCAGTGGTTTGTAGGCATGGCACACAGGGATGGAGGAGACAGGGATGTGTGCCATGTCAACTCTTCACTCTTCATTCTTCACTTCGTTCTGTACCAAGACACCAGCCTGCAAAGCCAGTGTGTGTGTGAAAAGGTGCAGGGCCTCTAAGGGTGGCACAATAAGTGCTGCTGCCCTTAGGGCCCTTCCCTGGTCACAGTGCCCTGGATACCTGTGGTACCTTTTACCAGGGGCCTACCTGTGGCCAGGGATGCCAATTGGGTTTAGGCTTCAATGCAGTTTTTAGGGAAGGAACATAGGCCCTGGGTACCTGATTAGCAGGAGCCCAGGGCACACTCAGTCAAAGCACATCAGCAATTCAGCAAAAAGTGGGGGCATACCATGCACACAACCCCCCCCCAAACGAAAGATGATGAGACTAACCTTTCCCTAGAGAGTCTTCATTGTCTAAGTGGAAGAACCTGGAAAGTCCATCTGCATTGGCATGGGCAGTCCCAGGTCTGTGTTCCACTTCAAAGTCCATTCCCTGTAGGGAGATGGACCACCTCAACAGTTTAGGATTTTCCCCTTTAATTTGCATTAGCCATCTGAGAGGTCTGTGGTCGGTTTGAACTAGGAAGTGAGTCCCAAACAGGTATGGTCTCAGCTTCTTCAGGGACCAAACCACAGCAAAGGCCTCCCTCTTAATGGCATTCCAACGCTGCTCCCTGGGGAGAAGCCTTCTGCTTATAAAAGCAACAGGTTGGTCTTGGCCTTCATCATTGGTCTGGGATAGGACCGCTCCTATCCCTAGCTCAGAGGCATCAGTCTGCACTATGAACTGCGTGGCATAGTCTGGAGCTTTGAGAATTGGTGCTGAGCACATAGCCTCTTTCAGGGTGTCAAAAGCCTTTTGGCAACTAACTGTCCAGTTTACCTTCTTGGGCATCTTCTTGGAGGTGAGTTCTGTGAGGGGAGCCACAATGTACCCATATCCCTTCACAAACCTCCTGTAGTACCCAGTCAAGCCAAGGAATGCCCTGACTTGAGTCTGGGTGGTTGGAGCTGTCCAGTCCAGGATGGCCTGGATCTTGGGCAGTAAGGGTTGTACCTGGCCTCCACCAACAAGGTGGCCCAAGTACACCACAGTTCCCTGCCCTATCTGGCATTTGGATGCCTTGATAGTTAGGCCTGCAGTTTGAAGGGCTTTTAAAACCTTCCCAAGGTGGATCAGGTGATCCTGCCAGATGGAACTAAAGACAACAATATCATCAAGATAAGCTGCACTAAAGGACTCCAACCCAGCAAGGACTTGATTCACCAACCTCTGGAAGGTGGCAGGGGCATTCTTTAAACGAACGGGCATAACAGTGAACTGATAATGCCCATCAGGTGTGGAGAATGCTGTTTTCTCTTTTGCTCCAGGGGCCAGGCCAATTTGCCAGTACCCTGCAGTTAAGTCAAAGGTACTTAGAAATTTTGCTGCATCCAATTTGTCTATCAACTCATCTGCTCTTGGGATAGGGTGAGCATCTGTCTTGGTGACAGAGTTGAGCCCTCTGTAGTCCACACAAAACCTAATTTCTCTCTTTCCACCATGTGGATGAGGTTTGGGGACTAGAACCACTGGGCTGGCCCAGGGGCTCTCAGAGGGTTCAATAACCCCTGACTCCAGCATCTTGCTGACTTCAGCTCTGCTGCTTTCCTTGACTTGGTCTGACTGTCGATAGATTTTGTTTTTGAAAGGTGCACTGTCACCAGTGTCCACATCAGGGGTACACCAGTTTGTCAGACCAGGGGACAAGGAAAAGAGCTTAGCATACTGTTGCAAGACTTGCTTGCAGTCAGTCTGCTGTTGGGCAGAGAGGGTGTCTGAGAAGACAACTCAATCTACTGACCCATCTTTTGGGCTGTATGAGAGGAGGTCAGGGAGAGGTTCACTCTCTGCTTCCTGCTCCTCATCAGTCACCATCAGCATGGTGATGTCAGCCCTGTCATTGTAGAGCTTTAGGCGGTTCACATGGATAACCCTTTTGGGTGTCCTGCTTGTGCCCAGGTCAACCAAGTAGGTGACCTCACTCTTTTTTTCTAGGATAGGGTAAGGACCACTCCATCTGTCCTGGAGTGCCCTTGGTGCCACTGGCTCCAAAACCCACACCTTTTGCCCAGGTTGAAATTCAACCAGTGCCGCTTTTTGGTCATACCAGTGCTTCTGAAGCTCCTGGCTGGCCTCAAGATTTTTGGATGCCTTTTCCATGTACTCAGTCATTCTGGACCTTAGGCCAAGCACATAGTCCACAATATCTTGTTTGGGTTCTTGTAGAGGCTTCTCCCAACCCTCTTTTACAAGACAGAGTGGTCCCCTCACAGGATGGCCAAACAGAAGTTCAAAGGGGGAAAACCCTACTCCCTGTAAGCGAAAAGCAGGCATGGTAAGAGGACATCCCATCTCCTTTTGAGTTTCTCAGGGAGCCCCATGATCATGCCTTTCAATGTCTTGTTTAATCTCTCCACAAGGCCATTGGTTTGTGGGTGATAGGGTGTAGTAAACTTGTACTGCACTCCACACTCTTTCCACATGTGTTTTAGGTAAGCAGACATGAAGTTTGACCCTTTGTCTGAAACCACCTCCTTAGGAAACCCTACCCTGGTGAAGACACCAATGAGGGCCTTGGCTACTGCAGGAGCTGTAGTAGTCCTAAGGGGAATTGCCTCAGGGTACCTAGTGGCATGATCCACTACCACTAGAATGAATTTGTTCCCTGATGCTGTGGGAGGTTCAAGTGGACCCACTATGTCCACCCCTACCCTTTCAAAGGGAACCCCACCACAGGCAGTGGTATCAGGGGGGCCTTTGGGTGTCCACCTGTTTTGCCACTGGCTTGACAGGTAACACAGGAGCTGACAAACTCCTTCACCATTCGGTGCATCTGGGGCCAGTAAAAGTGGCTAACTAGCCTTTCCCAAGTCTTGGTTTGGCCCAGATGTCTAGCTAGGGGGATGTCATGAGCTAAAGTTAGGAGGAACTCCCTGTATCTCTGTGACACTACCACTCTCCTGGTGGCTCCAGGATTGGGGTCTCTTGCCTCAGTGTACAGTAATTCCTCTTCCCAATAAACTCTGTGGGTACCACTGACATCTCCATTTGCTTCTGAAACAGCCTGCTGCCTCAGGCTTTCAAGAGTGGGACAGTCCTGCTGCCCCTGGCACAGCTCTTCCCTAGAGGGTCCCCCTGGGCCCAAGAGTTCAACCTGGTAAGGGTCAAGCTCCAGAGGCTCAGTTCCCTCTGGGGTGTCCAAGTCCTCTCCCTGAGGAGAGGGGTCCTGATCCTTTTGCTGAACAGAAGCTGATTCCCCAGTCTTCCTACCTTTTCTCTTGGAAGGTTGGGCCATACTTTCAGGCTCCAACACTTCTTTTTCACCCTGCCTTTTGCTCTGTGCTCTTGTTTTTACACACACCAATTCAGGGATGTCCAGCATTGCTGCATGGGTTTTCAATTCAACCTCAGCCCAGGCAGAGGTTTCCAGGTCATTGCCAAGCAGACATGCAGCTGGTAGCTTTGGAGAGACCACTACCTGTTTTAGGCCAGTAACCCCCCCCCCCCCCACCCCCCAGTCTAATGTCACCGTAGCCATTGTATGGTTAGTGGTAACACTGTCAGCATTGGTGACTGGGTAAGTTCTCCCAATCAAGTATTGCTCAGGGGAAACCAGTGTGTCTCTCACCATAGTGACACTGGCACCTGTATCCCTCAGAGCTTCTATCCTAGTTCCATTAATCCAAGGGTATTGTAAGTACTTTTTTTAGGTTGAGTGGCCACACAGCTACAGTGGCAAACTCAACTTCCCCTTCTGAAACTAGAACTGCTTCAGTGTGCAACCTGATTTGCTCTTGGCACACTGTTGATCCCATCTGGAGACTTGCTACACCAGGAGTAGCTGTAGCTGTAGCTGTACCTGTAGGACTAGGGGCCTTTTTGCTAGGGCAAGCATTGTCTCCAGTTAAGTGTCCCAACTTTCTACAGTTGTTACACCAGGCCTTTGCAGGATCAAAGTTCTTCCCCCTGTATCTAGGACCAGCTTGGGAAGAGTTTTGGGACCCACCCCCCTGTGCAGGTGTTTGGGGCCCTTTAGAAGACTAACTTTTTATCTTGGGGATTCTCACCACCTTTCCCCTGGGGAGGTTTTGTAACCCCTTTCTTTTGGTCACCCCCAGTGGATGTCTTAGTCACCCTTGTCTTGACCCAGTGTACTGCCTTCTTTCCCAATTCTTGGGGAGAAATTAGACCTAGGTCTACCAAATGCTGATGTAACTTTTCATTTGTGCAATTACTTAAAATATGTTCCTTCATAAACAAGTTGTAAATTCCAGTAAAGTCATGTACATTGTGTCCAGTTAACCAACCATCTAGTGTCTTTACTGATTAGTCTACAAAATCAATCCAGGACTGGTTCTGGGTTTTGTGAGCCCCCCTGAATCTAATTCTGTACTCCTCAGTTGTGAGTCCAAATCCCTCAATCAGAGTTCCCTTCATGAGGTCATAAGACCCAGCATCTGGCCCAGAGAGGGTCAGGAGTCTGTCTCTGCAGTTACCAAAGAACAGGTCCCACAGGAGTGCCCCCCAGAGAGGTTTCTTCACCTTTCTCATGTCACAAGCCCTCTCAAAGGCTGTGAACCATTTAGTGATGTCATCACCCTCCTCAAATTTAGGGACATTCCCTTTGGGGATTTTAGGATCATAAGATTGCTCTTTATCCTTATTATTTTGATTGCTGCCACCATTGATGGGTGCTAAACCCATCTCCTTTCTTTCTTTCTTTCTCTAGAGCCAGGAGTCTGGTCTCTAGGTCCAGTCTTTTGGCCAGCCTTGCTAAAAGGCTGTCCTCCTCATTGAGGCTGTCCTCAATGTCCTCACCAGAGCCTGAGCCACCTGTGTGGCCTCTAGGTCCCCAGAGGTTGATTCTTGGAAGTAAGGGAACAGGGTTCCTTTCTTCCCTAGGAAGTGGTGGAGGTGGGCACCTTTCTCTATCCTCCTCACCTCCTTCTCCCTCTGACTGGTCATCACCATTTTCAGAAGGGTGGGCCTTTGAATACTCAGCCAATAGCTCCTGGAGCTTTTGTTTGGCTGGATGGGGACACATTGGTATGTTTTTAAGTTTACATAAGGACCTTACTTCCTTGAAAGACAAGTGAAGGTAAGGGGTGAGGTCAAGCTCCTCAACCATGTCCTGTATGTCATTATTATCTTCACTAATAGCTGGGTTCTGTTTTTGAGACATTCTAACAAAAAAGTTCTAACCCCTCTACCCTTGATTACAGTGACTTTTTATTTTCTAAAATTCTAAAGGGACTTAAGCAAGGCCCTAACAAGACTTTTAGTAGTTTGGTAAAAATGCCAATTTGAAAAAATCAGAATTCTAAAGGCAATTTAAGAGTTCTGTCGTGTGATCAGATGGTAACCAAGTAGTCCAACAAATGCAAGTTTGTATCCCACCGCTGATCCACCAATGTAGGAAACTGGCTCTGTATATACTACACCAAAATGAGGTATAGTGTGTATAGAGTCCAGGTGACCCCAGAGGTAGGCAGAGGTTAAAGTTAGATAGAACTGTTGTAATTTCTCCTTTAATTGATGATGCACGTAAAGAATGTAAGTGCATCATCAGAACGCTCTCAGGAGATGTTCTGAGAAGTTCCTGTTGAGAGGTCATGGTTGAAACTACCTCCACCGGTGGGTGCTAATAATCTGATGTTAAAGCTATTCCCTGGATGTTTCTTTGCTTACAATACTGGCGACGAGCAAAGACAAGCACCCACCTATTTACCCAGCGTGCCAAAGCAACTTGATTATCGTCGTTTTTCAAGGTCAGTGCCACCACCGTTTTCCTCTAATAGCTTTTTAAAAAAAAGAGAGAAAAACTGAATTCCTGCCAAACCATTCAATTTCGGACTGGATAACCTGGCGATTTGGAGCAAAACTACTTTAAATTTAATTGTACCTCTTTTAATGTTTCTGTCGCTGAATTTCGGCATTGTTTGAAAATGCGTCGCGTGAGCTGCCCAAGAAGGAGGGTCGCGTGGAACCATCATTGTTGTGGCTGCAGCGTCTGAGAGCGTGCAGAGACTGCTGACAATCTCGCCGCGTTGATGTCCTACTACGATTGACGGCCTTACGTGACGCATCATTTGACCCACGTCAGTTCGTGTTGACGTTGGGTATCCTGGCAACAATCTACGTGCAGCGCTGGAAATCAGGTGAAAGATCACCGGCAACATCCTTTCGTGTTTCTTTAACGAAAAGATCTCTTCACCTTTTACAGGTACTTTTTATTTATTTATGGCTTAGAAGCGCTACTGTTGCTACACAAAAAATTACAGGAAAGTTGAAAAAAAAACGGAAAAAAAACGAAGAATAAGGAAGACATTCCTCTTTAAAGAAAGGCTTTCGTTTTCCATTCTTGTTCTACACTTTTATGGATTTCACTGAAGCCTATTAAGGAAACTATCTCAAGCCTTAACCAACAACGGCTTACCTTTCGAATATACATTGTTCTTATATTAGCTTGTTATTTTATCTTATTGTGTTAGGTTATTATTTTAGATTGTTTTGTTAATTTGTTTTGTTAGTTTGTTAGTTTTATCTTGCTTTCCAGCATGTCTACTGCCAGCGGGATGAGTCAACCACCACAATTTTTATCTGAACGTGGTGATCCTGTTCTTCCCTGGAAAAAATGGAAACCATCCTTTGACTTATATCTCGTAGCCATTGGTGGCGAAAAGTTTTCTGCAGCAAGGAAACAAGCTGTTCTTCTTCACAACCTTGGGATTGAGGGCAGGAATATTTACGACAGTTTAGATCCTATTCCTATTGGGAGAGGTGATGGGGAACCAGGTGATGTTTTTGAAATGAATGTCCTACTTCTCCAAACACATTTTGGACCACGTCTCAACATGGTAATGGAAAGACATACGTTTTTCATGAGGACACAAGCTAAAGGTGAAAAGGTTGGCAATTACGTAGCAGCTCTTAAATCCCTTGCGCAAACATGCGAATTTGAGCAATTGACAGACTCACTTATTCGTGACCAACTTGTACGTTGCACGAATGATCCTCGTATTCAAGAGAAGTTACTATCTAAAAACCCTAATTTAAAAGAGGCTATCAGTCTTGTAGAGAGCATTGAACATACCACACATTGGGTTAAAGAAATAAGCAGTTTTGCTTTACCTAATGAAAATGTTTCTGTTGTCAAGAACTATGACTCTAATGACATTGATTTGAGTGAATTATCATCTACTATTTATAGAATTCATCCTAAACACGATAAAATTGTGGGAAAGAATGACAAACAAAAAGGGAATATCAGCAATTTTAATAAGGACACAAAAATGAAATGCCCTAGATGTGGTAGTCAGAACCATGGTCCTAACTATCCAAATTGTTTTGCGAGAACCATGTTCTGCAGAAATTGTGGAAAGAAAGGCCACTATGCACGCATGTGCAGAAATGCAAAAGTAAACTTGGTAGAAGATGAAACTTTCTATTCTCAACAAGCCATTCATCTCATAACTGCTGATCCTAACCAAGCTGTACATGACATACAAAATGTTGATAATGATGATGTGTCAATGCCCAAATGTGATATTTATGTTAACAACAACAAACTTATACCTGTTTTAGCTGACTCAGGTTCGCCTTACACCCTAATAAGTGATACTTTTTGGGACAAAACATTTGGCAACGATAATATTAAATTGCTACCACCTGACATTAACCCTATTGCTTATGGGGGGAAAAGTATTGATTTGATTGGTTACTCTGTCCAGACCATTATTTTTAAGGACAGAGAAACTGTTGGTAAGGTGTATATTGCCAGAAGAGGTGATAATTTGTTAGGATGGCGTCACCAAAGAGATCTGGGCATCATTCTAAACCCGAAGGCCCAAGAACAAGTGATGCCTGTTACGCATTTGGGAAATGATGATGATATTATTGGAAAATACCCTGCAGTGTTCAGTGACAAGTTAAGACTGCTCAATGGTTTCAAGCACAAAATAATTTTAAAGGCGAAAGCACAACCCATAGTTCATAAGGTTAGGAAGGTACTAAATTTAATGGTAGGACCTCTGCAGGAAGAGCTCGACAGATTACTTGCAATGGGGATCATTGAGGAAATTGAATCCTCTGAATGGTTGGCTCCGATCGTTTTGGCGCCCAAAGACAAAGGTAGCAAGTTTAGGATGTGTGTCGACTTGAGAAGCCTGAACAACTGTATATGGGTCGACAGACAACCTTTACCTAACATAAATGAGGCTCTTTCTAAGCTTGGTGGTGCACGTTTTTTCAGTGTAATGGATTTGTCGTCCGCGTACCACCAAGTCATGCTGCATGAGGATTCCAGAGCCCTAACCTTTTTGTCACACCTCTGGGAGCTTACAGATTCATAAGGATGCCATTTGGATTGGCATCTGCAGCTGCATGTTTCCAGAGGTTGATGAAGTAGGTTTTGGATGGTATTAATTCAGTTTTGTTTTTTCAGGACGACATACTTGTCCATGGTAAAGATAGAGCCAGCCATGATTTTACCTTATTCAAAGTACTATCCAGATTACAAGAACGTGGGCTCACCCTTAAGAGAGAAAAATGTAAATTTAGGGTTGAGTCTGTATCTTACTTAGGACATTCAATTTCCAGTGAAGGGATCAGTCCCAAGATTGATTTGGTTGAGGCGATAACTCAAGCTCCTGCTCCCACCAACAAAGATCAAGTCAAATCTTTCCTAGGATTATCGGAGTATTACTCCAAGTTCATCAACAATTTTGCTAGTGTGGTACAACCTTTAAGGCTTCTACTAAACAAGCATTAAAAATGCAATAGGTCTCGCTTTTGATTAAGTTACAGCCATTTGCTTTGCTATACAATACCATTAGCAAAGCAAATGGCTTTAACTTAATCAAAGGCGAGACCTATTGCATTTTCAATGCTTGTTCTATTCGTGTAACTCTCCCATGTCCTCTCCCCCTACAATCCTTGCCAAACATCACTTCTACCTGCACCTGCGACTATCCTTAGTGAGGGCCGAGCAGCCTTAATCTGCCCTGTAAAGCCTCGTCCACCCAGTAGCACCCCTTGTCGTCCATCTGCTCTACGGAGCTAGTTGTTTCTTTACATCAGAGCTATTGCCTCCTCCTACTCCACTTCTTTTAGTTGCACCCACCTTCTTATCCCCCGCCCGACTCCGCTTTGGGATCAAATGGATTTCGTCCTTGTCTTTCATGCACCTGTGTAATGTTCCTCCTATCGTAGCTGTGCTGGCAGCTTCTTGCACCCTCCTCCTTGCCCTGACTCCTTCAGATGACGTGGGTCTGTGCTGTGCATGCCCACCTCTTCCAAATTTGGCTGCATTCAATTCTGCCTTCATTACTGGGGCGCACAGCTGTGGTGTGTCAGCAGTGGTGTCAGCAGTGGTGTGTCAGCAGTGGTGTGTCAGCAGTGAAGTGTCAGCAGCAGTGGTGTGTCAGCAGCAGTGGTGTGTCAGCAGTGGTGTAACAGCAGTGGTGTAACAGCAGTGGTGTGTCAGCAGTGGTGTGTCTGCAGTGAAGTGCACAGCAGTGGTGTGTCAGCAGTGAGGCGCACAGCAGTGGCGTGTCAGCAGTGGCGTGTCAGCAGCGAGGTGCAAAACAGTGGCGTGTCAGCAGTGGGGTGCACAGAAGGGGTCAGCAGTGATGTATCAGCAGTGGTGTGTCAGCAGCGATGTGTCAGCAGCGATGTGCCAGCAGCGGTGTGTCAGCAGCGGCGTGTCAGCAGCGCCATGTCAGCAGCGGTGTGTCAGCAGTGGCGTGTCAGCAGTGGAGTGTCAGCAGTGGAGTGTCAGCAGTGGTGTGTCAGCAGTGGTGTGTCAGCAGCGGTGTGTCAGCAGTGGTGTCAGCAGTGGTGTCAGCAGCGGCGTGTCAGCAGCGGTGTGTCAGCAGCGGCGTGTCAGCAGTGGTGTGTCAGCAGTGGTGTGTCAGCAGTGGTGTGTCAGCAGTGATGTGTCAGCAGCGTCGTGTCAGCAATGGTGTGTCAGCAGTGGTGTGTCAGCAGTGGTGTGTCAGCAGTGGTGTAGCAGCAGTGGTGTGTCAGCAGTGGTGTGTTAGCAGCGGCGTCAGCAGTGATATGTCAGCAGTGGTGTGTCAGCAGTGGCATCAGCAGCGACGTGTCAGCAGCGTCGTGTCAGCAGTGGTGTGTCAGCAGTGGTGTGTCAGCAATGGTGTGTCAGCAATGGTGTAGCAGCAGTGGTGTGTCAGCAGTGGTGTGTTAGCAGCGGCGTCAGCAGTGATATGTCAGCAGTGGTGTGTCAGCAGCGGCGTCAGCAGCGGCATCAGCAGCTGCGTCAGCAGCGATGTGTCAGCAGCGATGTGTCAGCAGCGATGTGTCAGCAGTGGGTTGTCAGCAGCTGTGTGTCAGCAGCTGTGTGTCAGCAGCGGTGTGTCAGCAGCGGTGCATCAGCAGCGATGTGTCAGCAGCCGTGTGTCAGCAGCGGTGTATCAGCAGCGGTGTGTCAGCAGCAATGTGTCAGCAGCGGTGTGTCAGCAGTGGTGTGTCAGCAGTGGTGTGTCAGCAGTGAAGTGTGTCAGCAGTGAAGTGCACAGCAGTGGTCTGTCAGCAGCAGTGGTGTGTCAGCAGCAGTGGTGTGTCAGCAGTGGTGTGTCAGCAGTGGTGTGTCAGCAGTGGTGTAACAGCAGTGGTGTGTCAGCAGTGAAGTGCACAGCAGTGGTGTGTCAGCAGTGAGGCGCACAGCAGTGGCGTGTCAGCAGTGGCATGTCAGCAGTGAGGTGCACAACAGTGGCGTGTCAGCAGTGGGGTGCACAGAAGGAGTCAGCAGTGATGTACCAGCAGTGGTGTGTCAGCAGCGATGTGTCAGCAGCGATGTGTCAGAGCAGCGGTGTGTCAGCAGCGGTGTGTCAGCAGTGGCGTGTCAGCAGTGGCGTGTCATCAGTGGCATGTCAGCTGCGGTGTGTCAGCAGTGGTGTCAGCAGTGGTGTCAGCAGCGGCGTGTCAGCAGCGGCGTGTCAGCAGCGGCGTGTCAGCAGTGGTGCGTCAGCAGTGGTGTGTCAGCAGTGATGTGTCAGCAGCGTCGTGTCAGCAGTGGTGTGTCAGCAATGGTGTGTCAGCAGTGGTGTGTCAGCAGTGGTGTGTCAGCAGTGGTGTAGCAGCAGTGGTGTGTCAGCAGTGGTGTGTTAGCAGTGGCGTCAGCAGTGATACGTCAGCAGCGGCGTGTCAGCAGCGTCGTGTCAGCAGTGGTGTGTCAGCAGTGGTGTGTCAGCAATGGTGTGTCAGCAATGGTGTAGCAACAGTGGTGTGTCAGCAGCGGCGTGTCAGCAGCGGTGTGTCAGCAGCGGTGTCTGCAGCGGCATGTCAGCAGTGGTGTGTCAGCAGTGGTGTGTCAGCAGTGCTGTGTCAGCAGCGATGTGTCAGCAGCGGCGTGTCAGCAGCGGCTCAGCAGTGGTGTGTCAGCAGCGTCGTGTCAGCAGCCATATTAACTGCTAAATAAAATAGCCTACTGATTTTGATTATGCTTTGCTCAATGAGATCTCCAATTATGAATATGTCAAATCCAGGATGCCATTTCACATGTATAAATTCCATAGGCATGCCTTTAGTCAAGGCTTCTTGGTTCACACCCGTTTAATGACCTCACCACAATTGACCAAGCACTGCTGCAAACCTTAGAAGCAGACGCTTCTCTTTGAAGGAAAATCGATTTCAATCTATTATCATAGATGCAATAGTGGGCCAACACCTAAGGGGGAGAATCAGAACAAATATGGTGGGAATTTAATTTCCCCATTAAATTGCATTAGAGCGGAGATAGCTTTATGAGAAAGAAAGTTTAAATAATGTTTTGGTTGAACGAAAACCATCTCTTTTCCCCCACAGAAGTGTTTAAGTATGGTCATATGCGCATTTACAAGCCACTGAGACTTGTGGGGCCACGCTCACCATCAGGAAGAACTTATTGGGTGCATCTTCCGTCGGCAGGCAGCGATCGTACTACCCACCGGAAGGACAAGTGCCAGAGCAGGGTTATTACAGTGCAGAAAACAGCGCGTGCCACCGGAATGTCAACAGCACCTAAGAGCTTGCAAATAGAAAGAAAAAAACAATTTCGGTTGTAAAACACCTTCTGGTACAGCTTGTTGGTGCTCTTTAATGGTGCGTAATAAAAGGCAGATAGAAAAGAAAAACACAATTTTGTTTTGCCTCAACATACAACATCCACCGAATTAATCCACAGAGATGTACTTTAGATTAGTGGCATGTCTTTCATCCGGGTTTGAGAACACGACTCTTAGCCCATGCTGCACCACCATTATTCGCACTGACCGTGACAATGTATTTTGAATGGTGTTCGTGGGGTGTGGCCATCGAAAGGGACTGGAATGACAAAGTCCTCTAACACCACGGACTCATGTGCTATACAGACTAAAGGGATCATCTATTTAAGCCACCCAAATATTCAATAGTGCTGACTGGTGGAGGGGGACAAATGGTTGCGAAACTGTTTGAAATGCATATCACAGGAGCAGGGGGTCAGTCACAGATGCAGTGCAATTCACATCTGTGGCAGCATTCAAGCTACAGGGGGGAGGGGGCAGGTGGTAAAGCATGCAGATCCGGAATGTATTAAGAAGCAGACACTAATGCAGGCTGCCCGGGGTCCACGAAGGAGACCCGCTAAGAGGGCGGCCGCCTTAGTGCCACAGGAGGGCACAGGAGGCAGCCTCCCAGTGTTTGGGACCCTCAGGGGTCCAGTGTGCCGCGTCACTTCCGGGGAGGGGGTGAGGTACATATACCTCTCCCCGCCCCCTGGGTGCCCTCTTGGCCCATTCCCCTGACGCCGTTTCCCTCCCTACCGCATACCCGGCGTTCAGGCAGGGGGTGTAGGGGGGGTTTTGTGTCTAATGTATTATTTTGTGTTGCAGGCAGAGTTACAGGGCGATCCAGAGGCTGTAGGTACATACGGGTACTATGTACAGAAGCACAACAAGGGTGCAAATGCCAAATATCCACAGGGAGGTCCTCGCGTTGGACCCTGGAGGAGCGACGGCGCCCCGTTAGTCCTACGGGCGGTTGTGGACCTGAGCAACCGGGGGTTGCCTGGCAGGCTCCGCCTCCGTATGGGGCGTGAGCAGGGGCGTGGGCTGTTGGTCCACCGGTGGGAGGGGTCTTCCCTCCCCCAAAATATGGCAAACACCGTTGGGGAAGGCCACGGTGTAATTTGGCTCATCAGGTGGCAGGCGGCGAGGGGCTGCCTGCCTTGGGATCGCCCGTAAGTTAACCCACCATGTTGGCATATTTGTAATGCGAATAAACCTGCAGCAGTTTTCTCCACAAAGGTGTCTTGTCTGGTTATTTCTCTAGGAGATTGCTGTATGGGGGGGTGGCGAGTGTTGCCGATATTGGCACTAAGCCCTTTGTGTTTCGGATCTGCGAGTATGTAGGCCATGGATTGTGTTAGTGCACACCACAAATCCCCCAAAAGCGTGCATAGTGTGCTGCATTGAAGTACTGGGTTTTATTGGACCCAGCGGTGCCAGGGAACACACCCAATGACCTCGAGTTCTTCCTGTCTCAGACTACAGAAACACAGAATCTTCTTGGTGGCTTCAAAGATCAATTTATTGGCTGCAGCCAGCAACAGGTATCCTAGAAGTACAACAATGTGTATGTTCTCAGGAGACTGCCTTTTTCATGGAAACCAGGTATCTCTTTTATACAGAATATTATGCTTTAGGCAAACATTCCTTATTTTTACAGTGGGTCATTCACATATTTCTTACAACAAAACAAAGACAGATTCATGATGACAAGCCCATTTTCAGTTTGTCCAGCCCACAACCAAATACCCAGTGAGGCCCAACACCTGCAACAGATATAATCTGGACCCCTAATAAAACTGGGCACCTCCTCCTCGTAAAGCAGGTCATAAAGAAAGAGCAGTGACAGGTGTGAATAAGATTTAGATATAGATGTGTGCAATGAAGGGTTTATGGCATGCTGCACCTGGGCCCCTAATCTCGATCGGCCACTGGGAACTAAAACTGGCCGAACAGGTTCTGGCTCTGGACAGTGGAGTCAGCTTGTCCAGGTCACTGAAAGTGTACGTGTCCCCTAAGGCGCGTTTTGGCTTGAGACATTGCCTTATGTGAGGGCAACCACAAAATGGCTGCCGTACACAAAATGGAACCCGAGGGTTCACAAGGGAATCGTTAATATTAGAGTGATCCCGTCACTCGAATATGACGCAAATACTCAGATATAGCATACCTGTCATTACCGGTCTGCTGATACCAAAATCGTCATGTTACAATGATGTTAATGACACAGGTCCAGAATTTTCAGTACCACAGACCCTCCTTTTGCCCTTACATAGGCAATTTACTTACACTCATGCTAATCTGAGTCTAGGTCTATGTTCATGAATTCATTGAGATGTTGCTGTAGCATCATCCTATTACTTAGCTCGTCCCTTGATACATGTTTCCTTACACATGATGTAACACATAGGCCGCATATGGCAGGAACACACTGTATGCACAGACAAAACAGGAAAAGGATGGCTAGAAGTATCCCAATGACCATCAGAACTTTCCATCCCCAGGTGGATAACAGTTCCCAGAACCATCCCATCAACGACCAGTCTCCTTCATCTATATGGATGGATTCAGAGATCCTATGTAGTTTGGAGATGGCTTGGTACACTGTTGGAGCGTTATCTGGAATGAAAATGCAACAACTGGATTGGATCACTCTACATACCCCACCACGGTCTGCAAGTATGATGTCTAACGCGACCCTGTTCTGCAGGGTCATAAGGCGGTCCGACTGGAGCTCAGCAGTCAAATTATTAAGGGCACCGACAGTTTCGACTATGGTGGATTCAACCACTCGCGTCAATTGCCTCACATTCCTGTTGTTAGCCATAGGTCCCCAGAACGGCAGAAAACCCCTAAAGAAGTCTCCCGCTTCTTGTCCTGCAGTGTCTTCCTTGCTGAAGACACCCCTAATTCTTCTTATCTTATGGTAATCTGCCGCAGCTGTGTAGGTGGGAGGCAACAGGAATGAAACGAAGCATGTGCCCGAGAAGTCAGGTGGCAACCACGTGTAGGCCCTATCATGGCAGATAAAGTAGGTACCCCTAGCTGCTAAGAACAAAGGGGAAGTCTGAGACGCAAAAATATACATTTCAGTGCAGATACTCTTCCCTAACTGAGCTCTTGGATTCTTGCCATTACCTTGCAGACATAGATGACCCTGATGGGGTACAATCCAAATTGTAGCGGATCTTTTTGCTTGCTGGTTCTCGCTCAGACTCGCTCCATATCCAGTCATGTTCCATCCAATATACGCTAGTGTCTCATCTTCCGGGATAGTTTCGTAGGAACTAGTTCCCCTTATCATGTCGACTATCCCCTTAACTAGAGCACTATTCTTTGGGTTGTCTTTGACGGAACGTAGGGGGTGGATTTCGCGAGCATAGATGAACATCGTTCGGTATGCCCACACAGAACCATTGTAGCTGAATGGCAGCACTAGGTAGGGAATACCTTTCTCAGTAGTATGAGGCATAAGGCCACACACCCAACAGTTGGTTCTGTTCACTACTAGCTGGTGTTGGTGTAAGAGCTGAACAAAGGAGTTGTTCATAAACTCTAATCTTCTAACGGACTCGTGTTCAGGTAGAGGGTGAAAAGAATGTGAGGAGATAGTAGAGGAAGGCATGGGCTGTACAGTGGGTGCAGATGTCACTTGAAAAGAGAATATGATATACCCCACTAAAGACATCATTAGACTAAGTAAAATACAAAGACACATAATTAGAAAACATTTTCTGCTCATGGTTGCACATATTTTCCTCTTGAAACTTATTCTTTCAACAGGTCTCTCCATCTGAAAAGGCTCCATCCTCTAACGTGCTGTTCGCGGCGGTTGGTTTTCTTCACTTGAGAGTGTTTCTGAATGTCCCAGGGAACGCCCTAGAACAAACCAGACCCGTAGACCTTGTGTCCGCAGGCTACACACTCAAGTCTTTTCACCACGACCCTACAGCTGAACCCGGATGGTGGTTCAAAAACAGGTTTTCGGATGGGAGGACCAAAATTTCATTTTATTTGTCCATGACTCTCGGTCGCAAGTTATAACAGCTTTTTCCAGGCAATGTCTGGTCGCAAAACAAAAGTTCAGGCTCAGTAGTGTCCAATCGAAGTGGTGATGGTATTGCTCTTTGGAGAAGATCGTCACTTTCTCGCTCAGAATTTGTCCCTGTGACGCGTGCGTCACTAAAAGGCAGAAAACGAGGCACTGTTTCAGTTTCCGAGTCAGCAATTCCCTCCTGGACCCACCGGTCATATGGTAGAGGCAAAGGGACCCTCTTACAGTGTACGCCGTGGATCCAGTTTTTCTTCCCTTGTACTCGCACTGCAGATCTTGTGGACAAAATCACCAAATAGGGGCCAATCCAGCGGGGCTGATCGTTCTTTGTCCGCTGAAAGTTCTTGATTAACACCCACGATCCGGGATTGATTGCATGCCCTGGATCTTTAGAAGCCTGAGGCAGTGTATTATGAACCTGTTGGTGTAAAACACGCAATTTAGCCGTCAAATCATGCAAGTAATCAAGCAGTACAGGGTGTTCAATCTCGCTGAATTTCGTTGGCCTCGGTACTCCCCATATGTTAGCCGGGCGACCAAACACTATCTCATGAGGACTAAGTCCTACTCGGGAATGTACGGTCATCCTAGTTGACAACAGTGCTAATGGCAACGCATCAGGCCATTTAAGGCCAGAGCTTGCTTGTATCTTGGCCAGTTTTAGTTTAAGAGTGCCATTATAGCACTCAACTAATCCAGCTGATTGGGGATGATTTGCAGCGTGAAATTTCTGCCGGATTCCTAAACCTTCACACACTCGTTTCATCACTTGACCCACAAATTCACCCCCATTATCACTCCACACCATTCTCGGCAAACCAAACCTAGGGAAGAACTCTTTGAGAAGGGCTTTCGCTGTGGACAAGGCAGTATTATCTTTCAGAGGATATGCCTCTACCCATCTTGAAAAGGCACAAACAACAATGAGTACGTATTTCAAATTGTTGCACCTCTCCATGTGGATGAAATCTAGCTGCAAAACCTCGAACGGATACGTTGGAGGCGCAAAATGACCAGCTGGAGTTGGGGTTCCCTTACCAGGATTGTATTTCAAACAAACCATACAATTTTTGACCACATTCTCTGCACATTTGGGAATTCCAGCATTTTGCCACGCTGGAGCCAATAACTTACAGATTCCTTTCACACTGATGTGGGCCATCCCATGTGCCATTGTAACCACTGCAAGCACATATGTATCGGGTAACAACCATCGCTGATGCTCCGACAATTCAACCCAACAACCATTTGCATCCAATTTACCCGTACTCTCTCTCCACGTACTTAATTCCTTCTCCGTAGCTTCAGCTTGGATGGACTTCACACTCTCTATCGTATCTTCACACATTCCAACGTCACCAATCCATCTTGCAGGGCCCGCAACATACATTCGACTCATCACATCTCTTGCTGTTTCTTTCGCAACTTCATCAGCAAACATATTACCGCGACCAACGTCGTCAGTGATCTTCTTATGTGCACTGCATTTCACAATCGCGACTTGCAATGGCAAAGTAAGTGACTCCAGGAGCTCATTCACCAATTGACCATGCTGTATTTTCGTACCGTGAGACGTGAGGAACCCACGTTCCTTCCACAAGCGTCCAAAACTATGGGCCACACCAAACGCATACTGGCTATCGGTATATATGGTCACTTTCATTCCTTTTGATAATACACACGCTCTCATAAGTGCAGTCAACTCTGCTGCTTGAGCTGAATTATGTGGGATACGTGCAGTTTCAACAATCGTATGTAAAGTCGTGACAGCATATGCCGCAGTCGTATCACCATTCGGAAGCTTGAAGCATGACCCATCCACCCATAAGGTACCATCACACTTTACAAGAGGAGTGTCCCTAAGATCTACTCTCCCTTTCGTTTCTTCTTCTGTCCTAAGAAAGCAATCATGCTGTTCCGGAACATCTGTCTTTGTTATAATTGGCAACAATGTAGCTGGGTTCAGCGTGTTGCATTTTCTTATGTGCACATGGCTCGCTAAAAGTGTCAACTCGTAACCTGACAATCGAGCACTAGTTAAGTGCTGTGTCTTGGTCCTGTTTAACAAAATATCCACTGCATGTGGGACCATCACGACCAGCGTATTATTCATCACCAAACCAGCAGACTGTCGAATAGAAACAGCTGCTGCCGCTGTGGCTCTCAAACAACTCGGCAACGCTCTAGCTACCGGGTCCAAAATCGACGAGAAATATGCACATGGACGTTGCTTGTCCCCAAAAGACTGTGTTAACACTGATAATGCACATCCTTCTCTCTCATGGACATACAGCGTAAAGGGCTTGCTGTAGTCAGGGGTACCCAACACAGGAGCCGAACACAATGCATCACGCAATTCGGAAAAACTTTTCTGACAATCTTCGGACCAAGGAAGGGGATTCGGCGTGTCTTTATAGGTCAATGCTACCAAAGGTTTAGCCATCAATGAAAAATTCGGTATCCATTGTCTGCAATAGGATGTAATACCTAAGAAAGCACGCACTTCTCTCTGTGTCATTGGCACACTTAATTTTGCAATTGCCTGAATTCTTTCTGGGGTCAATCTTCTTCCCTCTTTCGATAAGAGGTGACCTAAATAGGTCACTTCTTGTCGACAATACTGTAACTTGGAAAGAGACACTTTGTGGTGTAAATCAGACAAATGACGCAACAATGACAAAGTGGCTTCTTTACAAATCTCCTTAGTATCTGCAGCAACTAACAAATCATCGACGTACTGTAGAAGGGTAGCGCCATCAGGTAACACAAGAGTGTCAAGCTGAGACTTCAGAGCCTGACTATAGATAGAAGGACTTTCACAAAAACCTTGAGGAGCTCTCTGAAATCGGAAGCTTCGGCCTCCTAAACAGAATCCAAAAATATCCCTGCTCTCTACGGCAATAGGGATGCTGAAGAAAGCATTCTTCAAGTCAATCACCGAGAACCAAGTGGCTGAGGCTGGAATCATTGTCAGTAAAGCAGTGATATCGGGAACGACTGGAAACTGTGGCACAACTATCTTGTTTACCTCTCTAAGATCAATCACAAACCTGTAAACAGGTGGCTGAGAAGAGTCAGTACGCTTCAAGACAGGTAAAACAGGACTATTGCAAACATTACCTCTTGTCTCTTCAATTACATTTTTCTCAATCAAATCATAAATGATCGCTAGCAACGCTTTTCACCTTCATTAGAGATCTTGTATTGGGGAATGCGCGGCATTTTAACATTGGCTTTCAACGTTACAACATATGGCGGTATTTCCAAAAGACCTACATCATTGGGACCAGTAGCCCAAAGAATATCAGGGAGAAACGACAATTCTGTTGGAAGTTTGTCCTTTGACAAATATATTGGTGAAACCACTGTCTTACCCAATGTGAGTTGTACTCCCGAAGGAGAACAATACAATGTCGCATACAATCTTTTCAGCAGATCCAATCCTAACAAGTTCTCACCACAACCTGTCGTTAGAATAAGTGGTGCTTCGATTTCACAAGGTGCAACAGAAAGAGACATAGGGCTAGAAATCGGGTTCCTAACCGGGGCGCCAGAAAAACCTACTGAAACATTAGTTTTGCCAGACAAAGGTGCGCCAGGGAATTTAGAGTGCATAATAGAACTCTTTGTAGCACCAGTATCCAACAGAAAAGGCTCTGACACACCTGATGTAATCACCTCAATATAAGGTCCACTCTGATCTACTGGAACTGAAACAACTCCCTCTCTTTGTCTATGGCTGTTCTAGCAATCATCACCTTCCATACTCTCACCTTCTGCATAGTAGTCATCAGCATAGTACTGAGTCGTCCTACCAGACGCGTTATTCTGCTGATCAAAACTATTCATTGAATTTTGAGGAGGAAATGGGCGCGCGTTCTGGGTGAAATTTCCGCGTCCTCTAGCTCTAGGTGCTTGTGGAACACCTCGACCTCTTGCGCCAGAAATACCATTCATACGCTGCAACAAAATAGGGCAATTATATTTAAAATGACCTTCTTCCTTACAATATGAACATTGGTTAGGGCCTATCAGAGCACGTTGTTGAGGATACTCAAACCTTTGCGAATTCCTCTGATACTGTTGAGGTTGCTGATAGTCACGCTGATTACTACGAGGCGGATACGCTTGTTGTAAAAGAACCTTTGTTTTTAACTCTTTAGTTTTCTTGTCTGCTCTATCTTTCTCATCTTTATCTCTATTTTCGTAGTATTGTGCAGTAGCCAATATCTGTGCTGAAGAGGAAACGGCCCAAGAACTCTCTGAATCTTTCAATTTTTTACACAATTCGGGAAGCAAATTATGCACAAACTTGTCAACAAACAACCTTTGACCACCTTCTGTACTCATATCCTGACCACTGTGGTCGATAAATGTCTCTTCAAACCTAGTGAAGAAGTCAGATACACTTTCCTCCTTCTTCTGCTTGCATGCAGACAATTTATCCCAATTTACACGCATTGCAGGCATCAAAGTCTTCATGTAAGTAACGATCCTACCAGGGAGGTCTGCTACTAAAGGCTCTGGTTTAGCACCGCCTACTTGTCTGTCATTTGCCGCATTGATATTAATCCATGTGTCCCCTAACTCCGGCGCATGATCCGTGTGACGGATCACTCTCCATAAAGGCTGTGGGACCACATTACCAAACAACATGTCTATATCAGCTAAATTCATAACACAGGAGTCTGCAGTCTGTGATAATTCCTTATAATAACCTGCAGGGTTTTTACGGGGGTCGGGTAGAGTCTGCTTAAGAGCCAGGACTTCAGTTCGCTTCCATGGAACATGTACCCTTACACGTTGAAAATGAGGCTGAATAGGTGGAACAGCATTTAGGTCTCCTTCTTTCCAAACTGGGGAACTTCTCTCATGGGATACTGTCTGACCTTCCTTTTAACAGAGGGTTCTGGCTCAAACAACAGTCGAGAAATACCCTCACTCCTAAATGATAATAATGTCGCAACTGCTTTCTCAATATCGGAACCCACAATCGTGCCTTTGGAAAACTCAAACCGTACACGACACAACTCAGGCGGATTGGCCTCCATATCACAATCTTTTAATCTTTCAAGAAGAACTTCGCACATTTTGTCAAAAACATATCTCTGTTTCGGTGCTTGCCATTGGTGGAAGACATCCATAACAGACTCTAACTCATATCTTGTAGGGTCAGTGACCCATTTATGCGCCAAATGATCCAATACTCCCTTCTCTCTAGAATCGGGCAATTGGCTACGCAATTGTTTACGCTCTAAAACGGGGGTCGTAGTCGGTGACCCAAAGAAAGGAGACAAAATACTAGTAACAGTGTTTGTCATTCTCTGTCGGACAGAAGGAGAAGTTGACAAATGAACAGGAGGAAAAACAGGAGGAGACAAAGCAAATGCAGAGGCAGTGTCAGAAGGGATAGTGTGGAGGGAAATAGGTGCAGGGGGCAAAGTCATAGGAAGTAAAGATGGAACAGGTAGTAAAGGTGGCAGCCCTTGAGGGGGCTGCGCCATAGTAGTAGGTGCCAACTGAAAAACAGCTGGTGGTTGTGGAAGAACCGGAGGTACAACAACTGGGGGTTGTACAACTAAAGGTTGCGGAGGTGCTGTAGCACTCTGCGCATAAGGAGGTGGTGAATTCAACAAATGAGACATTAAAGGATCCTTCTCAAGTTCCTTCACTGTATCTTGCTGAAGAGGTGGCAAAACTGGATAACATTTATCAATTGCCAATTTACGTTGCCTGTGCAGCTGTTCACTCGCTTGTTCCTCTTCATCATCCTTATACTGCATAGCAGCTTGCATTATTGAAATACCCTTTTCTCTTTTATTCTTCTTTACTAATTTAATTTCTTTCTGTTTGGCTTCTTTTCGCCATAGGCGGAAAGAGTCAAACATCGCCGGCCGGGCTTTCTTCTTAAAAAGTCTAACCTCTAAATTATCCAGAATTTCGGTGTCAAAACTACCATATTGGGGCCACTTTAGGACACCATCTTTCCTTGTGTACCTAACCCATACGTTATTATACGTGATAGGGCCCACTCCATGCTTCACGTAGAGCTCATAGGTTGGAGTTCCAATTGGAGGAACCGGACACGAGTCCTCCAATCGGGAATCCCTATTACAACCAAGACAAAACAAATTTCCAAGTCTGCTAAGACCAGGCATCTTCGCTCACTAGTC
This sequence comes from Calotriton arnoldi, assembly GCA_963921515.1. NCBI lineage: Eukaryota > Metazoa > Chordata > Amphibia > Caudata > Salamandridae > Calotriton > Calotriton arnoldi. The sequence continues at coordinate 921,756 of CAWUFW010001440.1, forward strand.
TAGCTTCAAACTTCAAAGGATTATCGAATACGACAGTCTCGTGAATACACGAGTCCTTCGGCTTTGGTACTTGCAAGTTCCAAATCAAAAGATCCTAACAAATCAAAGATCCCATGGGATACCCAAAACTAAGAACCAAGACTAAGGACTGGGAGACGCTCCACTTATACTTAACTGAGGTATCGATGACGTCACCAGAAGACTCGTCTATTGTCTCGCTCTACAAATCATAAAAGGGTCCAAGACAGGGCGATAGTCAGGGCAGCAGTCCTTCGTAGCCGTCGGGACGCGGGGAACCTCGCAGCAAAGACTTTCGGACCACGAACGACATACAGGGGTCGATGAAGTGGTTGGCCTTCCTCCAGAATTTTACACGAAGCTCCTCACGACCTCTGGCTTGGACCGGTACCGCTGAAATCGCCCCACGTTGGGCGCCAATTGAAGTACTGGGTTTTATTGGACCCAGCGGTGCCAGGGAACACACCCAATGACCTCGAGTTCTTCCTGTCTCAGACTACAGAAACACAGAGTCTTCTTGGTGGCTTCAAAGATCAATTTATTGGCTGCAGCCAGCAACAGGTATCCTAGAAGTACAACAATGTGTATGTTCTCAGGAGACTGCCTTTTCATGGAAACCAGCTATCTCTTTTATACAGAATATTATGCTTTAGGCAAACATTCCTTATTTTTACAGTGGGTCATTCACATATTTCTTACAACAAAACAAAGACAGATTCATGATGACAAGCCCATTTTCAGTTTGTCCAGCCCACAACCAAATACCCAGTGAGGCCCAACACCTGCAACAGATATAATCTGGACCCCTAATAAAACCGGGCACCTCCTCCTCGTAAAGCAGGTCATAAAGAAAGAGCAGTGACAGGTGTGAATAAGATTTAGATATAGATGTGTGCAATGAAGGGTTTATGGCATGCTGCACCTGGGCCCCTAATCTCGATCGGCCACTGGGAACTAAAACTGGCCGAACAGGTTCTGCCTCTGGACAGTGGAGTCAGCTTGCCCAGGTCACTGAAAGTGTACGTGTCCCCTAAGGCGCGTTTTGGCTTGAGACATTGCCTTATGTGAGGGCAACCACAAAATGGCTGCCGTACACAAAATGGAACCCGAGGGTTCACAAGGGAATCGTTAATATTAGAGTGATCCCGTCACTCGAATATGACGCAAATACTCAGATATAGCATACCTGTCATTACCGGTCTGCTGATACCAAAATCGTCATGTTACAATGATGTTAATGACACAGGTCCAGAATTTTCAGTACCACAGCATTATGAACATTTTACACCAAAACATGCAAATACTACTTTTTAACGAAGATGATCTACGGTGGGGAAAGCCGGCAGGCAAGATGGCACGGAAGAAGCAGTCATGGACAGCCAGTTGGGCATTGCTGTCGAGCCCCAAGCTCCTTGAGGCACGCTACAGATCTAGGTAGCCGCAATAAAGCTACAAGCCCCATGCACAGCCCTGCCCCCCAGTCACAAGTTCCAACAACGCTAAATGACGCAGTAGGGGTGGGTGGTAATAGAAAGGAAGAGGGCGGCTTTGGCTTTCTCCCGGTAATGAATATTGAAGTGGAAGCAAAACAGCTAAAATTTCTTGAGCCAAAAATCCTACAACTTATATTGCAGAGACTAAACAAAAATCCCTCACATGTGACGCCTAGAGGGAGGTCTTTCCGGGAGGGGTAGTAACAATCCCAAAACCCAGCAGTTATGAAAGGCAGAAAGGGGGCGACACTTTGGAATCTGTCGTTTAAGGACAGCCCCTTACTGAAGCAACAAAAAGCTTTTCCATGGAGGCGAACACGGGCGCGTCAACAGTGAATACAGCGCGAGAATATATATATTTTTTAAACAGCCATTTACTAAAAATTATGGTCGGATCGAGCACAAAGACCGAGGTTGCACTAAACTTGTAGATAACAGAGTCTCTAGGGATAATAAACGGAGCCTGAGGCGCTTCTGGGCCCTATTATCTTTGCAATCTTCGATATACTAATGCCAAGAAGTAGAAACAGGGCTGCACGTGGCTTCATGTCACACAGGTCTCTTTCAGACAGTCCTGTGACTTTGTATACCATGGTTCTCTGCATCCATGGAACTATATGCCCATACCTCCACATGCAAAAACAAAACTACATGTCCCAGAAAGCAAAGCGCTTCTGGCTTAAAACCGGGAACGGCTGTGCAAACGTGTCACACATGGCACGAGGATACCTGGCAGCTGCGTGGGAGGAGCCAGTAGTAAACATGAATTAATTAGTTTGTTCACCATGTAAAACAGGCCGTTGTCCGTCACTGTTTGAGACACGTAGATAAACCTTATGGGTAAATCTGGGTTTCTTTAGTGCTAAAAAGAAGTTAGACTAGAACATCCGTGGGGCCAGGGAGGAGCAGATAGCTGACCCATCTTACCAGTAACGGAGCGCTGTTCACATGTGGGAGAAAACATCAGTGACGTTTCTTTTACAGCGCTGCAGAATTTTGTCCTGTTTGTGCAACACAGGGATGTGCATTTTCACACAGTACTGCGCAGCTGCGGCGTGGAAGGTGCCCTCGACACAGCACACGTCTAAAAAGCACAGATTTTACACAGCGCCAAGCACAATATTGGAGCAACGCACTTTACTGGAGCAAAGCACATTATTGTAGCAACGCACATTTCCTCCCCCCAATATGATAAAATTAATCTGATTTTAATGTCATGTTTTCACCCATCTTGGATCACAAAGCCTTCCAGGCTCGCTCGGGTGCAGCTCCAGTAGCCTTTCAGCCAACAGACCAAAAAAATAATAGACTACAAACAAACGCATATGATAGGGAGGGGCTTCACATACTGGAGTCCTCGGTGCCGATCACCAGGTGTAGGCCGGAGAGACGAAATTGGATCGGGAAGGGAGGGCCGGCGAGGGAGCTGGCAAGAGCTGTGCTGATGGAAAAAAAAGTGCAGCCGCCATGGAAATAGATAAAGCGCGATGGGCGCTGTGCTGATTAAAGAAAAAAAAAACTGTGCACCTCCTGAAGCGGCCGGCATGCTGCCACCGTGGCAGTTAATAAACCAACAAAAAAACATGTGTTGACATTTACAAATAAAGTTCCTTAACACAAAATAAATAACAAGTAACAACTGCAAATGTGAAAAGGGAAGTCAGATTCACGCATCGGATTACGCGGTGTTTGCTGGCAAAGTTACCCCGCCCCTCTCCTCGCAGCCTACTATGCGTGCTCTCTGCTGCCCAGGTGGGAGTGAGCTCTAGAGGCAAACAAAACAAGCATCGATCTCTTGTCTTTATGGGGCCATGTTTTTCTAATTCGAAACACATGGCCCCATAAAGATAAGAAACTGCTTTGCGACAGCAGCAAAGCAGGCCACCGAGTCCGGCTCGGAGGCCAAAGGGCGTCCACCAAAAACCCTCATTTCCAATGGCAGGCCACCGTTTACCATAAACGGTGACGCCAGACAATGGAAATAAGGGGCGGGGCTTAAAGCCCTCTTCTGAAACTCCTTGTAAGCAATAAATCTCGCAGAGCGAGCTGCGCATGTGCGCAGCGACGCTAGGCGAGACCTAAAAAGGGTGCTGAGTTCATTTGGTCGGAAGAATGCACTCTTGCTTTCAACAAGGTCAAAAGTGGTATTGTTTGCATGCCTACTTTGGGTCATTTCGATGTCACAAAGAAAGCTATATTTACCACGGATGCAAGTTTACGTGGTTTAGGTGCCGTTTTGTCTCAAATCAGTGATGGCAATGAGAGAGTTATTGGTTTTGCCTCTCGTTCTCTCAAAGGGGCAGAGGAACGCCACTCGGTGCTAGAACGAGAAGCACTAGCTTGTACTTGGGCGATCAACCATTTCAGGTTTTACCTCTGGGGTTTACCCTTTCTTGTCAGGTCTGACCATAAACCTCTTGTCCATATTTCTGCTTGTAGGAATGTTGAGAACACCACTCCCAGAATTAAAAGATGGTTGGAGGGACTCTGGGAGTACAATTTCACTGTTGAATATTTGCCCGGTTTAAAAAATATTCCTGCTGATTATCTTTCCAGGATGCCACTTGACAAACCTGTTACTGAAAACAACGATGGGATTGTTGCATTGGTCAAAGAACCTGCTCTAAATAGAGCTGAATGGGAAGCCAGTTTGCTTACGGACACATCCAGGAATACTGTTATGAGTTATGTTGTGAATGGTTGGCCTGTTCTTGAGGATGTTCCTCAGTGTGTCAAAGGATTTTGGAATGTACGTGATGAGCTTAACATTGTTAATGGGGAACTTTGTCGTGGCCAGAGGTTAGTTCCTCCCTCTGACATGCGTGAAAAGATTATCAATCTCGCGCATGAAGGTCATCTTGGACACAGTTTAACCAAAGCCACAGTCAGAGAAACTTATTGGTGGCCTGAAGTTGATCACCAGGTTGAAGCGGTGGTTAAAGAGTGTATTTCTTGTGCTGGCAATGATAAGTCAAAGAAAGTCAATTCAGCCCCACTTTCGCCTGTTGCTTTGCCTGAGCGGCCGTGGTCCAAACTGGCCGTAGACATTGTGGGACCTTTTGAAGCCCTTTCTTCTAATGAAAGGTTTGTTGTAGTTCTGGTGGACTATACTTCTAAATGGGTCTCAGCATGTTGTATGAGCTCCATCGTAACTAAGAACATCATTGAATTCCTTAAGGATGCATTTGCGTGTGAAGGTATACCTCAAACTTTGGTGAGTGATAATGGTGTCCAATTCACCTCACAAGAAATGGAAGTTTTCCTCAAAGAGCTCTCTATTACCCATCATCGCACTGCTCTTTATGCTCCACAAGCCAATGGTTTAGTTGAAAGCATGAATAGGCTTGTAAAGGCATGTGCCCAAACTGATTTTGAGTCCGGGTCACCTCTTAAACATATCTTGCGTGAAAAACTATGGGCTCACAGAAACACACCTAATTGTATCACTGGTTGTTCACCTTTCATGAAACTTAAGGGCAGAGTGGCTGGTTCTAAACTTAATCCTTTGTGGTTGTGTGTGCGAGATAGGAATATTACAACTACTGATCCCAGGATTATAAATTATCAAGAAAAGTACAAACAAAGATATGATACCAAGATGGGTGTGTGTAGTCGTTTATGGAAGGTTGGTGATCTTGTGTATGTTAAGAAAGCTACATGGTCTCCCAAAGGTGAAACGAAATTTTTTGGGTCAAAACGTATCATCAAAGTTTTTAAAAATGTGGTGATTTTGGATGATGGCAATACTTGGAGCATGTCTCGACTTTCCTTGTGTAACAAGGCGAAGGGCATCAATATGGGGACTCAGTCGAGACAGTTATCTCGCAGCCAACCTGCATGTCAGTCTGAGTTCTCTTGTCGTGAAAGGAGAGTGAGACGTTCTCCCTTTTATCTTAAGGATTTTGTATTGCAATAATGTTAGTTTTTACTTTTCACTTTGCTGAAGATTGTCAATACATGAATTGTTCTTTTGCTGAAAATTGTCAATACATGAATTGTTCCTTTTCTTATTGTTTTTACTTGAGTTTCTTTTTTCTTGCTGTTTTCCTATTTTTACTGTTCTCTTCTTTATTGTAGTTGCTTGTTTTTTCCCCTTCCTTTCATATAATGTGTTGAAGGGGAGATGTGTTGTAATTTCTCCTTTAATTGATGATGCACGTAAAGAATGTAAGTGCATCATCAGAACGCTCTCAGGAGATGTTCTTAGAAGTTCCTGTTGAGAGGTCATGGTTGAAGCTACCTCCACCGGTGGGTGCTAATAAACTGATGTTAAAGCTATTCCCTGGATGTTTCTTTGCTTACAATAAGAACCTTACTCTCTATTTGTGGTAGAGTGGTCGAGCAGTAAGGCAGTATCAGAGGAAAGTGTAAAGCATTTGATGTACACACTCAGTCAGCAAATGAATTCACACACTCAAGAACTGAACTCTAGGCCAATTGTTTTGTATAAAAAAATATACTGTTGTTTTATTTTTAGAACCAAGCAAGCCTGGCACAGGTAAGCATTAAATACTTTACAGTAATAAGTTGCTGATTGTAGAACAGTTTGAAAATGCAATAGGAATTGTACTCTGTTTGATTTACAGGGGGTGCAGTAGGCTGCAATACTTAGCAAATACAGTACATTGAAATGAATAGGCTTTTTCAGTAAATTACCGGTAAGTTACTTTTACGTTACTTTTCTAACTCAGTGCTGGATACCTAGATTCAGCACTGGGACATTTCCTGCAAACAGGTAAGTAAATATGTTTTGGTTACTCGTGCGATTTTTAAAGAATATTTTTAGATTTCAAAACTCCACACTTAGAAACTTTTGGGAAGAAAATTGTCAATGTTATCCTATGGAGGAAAAACAGGTTATCGGTTCACAGGTAAGTTATTGACTGTGGGAGTTAAGGTTCTGGGGTTAGACTCAGGGGTCCCCCAGGGTCAGTGATGCACTCTTGTTACACCCTCAGCGGCACTAGGGCGGCCGGGTGCAGAGTATTGAGGCCCAATGTTATCCAATGGGGGGTAGGGGGCCTCCGGTTGGTGGCTGCTGGCAAGCAGGCCACTGGGTTGTGGGAACAAAGCTCCTAGGGTTTAGGTCAGGGCAAATGGGGAAACAAAGTAGCACAAAAGGTGCACCCTTAGCGGCACTGAGGTGGCCGGGTGCAGAGTGCTGCTTCGACGACGGACGCCCTGTTGTTTTCAAAGGAGAACCTCCGGTTTGAAGAAGCACTGCAAGCAGGGAGACGAAGGACTTCTGGGTGCGACCACCACTTCGAGAGGTAAGTTGGAAGGTAGGGATTGGTTAGGCACCGTCGGTTTGGGCACACAAGGCCGTGGGGCGTCGGGTGCAGGGGTGCCTTTTGGGGTCGGATCTTCTTACCAGCTCCGGGTCGCGGTTAGGGGGGCCTTCTGGATTTAGGCTGCAGGCGTCAGCTGGAGGCTTGAGGCAGGTCAGGAGTCGCCGGATCTCGGGTCATGATCGCCAGGGTGACCTCCTCGTGGTGTTTGCCCTCTCGAGCTCGGGCCGTGGACGGCAGGTGCAGAGTAGAGCAGATTCGCGGTCTCCGGCTGCTGCCAGAGGGTGCAGTTGAACAAATCCGGTGTTCACGGGAGAAGCAGTCTTTGGAAGTGAAGGCAGGCAGGTCCTCCGGGGTTTTTGAGGTTGCAGGCTGCAGGACACACCGGGATTTCGCAGGAGCAGGTTCGAGGGGAGACAGGACGGTAGGGCTGGGGCCAAGTCAGTGGGCGTCTTCCTCTTGTTAGCTGGCTGCACGGCTGTTCGGTCCTTCTTCTTCTTTTCTTCTTGTTGTTTCTGGATCTGAGGAAGCAAGGCTCAGGGTGCCCCCTAAATACTAGATTCAGGGGCGTTACAGGTAGGTAAAGGGCATGGACCAATGGGTCCCTTCCCTGAGGTGGGTACACCCCCTATCGTGCCACCCTCCAGTGGGAGGGGGCAGGAGCCTGTCCCTGGTTGGTTGGGTCCCCCCATCCTCAAGATGGCGGGGACTCAGAGTTGTGCTTCACCTCGCCTCCCCCACCTGAGGGGTGGAGTTGGCAGAGGTGGGCACACCTCTTTCCCTCACTTGTTTTTCCTGCCGGTTCTCCCACCCAAAGTGGGGGTAGAACCAGTGGGGACCAGTTGCTGAAAGCAGCAAATGGTCTGGGGAGGCTCACAAAGGCGGCATGCCTTTGAAGCTTCCCCTTCGTGAACCCTGCCCATCCTGGGGGAGGAGGCTTGGCACCTCGTCCCAGGATGTGCATTGTTTCAGGCCCCCGAGAGCAGCAGGCTCTCGACCCAGGGTTCCAGAAACATGTCTGTTAGTGGCAGCCTAAGCAGCCACTCAGTCAGGTCACTAGAAGTTGGTCGAGTTTCAGGGGGCATCTCTAAGATGCCCTCTGTTGTGCATTTTACATTAAATCCCACACTGGCATCAGTGTGGGTTTAATGTGCTGAGAAGTTTGATACCAAACTTCACAGTTTTCAGTGTAGCCATTATGGTGCTGTGGAGTTCGTAATGACAAACTCTCAGCACCATATAGTCTTAATGGCAGCACTGCACTTACAGTGCCCAGGAATGGACTTGGGCACTGTAGGGGTACAGGGTTCATGCACCTGTACCCTCACCACTGGCATAGTGCACCCAGCTAGAGGGGTGACTGATCTATGCCAGGGCAGTGGTTTGTAGGCATGGCACACAGGGATGTGTGCCATGTCGACTCTTCACTTTGTTCTGCACCAAGACACGCAGCCTGCAAAGGCAGTGTGTGAGTGAAAAGGTGCATGTCCTCTAAGGGTGGCACAATAAGTGCTGCTGCCCTTAGGGGCCTTCCCTGGTCACAGTTCCCTGGGTACCTGTGGAACCTTTTACCAGGGGACTACCTGTGGCCAGGGATGCCAATTGGGTTTAGGCTTCAATGCAGTTTTTAGGGAAGGAACATAGGCCCTGGGTACCTGATTAGCAGGAGCCCAGGGCACACTCAGTCAAAGAACATCAGCAATTCAGCAAAAAGTGGGGGCATACCATGCAGAAAGAGGGCACTTTCTCACACTGTAACTTTTGAACTGTTTGAGCTAGAAACACATTTTTTTTGTTAAAATTCGCAGATTATGTGGCAGATGATGGATTATGTGGCAAAAGCAGCAAATCTATAATTATTCGAAAATCACCGTGGCCGCACAATTGCATAATTCCAGTGGCCCGGGTCATGACTGACCCACGCAATCTGGTTCATCTGAGGTCAAGGATGTACTGAGACCATCAGGGGGCTTCAACTGGGGGTACGCCTTCATTGCCCGTGACACCACACTAGCTTTGCAAGTGCTTAGTAGTCCGAGAGGGACATTGTTTTTTCCTTTCTGGTCAGACTGTCGCGGTGGTGAGTTCCGGAACCAATTGAACCTTGTCTATCTTCCTTACAGAGCCAGAGGTATTGCTGTTCAAAGGCTGACTGGGACTTGACCCTAAATCTCAGCTCCCCTGTTGCTAGTGTTTTCTTAAACTCATAATCTATTCCCCCATGAAATCTTCTCTGCCTGCAAGAGAGCCAGGGAGCTCTCGATATTATATCCAAATCCGTAGCCCTTCCCAAACCTTTCCCTCAGGCAGTGCTTAATTTGAGCCGTGGTTTCCGATGCTCTGCACCAGCACTTAATTGTCAACACTGGGGCTTGTAACAGTCTGTCAATGGTGGTGCTCAACAACAGCTGTTTATTAATTCAGTATACATTAAAAATGACTATTACCTGCCACCCAATCCATTCTTATTAAAGCTGTAGGGGACTGGATTAGGCTGAATTGTCACAGTTGTAGGAATGTTATGGTTAGTAGTGGTGTTGTTAATATCATTGGCAGCATGGAAGGGGCAATAATTAGTGCAAGCTGCAGTGGCCTCCTGACGAGGCCCTGGCACTTATGTTTTTTACAAAATTAAGAACTGTCCCTATAACAGCATTTCAAGGGCTACAAGGGGTTATCTCTCCTCGCACCCAGGGCTGCTGAGAAACTTGGAATAAAGGCTGGGAACACCACACCATACCAGGGCCAGATGTAATATTGTTTTTAGCGGTCGCAAGCAGGAAATCGGACGGAATGCTGCCACTAAAAAGGGTTGTAGCATGTACGAAACCAATTTTGCGAGTCAGTAACCTGTTACCGACTCTCAAAATAAGCTTTGCATGTCGCTATAAGGAAGGGGCATCCCTTACTAATAGCAGAGGGGGATGTAAGATTGTTTTGCGATCTCAAATGCTGTCGCAAAACAATTGCATTTACCACCAATTTCAAATTCGTGGTAAGTCAGTCGCAAATGGGAAGGGGTCCCTAGGGGATCCCTTCCCCTTTGTTATTGGCAGCAAAAATGTTTTTTAAGAGCAGGCAGTGGCCCCACGGACCACAACCGGCTCTAAAATAATGAAACTGAAACATTTCATTTTATTTTTTAAATGCATCTGTTTTCCTTTATGGATAACGGGCTGCATTTGAGAAAAAAACAGCTTTATTGAAAAAGCAATCACAGACATGGTGGTCTGCTGACCCTAGCAGGCCACCATCCCTGTGAGTGCCAGCCATTCCCAATCGGTCACAAATTGCGACCTGCCTCATGAATATTCATGAGGCAGGGTATTTGCGACCCATTTGAGAATCACTAAATGTGTCCCAGACACATTAGTACATTTGATTTTGTGACTCTTGAATTGCGGGTCACAAAAAATCGCAATTAGAGACTCGCAAAATTACATGATCTTACATCTGTCCCTTTGTGCGGTTGTAGCATCCGTCTGCACCTCTGTGCATCCAGACACACCGCAGGAGCAAAAGAGCTGAGCCCTGTGGGTTCCAGAAACTAGGAAAGAACTAAAAAACTCGCATCCACAGATACAGCAATATTATTTACGTATTAATGACTTCCCTCGTAGGCGCTATAAAACTGATTGGCAGCATATTCTGGACCCTGAAGGTACTATAACTATTTAGTTTATCATTTTATTTACCACACAGTTCCAGTCGCAAACACAGATTCAGGAGCTCACAGAGAGGAGGGTGGTAAGAGGATTTCTGTAAAAAACAAAATGAGCAGATGCTTGTATGTCCAGCTGTGGTTGCCCCGCCTCCTTCAAACAAATGCGTTTCCAATGGCGACACTCAGCTGGCTCCTCCCATGTAATAATAACAATAGTTTATTCTTTTCGGCATTTAAAATAGAAATCAGTCAATCAATCAAACAGACAGGATTTATAAAGCACCGCAAATCACCTGTGAGGGTCTCAAGGCGCTGAGAAATAAGAATAGTAATAAAACCATCAGCTTCATATTTCTGCAACAACTACACAACAACAGAATTTGAAATAAAACTGTACACCTTATATGATTCTAAGCTTCTCAAGAGATGTCCGGTCATAGAACGCATGAAAAATCCTAGATAGAAAGTGGTTATGTGAATCCCACCGTTGGCATGTCCACTGATTCCTTCTCGGAGTAAGGCAAGCAGACCATATGGAAGCAGCTACCGAAGAGTACATTTCAGGTCATGTCGTCTATCAAACGCTTCAGTGCAGGTTCTTATAGCCAAGCATTTAAGTAAGGGACTCTCTCTGGACCTCTGGCTGGTACTAAGAGACTAGCGTTCGCCCTCCAGCTCCCATCTTGGACAGAGTCCAGCAAAGGCCGCATGATGTTGCATTTTGTGGTAGTCCACGTCTAGATTACCTTAGATGACCCTAACTTGGGAAGAGGAGTTGGCCTAACGGCTAGGGCGGTCGACCTTGAAGCTGGGGAACCGGGTTTGAGTCTCGGCAACGACGCTGAACATCCTGTGATTCTGGGCAAATCACTTAATCTCCCCGTGGCTAACAAAAAAATGAATGTGTCCTCATGTAACGCAACTGGTGCTCATGTAAAGCGCTCTGATACCCGATGCCCTTGGGTCAAGTTCGCGCTATATAAAACTCTGTAAAAAAAAAAAAACTTCATAGCTTGACGCTTTCTGTTGGTCGCGCAGTCATTCAGTTCCTTTATCTCATTTTCCATAGATAAGGCGTTGAAACCACAACCACGAGATTTGCGTTGTGTTTGGATTGGAAAGGACCTGAGAGACTTTGTGTACATGAAACACTTTCCGCAAACACCGCTCTCTCCCACATCTGGCGCCACTTCGGACTTGGAGACTGAAGGGCTCAATCAGTGAAGATCCAACCAATGCTCAAGTGTATCAAAATAAGAGCCGACATTGGTAGTGTAAGCATCTTTGTGGATAGCTCATTTAAAATCAAGTTGCGTGATGTGTGATATCCATGACACCTGTGTAGATATTCATGTCGAAGGTGTACATATCCATGAGACTGGTGTAGATATCTATGACGTGTGTGTAGATATCCATGACACCAGTGTAGATATCCATGAGACTGGTGTAGCTATCCATGATGAGAGTGCACATATCCATGTGACTGGTGTAGATATCTATGACGCAGGTTTAGATATCCGTGATGCAGGTGTAGATAACTGTGTTGCGGGTGAGGATCCCCATGACACCAGTGTAGAAATATCCATGACACCGGTGTAGATATCCATGTCGAGGGTGTAGATATCCTTGAGAATGGTGTAGATATCCATGACGAGGGTGTAGATATCCATGACATTGTTGTAGATATCCATGTCAAGGGTGTCGATATCCATGAGATTGCTGCAGATATCCATGACGCTAGTGTAGATATCCATGAGACTGATGTAGATATCCATGTTGAGGGTGTAGATGTCCATGAAGCAGCTGTTGATATCCACGGCACCGTTGTAGATATCCTTGACGCGGGTGTAGATATCCATGACACTGGTGAAGATATCCACGTCACCGGTGTAGAAATCCTTGAAGCGGGTGTAGATATCCATGGCACTGGTGTAGATATCCACGTCACCTGTGTAGATATCCATGACGCTAGTGTAGATATCCATGTCGAGGGTGTAGATATCCATGACGAGGGTGTAGATATCCATGACACCGGTGTAGATATCCTTGAAGCGGGTGTAGATATCCATGGCACTGGTGTAGATATCCATGACGCTAGTGTAGATATCCATGTTGAGGGTGTAGATATCCATGGTAGATATCCATGACGAGGGTGTAGATATCCATGACACCGGTGTAGATATCCATGTCAAGGGTGTAGATATCCATGAGATTGTTGCAGATATCCATGACACTAGTGTAGATATCCATGAGACTGATATAGATATCCATGGTAGATATCCATGACGAGGGTGTAGGTATCCATGACACCGATGTAGATGTCCATGTTGAGGGTGTAGATGTCCATGATGCAGCTGTTGATATCCACGTAACCGGTGTAGATATCCTTGATGCGGGTGTAGATATCCATGACACTGGTGTAGATATCCACATCACCGGTGTAGATATCCATGACGAGGGTGTAGATATCCATGACACCGGTGTAGATATCCTTGAAGCGGGTGTAGATATCCATGGCACTGGTGTAGATATCCATGATGCTAGTGTAGATATCCATGTTGAGGGTGTAGATATCCATGGTAGATATCCATGACGAGGGTGTAGCTATCCATGACACCGGTGTAGATATCCATGTCAAGGATGTAGATATCCATGAGATTGCTGCAGATAACCATGACACTTGTGTAGATATCCATGAGACAGATGTAGATATCCATGGTAGATATCCATGACGAGGGTGTACATATCCATGAGACTGGTGTAGATATCCATGACGTGTGTGTAGATATCCATGACACCAGTGTAGATATCCATGAGACTGGTGTAGCTATCCATGATGAGAGTGCACATATCCATGTGACTGGTGTAGATATCTATGACGCAGGTGTAGATATCCATGATGCAGGTGTAGATAACTGTGTTGCGGGTGAGGATCCCCATGACACCAGTGTAGAAATATCCATGACACCCGTGTAGATATCCATGTTGAGGGTGTACATATCCATGAGAATGGTGTAGATATCCATGACGAGGGTGTAGATATCCATGACGAGGGTGTAGATATCCATGACACCGGTGTAGATATCCATGTCAAGGGTGTCGATATCCATGAGATTGCTGCAGATATCCATGACGCTAGTGTAGATATCCATGTTGAGGGTGTAGATGTCCATGATGCAGCTGTTGATATCCACGTCACCGTTGTAGATATCCTTGATGCGGGTGTAGATATCCATGACACTGGTGTAGATATCCACGTCACCGGTGTAGATATCCATGACGCTAGGGTAGATATCCATGTCGAGGGTGTAGATATCCATGGTAGATATCCATGACACCGGTGTAGATATCCATGTCAAGGGTGTAGATATCCATGAGATTGCTGCAGATATCCATGACACTAGTGTAGATATTCATGAGACTGATATAGACATCCATGGTAGATATCCATGACGAGGGTGTAGGTATCCATGACACCGATGTAGATATCCATGTTGAGGGTGTAGATGTCCATGTTGCAGCTGTTGATATCCACGTAACCGGTGTAGATATCCTTGAGGCAGGTGTAGATATCCATGACACTGGTGTAGATATCCACGTCACTGGTGTAGATATCCTTGACGCGGGTGTAGATATCCGTGGCACTGGTGTAGATATCCACGTCACCGGTGTAGATATCCTTGACGCGGGTGTAGATATCCATGACGTTAGTGTAGATATCCATGTTGAGGGTGTAGATATCCATGGTAGATATCAATGACACCAGTGTAGATATCCATGTCAAGGATGTAGATATCTATGAGATTGCTGCAGATATCCATGACACTATTGTAGATATCCATGAGACTGATGTAGATATCCATAGTAGATATCCATGATGAGGCTGTAGGTATCCATGACACCGGTGTAGATATCCATGACACCGGTTTAGATATCCATGTCAGGGGTGTAGATATCCATGAGATTGCTGCAGAGATCCATGACACTATTGTAGATATCCATGAGACTGATGTAGATATCCATGGTAGATATCCATGACGAGGCTGTAGGTATCCATGACACCGGTGTAGATATCCATGACACCGGTTTAGATATCCATGAGATTGCTGCAGATAACCATGAAACTTGTGTAGATATCCATGAGACAGATGTAGATATCCATGACGAGGGTGTAGGTATCCATGACACCTGGGTAGATATCCATGTCGAAGGTGTACATATCCATGAGACTGGTGTAGATATCCATGACGTGTGTGTAGATATTCATGACACCAGTGTAGATATCCATGAGACTGGTGTAGCTATCCATGATGAGAGTGCACATATCCATGTGACTGGTGTAGATATCTATGACGCATGTGTAGATATCCATGATGCAGGTGTAGATAACTGTGTTGCGGGGAGGATCCCCATGACACCAGTGTAGAAATATCCATGACACCCGTGTAGATATCCATGTTGAGGGTGTACATATCCATGAGAATGGTGTAGATATCCATGACGAGGGTGTAGATATCCATGACACCGGTGTAGATATCCATGTCAAGGGTGTCGATATCCATGAGATTGCTGCAGATATCCATGACGCTAGTGTAGATATCCATGAGACTGATGTAGATATCCATGTTGAGGGTGTAGATGTCCATGATGCAGCTGTTGATATCCATGTCACCGTTGTAGATATCCTTGATGCGGGTGTAGATATCCATGACACTGGTGTAGATATCCACGTCACCGGTGTAGATATCCATGACGCTAGTGTAGATATCCATGTCGAGGGTGTAGATATCCATGGTAGATATCCATGACACCGGTGTAGATATCCATTTCAAGGGTGTAGATATCCATGAGATTGCTGCAGATATCCATGACACTAGTGTAGATATTCATGAGACTGATATAGATATCCATGGTAGATATCCATGACGAGGGTGTAGGTATCCATGACACCGATGTAGATATCCATGTTGAGGGTGTAGATGTCCATGATGCAGCTGTTGATATCCACGTAACCGGTGTAGATATCCTTGATGCAGGTGTAGATATCCATGACACTGGTGTAGATATCCACGTCACCGGTGTAGATATCCTTGACGCGGGTGTAGATATCCATGGCACTGGTGTAGATATCCACGTCACCGGTGTAGATATCCTTGACGCGGGTGTAGATATCCATGACGCTAGTGTAGATATCCATGTTGAGGGTGTAGATATCCATGGTAAATATCCATGACACCAGTGTAGATATCCATGTCAAGGATGTAGATATCTATGAGATTCCTGCAGATATCCATGACATTATTGTAGATATCCATGAGACTGATGTAGATATTGATGGAGCAAGGAAAATAAATTTTTTAACCCCTAACAAATTTTATAATTAATTAAATAAAATGTTCGTTTAAATGTATTAATCAACACTGTATGTGTGGGAATGGTAACATGCCAATGTGTGTGCTAAATTATCTATTAATGGATGTCCGTGTGTCTAATTATAACATAAAAATAAATGCGTACTAATTAAAAATAAATGCATGTTTGTGCTTCATAGAAATAAAACGTGTCGTTGCAAAAACAATAGTGATGGTAAGTAAGGAACAGCTTAAATGTTGCTTTCTGCTAGGTAATAACTAATTGGGGTACGTAGATGACGGGAGGGAAACGAAAGGGCTATTTTTCTCTATTTTAATTATGTTTTGTTTGCCTCAAATTAGTGCTACTAAAGTATAACCGAGTGGCGATATAAAATGGCCGCCAGTGGGAAGATGTGCGCAGGCGCAAGGGGACACGTGATACGGGATGAAATCGGAGAAAAAAACTAAACCTCGTGAGGTTACTGAGACGCTAGGATGCAAGAAATGGTCAAGGCTGATGTGACCTAATTGAACTGATAGTGTGCCGTGATGATCAGCAGAAGACCCGTGGGAAACAAGTTTAAGAGAAAGGACAATGACTGCGGAGTTCTCGAATGTATCGAAAGAAGTTACAAATGTACTGATCGAAACGGATGAAAATATGTTTGAGCGTATGGGAAAGGAAATGATCCAAGGACCCTTGAATCCAAGAGAACTTGATTAAAAGAATGAATAAGATGACATGCATGGACCAATGAAAGAAAAGCGTGTTATTAATGTTGCAACAGTTAGTTAGCAAAGTTAGAATTAGGGTATAAGAGGGCCTACTCTTAGTGGGAGGGGGTCAGTCGCGGTTGCAGTCACAGTCAGGAGAGGAGTTGGAGAGTCGTGTTGGTGGCTTCCTGTGCTGGGTGGTCCTGATCGATCCCTTACTGAGCGGGAGATGCTGAAAGACTGTTAGATGAGACGGGTTGCAGGTAGCTGATGCTGACGAGCTGAAGTTGCTGTTGCTGTCTTAATTTTCCAGTTGAGTATGAGAATCAGGCTATTTCTAATTCTTAACTTAGGTTAGAAATCATTAGGCTAAATTAGGAAGGTAGGCAGGTAATTAGGGTTTTGGCTTCATGACAAAATTTCCTTTCTGCAATAAATTGATTATGCTTAATAAATATTTGAATTTAAGAATGAATAATTGAATAAAGTTTTAAATTCTTTCTCATGCTTTTAAAAATTATATAAAATTTAAGATTCTTTAAACCCAAAATGACTCAGTGGTTATTTTCCTAAATGATTGTGACATCAGTAATTGGTTATTGTGATTCAGCTGGTCTTAATCACTATGAACGAATTTTTACATGAATGATTCATCGACAAAACAATGAGCAGGAATATCTTAAGAAATAACGAAAAGAAAGTGACAAATTAAGGTAATAAGATATCCCGGCTCATCCAGCGATACATAAATGGTGTTCTCCATTTAGTTCTCATGCTTCTCCTAGGAGTACAGAATTTCATAAAGGTGTAAAGGAAATCCAGGAGTGTGCGTGTGTGTTAGGCGATGTTTATGGGCCCCATCGTCATGTGGATATGAGAAATATAGTTCACCCCTGGATGACCTATAAGTGACCTGGGAGGAGAATAGTTTTTATTGTACGCGCTGCATCAGATTTCTTGGTAGCAGAGTTATAGTTTTCTATAGATTAGTTTAGTGATTATTGTTTATTGATTATTGATTATTTTGATGACTAACACTATATGTTGAGTCGCGTTATGTTATATGTGAGTTTTCACGCTTCTGGGATGTAGGAAGTGGAACACGTGTGGCAAGAGAAGTCACATGGAATTTGGTACATGGTCTGAATTCATTTTGGTAATAACGCAGGTTGTGTTATGTTAGGGATTTCTGTGCGAAAAGTGTGTAATTGGAATAGCAAATCACGTTTACTTGTGAAACTTTGGCCTTAATTCTCAGGAGCCTAGTCTCCACATGTGTCTTATCCCCAGAGAAACGAGTAAATTGTTTGTTTGAAAGAAGGGTAAGGTAGAGGGAAGTGCTACTTTATCGGCGAGAGTACATAATTCTGTGGTAGGGTAGAGGTAAGCGCTGCCTACTGGAAATACAGGATTCTTGTGTAAAAGGACAAAGCTGTCACTTTTGTTTAGCGAATCAGACTATGGAATTGTTTTAATTGTTGTAACTAATAAAGAAAACAGCGAAAAGAAAAATTGCCGATAAATTTTGTAAAGGAGGGGTAAAGAGTAGAAGTGACGTGGAACAGTGCCGCGCTAGGATTGGATAGTGCGCTAGTCACGTGAACACAGAGCAGGAGTGACGTGGAAAAGTGCCGCGCTAGGATTGGTTGGTTTGCGGACGGAGGGAATTGTTCTGATTGGTACGTTAGTGTGAGTCGCGCTGTAATTGGTCGAAGTTCCGTACACAGAACAGCGTTAGTGTAAAGAGAAAACAAATAGAAAACATGCCGTATTACGAGTATGAAAGGGAGAGAATGTCATGGACGACAAAATTGAAGAATTTCTTTAAGAAAGACAAAAAGGTAGTGACTAGAGAGGGACAAGTAATTCCTCCGCCGAAATCAGCAGCTTCACATATGATGCTGAAATATGGATATCATACGTGCATATGGTTGGTAAATTGGGCAAAATATACGAAGAATGATGGTGCTTTAGCTTTCCCTGAGAATGGTTCATTTAGTGTAGCGGTTTTGCGAAATTTGCGAGAAAAAATGTGTAAGTTGGAACCTAGACCAACACAGTTTGAGGCTTTGACGGAATGGGAAGATGAGATGTATGAACGAGAGAGATTCAGAGGAATGAGAGATCATGAGTTTATGCCTGGAAGATTGTGGGGAGTAAATCATGAGGACAGAATAAAACGATGGAGATGTGCTAACATGACAGGAGGTTTGTTTCCAGCTTTTACAGTTGAGGAAGGGACTAAGAAAAAGCGGACTGAGAAAAAGAAACATATAGAGAGAGAAAAGTATATGCATGAGAGCGAAACGGATGACGAGTTGCTGGAAGATATTTTAAATAGAAATCCACCTCCGTATCAGCAGAGTTCTACAGTGGTGACACCAAATGCGCCGCTAATAGAGACTATGCAAAATAAAAGCCCGGAAAAGAGAATTGAAGTAAATAGGTCACAAGAACAAATGAGAACTTCTCAAAATGAAGGAATAGAAAGCGACAATGCAAGCGAATTGGCAAGGACAACAAAAGAACTAACTGAGAAGATTAGAGAATTAACAAAAAATATGGAAGCAGTTACTGTGCCTGTAACAATAGGTCCAGTAATACCCGTTTTTGAGAATCAGAAAATTGATGAACGATCTTTGGTGATTCCCATGAGTTCACAATTTCAGAGAGAAAAAGAAAGGATGGAACAAAGTGCAAGTACAAGTAATTTGGCTAGTGCTTACAGACCAAGTCCACCTACAAATTTGACGGTGAATGAGTGCAATGGTAGGAAAATGCATATGGTAACAGAGTAAATTGTTTGTTTGAAAGAAGGGTAAGGTAGAGGGAAGTGCTACTTTATCGGCGAGAGTACATAATTCTGTGGTAGGGTAGAGGTAAGCGCTGCCTACTGGAAATACAGGATTCTTGTGTAAAAGGACAAAGCTGTCACTTTTGTTTAGCGAATCAGACTATGGAATTGTTTTAATTGTTGTAACTAATAAAGAAAACAGCGAAAAGAAAAATTGCCGATAAATTTTGTAAAGGAGGGGTAAAGAGTAGAAGTGACGTGGAACAGTGCCGCGCTAGGATTGGATAGTGCGCTAGTCACGTGAACACAGAGCAGGAGTGACGTGGAAAAGTGCCGCGCTAGGATTGGTTGGTTTGCGGACGGAGGGAATTGTTCTGATTGGTACGTTAGTGTGAGTCGCGCTGTAATTGGTCGAAGTTCCGTACACAGAACAGCGTTAGTGTAAAGAGAAAACAAATAGAAAACATGCCGTATTACGAGTATGAAAGGGAGAGAATGTCATGGACGACTGAAATTGAAGAATTTCTTTAAGAAAGACAAAAAGGTAGTGACTAGAGAGGGACAAGTAATTCCTCCGCCGAAATCAGCAGCTTCACATATGATGCTGAAATATGGATATCATACGTGCATATGGTTGGAAAATTGGGCAAAATATACGAAGAATGATGGTGCTTTAGCTTTCCCTGAGAATGGTTCATTTAGTGTAGCGGTTTTGCGAAATTTGCGAGAAAAAATGTGTAAGTTGGAACCTAGACCTAGACCAACACAGTTTGAGGCTTTGACGGAATGGGAAGATGAGATGTATGAACGAGAGAGATTCAGAGGAATGAGAGATCATGAGTTTATGCCTGGAAGATTGTGGGGAGTAAATCATGAGGACAGAATAAAACGATGGAGATGTGCTAACATGACAGGAGGTTTGTTTCCAGCTTTTACAGTTGAGGAAGGGACTAAGAAAAAGCGGACTGAGAAAAAGAAACATATAGAGAGAGAAAAGTATATGCATTAGAGCGAAACGGATGACGAGTTGCTGGAAGATATTTTAAATAGAAATCCACCTCCGTATCAGCAGAGTTCTACAGTGGTGACACCAAATGCGCAGCTAATAGAGACTATGCAAAATAAAAGCCCGGAAAAGAGAATTGAAGTAAATAGGTCACAAGAACAAATGAGAACTTCTCAAAATGAAGGAATAGAAAGCGACAATGCAAGCGAATTGGCAAGGACAACAAAAGAACTAACTGAGAAGATTAGAGAATTAACAAAAAATATGGAAGCAGTTACTGTGCCTGTAACAATAGGTCCAGTAATACCCGTTTTGAGAATCAGAAAATTGATGAACGATCTTTGGTGATTCCCATGAGTTCACAATTTCAGAGAGAAAAAGAAAGGATGGAACAAAGTGCAAGTACAAGTAATTTGGCTAGTGCTTACAGACCAAGTCCACCTACAAATTTGACGGTGAATGAGTGCAATGGTAGGAAAATGCATATGGTAACAGAATCTGCAACAGAAACCCCTGAAAAGAGTGGTAATTGGATAGAACTAAATAATACACCCATAGGTCCGACTCCTGATGAGTTAAATGAGTGGATGAAGGCATTTAAAATAAAGGAACCAGAAGAAAAACCATTAGATGTAATCAGATTAAAAATAGACATGGAAGAATTAATTCTAGGAACGATTGGTACCGAAAAGATAAAAAATTATCAGGATGATGAAATAATGTTTCTGTGCAAAAGTATTACATGGAGGGCAAAGAATTTACATGACAAACTAGAAGAAGTGGCCAGTGAGATTGGAATAGACTTTGTGAAAGTGAAAACGTTGCAGAAACCATACAGAGTAGACTTTTGTGAAAAGGATATTGAAAATTTGAACACAGCAGGAAGGCTGACACAGATAAAGGAGTTAATTGTGTTGTTGAGAAAATGGGGTGATGTGGATAGATGGAAGGTTAGATGGACAAAGAAGAATGAGAAAACTACAGACAAAGGTTCATTGGCTTTTATGATAACTGAAAAAGAATCTGTTGTCAAAGAATACCCCATGAGAGAAACTCCAGGTGGTAGTTACGTGCATGTTCCCTGGACTAGGCAGGACATACTGTCATTTACCAATGACTTTCCAAAGTTAAGAGAGAAGCCAGTTGAGTGGTACCGACAAGTAGAGAGGTTTGTAAAAGTCTCAAAAGTGTTGTGGATAGATTTAGATGGATTGTTTGACATAGTGGTACCAACAGATTTGTGGTCAGAATGTAAGATTACAGTTGACTGGCCAACTACAGAATATCCAAGAGATGCTAAGACAGGAGCTCCAGGTCCTGATGTGATGAAGAAGTACGATAAGGTGATTACCTTTTTGAAGAATAAAATTCCTCCTAAAGAGACAGATTGGGTAAAAATTGATAGAACTACACAGGAAAGTAAGGAGTCTGTACATGCATATTATGAGCGATTGTTATTGGTTTTCAAGCAGTATATTGGTTATGAAGAATTAAGTGAAAAAGACATGAGTCATTTTGTATACCGATTTGTGTTTGGCCTGAAACAAGAAATAAGTGATATGATTAAGCAACACATGATAAACTGGCAGAATGGAAGTGTAGATGAGGTACTGAGATATGCTAAGTATTGTAGTGATGAAATAGAGAGTAAACAGCGTAAGTTGAAAGAGAAGGCAATGTGGGCACAAGTGAAAGTGGCAGAAAAACAAGAAGCTCAATTGGACAATAATAATGGAAATGAATCAGGACAGAATAAAATGCGACCGAACATAGGTAAAGGAAAGGGTCAAGTGAGTCTAGAAGAGGCAAAGAAGAAATGGCCATGTCATAATTGCGGAAAATTAGGGCATTGGAGAAACGAGTGTAAGTTCCCACCTAAACCTAATCCGGAACATCAATCATTAACTCCACAGGTGCAGAATGAGGTAGTTGTTCAACAAAGTCAGGTGCCACAACCACCACTTCCCAACACTGTTAACCAGCAAAGATACAGTACAGAAACAGGATTCTACGGAGGAGAGCAGGTAACACAGTTGCCGCGAGCAGCTAACATTTCTCAGTATTTGTTGCGTCAGAGTGAGGATGACCCGGATGAAAGATTCTGACGGTGCGCAGGAGAGGGGAAAGAGTGCGTGCTTGGCGCAACTCTAGAGGTAGATCAGTCTGGTCCCTTTGTGGATGGAGAAGTGAATGGTGCAAACGTAACATTCCTTGTCGATACTGGAGCTACCCGTTCTACTGTTAGATCAGTGGAAATTCCAAACCTTCCTCTCTCAGGTGAATACATCCAAGTGGTAGGAGTAGCCAATCAGCAGATTAAAACCCCACTTACTGAATTGGTGGAAGTAAAAATTGGTTCTTTTAGCAAAATGCATAAATTTGTAGTGTGCGATTGTAGTCCTGTAAATCTTTTAGGTCGTGACCTTTTATGCAAGATGAATTGCACAATTTATTGTACGCCAGATGGAATCGGTTTTCAGACTTCAGATGAAGATGTTTTGTATAAGGTAACTTTGATGAATCAGGAACCTGAAACGAATGGTTTGTTTCCTGCATTTGATGCAGAAAAACTTCCAGAAGAACTAAAAAGTGCAGTAAAAGAAACTGTGTGGGATTTTACAGGAGAAGACATTGGATTAATGAGAGAAGTTGATCCCGTAAAAGTGACAGTGAAAGAAGGGACAACTTACCCGAATACGCCACAGTACAAATTAACTCCAGAAATAATTGAAGGAATAACTCCTGTGATAAATAAGATGATTGAACAGGGAATTCTAAAAGAAATCATGAGCAGTCCATGTAATTCACCTATTATGGGACTGAAAAAGCCAAATGGAACATATAGAATAGTACAGGATTTGAGAAAGATCAACAAAATAGTTGTACCCTGTTGTCCAATAGTGCCAAACCCTGCAGTAATTCTATATCAAATTCCACATGAAGCTGAGTGGTACACTGTGATAGATTTGTGTCACGCATTTTCTCTATTCCTTTGCATCCAGATAGCCAGCCATTATTTGCGTTCCGGTTTGGAGAGCGTATTTTGGCATGGTGCCGAATTCCTCAGGGGTATACAGAAAGCCCCTCAATCTTTAATCAGATTCTAAAGAAATCTCTGGAAGATTTGAAAATGCCAGAAAAATCAGTGATGGTGCAGTATATCGATGACCTATTGGTGGCATCGAAAACCAAAGAAGCATGTGTAAGTGACACAATTGCTTTACTGAACCATTTAGAGAAAAGAGGACATAAAGTGTCTCCTTCAAAATTACAGTTTTGTCAGAAAGAAGTCCAGTATTTAGGGCATAAAATTGAGAAAGGAGTGCGAAAAATAGCAACAGAAAGAGTAAGAATGATTCAAGGAATGAGAGCACCAATGACTCAGAGAGAGGTAAGAATGTTTTTGGGAATGGTTGGATATTGTCGACAGTGGATAAGTGGTTTCTCTTTGATTGCAAAACCATTACAAAAATTGACCAAGAAAGATGTAAAAGACCCTTTTGAGTTAAACAAAGAAGAAATGAAATCTTTCAAAGAATTGAAAAGGAAACTGTGTGAGGCCCCTGCTTTAGGCATGCCTGATTATGAGAAGGATTTTGAGTTGTACTGCAGTGAAAGAGATGGATGTGCATTTTCAGTACTGGTACAAAAACATGGCACAATGAAAAGACCAATCGCTTATTTTTCAGCTGTTTTAGATCCTATAGCAAAAGCATTGCCTGGATGTCTGAAAGCAGTTGCTGCTACTTGTGTAAGTCTGGAACAAAGTGAAGGTATAGTGATGGGGTATCCACTGAGAGTATATGTTCCCCATTCAGTAGAAATTCTTTTGACAAGAACAAAAACACAGTACATGACACATAGTCGGCTGACTAAGTACGAAAAAGTCATCTTGAGTGCTGAAAATGTGACCATAGATAGATGCATGAATGTAAATCCTTCTACATCATTGCCAGATGAGGAAAATATAATTGAACAGGACGAAGTAGATCATGATTGTCTGAACGTGCTGGAATATTGCACGAAACCAAGAGCTGACATAAAAGATGAACCGTTAAAGGAATCTGATTATGTCATGTTTGTGGATGGCTCATGCTTGAGAACAAAAGAAGGAGTTTTAAGCGCAGCGTACGCAGTATGCACAGTGGCAACTGTGATGGAAGCGTCTTGTCTGAAAGGAGTTAGGTCTGCACAAGTTGCGGAACTGATTGCTTTGATTCAAGCATGTAAATTGGGAAGAAATGTACGAGTCACGATTGTGACCGATAGCCAATATGGTTTGGGCATCGTACACGATTTTGGTCAGATTTGGTCACAAAGAGGATTTTTGACATCTGCAGGAACACCTATCAGAAATGGAGATTATGTTAAAAAACTGCTTGAGGCGATACAGTTGCCTAAACAAATAGCTGTAGTGAAGTGCAAAGCGCATAAGAAAAACGAAGATTACATAGCGGTCGGCAATAATTATGCTGATGAGATCGCTAAATATTGTGCAGAGAACATGGCGTCCATGAACAAAAATAGAGAAAGGGAGCATGTCTCTTGTCCTTTGCTTTCACTAATACTGTCAAGACATGGGATGAAGTAAGGCAGTTACAAGAAACTGCAAGAGATGAGGAAAAAGATTACTGGATAAAAGCAGGATGTAGAAGACAGGAAAATAATGGTGTGTGGGTATACAGAGATGAAAGACCAGTTATGCCTGATAGCATGATTGCAGACATGGCACGGATGTACCATGGACAAGCTCATATTGGGAGAGATGCAATGATCAGACTTTTTAGACAAACCTGGTATAACCCTAAATTCAGAGCCATTGCTGAAAGTCTTTGTCAAAGATGTCTTATTTGTCAGCAGTTTAACCCAGGAAGAAAAACAGTAGTGAGTCTAGGAACAATAGGACGAGAAGGAGGTCCATTCACTAGAATGCAGTTAGACTTTATCGAGATGCCCCCTAGTAACAGACTACGATATGTTCTAGTGGTCGTCTGTTTGTTCTCTCGTTGGGTGGAGGCATACCCCACAAGAAGGAATGATGGAACAACAGTGGCAAAACTTATGCTGCGAGAGTTCATTCCAAGGTATGGTTTTCCAGTCACGGTTGAGACAGATAGAGGAACACATTTTCAAAATGAGTTGATCCAATTAATTTGTGAAGCATTGAGTATTAAACAAAAACTACATTGTGCTTACAGACCAGAGGCTTCTGGGATAGTAGAGCAGATTAATGGAACAATTAAAAACAGATTGGGAAAAATGTGTCAAGCTACAGGACTCAAATGGCCGGATGCACTGCCTCTTGTTCTGATGACCATCAGAAGCATCCCTGAAAAGAAAACTGGACTCAGTCCTCATGAGATGATCATGGGACGAGCAATGAGACAAGCACACGTACCTGTCAACAAGTTATTAACTATAACTGATGATCTAGTACTGGATTATTGCAAGGGACTGGCTGATGTGGTGCGTTCTGTGTTTCATCAGGTTGGACCGGATGCGACCACTCTTGAAAGAAAACCAGCCCACGACTTGAATCCAGGAGACTGGGTCCGCATAAAAGTCCACAGGAGAAGAAACTGTCTAGTTCCTCGTTGGGACGAGCCACGACAGGTAATCCTGGTGACAACGACTGCCGTCAAGTGTGCAGGAGTGAAAAACTGGGTTCATGCCAGCCACACAATCAGAGTTCAAGAACCTACTGATCGACATGTGAGTCGACGTCTGGAAGTGTGGGATAAAGGTTTAACGGCTGGGACAACAAAGATAAGAGAAAGGGTGCCAGAACTTGAAGATCGACCTGAAAGTCGACATCTGGAAACCCCAACTGCGAGTACCTCTAGAGAGGAAGAGGAAGAAGAAGAAGAAGAAAGAAATTCAGAAATTCCAGAACTTGAAGATCGACCTGTAAGTCGACATCTGGAAATATCTGACAACTTCAGAATCTGATGATTCAGTTGAAAACCGTGAAGAATTCCTAAGGAAAACTTGGGGTTATAAACCAATTAGAGAAGAAACTGAGCAAGAAATTGAGTTAGATGAACAACCAAGTACAAGTTATGGTGGAAATCGTTCAGAATCAATATTAATAGATGAAGTAGGGAAAGAAGTACACAAAAAGTTAGAAAATCGAGAAGAACCCCGAGGAGCAATAGGGACAGATAGAGAAACAGAAGAACAGGGAAATTTAGAAGCAGAAAGGGAGAAAAACACCAAATCGGAAGAACACCGAGGAGGGACAGTAATAAGGGAAAACAAGAAGGAGAAGACAGATCCACCAGTAGGAGATGACGAGATCATAAGTTTCAAAATAAGAGACAATAGTGAAACAGTTGAAACAGAAACAGAAGAAAGTGGAGAAGAGGAAAAAGCAAAAACTGAATCAAGAAAAAGAAATTGGAAATCAGAAAGAGAAGAAAGAGAAGGCGAAGCCAAAAGGCCAAGAAAAGGAGATAATTGGCCCAACAGCTATATAAGAAAATTGAGATATAGAATAATAAGAGCGGGAGACGAAGGTGCTGAACAAGTAAATGAAGTAACAAGCCAAAAGGGACAAGAAAAACCAAGTGGAAAAAGATTACAAAAGTCCAAAAGGACAAAGAAAGTGAATGCAAAGTATAAGTCACCTGAGTGGCTGTATATTGCACTAACAGATTACAAAGAAGAAGAAAACACTCACGAGAACCAGAGACTGAGAAGTCGGATGGGAAAAGGTGAGATGCAACAAACTTGAAGTGAAGACTTATAGTGCTTCTGCCGGACATGACAATTTTACTGGATGTGACAAATCACCGGATGTGACAACGAAAGAATTCTGGAGAGAATTAAAGAAAGTACCAAGCAAAGACTTTTGAGAGCAGAGTGGCATCTAAGTCATTTCTGAGGTGTAGTGACACAATTTTCTGAAACTTAACAAATAGAAAAAAGAAAAATGGAAAATAATAGGGATGGAAGAGATAAATGTGAGTTTATAAAAAGATGGTGCAAAATGTGCTGCTTTTGTACAGGGTTATTAATGACCATATGGATAGTTTTAGCAATCACAATTCCTATTAGTATAGCTGTGATAGAAGCAAAAATGATACTAAACCAGAAAAAGAAACTAATATTAAAGAACCAGTTATTTTAAGAAGTAGTGCAGAGTTGCATAAGGATAAGTCAGTAACAGATTTTTCAAAGAATGTTTTTACAAAATTGTTGTATGAATATGTAGAGACAATGGATGTGAGAGATTGTTATGTTTGTATGCAGTTGCCTGCATCAGTGTCAGAAGGTGTGACTTATCATCACCTACCTTTAACTTATGGAATAACATGTAGTGTAATAGCAAGTTTATTTTATAAAACAGGTAGATTAGAATCTTATTATACTGATATAGATAAGATCTTTGCATACATTCCAGTAGTACCAGAACTTAACAAAGTAAAACCAGCAAAAGTTTTAGGGGAATTCTTTTTAGAACATAGAAAATTAACGTTAGAAGAAATAGTTAGTAACAACCTTACCTGTGAGTTAAAGAAAGAAGAAAAAGTATTTTTAGAAATGGTTGAAGAAAGAAGAATGACATTTCAAAAAGAAGCAATAAAAGAGGAAGGAAAACGCTTATGGACGTTTGAGGAAGGAAATCATGAAGGGAAAAAGATAAATGCAGCAATGACATTAGATTGGCCGCAAACAGGAAAGTTGTGTATTAGGAGAAATAAGACAGTCTATGACAATTACTTTGTAGGTTCCAGTATCTGCCATGACAATTATCAAATTCTGGGAGGTTGGGGATTCAAAGGTGGAAAAGATCCAATATTTCCAGGTATCTATTATATTTGTGGGAATAGAGCTTATTACAGGTTACCGGACCATTGGTATGGAACTTGCTATATAGGCCTGGTCTTTCCAAAAAAATTCACATGGACAGAGAAGAAAAGGGAACATACAAGATGATTAATAGATTTACACGTAGAAAGAGGGAAAGTTTTTCAGAAATTGTAGGTGATATTTTTGGAGCATTGATACCAGCAGTGGGAATATCTTTGAATGCATTTAAAATTGAAGTTATCCACAGTAGTAGATCGTTTGTCTACAGATACTGCGGGAGGGTTCTTAATGGTAAATACCGAAATGGTTGCCATGAGAGCTATGGTGATGCAAAATCGGCTTGCCCTTGATATTCTTTTGGCAAAAGAGGGTGGAGTCTGTGGAATGTTGAAAGTCCAACATTGTTGTACTTACATTCCTGATAAAAGTGAAAATATACAGAAGTATATTACAAATATTACAAATTTGCACAAAGAACTAGTTCCACTGGAGGTTGAAAGTGTTTTGGGAAAACTTGGTAGAGGGTTTTCTTCAGTAGCAAATTGGTTGACCAGAATGAGTAGATTAATGATAGGGAAAGTTATAATAATAGCAACTGTAGTAATACTGTTAGCCATGGTATTGAAAATAGTAATAACATGTATAAAAAGAAAAGTAAGACAAAATAAGATAAAAAGAAATAACAGAATAATGAAAGAGAGAGAGAGAGAAATGGGTGAAATT
Source organism: Calotriton arnoldi (assembly GCA_963921515.1). NCBI lineage: Eukaryota > Metazoa > Chordata > Amphibia > Caudata > Salamandridae > Calotriton > Calotriton arnoldi. The sequence goes on from CAWUFW010001440.1 coordinate 950,622, forward strand.
GAGTTGGAGAAAATGAAAGAAAGCATGTATAAGGAGACTAAAAGGCAAGATGAAGAAGAAACAGATGTATAGATAACAGAAGGCAAAGGATGAAAGACATGCTGCCTGAAAAGAAGTATGACTTGGTTTTATGTGGTGATTTAAAAATCACCAAAGGGGGAGTTGATGGAGCAGGGAAAATATTTTTTTAACCCCTAACAAATTTTATAATTAATTAAATAAAATGTTCGTTTAAATGTATTAATCAACACTGTATGTGTGGGAATGGTAACATGCCAATGTGTGTGCTAAATAATCTATTAATGGATGTCCGTGTGTCTAATTATAACATAAAAATAAATGCGTACTAATTAAAAATAAATGCATGTTTGTGCTTCATAGAAATAAAACGTGTCGTTGCAAAAACAATAGTGATGGTAAGTAAGGAACAGCTTAAATGTTGCTTTCTGCTAGGTAATAACTAATTGGGGTACGTAGATGACGGGAGGGAAACGAAAGGGCTATTTTTCTCTATTTTAATTATGTTTTGTTTGCCTCAAATTAGTGCTACTAAAGTATAACCGAGTGGCGATATAAAATGGCCGCCAGTGGGAAGATGTGCGCAGGCGCAAGGGGACACGTGATACGGGATGAAATCGGAGAAAAAACTAAACCTCGTGAGGTTACTGAGACGCTAGGATGCAAGAAATGGTCAAGGCTGATGTGACCTAATTGAACTGATAGTGTGCCGTGATGATCAGCAGAAGACCCGTGGGAAACAAGTTTAAGAGAAAGGACAATGACTGCGGAGTTCTCGAATGTATCGAAAGAAGTTACAAATGTACTGATCGAAACGGATGAAAATATGTTTGAGCGTATGGGAAAGGAAATGATCCAAGGACCCTTGAATCCAAGAGAACTTGATTAAAAGTATGAATAAGATGACATGCATGGACCAATGAAAGAAAAGCGTGTTATTAATGTTGCAACAGTTAGTTAGCAAAGTTAGAATTAGGGTATAAGAGGGCCTACTCTTAGTGGGAGGGGGTCAGTCGCGGTTGCAGTCACAGTCAGGAGAGGAGTTGGAGAGTCGTGTTGGTGGCTTCCTGTGCTGGGTGGTCCTGATCGATCCCTTACTGAGCGGGAGATGCTGAAAGACTGTTAGATGAGACGGGTTGCAGGTAGCTGATGCTGACGAGCTGAAGTTGCTGTTGCTGTCTTAATTTTCCAGTTGAGTATGAGAATCAGGCTATTTCTAATTCTTAACTTAGGTTAGAAATCATTAGGCTAAATTAGGAAGGTAGGCAGGTAATTAGGGTTTTGGCTTCATGACAAAAATTTCCTTTCTGCAATAAATTGATTATGCTTAATAAATATTTGAATTTAAGAATGAATAATTGAATAAAGTTTTAAATTCTTTCTCATGCTTTTAAAAATTATATAAAATTTAAGATTCTTTAAACCCAAAATGACTCAGTGGTTATTTTCCTAAATGATTGTGACATCAGTAATTGGTTATTGTGATTCAGCTGGTCTTAATCACTATGAACTAATTTTTTACATGAATGATTCATCGACAAAACAATGAGCAGGAATATCTTAAGAAATAACTAAAAGAAAGTGACAAATTAAGGTAATAAGATATCCCTGCTCTTCCAGCGGTACATAAATGGTGTTCTCCATTTAGTTCTCATGCTTCTCCTAGGAGTACAGAATTTCATAAAGGTGTAAAGGAAATCCAGGAGTGTGCGTGTGTGTTAGGCGATGTTTATGGGCCCCATCGTCATGTGGATATGAGAAATATAGTTCACCCCTGGATGACCTATAAGTGACCTGGGAGGAGAATAGTTTTTATTGTACGCGCTGCATCAATATCCATGGTAGATATCCATGACACCGGTGTAGATATCCATGTTGAGGGTGTAGATGTCCATGATGCAGCTGTTGATATCCACGTCACCAGTGTAGATATCCTTGACGTGGGAGTAGATATCCATGACACTGATGCAGATATCCATGATGCGGGTGTAGATATCCATGGTAGATATCCATGACGAGGGTGTAGGTATCCATGATGCAGATGCAGATATCCATGATGCGGGTGTAGATAACCATGGTAGATATCCATGACGAGGGTGTAGGTATCCATGATGCAGATGCAGATATCCATGATGCGGGTGTAGATATCCATGGTAGATATCCATGACGAGGGTGTAGGTATCCATGACACCGGTGTAGATATCCATGTTGAGGGTGTGGATGTCCATGATGTAGCTGTTGATATCCATGACACTGGTGTAGATATCCATGATGCAGATGCAGATATCCATGATGCGGGTGTAGATATCCATGATGCAGATGCAGATATCCATGATGCGGCTGTAGATATCGCATTGAAAGGCTTTGAACCTGCATAATGCTGCCTCCTGTCTTGCCATAAAATGTAAATTCTCAGAAATTTACTGCATAGAGAATCGTGATTTTATGAGAGACAAGGGGGCTATTATTATCACTCCCTCCCACCTTTCTTTTGGTGAGGTTGAAATTATTATGGTGTATATGTATTTTTATATGTTTTGATGGTATATGTTATTCTATGGATGATATTGAGAGTTTTTAGTATAAATCTTTTTACTTGGAATTGATGCATTTCAAAGTATTGTCTGAATTTTTTGCAGAGAGCCAGTGATATGTTCCTGAAGAAAAGCACTGATGTATTCAGGAAGGTGCAGTCATTGGAACATTTTGGTTAAATTCAGCAGCTACTAAAGAGGAAGAAGATAGGTTTCAGAGAGCTTATATGAGAGGTCGGTGTTCTAATTTATTGTGTATTCATGTTGAGTTTTAATACTTCGAACTGTGAAGTCATGCTGTTCAAGGTTACGTATAATGCTAGCCTGCTTTCCTTTTATAAAATCTTGATTCTCTATGCAGTAAACCTCTGAGAATTGACATTCTCCACCGGTCTTGCAGCTTTGTAAGAATGCTTCCCGGAAGGGGTCTCAGTGACCTCCCGGAAAGTCCACAAGAAAAAAGCAGGAGGTTTGAACAATCTAAGGCCCACTGGGCTCACAGCGACATCAGATTGTTGAAAAATGTTTGTTCATTGTTATACTGCATATCCTGCCTGAAATCTGTTGCAAAATGATGGCGTTCCCTAATGGGTTTCTTCTTGATATGAAAGATCATGTCAAGTTTTCATTTCCAGCCTGGTGGAGCCTTTCCCTTTTTCCAGACATTAACACAGAAGAGCTCCTTAGCTGCCTGGTTGTGTGGACGGTGTTAAGGATTTGTTTGCCATTTGCTGTCTCTCTTCTATGGACAGCTATGGCATCGAACAGGAAGAGGAAGGGGAGGATCCTGCTTCCATGCATCCCTAAGGTGATGGAGTTGAGAGAAGGTGTTGGGTTAAAATCACATGTCTGTTTGGAGGCACGAGGAAAGCTTCAAAGAAGTACTGTGATGGGGAAGAGAGGGTTAACACACATGATCCATACATGCGCGACTATGCATCTGATGTCGTATAACTTTACGAAGGTGTTGTGAGTTAAAGTGATTCCCTGCATCTTGTAGTTTGTGCTTCAATAAGCAAAGTAGTGACATTACAGAGAGGGAACACTTCTTTGAGGTTAGCAAGAGAGAACAGCGGATGCCATCCCTACCCTGTATTGGCAGAATACCGTGATCTACGATTGATAGTGTGACAAGACCTTTTTCTCTGTGTCACTGAACAAGTTGCCTACAGGCCCCTCTTTTGTAAAGTGCAGCTGGTAGGTGAATACCCAGAACCTTGGGCGGACATCCTGTGTGCATGTTGAGAGTGTGTTTGTGTGTAGTAAATGTGCAATAGCAGGACCTTGTGTGTGAGTGAGCCTGAGTACTAAAGCCAGTGGGATTCATTTTGGATGTACCTGGGTTTAGCGTAGCACAAAATGGCGAATGAGGACAGTTTCTCCAGTCAGTGAAATTGTTTTGCCTGCATTCCTGTTGGTAGAGGGTGAAAATCTAGGCACTGTGAGGAGATCGGATACAGAGTTTCCTTTAGAAATTCAATGAGGACTTTTGTAAGCAAGAACCTGCTGATTATTTCTTCCTCACACGTACTATCAACCATTCAATTAAAAGTATGTGTGAGGGTTGAAATTGCATTTTTGTTGTGCACGGTGAGGAAGTTTCTAGCTCAGGCCTGCCCTTTTGTCTATCCATGATTCCTACTTCAGAGAGACTGATGATAGCCTGGCGCCAGTGTTAAGGGCTACTTCAGTCTGTGGACAACCCCAGCGCTACCTGCTGTGAGAACCATCACTCTACACAAAGGCTGTGTCTGGAGAGCAGCCTGAGAAGGACACTTGAACAGAGAACTGCCCCAAACTGGCTCTGAAGGGTAAGACAGTGGAGCCACATCCCTAAGTTTAGCAAATGTGTATAAAAGTGGGACCCAAACCACAACACTATTTTCCAGTTTCAAGTCCTTTATGACCAAGGAAGGAAGTGCTCGCCATAGTACCTGAAGAACTGCTGTGTGACCAGATTCGGTGTCTGCCTGCCTCCCATAGGTGAGAGGAGATCAGCTGAAGTTGGAACTTTTTGCTGGATGAACTGAGGGTCTGCATAGTGCCTAGAAGCCTTTCTACCTGCTGAGAGGGTGGAGGGGTCTCCCCAGCCATGCAGGTGTAGAGACCGCCCAGGAGGAGAAGCTTAGTGTGTCCCTGTGATGGGGGGCACCCAGAGACAGCTGACTGCCTGAGAGCAAAGCTAGGAGTGACCCATGCTACAGAAAATATCCCCAGTCTCACAAAGGTTCCTGGTAGGAACAGCTAGCTGTAGTAGTGACTACGTTGTCTCGTTGGGACTGTAACTGCATAGGTGGATGTATTTAGAATATTTATTATTATTATTTTATTATATTATTATACATGCACAGTTATTAAAAACCATTGCATACTAAGGAAACTTTAAAAGTGAAGGTTTGTGTCAAGGCAGCTCATGAGGCCCGCTGATTTGGGGTTTGTTAAAACACGAAACCTTACACATTAAAAAGGTTTTTGGGTTAAACGTACGAGCACAGAGATACGGCTGAGTACACTATTCAGAAATTAAATTAAAGTGCTTGGAGTATTTTGATAATGCTTGAGAGGGGTAAGCCTGTGGAGCTACTTGTGCAGTGGTAAATTCGTAAAGTCTAGCTACTGGAAGAAGTGTGCTAAAAAACACCACATGGGACAGAGAGTCAAAGTCCAGGCTTGAGTGGCAGTGATCTTGTTCTCAAGTTTTCCATGCAAACTCTTGAATTCTACCGTTTAGTTTTTCAGCCTCTTTGTTACACACACCAGGAATTTACCAAAGCGGGCGGTTAGCCTGAGATCCGCAGCTAGCAGGGACTCAATCACTGCTCTTTTGCATGTTCTGATTCCTCTTGCTAAGAAAATTGATTTGAACCAGCATCTACGCTCTATCAGGAGGGCAGGACAGGCACATGCTATGTGTTCGATCGATTACCAGGGGAAGTTGCAAAGCCGGCATTTGGTCAAGCCATCTGAGTTCCGCCATCTCAGGTCGAGGTCTAGAGTTGGAAGGTCTCCGAGCCGATGTCTGATGATCTGCCTGGCTTTATTTACAATAGTTTTGAAGGCCAGGGACGAGGTTGCCTCACTCCATGCTACCCCCAGTTGTAGATTCACAATTGCCTGATCCAGGTATGCTCTTTGTGCAAAAGACACTACTTGGGCCTCCATTTCTTTCCATAGGAGTTTATTTAATGTGTAAGGATGCCAACTCCGAAGTCTATCACAAATGTTTACAAATGACCCCTAGCTGATTACTTTTTGACTGGTGAGTCTAAACTCCAGGCATATTTGAGGCGGGGATGTCTCAGCAGGTAATAAAAAGATTTTCCCATTTGTTCTTAGGACCAGGGTGTTAAGCAGCTGCACATCCCTGCCATACAGGGCTTCCGAGCCGTATGTGATCGTCGGTATGAACTTTGCCCTGATTTGGGGCTTTGAGGCGGACTCGGGCAAATGCTTTGTCAGTTTTCTGAAGGCATGCATGAGGGATGCCTCCCTGTTACGAATATACTTTTTGTGTGAAAGGAAGGATCCTCTGCTGTCAATTTGGATGCCCAGGTACATTTAGGTGTTGTCTTTGGAGATCTTACTGCTGTTCAGGAACCGCCCGCCATCTTTTTTGATTTTGTTCACTATTATTATTTTTGTCTTTTGTAAATTCACTACATGGTGGCTCTTGCTGGAAAAAGAACTGTCTCTGTAAACCTATTTTGGTGTGGCTCATCAGGAGTGCATCGTCTCCGTCAACTCCCCAGAGAGGCTGAGAGGTCGATCTGAGCGATTGCTAGATCTGCCAGTAAGATGGTAAAAAGGAGCGGTGCAAGGATGCATGCTTGTTTCAGGCCGACTGTAGTTGGGATTTTTCTTGAGATGGTGCTCCCATCTCCTAACTTTATATGCACCTAGGTGTTGGTGTGAAGCGCCTGTATTGCATTGAGTAGGTGTTGTGGGATCCCGAGGGCGGTTAGTTTTGCCCATAGAAGAGCTCTGGTGACTGTCATCCTGATTGGGAAAACAACTGCAGTGGTCAATCTGTTGGCCCAGATGGGGCTGCAACTGCTTTGGTGACTGTGACGGTGTCGTTGGGTCCTGTCCCTGCTTCGGCACTGTCTGAATAGCCTTCATTTCTGTGGCTAGATGGAGCTACAGCAGCCAGGCATGCTTGGGCTGCTGAAGATAGGGAAATTGAGCCTGGGAGGCCATGTTGTTCACAGAGATGCTGGCTGGGCCTGGCCTGTCCAGCAGCTCCATAAACACTACCTTCACCCAATGTGAGTGGGAGAAGAGGCCACCGGATCCGCGTTGGATGAGAGAAAGAGACTGAAAGAGGGACTCATTACCAACACCAGGATTTCAAACATTTGAAACACATGAACTGATTGCTAATTAGACTGCACCTGAGCCTACTTCATGCTTCTGGTCTGATTGCCAAGGGTTCTCAGGGTGGGACTACAGGAGGGGAATCAAAAGGAGTTGCATCACACAGCAGAATGCTAACCATGGTCCCTGTCCTGTACATTGGATTGATCTGTGTAGTATTTAGTCCTGCTGTGAGATTCAAAGACAAGCCTTGGGCGCGACATTGCAGTTACTGTGTTTGTTAGTTGATTGTACAGTTCTGAGCTCTTGCCCCCCCCCCACACTATCTCTGAGACGCCTGTGACTCCTCGCCATCGCTACCTTGAGAGCCAAGTGCCGAAAGGTTTGCATGTGGCCCAGTCTGTAGAGCCATAGTAGGATGGATCCCAGACCACCAGGGCAAACAGCCTCAACCACCGCATTTGGGGCCCAGTAGCCCCTGTCTGCCCTTTGCCCCCTCCCTCAAATGGCCTCTGACACAAGCACTCCCAGTAAAACACCTGGGCCCGTATTACTGAAAGGGGACACTTTCCCTGTGTGCGCCACAGCACACCTTTAAGCAGGTGCGCCGGGTGCAGACAGGGAAAGTGTGCCCTATTATGAAGAATACGCTGCCCTCAGGACAGCTGCAAACCTGCGCTGCCACAAGGACAGCGCATTCAAGTGAAATGTGCTGCTTACAAGCTGCTCCGTGTTTCTCTGTGCAGGCGCCAACCAGCCTGCACTTTTAAAAGGGATTAGAGATCCCCTTGCAGGCTGGTGCAGTGAGTGACTGCACCCACCTGCAGGGGGATGTCTGGGTGATCCATGGGATCACCTTTCTCCCCTCCAGAGGGCTCTCATTAAGGGGCAAACTGAAAGTGCGCCTCATAAGGGTGTTGTGTAGTTCCTATAAATCTATATAGGATCTGTGCGTTTAGACAACATAAACTGTGGGAAAGGTGTCCAGACTGATTCCAGACACCCCCACCGGATATGTTCGCCTGTAGACCATCTAGCTCACAGTGCCACTATGAACTCCTCTTACCAAGGAGAAAATAGTTTTGGGCAACTATCGAACTTGACAACCCTGTCCCCTCAGGGATCGTGGAAACAGTACAGTATTTTTCGCTCAGTCACTCGTACTCACTTTGTCTCAGAGATACACAGAATAAACGATGGGGGCGTTTTCAATAAGCATTTATTGAGCCAGCGTCATTCTAGTGTAAAATATGTGTGCTGCAACAACCATAAGACAGAAACAGATGTATACTGTTATAAGCACCAGCAGAGTAAATAGATGGTAGAATTCTACCATAGTGTTAAAACAATGGATATATGCAGGTGTATAGAAACATGACAATAGCAATGCACACTCCTACGATGCTAACCCTAACTAGATGTACCTAAGTGTACCTAGCATGTATGTAGGTGTATAGCCAAGAATCCCCCTAGGATAAAGCCAACCCCTTTACCTGATGTGAGAGAACGAAAGACCCCGTCTTGGTCTTGAGATGAACACCGTGCTGGAGTGTCTGCGTGCAGGGACCTCAGCGTCTCGTGTCAGCATGGAAGTATTTCTCCTCTCCTTGCCCCAGCAAAGATGTGGTGTATATATACCAAAGGTACCCTCAGGGGTTATACCTTGCTATGTCATGTCGGCTGAGGATGACGAAAGGGATGACCCTTATACATAGTTATTATGCAGAAGATGCTAGCCCTGCTGTGATTCTGAGAATCCTCATGCATAATAAATGAGGCTAGTTTTCAGAGAAAACCACACACATTTATGTAGTACCTAACTAGGTAAAAAGGTCAGCACAAACCCGTTATGTAGTACAATGGCACAGTAAATGTAGGTGAAAGGTTAGGTGACTACCCAGGCCTATATTGGGGTACATTACAAATCATAACAAGGGCATGTTTGCTTCTGCTCCCACATCCATAGCACAGCGCATACATAGAGGCAAGGCGATTCCCTCATTTGCATGGGACTACCCCCCCATGCAATTGAGGTAATGCCTCTCTCAATAACGCTGCCGCTACATGAGCACCAACTCTATCAGTATTACAGAAGGGACTGCACAGTGTCTGCGGCCCCTTCTGTAATATCAAAGTTCCTCGTGGGCCTGCAAAGCAGGTTCAAACCCCCATTGCGCCCCTGGGGCACTTTCTGTAATATGGGCCCTGATCGTCAAGGTGGGTCAGCGGAGAGATACAAGTCTTACTCATTGAGATAGTTTGGAGTACAAACTCAGAAATCAGTAAGCGTGCTTATAATGGTTAATAAATCAAGGCCCAGCTCGGGCTTTCACTTAAATAAGCAGGACTTTCATCTCTACACCAGCAGCGGATTCTTTATCGGGGCGTGTGGGCATTGCCCCCCTGCCCCAGCACCATATTAAATGATTATTTTTAATCATTTGATCTGATTGTTTGTTTATTATTAGCAGGTGCAGTGCACGGCATGACCCGGTGAAGTTTGCCGTTTTGCAGTAGAGCCAGGTGAGGGCAGGCGGAGTCGGACGTGGGTGGGGGGTTCGAGCTTGAAGGGTTGAGTGTGACACAGCTGGGCCTCCTTGGGGCGAAGTGTGCATGACAGGTTGGATAGGTGCCTTGCTCTGCCCAGCCCGACATGCGCACTTGAACCTTCGCCTGTCTGCACTGCTAGGATCCCAGGGGATTACATACACAGCCCCCAAGTCTCCAAAGGAGCCCCTGACTGAGCCAGTGCTCACGCTACTCTCATGCTGTTTACAACAAGGGAGCAGCATCCACCTGGATTGGCTTAGGAGTCGTGGAGGTGGGCCTGGAGTGCTGAGCTGGTGAACTTCCATGCACACCTGGGGGCAAAGTCACAAGTGTTCTCTTCCCTGTGATGTACAACAAATGGTCGGTGGTATAATGTTAGGGAACAGGCGCTACAAGGGTGATGTCTCCAAATATCTAAATATAGAACTGTATTAATTCTACAGTGCTGTAGGGTGGAGAGAACCACCGGCCTCCCCAAAACTTGTGGCCTAAGCTACAAATACAAGAAATTGCAATCCCCAGCACACGTTTCTCTTTTCCAAAGAAATGACAGCAGTAGCATACGCAAGTCCACTTAATCACAAAACAAACATAGCATTGAGGTTCTTAGTTTCTTTTATTCTCTTCTTCTTTTTTATTGGTACAAGTTCTCAGCCAGCCAACATGTGTTTTTCGTCCCCACAGTGGGAATATAAACCCGCGACTTTTTCAAGGCTAAGTAAAAACATAGAATAGACAACCAATGTCACAAAGTCCAGACAGCTGGTACGTCATACACAAATCCCTCAAATCCTTCACCGTGCCTGTGTCTGATGGTAGAGACAGAATTGTCAGCATCAGACAGTACCATGCACCGTGCAACAAATTTCAAGCCTCATTATACAGAATTTCAAAAGTGCAGAAAACAGAAGGTCTTATGCTCTGAAAATAAGAGAAGGTACCAAGGTGCTACTAATGTAGGTATACAATGTGCGTGCATGTAGCTGCTATATGAAACCTCAATCACCATTACTCAGTACTAACCCTGGGCGTAGTTCGCGAAGTAGCGCTACGCAAAGCTACGTGAAGTGCACCTCGCACTACGCGAGCTACGCGTAGCTACGCGTAGCTACGCGAACTGCGTAGTGCACTGTGCAAAATGCTGTTCGCACTGATTGCACAGTGCCGGATGCTTGTCCGCACTGTGCAATCATTGAAAACGGCATCTTGCACAGTGCGAAGCTGTCTTTACTGCCGCTCGAGTAGATTTTTACTCGAGCAGCAGCTTTCAACGCGGACTGGTAGTTTCTCATCGCGGCGGTCGCGAGCATGCGCAACCACTCGCAATGAGAAACCTGACCTCCCCGCGTTGAGAATCTCGCCGGGAGGTTTATTTTGCACGCCGCGATCGGCAACTTGATGTTGCTGATCGCGAACGAGGAAAAAGTCTCGCCGGGATGTCATTTTGCTTGCTCGCGGTCGCCAACTTGACGTTGAGGACCGCGAGCAAGCTAAAAATGACCGCTACGCGTGTTTGCACTGTGCTACGTGCAATTCGCGTAGTGCGAAGTAGCGCAAACTTCGCAAACTACGCGAGCGTAGCGTAGTGCTTTGCCCAGGCTTACTCAGTACCCCGTGTTCAGGCAACGGGCATGATGATACCGTGACACACTCATGCGTGAAAAAACACCTGTGTACTCCTCCTCATACGTACTACAAAAATTACCACAAACCTCTAAAGTCACTTGTCCTAATCTATCTATATGAAACGAAAAGAGTAAAACACAATATGCCTAGAAAGGCTACCAACATAAGTGACCTCACAAAAAACCTAGGATCATTTCGTCAACATCTCTCACTCAGCCACCTACTTCAAATGTGGTGATACTTCCAACCCACAAGGTACGTCGGTGAAGATATTCGTATATTACGCTATTAACTTCCAATATTTGTCCACTGACACAACCAATATCTCGGTCTGTCGTCTGTCAAAAAAGAACATTACTTACCTCCCGAGCCTATTCTTCATCCAGAACTCATGGTTAACAGTCTCCTATGTATGACGCTCACATCCAGGCAAAGACACTACTCTCATTTTGTTTCTATTATTAAATACGCTATATACAGCCTAGTTTCACTATCATGCTTCAGATAATGTTCTCATTTTATAACCGCCGCCCAAAGCATACAAACGGCCATATCTGTCCCAATAATCAGGAATATCAAGCATCATCTCTAGTTAAGTCGCCCCCGATTACTTCTTACCGTGTATGCTGTTGGCAAGTTCACAAATCCATTCAGGTTCCGGTGCCTCGAGTACGAGGCCGTTCAACACTGCTTCCGCGTTTAAATAATATCGCGAGAATCCCGTGGATCTAAAAACAAAAGACCGACACCCAGGCCATAGGTTTCCCCGGGCGCCAAATTGGTCTGCCTTGCCCTCAGGATCAAGGAAGTATTCAATTATAATGGTCGCAAAAATATACCTTTCGTGACCCACGAAACGTGACTCCATCCAGTATTGGAGTCCCTCTTTCAAAACCACACAAGTTCCATGTCCATCTTAAAATCAATGCTTCATAAGTATACCTATTCCATATAAAAAGCACCAAAGGTCCACCCACGGGTCCCTAACGATAAGCACCATATTAGTCTCCATAAAGTGCATGGAAAAGGTAGTCTTGTATTTCACATTTGTCTTATAATATAATAACAGTACTACCCATACGGGGCCACCTCTCTATAACAAAGTCTCCCATTTCATATCACCAAGGTTTCATCTCCGTATCGCGATCTATGCTTGCAGACCATCTTAATTAAATATAAAGAAGTCAAAAGGTCGACGGACACTTCCTAATCTTGACCAAAATATTCATCCATTGGGCATTTGCTGTGTCAACCTGCCTCACTCCCAATTAACATCCATCATGCATTCCCCGTGTTCAACTAACGTCCAGTGCAGAGGCTGTCCCATTAGTGCCAGTTAAACTCTCTACAATCTTACAAGTGATATTCTAATTCCAATTTTAGTCTACTGAGTAAGGATGAGATGATATCTGTTGTGAAATTCAAATTGGGTAGTAATGTGCACACCCGAACAGGTCCCCTGTAGATGTGGGAGAACCCCTCCGTCAGTGACTAGAGAATGTGCCGATGCTCTCCTCTATTTTCAAAAAATCACTTGAAATATATACATACAATTCAAAGAGCATTACAGTTTTTAGGAAACATTGGCAGAATCAATGAATACATGAATCACAAGTCCTCTCCATTACATGTATAATCAATTTGGTATTATCTGCCCAAAAAATAGAGCAGTTCTTGATCCAAGTTGAGGCCTATTTCTGTACTCCGTAACCTCAATATCCAGCAAGCCTCGCTTCTACGCAGCGTTAATTCCCTATTACTGCCCCTTGGGTGTCTCGGGGTCTGATCAATCCCATAGTACATAAAGTCTTTGTTCTTATTTTGGGAGGTGCACTGAGCAATGTGAGCTGCTATCGGGTACCTGACATCACCCTGCTTGACAGGTCTCATATGTTCCCCAATCTCTCCCGTAAGGTTCTAATCGTACTTCCCACATACTTTTTACTACATCTGCACTCGATAACATACACAACAAATTTCGTGCTGCAATTAATGTTAGACAGGATTTTGTATGTTTTGTCCCCAGGACCACTGGAGTGTGTTTTCTTGTTATAGGCCCAATTGCATGCAATGCAATGTCCACTTCCATAAAATCCTATTATGTGCGGTGTCAGCCAATTGGTAGCAATTTTGGCCCCCGAGTAGCTCGGACTAAGCAAATTCCTGAGGCAGACACCCCTCCTATATGTAATGTTTGGTCTTTCATTAATTGAACCCATTAGGGATCTGTCTTCCTTCAGTGTGACGGACCGGAGGGTGAGTGTTAGTGTTTTTAGCTCTGTGACACGTTCTGGGAGTTATCTTCTGCTTCTGTTTACTGGAGGGATATGCGTTAAATCCTAGCTTTCTTTTTCTGTACTTTTGTCCTTCACTGGAATTTGCATGTTTCAGTTACAAACTGAGGCGGCGGCTGGATTGAGACCAGGGGCGCAAATAGACCCTAACTTCGAGGTGGGGCTAATACTAAAAAGTGATGGTGGGGCTACAATTATGCTCACTGGGAACCGGACACGTTTGGAAGGCCAATATGTCCAGGTTTAATGTGCTAATGCATGGAAAATGCATATGTGCATGCCTGTTCTTTCATGTGTTAGCACATTAAAGCCAGATCTTTTATCTTCGCCAACGTATTCCCCTGAGACACCGAGCACTGCTGTATTCAGAGTGTGTACACCAGATATGCGAGCATCAGATTTCTGCAAGATGGTTGGTACCAAGTGAGTCCTATGCATGTCTGAGGAATTAGCGTAGCAAGGATGCCATGGGCCCTGGTGCAAGCAGGGGAAATGGCCACTTTGAAATTTGGTGTGGGATTAAATACAGCCATTATCAGGGCTCAAGGGGCCCCTCATGGCTTTGGGCTCCAGTGCCACTACACCTGCTGCACCAATGGTAGCTACGCCTCTGGTCTGTTGCACAAAAAAGAAAAGTGTGTTATCTGATCAACAGTAGCATGAACTGCATAATGATAAATGCTTCCTTTGAACAAGAAGATGAGTGTGGGAGGAATCTTCCCATGTGCCCAAGAAAGTGCTCCTACATACATTTAGAAGTAGACTTGGGGTGTGAAGAACAAACTGGAATAAAGAAAATTGTAGGGAGCTTCTATCTGGCTGTCACAGACTGAGGTGGGCTCACCAACAGCTCAAAAGCAAGGGGTATCCACAGAGAATAATACGATGGATAGGTGATCACAATGTAAAAGCATGCATGCCTTAGTAATTCTATAGCATGGACCTAGCCCGAGAGCAACAAAGTGTTGCACATTATGGGAGCTGATGGAAAATGATGCAAGATTGTATTCATCAAGTGGTAGCTTAAATCTTTTTGTTACACATACTTACAGTAGAATCTCACTCATTTAAATTTTAGGCACATTTTGATTAAGTGATTTCCCAGAACTGCACAATTTTCAGTCAATGCCAAACTGGATTGAAACTAAGGTCCTCATATCGACAGCTTACTAACTAGACCACACCTCCTTCCTTAGTTGGTATATTAGAACTTTTAAAAAAAAGCTTCAAACATTTTATTTCACCACTCCTTGTGAAAGCTCATGTTCTGTTGATGTTTTAACATAATCAAACACACATAGAAAAACCTGGGGCTTTTTAGGAAAGAGAGAACAAAGAAAACAAAACCTAGCTGTACAGGAATGTTCCTTCTTTAGGATGAATTCCACACCCACCGGAGTTGGCATGCTTCATCATTGGGAACCTCCTCACACCGTGACAGCTCATCACTGTGCGGGCTACAGCTACCTCTCTAAGAGGGAGGAGCTCTTTGGATGTTTTTAGGATGGTGGTAGATACCCTGTGGTGAGCTGACAGGTGGTGAGGCTTGCAGAGCATGCACACAGTGAAAGGTGAACTAAACTGACTGCAGGACAGGCACCCAACTTAATTTGTGCGTGGCTGGGACAGGATTAAAAATCGAAAGAATGGACACTGCAGGAAAATTGGCCCTGCTTTTGTGTGCCACTAGGTATAGGCCAACATGTTTCTGCCAACTCGACCGCCAAAAGAGGTATATTGACATTCGTCAGGACCTCTTTAATGCTCCTGCTCAAAAACGTGCTCACAAAAGAAAAAGTGCAAATACAAAACTTCAAGCAGTCCACACAGAGATTCAACAGCAGATCCACTTGCATACCATCCGCAATCGTTGGGGGCTGTGCCTCAACTCGATGGCAGTGGGTCTCAGGGTGCACTCTATCCTGCAAGAAGGACCCCTTTTCACTGTCCAGCCACCCCCAGGTACGAGGACCTGGCGGTGGTTGGACAGTGAGCAGGGGCCCTTCTTGCAGATAAGAGTGCACCCTGAGACCCACTGCCAGGATGCCTTCAAGTCGAGGCATAACACCCGACGCTGTTGAATCTCTGTGTGGACCACTTGGGGTATTGTATTTGCACTTTTTCTTTTGTGAGTATGGTTTTGAGCAGAAGCAATATAGAGGTTCTGATGAATACCTATTCCTTGTGACACACAAAAGCAGGGCCAAATTTCCTGCAGTGTCCATTCTCTCGATTTTTAATCCTGTCCCAAGCACACACGAATAAAGTTGGGTGCCTGTCCTGGAGTCAGTTTAGTTCACCTTTCACTGTGTGCATGCTCTGCAAACCTCACCACATGTCAGCTCGCCATAGGGTATCCACCACCATCCTAAAAACATCCAAAGAGCTCCTCCCTCTTAGAGACGTAGTTGTAGCCCGCACAGTGATTAGCTGTCAAGGTGGGAGGAGATTCGAAGCATGCCACCTCTGGTGGGTGAGGGAATTCATCCTAAAGAAGGAACATTCCTGTACATCTAGGTTTAGTTTTGTTTTCTTTGTTTTCTGTCTTTCCTAAAAAGGCCCAGGTTTTTCTATGCCTGTTCAATTATATGATTGGGGAGCAAACACCTGCTGGTCTCGAAATCTCCCCTGGCCCTCTCTTTTTTGTGATAAATTGGATGTTTTACCATAGCCATTAGGCCGTATTCCTTAGGCTTTCTAATGAGTAGAGTGAATGCTAAATATTTTGGTATTTATGTGTTGTACATGGGTCGCACCTAAATGAGTTGTCTCTTGTTTAAGGTTGAGTTTAATCTATATGGATCTACACAATGGTTTAAAGTTGAGTACATACAGAGGATACTTAACGGGTAACTGTGTAATATTACTGCACAATTTTCAGTCAATGCCAAACTGGATTGAAACTAAGGTCCTCATATCGACAGCTTACTAACTAGACCACACCTCCACCTATTATCATTGATCGGTTCTAGTGATATCTTAGGCCCTGTGGTTTGTAAATGTCACCGGAAGTCAGAGATGGCAATGACAAGGTACCAATTCTGTATTTTTCATATTACAAACTGTTTTATTCAGAGTGCAGCTATCAATGGGCATTGACTGAAATTGAAATGTTTAGGTTCTGTTTTCCTCTCATAAATAGATTCTTGATAAAACAATAGGCGGTGGTGAGATCAGTGGATTTATATGAATCTGAAGCTGCAGAGTTTATAGCATAGTTATGAATTTACTGAGTTTGACAAATAACTTCAAAAATGAAAAAGATTTCACCAAAATTGTTTCTAGTTCAAACGGATCAAAATAATACCACCAGACACCGTGCAACATAATTTGCATTTTTTGCCGCATCATATTGATACCCTTGGTCCTCCAAGTTGCATATTCTTAGTAGCCTTGATAATGTAAAAACTCTGCACATTGATTTGGGGGCTGCCATTTTGACGAATTTTTTTAATTTCACACGTAACCATGAAATATTTTCCATATTTCACAGTTCCTTGCACTACATGGGTTTATACCACTGCTTTTGTGCAATACAAGTACCAAAACATGAAATACATGCATTTTTCCTCGAAGACGTAATGACTTCTTAATAAACTTAAAATGGCTATGCACTGCTGTTAAAGGAGTGAGGGAATATTGTAAATTACACCTATACTGCCAGTTCCCATTTTGTTAGCTCTATGTTACTTGTCTTAAGAAAACTACACAGTTACGCCTACGTCAAACTTGTTTCTTTCCCTCCAAATGAAATAAGATTGGACAAAGATGCACGCTGCAACAGAAATTCATCATTTGAATTAGTGTTGGCAGCCACATTAGTGTAGGAGCTGAAGCCACGTAAAAATTAAATGTAGTCTTGTTATGGTGAACATTGGCAGCATAAGACACTTCTGCAAGATTAGATTGAGATAGCCAGTAGACCTGTAAGTAGACCCATGCATGGGGGAAAGTGAGTGCACGCCCATAACCCTGCTGCACTCCTTTAAATGTGCTCCTGTAGCTCCAGCCAGTGTACAACGCCTGCCCCCTCAGCCAGTGAGGAGCTCATGTTCCTTCATCTGAATAGATGCCTGGTGCTCTCTCGCAGGAAGATGGAAGGTGCAGCTGGCAGAGTAGGGAAGTACGCAGAGCTTCTGTCCACTGAGGGGACCATGACTTGAGGACACCATGATTAGAACTCTTTGTTTTGTTTGTGGTGCCACCAAGCCATACATTAATGAATCGCGCACATGCACTAACAGAGGCTCCTGCAAGAAATCCCTCCTATTGCACCCTTGAAGTTGAGCTGCCCTCACAAGCTTATGCTTTACTCCTCCATCCACCCCTTTTGGAGATTGCCTGCTTCAACCAAGCCAGGGAAGTGAATATATTACACGTCAAACTCCTTCAGTATAGGAAGGGTTTACGCTTGATGTTCCATGTGAAACACAATTTCGAATTGAATCAGATCACCTTTTACAATTCTAAAACATCAATGCCAAGTGGATCTGTCACATATGCAACATCTTCACTCTAACCCAGAGCTTAATTTCCTAAAAACAAAAGTGTGCAGGTGACCAAAATGTTTCTTTGGAGATTGGCATTGGCACTATCAACAGTCAGCACCAGCACTGCCCAGAGACACAGTGAACGGCAGACTTCTGATGAAGGGAGCAAAAGAATGGGGGAATGTGCTGTAACGTTGACTTTAGTCAGGGCAGTCACACCTTCTGCTTACACACCCTCAAAATGCTCAATGAAATATTCAAATGGCTCCCAGTCAATACCTGCGGAATGATCTCCCAGGCCCTCATCAACAGCAAGCTGGACTATGGCAACGCACTCTGTCGGAGTCACCGTCTAACTGCTAGAAGTCTTCAGACCATACAAAACCCAGCAGCCAGACTCACACTCAGGCTTTCCCCCGCGTTCACATCACTCTGCATCTCAAAGACCTCCACTGGCTCCCCATTCACTTACCCACACTCTTAAAACTGCTCACACAAACATACAAAGTCCTGTACACCCCCTACCCCACCTACCTCAATAGCCACATCAACTTCAATGCACCCACCAGACACTTCTCCTCAGCCAGACTCTTGCTCACACACATCCCCTGCATACACATAACTAGAATCAGCCTTCTTGCTTTCTCCTACCTCGTGCCCAAAGCCTGGAACAACCTGCCCCTACACAGTAGAGCTGGCCTCTCATACTTGAGCTCCGCAAGAATCTGAAATCGTTGCTGTTCAAACATCTCTGTGGCATCTCCCGTTTCACTCGTAGTCTCTGTTCTTTTTCATCTCAGTCACACTCTCCTCTCATTTCTTTCTCTCTTTCTTACTTTTCTGTCTATATTCTCACACATGCTTAATTTTCTTTCACTACTGTCTACCTTCTCTTTCTCTCTCTCTCTCTTCAATCGCTTTTCTCAATCCCTTCTCTCTCACTGTCATCTTCCCTCCCACCTTCTCCTCCTCACTCCTGATCAAAAACAGGCCACGTGCAAGTTTAACCCGGGTGAGAGGCGCGTGATACTCCCACAGCTTGTCCTGGTTTCTCAGTCCCCACAGAACCTCGGGTTTTACATTATAGGAATGAATGCTGAAAGTGCTCAAACCTGTCTTTAAACTGGCTCGCATCGATCTATGTCTGTGCAGGGGCTCAGCCCTGTCTGCAGTGGAGCTCAGTTGCATACTCGGAAGAGCTCAGCTGCCTGCCCGGGGTTGCAGAGCCATGTATGCAGGAACTCAGCTCAAACTCGATAAAAAAGTACCTATGGGTACACTGTCTCTGCTCTATCTGTGCATGGGTTCAGCACTATGTATGCAAGAACTTGGCAGCAACTGTGCTGGAGCTCAGCTCTATCTGCAGAAGAGTGAGTTCAGCTCTAAAAAATTATGAGGTCCGTTTGTGGCAGAGCTCTATTGTCTCTGTATTCACAAGAACCTACTTCTCCCTGTGTAAGAACATGTTTCAATGAGAGTGAAAGTGAGAATTTGTGTTTGAGACTGTGTATGAATAAGTGAAGAAGTGTTGGAAGGGAAATCGGCTCTGCTCCAGAGGTACAGGCATTGGTTCCAGGTGTGCAGGCATCTAATTCTTCCCCAGTGGCTGCTGTGGGAACCAGAGATGACCATCTTTGCTCACTCGACATTATATTGGAAGTACTAGAGGGATTGCCACCTGGGGATGCAATGTTCAGCGATGTTGAGCAGGGCCGGACTGGGAACAGAAACCGGCCCTGGCAAACTGCTCAGCCGGCTCCCCCTGGGGTGAGGGGGAGTGCAGCCGAGCAGTTTACGAGGGCCGATTTCGGCCGAGTTTGTTACGGGGGGCCGATATTGCCGACCCCCGGTAACAAAAACGGACCCCCAGGGGCCCAAAACCGGCCCCCACCCTAGCGGCCTACCGGGGAAACGCCTGGTGCCCGCTATGGCCAGTCCGGCCCTGATGTTGAGTCTTCGGCACAGGATTCATAAACCACCTGGCCTTTCCTGTGCTGGGGACGTTTCAGCATTTTTTAAACATTTACCAAATTGAAGGTCGAAACTGACTTTGTTTTATTTTTTCCTTCTGCGCTCTGACTGAGCATAGTGGCTTTCAAGGTGCTCAGTGTAATAATAACCACGTATACAGGTTTAGAGAACCTTTTGAACGCTTTTATGGAAAATAGCTTTTCTTTTATGGACATTTTTACAGGTTTTTGAAGCGCTTTTTGTATCTTAATTATAAACGATTTTTATGCTTTTTAATGGCCTTAGCTTTATTATTATCTAGCTGACCCTGTTGACCTTTTGATGAGGGGGGTGTCATGTCCTTTAGGCTAGTCCTGTCATATATGCACCCTTTTGACATACTTTGTCCCATCCACACAACAATAACGGTTCTAAACAGGTGACCTTTTACCTAGTAGCTTGCTCCTGTCTCTTCGACACCAGGCTCTCGGTACTCTGCCATAAACCCTGCACCTGACGTACATAAACATGTCCTCAGGCAATGCATAATTATTCTGTATAAGGGTTGCCACTTTTTTCATCCTTGGCCAACAGCCCGCTGTGCATGATCGCATTTGTTTGGAAAAACATTTATGGTTGTTTTTCAAAACATATCGATTCTAGAAGAAACCCTTGAGTGACCACTCTAGTATATAAGACCCTGCAAATCAGAGAATTCCTTCCAAGCTGACACGGGGTCCTGCATGCTGAATCTTCGACACGCAGCGGTCTGACATCCCTTGCGGGGTGTCATCCTTGAAGCAGAGACGGGGTCCTTTATTCTCTACCATCAGGTGAGGGGGTTGGTTCTTCCCTAGGGGATTCTTGTCTACATACATACATATACTTAATCAAAAGAAGTCCACTAGAGAAACCTATTCCAAATGATATCTTTCCAGATACCCTAGGGATCACTAAGGGAAAGAAATAATTTTCTTAAAATAACCATTACCCACCAAAAGGCCCCTTGGTGGCATGCTTCATCATCGGGTTCTCCCCGCCCCGCTGCGGGACTGGGCGTGCTGCGACCGACGGAGACGTGGGAGCACTTATTTTTGGAGGTGTGGGCTATATTGCTGGAGTAGGAGTGGAAGGGTCAGATAGCAATAGAAAAATTCTAAAAAAATACCTGTCCACTAGGAACCTAAACCTAAACTTTATTAAACCCTGTGGCTGGCATTGTTAAAAAAGAAGGGTTTTGAGTCACACAATGTAATGAGCGTGTTACTCACGGTCTACATGTTTCAAGCCTTCCCCTATGGCTTTTCGTCAGGCCCAAGTATAATTGATCCCTAATACCACTCCTGATTAGTGCCTGGTGTATTACGCCGTGTCTAGTCAAGGTATGATATATGTGCATTTATACAATACCTAATTGGTATGTCGCTTCAATGCAACCTATTTCCCGGCGAAAGCCTGGGCGAAGTACAGCTGTAGAAGAGAGCATCGGAAAACAAACATTTTCTTTTGTCCGACAGATACCTTCAGCTTATTTTGCTTCTGCAGTGTCCTTAAAGGAGGCAATAGGGGTCACAGATGAATCACAATATTCAGGACCCAAAATTCAAATTCAAATTTATTAAATTCTTTGCACAGTTACTTAAAACCATTGCAATATTAACACCATTGATACACCCTTAAGAACAGTAGTCGTGCTAGACATCACATTTAGGATAAAATCATTACTCATAAAAGGCATTCTTGCACAATGTCCCTGCTGAGAATAAAAACATTGAATCGGGATTAAGACATAGAAAGTTACTAAGTGTGTCGATAAAACTCTGGGGCATACCATAAAATAATCATTTATCAGTTTTTGAGGAACGGTAACCGGTTTGGAAAGTGCTGGGCAAGTGGATAGTAGATCATCCAGGATTCTCACATATTTCCCCAACCTTGCAAGCGTTTGAGTGTCTGTTCGAGTAAAACAAAGTGCTGATGCCTCTAAGCATGTGTAGATGCCCCTTTTAAGATAGAGTGGCTTAAGAAGAGATCTTCTGGGGCGTCAAGAGAAGGACAGCAGCACAAGAGGTGGGGCCATGATTCGATCCTATAGTTGCAAAATCAGCAGGCCCCCTCCTCTCCACATGGGGCCCATTGGTTAAAGTAGATGGTACCAGGCCTAGGAGGCGCATAAACATAATATTCCTGCAAGTCAATGGGTTTAAGCTGTCTGAGAGGTATGGTTGCGGTATCCCTGGGAGATAAGAGTTGTTCAAAACAGACAGAGTAGTTGACATTTTTAATGACCGAATGTCCAGCTGATACGATGTTTGTCTCACCTGCTTGTTTATAACCCTTTTCCAGACTGCGTAGGAGATGGTGTCCAATTTTAGCGCTGATTCGTCAATTTGTAGAGATTTTATAGCCTTTTCGATTTGTCGGTTCCATGGGTTCCCGGAACTCTCAAAGGTTTCTTTTAGGCGGGCTTTGAGGGTGTTATCTGGGGCTTTTAGTACCCGTATGCAGAATTTCAGGGTATTGGCCTCGCATGTAAGAGATTGTCTCAAAAGGCCCAGCTCGAGTCATAGTCTTGCCCTACGTGTATATTTGGGGAGTTGAAAAACTCGTTTGTGAGTCATACTTTGGGCGCTGTCTAGACTGGCCGCACTCGCCTCTGGGAAGGCCTGGTGCCCGTAGTTTAGGGCGGGAAGAAGGGTGGCTTTTATCACGTTTAATATGGGAACGGCTGAGGTGCTGCACATACCCCCAAGTAGTTATACTTGGGTGTGGATTTGATCTTAGTGAGCCCGATGCTCCAGGTGATGGAGCAGGAAAAATAAAAAAATGTTAACCCCTAACAAATTTTATAATTAATTAAATAAAATGTTCGTTTAAATGTATTAATCAACACTGTATGTGTGGGAATGGTAACACGCCAATGTGTGTGCTAAATAATCTATTAATGGATGTCCGTGTGTCTAATTATAACGTAAAAATAAATGCGTACTAATTAAAAATAAATGCATGTTTGTGCTTCATAGAAATAAAACGTGTTGTTGCAAAAACAATAGTGATGGTAAGTAAGGAACAGCTTAAATGTTGCTTTCTGCTAGGTAATAACTAATTGGGAGTACGTAGATGACGGGAGGGAAACGAAAGGGCTATTTTTCTCTATTTTAATTATGTTTTGTTTGCCTCAAATTAGTGCTTCTAAAGTATAACCGAGTGGCGATATAAAATGGCCGCCAGTGGGAAGATGTGCGCAGGCGCAAGGGGACACGTGATACGGGATGAAATCGGAGAAAAAACTAAACCTCGTGAGGTTACTGAGACGCTAGGATGCAAGAAATGGTCAAGGCTGATGTGACCTAATTGAACTGATAGTGTGCCGTGATGATCAGCAGAAGACCCGTGGGAAACAAGTTTAAGAGAAAGGACAATGACTGCGGAGTTCTCGAATGTATCGAAAGAAGTTACAAATGTACTGATCGAAACGGATGAAAAATGTTTTGAGCGTATGGGAAAGGAAATGGTCCAAGGACCCTTGAATCCAAGAGAACTTGATTAAAAGAATGAATAAGATGACATGCATGGACCAATGAAAGAAAAGCGTGTTATTAATGTTGCAACAGTTAGTTAGCAAAGTTAGAATTAGGGTATAAGAGGGCCTACTCTTAGTGGGAGGGGGTCAGTCGCGGTTGCAGTCACAGTCAGGAGAGGAGTTGGAGAGTCGTGTTGGTGGTTTCCAGTGCTGGGTGGTCCTGATCGATCCCTTACTGAGCGGGAGATGCTGAAAGACTGTTAGATGAGACGGGTTGCAGGTAGCTGATGCTGACGAGCTGAAGTTGCTGTTGCTGTCTTAATTTTCCAGTTGAGTATGAGAATCAGGCTATTTCTAATTCTTAACTTAGGTTAGAAATCATTAGGCTAAATTAGGAAGCTAGGCAGGTAATTAGGGTTTTGGCTTCATGACAAAAATTTCCTTTCTGCAATAAATTGATTATGCTTAATAAATATTTGAATTTAAGAATGAATAATTGAATAAAGTTTTAAATTCTTTCTCATGCTTTTAAAAATTATATAAAATTTAAGATTCTTTAAACCCAAAATGACTCAGTGGTTATTTTCCTAAATGATTGTGACGTCAGTAATTGGTTATTGTGATTCAGCTGGTCTTAATCACTATGAACTAATTTTTACATGAATGATTCATCGACAAAACAATGAGCAGGAATATCTTAAGAAATAACTAAAAGAAAGTGACAAATTAAGGTAATAAGATATCCTGGCTCTTCCAGCGGTACATAAATGGTGTTCTCCATTTAGTTCTCATGTTTCTCCTAGGAGTACAGAATTTCATAAAGGTGTAAAGGAAATCCAGGAGTGTGCGTGTGTGTTAGGCGATGTTTATGGGCCCCATCGTCATGTGGATATGAGAAATATAGTTTGCCCCTGGATGACCTATAAGTGACCTGGGAGGAGGATAGTTTTTATTGTACGCGCTGCATCAGATTTCTTGGTAGCAGAGTTATGGTTTTCTATAGATTAGTTTAGTGATTATTGTTTATTGATTATTGATTATTTTGATGACTAACACTATATGTTGAGTCGCGTTATGTTATATGTGAGTTTTCACGTTTCTGGGATGTAGGAAGTGGAACACGTGTGGCAAGAGAAGTCACATGGAATTTGGTACATGGTCTGAATTCATTTTGGTAATAACGCAGGTTGTGTTAGGTTAGGGATTTTCTGTTCGAAAGGTGTGTAATTGAGATAGCAAATCACGTTTACTTGTGAAACTTTGGCCTTAATTCTCAGGAGCCTAGTCTCCACATGTGTCTTATCCCCAGAGAAACGAGTAAATTGTTTGTTTGAAAGAAGGGTAAGGTAGAGGGAAGTGCTACTTTATCGGCGAGAGTAAATAATTCTGTGGTAGGGTAGAGGTAAGCGCTGCCTACTGGAAATACAGGATTCTTGTGTAAAAAGAACAAAGCTGTCACTTTTGTTTAGCGAATCAGACTATGGAATTGTTTAATTGTTGTAACTAACAAAGAAAACAGCGAAAAGAAAAATTGCCGATAAATTTTGTAAAGGAGGGGTAAAGAGTAGAAGTGACGTGGAAAAGTGCCGCGCTAGGATTGGATAGTGCGCTAGTCACGTGAACACAGAGTAGGAGTGACGTAGAAAAGTGCCGCGCTAGGATTGGTTGGTTCACGGACGGTGGGAATTGTTCTGATTGGTACGTTAGTGTGAGTCGCGCTGTAATTGGTCGAAGTTCCGTATACAGAACAGCGTTAGAGTAAAGAGAAAACAAATAGAAAACATGCCGTATTCACGAGTATGAAAGGGAGAGAACGTCATGGACGACTGAAATTGAAGAATTTCTTTAAGAAAGACAAAAAGGTTGAGACTAGAGAGGGACAAGTAATTCCTCCGCCGAAATCAGCAGCTTCACATATGATGCTGAAATATGGATATCATACGTGCATATGGTTGGAAAATTGGGCAAAATATACGAAGAATGATGGTGCTTTAGCTTTCCCTGAGAATGGTTCATTTAGTGTAGCGGTTTTGCGAAATTTGCGAGAAAAATGTGTAAGTTGGAACCTAGACCTAGACCAACACAGTTTGAGGCTTTGACAGAATGGGAAGATGAGATGTATGAACGAGAGAGATTCAGAGGAATGAGAGATCATGAGTTTATGCCTGGAAGATTGTGGGGAGTAAATCATGAGGACAGAATAAAACGATGGAGATGTGCTAACATGACAGGAGGTTTGTTTCCAGCTTTTACAGTTGAGGAAGGGACTAAGAAAAAGCGGACTGAGAAAAAGAAACATATAGAGAGAAAAGTATATGTATGAGAGCGAAACGGATGACGAGTTGCTGGAAGATATTTTAAATAGAAATCCACCTCCGTATCAGCAGAGTTCTACAGTGGTGACACCAAATGCGCCGCTAATAGAGACTATGCAAAATAAAAGCCCGGAAAAGAGAATTGAAGTAAATAGGTCACAAGAACAAATGAGAACTTCTCAAAATGAAGGAATAGAAAGTGACAATGCAAGCGAATTGGCAAGGACAACAAAAGAACTAACTGAGAAGATTAGAGAATTAACGAAAAATATGGAAGCAGTTACTGTGCCTGTAACAATAGGTCCAGTAATACCCGTTTTTGAGAATCAGAAAATTGATGAACGATCTTTGGTGATTCCGATGAGTTCACAATTTGAGAGAGAAAAAGAAAGGATGGAACAAAGTGCAAGTACAAGTAATTTGGCTAGTACTTACAGACCAAGTCCACCTACAAATTTGACAGTAAATGAGTGCAATGGTAGGAAAATGCATATGGTAACAGAATCTGCAACAGAAACCCCTGAAAAGAGTGGTAATTGGATAGAACTAAATAATACACCCATAGGTCCGACTCCTGATGAGTTAAATGAGTGGATGAAAGCATTTAAAATAAAAGAAACAGAAGAAAAACCATTAGATGTAATCAGATTAAAAATAGATATGGAAGAATTAATTCTAGGAACGATTGGTACGGAAAAGATAAAAAATTATCAGGATGATGAAATAATGTTTCTATGCAAAAGTATTACATGGAGGGCAAAGAATTTACATGACAAACTAGAAGAAGTGGCCAGTGAGATTGGAATAGACTTTACAAAAGTGAAAACGTTGCAGAAACCATACAGAGTAGATTTTTGTGAAAAGGATATTGAAAATTTGAACACGGCAGGAAGGCTGACACAGATAAAGGAGTTAATTGTGTTGTTGAGAAAATGGGGTGATGTGGACAGATGGAAGGTTAGATGGACAAAGAAGAATGAGAAAACTACAGACAAAGGTTCATTGGCTTTTATGATATCTGAAAAAGAATCTGTTGTCAAAGAATACCCCATGAGAGAAACTCCAGGTGGTAGTTATGTGCATGTTCCCTGGACTAGGCAGGACATACTGTCATTTACCAATGACTTTCCAAAGTTAAGAGAGAAGCCAGTTGAGTGGTACCGACAAGTAGAGAGGTTTGTAAAAGTCTCAAAAGTGTTGTGGATAGATTTGGATGGATTGTTTGACATAGTGGTACCAACGGATTTGTGGTCAGAATGTAAGATTACAGTTGACTGGCCAACTACAGAATATCCAAGAGATCCTAAAACAGGAGCTCCAGGTCCTGATGTGATGAAGAAGTACGATAAGGTGATTACCTTTTTGAAGAATAAGATTCCTCCTAAAGAGACAGATTGGGTAAAAATTGATAGAACTACACAGGAAAGTAAGGAGTCTGTACATGCATATTATGAGCGATTGTTATTGGTTTTCAAGCAGTATAGTGGTTATGAAGAATTGAGTGAAAAAGACATGAGTCATTTTGTATACCGATTTGTGTTTGGCCTGAAACAAGAAATAAGTGATATGATTAAGCATAACATGATAAACTGGCAGAATGGAAGTGTAGATGAGGTACTGAGGTATGCTAAGTATTGTAGTGATGAAATAGAGAGTAAACAGCGTAAGTTGAAAGAGAAGGCAATGTGGGCACAAGTGAAGGTGGCAGAAAAACAAGAAGCTCAATTGGACAATAATAATGGAAACGAATCAGGACAGAATAAAATGCGACCAAACATAGGTAAAGGAAAGGGTCAAGTGAGTCTAGAAGAGGCAAAGAAGAAATGGCCATGTCATAATTGCGGAAAATTAGGGCATTGGAGAAACGAGTGTAAGTTCCCACCTAAACCTAATCCGGAACATCAATCATTAACTCCACAGGTGCAGAATGAGGTAGTTGTTCAACAAAGTCAGGTGCCACAACCACCACTTCCCAACACTGTTAACCAGCAAAGATACAGTACAGAAACAGGATTCTACGGAGGAGAGCAGGTAACACAGTTGCCGCGAGCAGCTAACATTTCTCAGTATTTGTTGCGTCAGAGTGAGGATGACCCGGATGAAAGATTCTGCGGTGCGCAGGAGAGGGGAAAGAGTGCGTGCTTGGCGCAACTCTAGAGGTAGATCAATCTGGTCCCTTTGTGGATGGAGAAGTGAATGGTGCAAACGTAACATTCCTTGTCGATACTGGAGCTACCCGTTCTACTGTTAGATCAGTGGAAATTCCAAACCTTCCTCTCTCAGGTGAATACATCCAAGTGGTAGGAGTAGCCAATCAGCAGATTAAAACCCCACTTACTGAATTGGTGGAAGTAAAAATTGGTTCTTTTAGCAAAATGCATAAATTTGTAGTGTGCGATTGTAGTCCTGTAAATCTTTTAGGTCGTGACCTTTTATGCAAGATGAATTGCACAATTTATTGTACGCCAGATGGGATTGGTTTTCAGACTTCAGATGAAGATGTTTTGTATAAAGTAACTTTGATTAATCAAGAACCTAAAACGAATGGTTTGTTTCCTGCATTTGATGCAGAAAAACTTCCAGAAGAACTAAAAAGTGCAGTAAAAGAAAGTGTGTGGGATTTTACAGGAGAAGACATTGGATTAATGAGAGAAGTTGATCCCGTAAAAGTGACAGTGAAAGCAGGGACAACTTACCCGAATACGCCACAGTACAAATTAACTCCAGAAATAATTGAAGGAATAACTCCTGTGATAAATAAGATGATTGAACAGGGAATTCTAAAAGAAATCATGAGCAGTCCATGTAATTCACCTATTATGGGACTGAAAAAGCCAAATGGAACATATAGAATAGTACAGGATTTGAGGAAGATCAACAAAATAGTTGTACCATGTTGTCCAATAGTGCCCAACCCTGCAGTAATTCTATATCAAATTCCACATGAAGCTGAGTGGTACACTGTGATAGATTTGTGTCACGCATTTTTCTCTATTCCTTTGCATCCAGATAGCCAGCCATTATTTGCGTTCCGGTTCGGAGAGCGTATTTTGGCATGGTGCCGAAATCCTCAGGGGTATACAGAAAGCCCCTCAATCTTTAATCAGATTCTAAAGAAATCTCTGGAAGATTTGAAGATGCCAGAAAAATCAGTGATGGTGCAGTATATTGATGACCTATTGGTGGCATCGAAAACCAAAGAAGCATGTGTAAGTGACACAATTGCTTTACTGAACCATTTAGAGAAAAGAGGACATAA
Organism: Calotriton arnoldi; assembly: GCA_963921515.1. Taxonomy (NCBI): domain Eukaryota; kingdom Metazoa; phylum Chordata; class Amphibia; order Caudata; family Salamandridae; genus Calotriton; species Calotriton arnoldi. Next base: position 979,495 of record CAWUFW010001440.1, read on the forward strand.
AGTGTCTCCTTCAAAATTACAGTTTTGTCAGAAAGAAGTCCAGTATTTAGGGCATAAAATTGAGAAAGGAGTGCGAAAAATAGCGACAGAAAGAGTAAGAATGATTCAAGGAATGAGAGCACCAATGACTCAGAGACAGGTAAGAATGTTTTTGGGAATGGTTGGATATTGTCGACAATGGATAAGTGGTTTCTCTTTGATTGCAAAACCCTTACAAAAATTGACCAAGAAAGATGTAAAAGACCCTTTTGAGTTAAACAAAGAAGAAATGAAATCTTTCAAAGAATTGAAAAAGAAACTGTGTGAGGCCCCTGCTTTAGGCATGCCTGATTATGAAAAGGATTTTGAATTGTACTGCAGCGAAAGAGATGGATGTGCATTTTCAGTACTGGTACAAAAACACGGCACAATGAAAAGACCAATCGCTTATTTTTCAGCTGTTTTAGATCCTATAGCAAAAGCATTGCCTGGATGTCTGAAAGCAGTTGCTGCTACTTGTGTAAGTCTGGAACAAAGTGAAGGTATAGTGATGGGGTATCCACTGAGAGTATATGTTCCCCATTCAGTAGAAATTCTTTTGACAAGAACAAAAACACAGTACATGACACATAGTCGGCTGACTAAGTATGAAAAAGTCATCTTGAGCGCTGAAAATGTGACCATAGATAGATGCATGAATGTAAATCCTTCTACATCATTGCCAGATGAAGAAAATATAATTGAACAGGACCGAAGTAGATCATGATTGTCTGAACGTGCTGGAATATTGCACGAAACCAAGAGCTGACATAAAAGATGAACCGTTAAAGGAATCTGATTATGTCATGTTTGTGGATGGCTCATGCTTGCAGAACAAAAGAAGGAGTTTTAAGCGCAGCTTACGCAGTATGCACAGTGGCAACTGTGATGGAAGCGTCGTGTCTGAAAGGAGTTAGGTCTGCACAAGTTGCGGAACTGATTGCTTTGATTCAAGCATGTAAATTGGGGAAAAATGTACGAGTCACGATTGTGACCGATAGCCAATATGCTTTCGGCATCGTACATGATTTTGGTCAGATTTGGTCACAAAGAGGATTTTTGACATCTGCAGGAACACCTATCAGAAATGGAGATTATGTTAAAAAACTGCTTGAGGCGATACAGTTGCCTAAACAAATAGCTGTAGTGAAGTGCAAAGCGCATAAGAAAAACGAAGATTACATAGCGGTCGGCAATAATTATGCTGATGAAATCGCTAAATATTGTGCAGAGAACATGGCGTCCATGAACAAAAAAAGAGAAAGGGAGCATGTCTCTTGTCCTTTGCTTTTCACTAATACTGTCGAGACATGGGATGAAGTAAGGCAGTTACAAGAAACTGCAAGAGATGAGGAAAAAGATTACTGGATAAAAGCAGGATGTAGAAGACAGGAAAATAATGGTGTGTGGGTATACAGAGATGAAAGACCAGTTATGCCTGATAGCATGATTGCAGACATGGCACGGATGTACCATGGACAAGCTCATATTGGGAGAGATGCAATGATCAGACTTTTAGACAAACCTGGTATAACCCAAAATTCAGAGCCATTGCTGAAAGTCTTTGTCAAAGATGTCTTATTTGTCAACAGTTTAACCCAGGAAGAAAGACAGTAGTGAGTCTAGGAACAATAGGACGAGAAGGAGGTCCATTCACTAGAATGCAGTTAGACTTTATCGAGATGCCCCCTAGTAACAGACTAAGATATGTTCTAGTGGTCGTCTGTTTGTTCTCTCGTTGGGTGGAGGCATACCCCACAAGAAGGAATGATGGAACAACAGTGGCAAAACTTATGCTGCGAGAGTTCATTCCAAGGTATGGTTTTCCAGTCACGGTTGAGACAGATAGAGGAACACATTTTCAAAATGAGTTGATCCAATTGATTTGTGAAGCATTGAGTATTAAACAAAAACTACATTGTGCTTACAGACCAGAGGCTTCTGGGGTAGTAGAGCAGATTAATGGAACAATTAAAAACAGATTGGGAAAAATGTGTCAAGCTACAGGACTCAAATGGCCGGATGCACTGCCCCTTGTCCTGATGACCATCAGAAGCATCCCTGAAAAGAAAACTGGACTCAGTCCTCATGAGATGATCATGGGATGAGCAATGAGACAAGCACACGTACCTGTCAACAAGTTATTAACTATAACTGATGATCTAGTACTGGATTATTGCAAGGGACTGGCTGATGTGGTGCGTTCTGTGTTTCATCAGGTTGGACCGGATGCGACCACTCTTGAAAGAAAACCAGCCCACGACTTGAATCCAGGAGACTGGGTCCGCATAAAAGTCCACAGGAGAAGAAACTGTCTAGTTCCTCATTGGGACGAGCCACAACAGGTAATCCTGGTGACAACGACTGCCGTCAAGTGTGCAGGAGTGAAAAACTGGGTTCATACCAGCCACACAATCAGAGTTCCAGAACCTACAGATCGACATGTGAGTCGGCGTCTGGAAGTGTGGGATAAAAGTTTAACGGCTGGGACAACAAAGATAAGAGAAAGGGTGCCAGAACTTGAAGATCGACCTGAAAGTCGACATCTGGAAACCCCAACTGCAAGTACTTCTAGAGAAGAAGAGGAAGAAGAAGAAGAAAGAAATTCAGAAATTCCAGAACTTGAAGATCGACCTGTAAGTCAACATCTGGAAATATCTGACACAACTTCAGAATCTGATGATTCAGTTGAAAACCGTAGAAGAATTCCTAAGGAAAACTTGGGGTTATAAACCAATTAGAGAAGAAACTGAGCAAGAAATTGAGTTAGATGAACAACCAAGTACAAGTTATGGTGGAAATCCTTCAGAAACAATATTAATAGACGAAGTAGGGAAAGAAGTACACAAAAGTTAGAAAATCGAGAAGAACCCCGAGGAGCAATAGGGACAGATAGAGAAACAGAAGAACAGGGAAATTTAGAAGTAGAAAGGGAGAAAAACACCAAATCGGAAGAACACCGAGGAGGGACAGTAATAAGGGAAAACAAGAAGGAGAAGACAGATCCACCAGTAGGAGATGACGAGATCATAAGTTTCAAAATAAGAGACAATAGTGAAACAGTTGAAACAGAAACAGAAGAAAGTGGAGAAGAGGAAAAAGCAAAAACTGAATCAAGAAAAAGAAATTGGAAATCAGAAAGAGAAGAAAGAGAAGGTGAAGGCAAAAGGCCAAGAAAAGGAGATAATTGGCCCAACAGCTATATAAGAAAATTGAGATATAGAATAATAAGAGCGGGAGACGAGGTGCTGAACAAGTAAATGAAGTAACAAGTCAAAAGGGACAAGAAAAACCAAGTGGAAAAAGATTACAAAAGTCCAAAAGGACAAAGAAAGTGAATGCAAAGTATAAGTCACCTGAGTGGCTGTATATTGCACTAACAGATTACAAAGAAGAAGAAGAGAACACTCACGAGAACCAGAGACTGAGAAGTCGGATGGGAAAAGGTGAGATGCAACAAACTTGAAGTGAAGACTTATAGTGCTTCTGCCGGAAATGACAATTTTACTTGATGTGACAAATCACCGGATGTGACAACGAAAGAATTCTGGAGAGAATTAAAGAAAGTACCAAGCATAGACTTTTTGAGAGCAGAGTGGCATCTAAGTCATTTCTGAGGTGTAGTGACACAATTTTCTGAAACTTAACAAATAGAAAAAAGAAAAATGGAAAATAATAGGGATGGAAGAGATAAATGTGAGTTTATAAAAAGATGGTGCAAAATGTGCTGCTTTTGTACAGGGTTATTGATGACCATATGGATAGTTTTAGCAATCACAATTCCTATTAGTATAGCTGTGATAGAAGCAAAAAATGATACTAAACCAGAAAAAGAAACTAATATTAAAGAACCAGTTATCTTAAGAAGTAGTGCAGAGTTGCATAAGGATAAGTCAGTAACAGATTTTTCTAAGAATGTTTTTACAAAATTGTTGTATGAATATGTAGAGACAATGGATGTGAGAGATTGTTATGTTTGTATGCAGTTGCCTGCATCAGTGTCAGAAGGTGTGACTTATCATCACCTACCTCTAACTTATGGAATAACATGTAGTATAATAGCAACTTTATTTTATAAAACAGGTAGATTAGAATCTTATTATACTGACATAGATAAGATTTTTGCAAACATTCCAGTAGTACCAGAACTTAACAAAGTAAAACCAGCAAAAGTTTTAGGGAATTTTTTTAGAACATAGAAAATTAACGTTAGAAGAAATAATTAGTAACAACCTTACCTGTGAGTTAAAGAAAGAAGAAAAAGTATTTTTAGAAATGGTTGAAGAAAGAAGAATGAAATTTCAAAAAGAAGCAATAAAAGAGGAAGGAAAACGCTTATGGACGTTTGAGGAAGGAAATCATGAAGGGAAAAGATAAATGCAGCAATGACATTAGATTGCCGCAAACAGGAAAGTTGTGTATTAGGAGAAATAAGACAGTCTATGACAATTACTTTGTAGGTTCCAGTATCTGCCATGACAATTATCAAATTCTGGGAGGTTGGGGATTCAAAGGTGGAAAAGATCCAATATTTCCAGGTATCTATTATATTTGTGGGAATAGAGCTTATTACAGGTTACCGGACCATTGGTATGGAACTTGCTATGTAGGCCTGGTCTTTCCAAAAAAATTCATATGGACAGAGAAGAAAAGGGAACATACAAGATGATTAATAGATTTACACGTAGAAAGAGGGAAAGTTTTTCAGAAATTGTAGGTGATATTTTTGGAGCATTGATACCAGCAGTGGGAATATCTTTGAATGCATTTAAAATTCGGAAGTTATCCACAGTAGTAGATCGTTTGTCTACAGATACTGCGGGAGGGTTCTTAATGGTAAATACCGAAATGGTTGCCATGAGAGCTATGGTGATGCAAAATCGGCTTGCCCTTGATATTCTTTTGGCAAAAGAGGGTGGAGTCTGTGGAATGTTGAAAGTCCAACATTGTTGTACTTACATTCCTGATAAAAGTGAAAATATACAGAAGTATATTACAAATATTACAAATTTGCACAAAGAACTAGTTCCACTGGAGGTTGAAAGTGTTTTGGGAAAACTTGGTAGAGGGTTTTCTTCAGTAGCAAATTGGTTGACCAGAATGAGTAGACTAATGATAGGGAAAGTTATAATAATAGCAACTGTAGTAATACTGTTAGCCATGGTATTGAAAATCGTAATAACATGTATAAAAAGAAAAGTAAGACAAAATAAGATAAAAAGAAATAACAGAATAATGAAAGAGAGAGAGAGAGAAATGGGTGAAATTGAGTTGGAGAAAATGAAAGAAAGCATGTATAAGGAGACTAAAAGGCAAGATGAAGAAGAAACAGATCTGTAGATAACAGAAAGCAAAGGATGAAAGACATGCTGCCTGAAAAGAAGTATGACTTGGGTTTTATGTGGTGATTTATAAATCACCAAAGGGGGGAGTTGATGGAGCAGGAAAAATAAAAAAAATTTAACCCCTAACAAATTTTATAATTAATTAAATAAAATGTTCGTTTAAATGTATTAATCAACACTGTATGTGTGGGAATGGTAACACGCCAATGTGTGTGCTAAATAATCTATTAATGGATGTCCGTGTGTCTAATTATAACGTAAAAATAAATGCGTACTAATTAAAAATAAATGCATGTTTGTGCTTCATAGAAATAAAACGTGTCGTTGCAAAAACAATAGTGATGGTAAGTAAGGAACAGCTTAAATGTTGCTTTCTGCTAGGTAATAACTAAATTGGGGTACGTAGATGACGGGAGGGAAACGAAAGGGCTATTTTTCTCTATTTTAATTATGTTTTGTTTGCCTCAAATTAGTGCTTCTAAAGTATAACCGAGTGGCGATATAAAATGGCCGCCAGTGGGAAGATGTGCGCAGGCGCAAGGGGACACGTGATACGGGATGAAATCGGAGAAAAAACTAAACCTCGTGAGGTTACTGAGACGCTAGGATGCAAGAAATGGTCAAGGCTGATGTGACCTAATTGAACTGATAGTGTGCCGTGATGATCAGCAGAAGACCCGTGGGAAACAAGTTTAAGAGAAAGGACAATGACTGCGGAGTTCTCGAATGTATCGAAAGAAGTTACAAATGTACTGATCGAAACGGATGAAAAATGTTTTGAGCGTATGGGAAAGGAAATGGTCCAAGGACCCTTGAATCCAAGAGAACTTGATTAAAAGAATGAATAAGATGACATGCATGGACCAATGAAAGAAAAGCGTGTTATTAATGTTGCAACAGTTAGTTAGCAAAGTTAGAATTAGGGTATAAGAGGGCCTACTCTTAGTGGGAGGGGGTCAGTCGCGGTTGCAGTCACAGTCAGGAGAGGAGTTGGAGAGTCGTGTTGGTGGTTTCCAGTGCTGGGTGGTCCTGATCGATCCCTTACTGAGCGGGAGATGCTGAAAGACTGTTAGATGAGACGGGTTGCAGGTAGCTGATGCTGACGAGCTAAAGTTGCTGTTGCTGTCTTAATTTTCCAGTTGAGTATGAGAATCAGGCTATTTCTAATTCTTAACTTAGGTTAGAAATCATTAGGCTAAATTAGGAAGCTAGGCAGGTAATTAGGGTTTTGGCTTCATGACAAAAATTTCCTTTCTGCAATAAATTGATTATGCTTAATAAATATTTGAATTTAAGAATGAATAATTGAATAAAGTTTTAAATTCTTTCTCATGCTTTTAAAAATTATATAAAATTTAAGATTCTTTAAACCCAAAATGACTCAGTGGTTATTTTCCTAAATGATTGTGACGTCAGTAATTGGTTATTGTGATTCAGCTGGTCTTAATCACTATGAACTAATTTTTACATGAATGATTCATCGACAAAACAATGAGCAGGAATATCTTAAGAAATAACTAAAAGAAAGTGACAAATTAAGGTAATAAGATATCCTGGCTCTTCCAGCGGTACATAAATGGTGTTCTCCATTTAGTTCTCATGTTTCTCCTAGGAGTACAGAATTTCATAAAGGTGTAAAGGAAATCCAGGAGTGTGCGTGTGTGTTAGGCGATGTTTATGGGCCCCATCGTCATGTGGATATGAGAAATATAGTTTGCCCCTGGATGACCTATAAGTGACCTGGGAGGAGGATAGTTTTTATTGTACGCGCTGCATCACAGGTTAAAAATGTCTGTTTTCTGCAGCGTCCAAAAATCAGAACCTTGGTCTTATCCTGATTAATTTTGAGGGAGTTGGCTTTGTTATAATCGTCGAGCTTGCTCAGGGCGCGATGGAGACCAGATTTGGCATGGTCCATTATGAACATGTCGTCAGCGTATTGTAGAATATGCAGTTTCCAGTGGCCCAATTGTGGAGGAAGCAGGCTACTGTGCTCCAAGGATCTCACGCAAACAAGGCAGAAATAGCACATTTTCTTGATTTGGAATTGCATTTGTATAGTGCTTACTAACCATGTGATGGGTAATAAGTGCCCAATAAATGCTAAAAATGTAAATAAAGAAATGTTTTTTAAATGCAGTGACCAGACTTCTCTGCCAATAGCATCTTTCATGGGGGGGGGGGGGTTCAAAGGCATGAGGGCACTTTGCATGAGCACCAGCTTAAATAACACAAAATCATATTTATTTTTTATTTATTTTAGGCACAAGGAGATTAAGGGATTTCATTTCACCCCATTTTTTCGAAATTTGCCTCACTCATACTAACTCCATCTCACATTTAGCCCTAGATTAATGAACATTTTGTGCTGGGTTTGTTCTGAAAAGGAACGCAAACATGCACAAAGTGTATTTTTCATTTACTTTCCAGTACAAACCCTGTTTTGTTCTGGAAAGTTGCCTGAAAGTAACACAACTCTGTGTCAAGGGGGTGTTCTATGGTTGGTACATTGGCGTTCCCACGCAACCACCCATGGTTTTTGATGCAAACTCCCGTCTACTAACAACCATGCATAGGGTTTTGCACCAAAAAATATTCGCCATTTGAAAACAGGCGTTAAAAAGGAGAAATGCTTTTATTGCTCATAACTTTTCCCACTTTGTATGTGCACTACACTGTACAGCAGTCATCCGGAGAAGGAAAAGTTTTAAAGTTAGACTAAGCATATTCATGCTGAAAGGGCACCCTTCCAGTACAAGACCTATGGTAAGACTCGAACAGACATCTTTGCACTATGGTGCAAAGGTGTCTGTGTGGTGCTTGGCAGCCTAATTGTGCGGTAGCGATACGGAGAGGGCAAGATAGCACCATATCTTTGTAGATATGACGCTTGCTGGCTCTCTCACGCAACGCAGCAACTTTGGGCGCTGTTCTGCCTTGGGTGAAAGTTTTGATAACCTGGGCCTTAGTCTCTTTCCCCTCACTCACATTCTCTCACTTGCTCATTCTCATTCATACTTATTCCCACTCACTGTTACTCCTACACAAACGTACTGATGCGCACTGGTTCTGAGCTCACTTGATAACACACTTACCACACTACGAGGCAGGGTGGATGCTGGAAGGTGAAGGTGACCGCGGACACATACATTCTGCTGGACATGGTGTGTGTACATGTGGGTGCTCTTCAGGTGGATGCAGCGGTCAGTACCTTCTAAACCAGGTATCGAATGAGTCACAAACAGACTGATTATACTAGTGATTGCTGCAATATGTTTATCTATTGCCTTGTTGTATTTCTACATGGTTGGGTGTTTACATGACATACGTTTTATATGGTATGTGTAGTTTATGTATGTGCATATGATTTGTCAGTCAGTCAATAGAACTTTATTTCGGCCGCTAGGACCATAAAAGCACACAAAAATAATACAATATATACAATTTACAACGGCATACCATAGGGCATCCATAAGTAAGCAACACAGATCAAAAATAAGTATGTTAATCTTTCGGAGATCATAAATCGCATAGAACATCTCGTCTGGGCATCTCCAGGCATAAAAGTTGACAATATACTTATTGCAAAGAAACCGCCGCTTTTTTCCCCATAAGGTGCAGGGCGATGAAGTGCGTGTGCTTGATCAGATAAACAGTGTTAGCCACAGAGTTAATGCATTCAAACAGAATGTTATAAAAAAAAAACACATAAAAATACACTTCCCTTCCCACCTTTAAAAATTATTAAAATAGTCCTATAGAACTGGTTATATACAAAATATTAAAAGGTCAAAACCTCAAATATCAAATGTGATAGTAAAATGGAGGGGTGCATGTTCTGAGAGTTATTGCAAACTGTTGCTGAGCACTGGTTAGCCTATGAACTATTTAACTCTTTTTTAAAATAGCTCTACGAGTATGCCACATGGAGTGCAGAAAACGTGAAATGGAGAACACAATGGGCATTTGGGTATCATACTTGAATAATCTAAAAGCCTCGGAGCAGTGTCTGAGGCCCAGATTCTTGCACAGTTGCACCAGCCAGCAGGATCTTGGCCTCCTATAGGCAGGGCAGAGGAAAAGTACATGCATTTCAGTTTCCTCCACTTAGTGGTGAACGATCGGAGCGGAAGTGCCCCGTGCCTGAACTGGAGGAATAGCTTCTTTGCAAGAAGCGGCTGGATGTCATCTAGCGCCGATTCTAGCCTGTATTGCAGTTTTACTTCCATGAACCCCTGTGTTAGGCGCCCTGGGGAGATCCTCCATAACTGAGTCAGTTTTAGTTCTCTGTGATTCTCGATTAATACCTTTCTAGGGGTCGCAATGCTGGATCCTTCAACAGAACTCCACAGGTTTGCCCTCCCCAAAGCCTGGCATGTATTCCTTATGTGCACCAGCCAGGGCAGTTTTCCCGCACCTTGTAGGCTCATAACTTCTCTCAGCTCGTCCCTGTAAGGGGCAAGCTCGGGGGTGCTCCACAGTCGCCGCCAAAATAGGAGAGGTCTTAGCGCTATTTCATCCGCAATGGGGCTAATCCTGAGGTCCATTCTGAGGGGAGCTAAAGGGGAGCTAGCGGGGAGACGCAGGAGTTGCCTAGCACAGGAGTTCTCTGTGAGCGATAGGGGGGTGGAGAAACAGTGACCCCGTAGTTCAGCACCGTACAGAGTAGCACCCCTGGCCTGTACCTTATAAAGTTCAGCTGCAGGGCCTATTATTTTATGGGTGCACTCGTTGTACGCCTTAATAATGCCCCCCGAGGACTGAACCAGTTTTAGGCTGGCTTTCTTTATTTGAACCCCCCAGTCCATTTTCTCGGTTAGTGTGATCCCAGGTACTCAAAGATCGACACCCTCTCTAGGGCCCTTCCATCTAAGCGGGGGTTTGGGCGGGTGCTGTTTTTTGCGTTGAACACCATATATTTGGTTTTCTGAAGGTTAATCTCCAAACCCCTGTTTTTGCAAAAGACACTGAATGCATCAAGGGCCCTTTGCATGCCCATGGGAGACCTAGAGAGCAAGAGGGTGTCGTCTGCGAACATCAGGGCGGGTATCTTTCGGTTCGCTAACCTAGGGGCATCAATGTCTTATGCTGCCAACAAAAACTCTATTAGACCATTTATAAAAAGGGAAAAGAGAGTCGGAGCCAGGACGCAGCCTTGACGTACACCTTTCTCTACTGGAAAGGGGGCTGAGAGCTCTCCATTTTTTCCATATCTTATTTGAGCAAAATTGCCTTGGTGGAGGCGTTTCATCTCGTGGCAAAGGTAATCTGGGGCCCCTAATTCCAATAATATTCCCCACAGTTTATCCCTCGGAACTAAATCAAAAGCGGATTTAAGGTCCACAAATGTAAGATAGAGGCTGCCACCCTCTATAGTCACAGTTTTCCAGTATAGGAGCTGTAATCTAAAAATTTGATCAATGGTAGAGATTTTGGCCCTAAACCCAGCTTGGAGGGGTGTGAGTACATTGCACTCTTCTATCCAGGTCTGTAATCGGCCCAGAAGTGCACGTGCATACATTTTCTGACTTACGTCTAATAGGCTAATAGGACGATAATTAGCAGGTCTAAGCGGGGAGCCCTTTTTGTATATTGGGATGATTTCCGCCCCGGCCCAGGTTGAGGGGATCGCCATACCCTGAAGGATGGCATTGAACAGAGACCATAAGTAAGGAGCCCAAACAGAGGGTTCAGAGCAAAAAAGGTCGCCAGGTATCTTGTTCAGCCCAGGTGCCTTTGCTGGTAAAATCATACCCAGTGCTTCCATGATCTCCTTTAGGGAGAACAGGGGCGTATTTCGTTGGGGTGGCTCCAGGTAGGCAGGGGTTGTTGTCGCCAGCCCAGCTTCCTTCTCAGTCATTTCATATAAAGATTTAAAGTGGGCTCTCCAAACTTCCTCCCCTATGTTTGGTGATATAGCAGATTTACCTTCAATCGATCCTGTATTATGCCCGCATACCATGATTTTCCAGCGTAATTCTAAGGTTAATCCATTTTTCACACTCCCAACTGGTTTTAGCCTTGGCTATGGTCATTTTATACATTGCCCTGGTTTCCTTAATTTGCAGTCTGTTGGTTGTTTTAATGGCAAATAGAAGCGCTGACTTAGCTGTTTTACAATGTTCATTGTACCATGGATGTTGTGGTTTTCTATTCAACTTAGACTTTCTATTGATAAAAAAGAAGGAAGCCAGAGTGGATAGCATATCTTGATGGTTCTTGGAGAGTGCGATCTGGGAGGTGGAAGTACCAGTCATCGCAGAATGTTGGTGTGCCACGGTAAGTAGGGGAATAATTTGCTGGTATAAGGAGGCGAGCTTAACCTGTGATTGAAAAAGTTCCCCCCAACGTACTCTCCTACCTCCATTGGCCTGAGTAAGGCTAGGAACAGATTGTAAAGGATCACCGGAAGCGCGACTATCATGTGGTGGAATTACATCCAATACAAGGGCATTATGATCACTCTTATGGCGAGGAATGATCTTAAAGTCTAGAACCTTATGCCACGATTTGATGTCCACTAGGATATAGTCTATGATTGATGACTGCCCCGGTCTATTAAAAGTTTGCTTCCCAGGGCTGTCCGATGCTAAACGGCCATTACATGCCCTTAATGAAGAACTTAGTGTAAGTGCATGCATCTGTAAGGCCAATGGGGTCCAGGCCCGTGTGCGCGGAATATTAGGCTCTGGAATGGCCCAGACTGAGTCCTCCTCATTTCAAATACTTATGGGGAGACCATTCAGAGGTTCAAACTGGCAGTTGAAATCCCCTCCTAGGATTACCCAGAAATTTTCCGGAATTGTTAAAAGAAAATTGGATAGTAATTCAAGAGTATTGGAGGTTTGACCATAGCAAACCGTGTATGAGTAGACATTAATCAGAGCAATTCTGACTTTTGGGGTGAAGGTTAAAAAAATACAAAAAATATCGCGAGATTGCGTCTCTATCAGGTTGACCTTACAGCCAAGGTGGACGCCAACCCAAATACTTAAACCCCCAAAAGGCCTACCCCTATCCCCCTGGTCAGCTGGAATGCTATATGACGCATAGCCCACTCTATGTGTTGCCGCCCTGGCCCAGGTCTCCTGGAACATGCATATCTCGTGTTGGTCTATAAATAACCCCCAGTCTGGAATATCCAGTTTGGGGGTGAGTCCTGCTATGTTCCAGGATAATAATTGCAGACCTACTAGGCATATTTCATCGGGTGAGTGGGTGGGGAGTGAAGAACTGGCCCTTAAATGGGCCCCTTGCGAGTTGTTTGTCCCCATCCTCACCAACGCCCTTTGGTTATTACCCAAATTGCAAGTACTAGCTACAGCTGGAATATACTTTGAAATGGGGGGTAAGATGGAATGAGTTAGCTGTAAGTTGTGTTGGGATTGATCGGGCGATAGATGGCCCATAGATGTCAGTTCTAAATTCTTGCTAATTACAACGCTCACGCTCCCCCCACACCCCTTCTCTAGATCTCCTTCATGCTTCCTAGGACCACCCTGATGTAAAAAGACATCCTGGTGCGGTGATTTCAGTCTATTCTCTATTTGACAACTGGGACTTAGATGTAAGAGCCCAGTATGAATTAGTCAGTCGATTGAGTCTAGAGGGCTATATCTATTTGTAACGGGGATGTTGTAAAGGGGTGTATCCAGATTCTGTCTGGGGGGGGGCCTATTCTGTTTACTCGTCCCCAAGTCAATGCCCATCCTTCTCATGTTATATGGATTTAGGCCTGGGGGAAAGAAGTATCCCAGAGGGAGGGCAACTATACCTCCATTCTCCCTCTGGTAGCCACACTCTAGGAGGGTTTGCACAGTACAAGGGTCTCTAAAATGTATCACTATGCAGTCTCCAGGAATATCTTAAGTCTCCAGCCCACCCAACTTACTCTACGTGTAAAAATAAGTTCATTTGCATCTTTGTGAGAGAATTGCTTATATTTTGCCAACCAGAAAATACATTTATTTTTAAGTTCAAAATGAGTCTCCCTACACCCCTTGGTCAATTCTGGTACTCCTGCTAGCACAGTAACATATGGGGTTGAGGCCGGGGGGAGGTTTATACATGGAAGAGCAATCTCTTCTACGAGAGATTTTTCAAAGGTTGCTAACCTTTCCCTGACCCCAGGAGTTGGACCTGGTTGCCAGGAAGCAGGTCCTATTGCTCCAACCAGAGTGGGCTTGGAAATGCTCTCTGGGGCATTCTCTTGGGGGGTCTCCTGCGGGTGGTTTCTTGTGACAGGTCTCTGGGGCTGTGGAATTCTCTGTTGGGGATCTGCCGCATCCTGGTTGGTTGTGTTGGGCCTGGTAGGGCTAATCTGGGAATTAGGGGCTGAAGTGGCTTGCTTGGTGGAGTGGAGTGCTAATTGCAAGACTACTGATTTAATTGTCTCCACCCCCTTATAAGTTAGCTCTGCCTTGCCCACCCAATGATCAACCAATATTGTCAATTTATCAACCCGGTCCATTAGAATATTCAATTCATCCTTTCCGATGGACCTAAGTTGAGTCTGTAGGTCGATCACTAGGTTGGTCACCCAGGGAGGTTGCTCGTGGATAACCTGCGGTGCATCCCCTGATCCAACTGCCCCGTATTACTGTTCATTGCTCTGTTCGCTATTTGCTTTTTCCGCTTTGGGCCGGAGGTAGTCCCTTTTCTTTTGCCGATGCTCTCCAGGGGTGTCTCAGTATTAGGTGCTGCGCTTGTCTTTGCGCGTGTCCTTGGGAGTTCTGGTGTTGTATCCAATGTTAGCGGTATAGGAAAAGAGGGGCTACCAAGATCCTGGGTGATAGTGCATGGGGCTATGACTGGGGTTAATGAAAGACGCCTTTCCGTCCACTCGATTTCCGTGGCTACAGCTCCAATTGCCCTTTTTAACACTTTATCTATTGAGGTAGGTTGAGAAGGGGGTACAGATTGAGGAGCGGCAATAGTTCTTGGTTTGCCCATGGCTGCTTAAGAGGTCGATCAGAGTTTGTTGGAGAAAGTAAAGAGATTAGCCTAGTTGCTGCTTCCAGAAGGTTGATAAGTTTGTAACTAATGGTGATGAAGAGAATGTTGGCCATGAGGGGAAAGCTCCCCTTTGCTTTTAGTAATGACAGACACACAGAACAGATGGAAGCCACTAACCTCAGGTAGACAGTCCGATATGGTAGGTAGCGCGGCTGCTCCGTTGTCAAAACCAAGAGGGGTGGCCCAGCCCAGTCTCATCCGGGCTCTGACAGGCACGGACGAGCCCGCGCTTGGCCCGGGCTTAGCCCGGGAACGCCCACGCATGTCCCGCGCTGCAGGAGTGCAGCGGCCCTCTTATGCGCCTCCAGGCGCGAAAACAGGATCGTGGGCGGCCCTCAAGCCGCGGGTGGTGCTGGGCGCTGGAATTGCGGGCCCCTCAGGAAGAAGCTGGCGTCCCGCGCTGCGGGAGTGCAGCGGCCCTCTTATGCGCCTCCAGGCGCGAAAACAGGATCGTGGGCGGCCCTCAAGCCGCGGGTGGTGCTGGGCGCTGGAATTGCGGGCCCCTCAGGAAGAAGCTGGCGTCCCGCGCTGCAGGAGTGCAGCGGCCCTCTTATGCGCCTCCAGGTGCAAAAACGGGATCGTGGGCGGCCCTCCTGCCGCGGGTGGTGCTGGGTGCTGTAATTGCGGGCCCCTCAGGAAGAAGCTGGCATAAACCATAGCAATTCTTTACAGTATTAAATGTTCAGCTGTAGTAGGTATATAAACAGGTCTCTCTGGGACGTTCTCATTGTAATTACAGGTAACAGAATGTGCTTATTCGTCGCACTGCTTGACAGTAAAGCGGTCTCAACAAGCACTGGGCTTCATTTTCACTGTTATCTATGTCATCTCTTAACTACCTCTAGAAAGACTGTGTAAGCTACATTTCTTAGGACCAGAATTTAGAAGTGTTTATTTTCAACAGGTTTACATCCAAAAATTGTATGCAAAAATTCTCCACCTGTTATTTTCCTTAAAGTCCTGCATTATAAAATGACATTCTATCAAACTTTTGTTATTGTTACTTCCATATCCTTTTTATTTTAAAGTGTATCACTGTTTTCCTTCTTCTTTCTACCTGCCTCTTCTGTATTCAAGTTACTTTAAATCTCATGCCTATGTGACTTAAGCTTTTATGGAAACCATAACTATCTTATTAATTCAAGCAAGCAATTACTTCTCACATAGCCACCTGCAATGACCACACCTGTGTCAATAATGTACCACAAAAAAACTGTGTGAATGCATGGAATGAGCATACAAAACGAACCAAAAAACGAATGGACCGACCACTAACTTTGGGCTCCTGGATAGCGTGCTACTTGCTGTAAAGTGCTTTGATGCCTCATCAGGGGTATTACGTGCTATATAAATGCAATTTAAACACACTCACTAACTCTGGGCCCTGGTGCAACTGCACCTGCTGCACGATTGATAGCTACACCCACAGCTCACTTTCCCTCCCTCTTACAACCTCCAATCACTTGTTTCTAACACACTCATTCTCCTTCACTCTCTCCCTCTTCCCTTAGAGGCTCTAGAAATGCCGTCATCAACATGGGAATACACTGTGGACAACTATACAAGTAGGCCTGCAAGGGCTCCAGGAGCACATCTATGTCTGGCGGCGCAACCGATGGAAGTGTCAGACACAGGTCCAACACGCATCCAAATCCTCAGAAGAGGCAGAGGAACACAGGCAGGACACAGTCTAGCCAGACCGGTCTAAAAGACAGGAACCAATGCTCACTCAGCTCTCGAAGCCGAGGCATACCCAGATAGAACACCATATACTCATGACAACGTCATTCCAGCAGTGTTCTCTCCATGTCTTGAGGGATTGAGACGTCCATTGCGAATCAATAGGATTAAAATTAGGATGCCCGCCACTTATAGCAGGACCAGAGGAAGCCCTCCAAAAACACTTCCCAGCACGGAGTGTATGAAAGCTGGAATTACTCCAAAGATGGTCTGAAAGGTGGTTAATAGACCTGATCCAAGACGCTTAAATAAGTGTATGTTCCCCTTCGTATCAGACATGTTAAACATACGATGAACCATTTCTCCGAAATGCATCGGGAAGTTCGTACGGACCAGGGCTTGTATCTCTTCTGAAGACCTTGCAACCTGAAGATCAAAAGTCTCTCGGGCTTAAGTTAAGGCCACATTTTGTTGAAACAACATGGCTTTCAGTCTGCTCAGCGAATCAAACCTTGTACTGGAAACATTCAATGAAGGCCACAGTGGTGCCTCCCAAACTAAGCGAGCTGGGGGAAACAATACTTGCTTACAACAAACAACCCTGAGGTTTACTGTGACTAGATATGCGATGCCTGGCGCCATCCCGCAAAAGCCTTGATCATTCAGCATTAAATAACTCCCATTCGAGAATGACTCGAAAACTGGATGAATCACAGCAGCTGGGGAGCCTTTCAAGTAGCAAGATAAGTTTGCTATCGAAGCATTACACGCTCCGTGAAGCGAGACCTCCTTACACACTCAAGACCCACTTAAAGCCTTCTCACAGTCTGTACCACTTAAGAAAACTTCAGTGTCCTTATTTCTACACGTATATCTGTACGGCAGCTCCCAGGTTTCCTGTATGTACCCTCCACCCAGCGCTTCATACCTGCCTGCTTGGATGTATCTAAGGCAGTATTGGAACTGGAATGTCATGATTGGCAGTGTGATATAGCCATGAATTAACCATTCCGTAGACGGTGACTCTGCTACTGTAAAAGGTAACTTCTCTAATTTTTCAATGAGCAGTATGGTGTACTTTGCATCCCTGCGTGCCATGGTCAATTGTCTGTTGGTCAGGTTATAAACTGAAAACAGATTTGAGCCGTTAATGTACCGCCATGGCACATGGCCAGAACGCAGTGATTGTAGCCATGTGCCATGAAGCAAAATGGAGCGCAATTGAGATTGCCCATGTTGTAGAATAGACAAATCTTGTTCCATTATGGCAATTGCTGAGGACACAATGTTGCCCAGTGAATAAATACGTGAAGAAAGTGTGGTCATGCCATTGTCAACGACAGCTAAGGCCTTTTCTAAATTAATTCTATCAATCTCACGTAATCTCTCAGCAGCATCCTTTTGGGAGACCTTCCACAGTTCATTGTAGATGGCCTAAATCTCTGTAGTTTTCCCTCTCATTCCCGGTGACTATCAGTTTTCCCTGTATGTTAAGCAGTGCACCCCCAGCCACCATTTTGTGTTAACAAGCCAGTGAAACCAGCCCCTCCCCCACCCCTCAGGAACAGGGATATTCTACATCAGAGGGTGGAGAAGTGTGGCTCAATGGTTAGAGCGGCAGACCCTGATGCAGAGATCTGGCCCGGGACCAGGGTTCAATTCCCGCCTCGGCGGGTCTTGGGCTCAATTTCCTCGGACCTGATAATTCTCGCCTCGGTGCCTATTCTAATCATGGGTCCCACTCTGCAACTCTGGGCAATAGCTTGCTTAATCTCCACAACGGCCCCAACAGCGCTGGGATGCCTGGCTTCACCCTGGGGGTGCCCAGGAGTGGACATTTCACAGGGAAAAGCCAGGAAGGGTTCCACAGCGGTATGCGTACAGCGCCAGGACACCCCTTTGGGGGTATAAGTGCGCTTTACAAGTACAAATTTCATTTCATTTCATTTTCATTTCTGAGGCAGCAGTGATCTTCTGTGTGCTGTTTAAACTGTGTTTAATAGGGACTGTGCACTTCGTTTTTTGGCCAGGAGAGGGAGTAAAGTTTTATACAAACACTATTGTCAGAGGACAAGTTAGGCCCTTACCTGCAGAAGTCCAAAGTGTGGATTGAGCCTGTCTGTCTCCTAGGAGATTCTGAACAAGAGAAGCAGCTCCCAACTCCCTGGCCAGCAAACCTTGTCTTAGGTCGCTGGGACCTTATATAGTCTGCTAGTGGTTGGTACATGTGTAGACTGATTGGTGGTTGTATCTGATGTTTCTATTGGATTAGGGTTAGTGTCCTCATTGGTTGGGTATTTGAGGGTTCTGATTGGTTTCTGGGTCTGTGATTCAATCAATGTAGGGTTGGGACTAGGGCTAGGGTTAGTATTTCTATTGGAAGTAGGGACTAGGGCTTCCTGTGTTATTGGTTGTTGGGAGTAGGGTGGGACTAGGGCTAGGGTTAGGTCTTTAATTGGAAATAGCGATTAGGGCTTCTGGTATGATTTGTTGCTGGACTAGGTGTGGGACTAAGAGTAGGGTTAGGCTTTCTATTGGAAGTAGGGACTAGGGCTTCCTGTGCCATTGGTTGCTTGGACTTGGGTTGGGACTACTGGTAGGGCTAGGGCCTCTATTGGACGTAGAGATCAGGGTTTTTGAAAGTAATTGGGTGCTTGGACTAGGGCTGAGATTGGCTGTAAGGTCCTGGTCTCCTATTGGTTCTAGATTTTAGGGCTAGTGTTGTGACTGGATAGGGTTAGGGCTAGGGTTCCCATTGGCTGAAGGGGTCACCTAATTACTAGGGCTATAAAAGGCTGAGGCTTAGGGCGTCTCAGCCCGGGCGTCGAGACTAAGGGCAGAGAGGACAAGGGCAATTACCTGTTTGAGCCTGTTCGAGACTGGACGGGAGTAGGGCCAGAAATGCTGCCCATGTTCACATTCAGTAAGAGCCACCCCACACCATCCACAAACATAGTAACACATTCACACCAAATGTACACCACACACAACCCTATGCACGGACCAATGTACCACCATGCACTACAAACCCAACCAAACCACATCTATACACCCTTCTATCCCAACTACCACACATACCCACTATCACCTACAAACAGTACACAACTCTATCCTATACCACTAACCAATCCACTCATCACTAACACAACCCCATTCAACACCATAATTAACTACATCCCATCCAGACACACACTCCCAGCTCTAATTACACCTAACAGACCACCTTTTATCACTAACAAACATATATTTATCCTTCCATCATTTGTCCAACCAACACCCTCCTCTCCCTACTATCATAATAACACTAACACACAACACACACACTGCACACCACCACACTTTTTAACTCTTGCAACAAACTAGTCTAAGACAAACACTCTTACCTCTACTTCATTCCCTCCTACACACAACATACACTCTACTCATAAACACATCACCACCCCCTCTACCCTACAACCTCCTCTCACAAACAATACTATACAACCAAATCCATTGCATGAAACAAATACACCAGCACCACTTTTCACTACTCCTCAAAAACAAAACATATCACACACACCAGCACAACAAGATCTTCAAAGCGCAACACCTCAAAATACTTACCATCACAAAATACAAACATACACCCACCTTTCAAACCACACAAAGGAACAAACTCCAATGCCAAGCTTTCTCTCTTCCACCACACCTAACACAGATACAGCAGCACAGCAACTCTCTTCTAACTGCCTCTCATCCATTGGACAATTTAGAACCTTACTACATGACCCACATGCTGCACCTCCACCCCTGACTCATACACCTTCCGCCATAAACACACGCAAACAACATATGCAACGTGCCACACCTCACAACTTTGCTTGCCCATGTCTACTGCACAACAATGTTACACCACAAAAACAACACAGCACACCAACTCACTCTCAAACACCATCTCCACCACATACACATGCAGACCCATCAAAATGCCTTCTTAGCATGCTGGATGAGGAACATGATACAGAACAGGTACACGATTGCTATCCTAATACAGCTAATGCCAGCACTAAAAACACACCTGCTACAAAACCACACAATACTGATCACTCTTCTACAAAACAAAGTCTCACTATCACTAAAGGCCATTCTCTAAACTGTCTACTAATAAATGCTCGATCCATCTCTAAAAACAAACATCACATCTACGACCTTCTCACAGATGCAAAACCAGACATACTATTCATAACTGAATCATGGTTGGGAGATGATATGGCTCCAGTCCTGCATGAAACCATTCCTCTAGGCTATCAAACAATCACCCAAAATCGTATAGGCAAAAAGGAGGTGGTCTAGCTGTTGTGTTCAGGCAAACATTACATATCACTAAAGTTGATGACATCTCCATAAAGAATTGTGAGGCTCTTCTAACAAGATGCAATACTACACCGTCTTCATCCTGTAACTTCCTGCTCCTTTACAGACCTCCACCTAGCAAGGCGACATTCCCAGACGCACTTCTAGACACAGTTTCAAACCTGATAACAATACACTCCAACTTATGCATTCTGGGTGACCTCAACATTTGGTTTGACAAACCCAATATGACCCATCCAAAAACAATAATCACTGGCCTAGACACACTGAACCTGCATCAGATTGTCCACAAACCCACACACATCGCTGGACATATCCTAGATGTCATTTTTGCTAATACTGAACTAGTTACCTTTCAAACTATAACTCCAGTCACATGGTCAGACCACCACTTGCTTGCTTTCCAACATAAAACAACACTAAGGGACTCACCTAAAACTAGCTTACATCGATCCACCTATCGGCCGTGGAACAAACTCAATTTGGAACACTTAGAAACACAACTAACATCAAGTACAAATCTGGAAACAATAACTTCTGTTCAAAATCTATATGAGTGGCTACAGGAAGCTTTTGACATCCTGATACCACTCAAAACCACACAACAGCACAAAAGAAAACAAGCATTGGCATAGCCAATAGGTCTCGCCTTTGGGACCTTATAAGTGCTTAGCTATGCAGCATATAATCCTGGGTGGTGTGCCGCCAGGGATTGAATAGCTATACAATTACTATTTTTGCCATTCACAAAGCCAGTTTAGAAAGTAGGATTTTCCTTGCAACACCCTTCAAGAAGCACATCTTTATGGAAAGGGAACAATAGGTTTTATAGATTTTGTAGAACACGGCCCAGAATTTGGTTTTTTAGACCTCCTGGCACTAAGGACTTAGTCAATGTGCTGTTCTGAGTTAAAGAACGGCTTGGACTGTAACCACCCCACAACCGACTAAGCAATATTTGAGAAATCTCAGGGATATAAAGTGGAACCCAAGAATGCTACAGAAACATTTTAAAGATTTGTTTTTAAAATAATAATCCTATCCTAGTGCACACGATAGGACTGCAATGTGAACAGATGGAATATTCTGTCATATTGGCAGTATATTTAATAGCATTCCCACTTTCATGTCCTTTCATACTAAGCCAATCTTAGTTTCAAAGGAAGGCCTAATTGGAGCTTCAGATGGTTCACACCCACATACCTGTTTGAACTATGTAAGTCTTTATTCAGTTAAGTAGTGAGGCCTGCTCTTCTCGTCTGCGCTCACAGCTGGGCTTATAAACTCAGCAAGTGAAGTCTGTTATTCTTCAGAAAGGACCGGTGATGCGTTTCAGCAGGGCCTGTCTCGTTTGTGTCGCTTGGTACAGAGTCCCCACTCTAACCCTTCCTACTTTGTGATAAGATTGTGTAACATTATTTAGTAATAAACAATTAGCAGAAAAAAAGTTTAGTGCTTTTACTTATTTTCATTCTGCCAGACGGTTTGTTTCACATTTGTAAAAAAAAAAAAATTCTTATTCACTTTCCACGGAACTTCGTTCAAAATGTAAAAATAGCAAGCTTTGATTAATTACTGTGAATATATCCGAGCAGGTTTGATCATTACGTTGCAAAGAAAAAGTGACGTAAGACAAATGCGCATTTCTTATTAATCTCCCATTTTAAATGATTGCCAAGGGGGATACCTAGAGGAGAACAAAGCACAATTAACAGAACAGGGGGGGCTGTGGGATACAGTGCACTGCTTTCGTGGCCCACACACAACCTAAACACAGTCAACTGCTTAGGAGCGACTCTTGCAAGGACAAAACTATAGAAACACACCATCCTGGAAAAGACAAATACCCTTAGGGAATGGAATAGTAAGTAACTTGTGAAATGTAAACAGGAACAACATTGCCGTTCCCAGGAAGAGAGGGCAGTATCCGTTTTGCTGGCTGTCACGAGTGGCGGGGCACAAGGGTGGGAGCACTGGGAGGGGGATGACATTTACAGATGGGACACTGGTCCAACCAGCACCGCATCACAACTCCGCCCACCAAAGCAACTGCTGGAGACTGGAAGCCCTCTAGGAGTGATATATTTTATTTTCAGTTTAATTAGCTCGGGATACAAATATCTTGCGGTGTTTACATTGGAATAATAGAATCAGAAGTTTAAACAAGCGCTCGCGCTCACAAGTGGGAGGGGAGGGGTGGGGGAGTGCGGCCGAGAGCAGGGAGGCGCAGCGTTTCCCTTGCGGGAGCGAGCGCGATAATTGGTACCAGATGGCGCCGCTCGCTCCCGCAAGGGAATCGCCAAACGTGCACGCGTTGCCATTGAAAGCAATGCAACGCGTGCACGTTTTTAGGGCAAAAACTGAATTGATTCCAAGAGGTCTTTCCTATGCAGCGCATGCGCGCTGCGTAGGCGAGACCTAAAAAGCGCCTTGGAGAAACATAGAAATAAAAGACATAAAACAACAAATTAGAAAGCTGCAACGTACCTGGCTCAAAACAAACGCCAAACAAGACAAACTTCACCTACAAAAAATTAACAGATTATATGTCAGCTATCAAAAAAGCTAAGAAAAGGTACTATTCAGACAGAATTCCGAATGCTAAATGTGCAAATAAAGAATTCTATAAAATACTCAATGAATTTCGCAAACCAAATTGCCTAGAAGGAACTCATCTTGCTACTCAAGATTTCACAGACAAACTGGCAAATCATTACGCAGACAAAGCAGACACATTGGACTCGTACTTAAAACAGAAACAAAGCACCAGCACTAACCCCTGTACAAAACAACAATCCAAGAATACTCTAACCCAGCCTCTCCGTTCCTTCCAACACATCTCACACAATGAATTTATGGACCTGGTCAAAGCAAGCAGGCCTGCCGGCAGCCCTTCTGACCCCTGTCCACCACAAACTTTCAAGACAATTCTTTTAACAACCTCTGCTGCCACTCCAGTAAGAAGAATCATCAACGATTCCTTAACTACCGGAATATTTCCATAAGAACTCAAAAAAGTCATACATACGCCCTTTACTGAAGAAAACAAACTTGGACCCGCTGAACCCTGACAACTACAGACCCATTACAAATGGACCTTTCCTGGGCAAACTGATAGAAAGAGCAGCGTTCGCCCAGATGTCACAATTCATTGAAGAGAATGCCATACTCTCAGACTTCCAAACAGGATTCCATCCGGGAAGAGGCACTGAATCTGCCCTCCTTGCCATCTGGGATGACCTGAAGAATACAGTTGACCGCAGCGGGGTTGCTGCGCTACTCCTCTTGGACCTCTCAGCTGCCTTTGACACGGTTGACCATGACACTCTGAAACAAAGACTCTATGAAGCCGGCATAGAGGGAACTGCTCTAGACAGGATTGCGTCCTACCTTCGAAACAGAACTAATGTCATCCATACCTCACCTTTCTCGTCCAAACCATACTCCACAAAAGCAGGGGTCCCTCAAGGTTCTATCATCTCGCCCGTGCTTTTCAACATCTACATGAAGTAATTACCGGTACTGATCAATCAATTTCACCTCACGTGCTATAACTATGCAGATGACACGCAAATACTCCTTCAACTGGAATGCCCCAAAGACATTGAAAAATCCCCAATTTTCAGTTGTCTCAGGGCTGTGGATCAGTGGATGACTTGGAGCCATCTCAAATTGAATGCTTCAAAAACAGAAATACTCACATGTGGCGATTGGAAACATTACGACCCGCTTGCCGCCTGGCCTGATGAACTGGGATCCCCACCTAAAGTATCGAAGGAAGTAAGAAACCTCGGAATGACCATGGACTCCAAGCTGTCGATGAATGCCCAAGTGGACAAACTAGCAAGATCAAGCTTTGGCACTATAAAAACGCTGCGCCAAATTTTCCCTCATTTGGGATTTCCACACAAGGTCCAAGCTACCATCTCCCTTGTTCTGTCCAAACTCGATTACGCCAATAGCCTCTACCACGGATCACCTTTAACGACCATGAAAAGACTACAACGGATTCGGAACTCGGTTGCCAGAATACTCTTGGATATCAAACCGCGAGACCACATTTCACCTGCCTTGAAAGCCCTGCATTGGTTACCGGTTGCCAGAAGATCCATGTTCAAGCAAATTTGTATCACCCACAAAGCAATACATGGAATGGGACCACTCTTCATCAGGAATAAAATCACCAAACATATTCAACAAAGGAACCTACGCTCTAAAGGGGCATCTCGCCTCAAAATCCCAAGATACAAGAAAAAAACCATGGGTGGCACATCCTTCTCTGTTCAAGCAGCCAAACTATGGAACTCTTTACCCTCCAACATAAGATCCACTGACAACCACCTTATCTTCCGAAAACTACTCAAGAATTGGCTCTTCACCACATAAGCACCATACGCAAACAGAAATTTATAGCATATTCCTCTGTATATAAGCATTTATTTTCACTACAGATATGTACCTATCTTTGTGTATTGCTTTGTATAAACATGTAGAATAATTATGTTGTTGTAAATAAGTAAATAAATAAAAATCATCTTTGGACTACATCTACTTACTTGCATTGTGCATCTATGTACCTTCCATGTACTTGGATCTGTGTCTCTGTTATTTTTCTCCTGAAAAAGCATATCCAATGCACTACCCTATTTCTCATCTTATACCTCTATCAAGATCTTTAATCTATATATACTTACCTCCTTTATGCATCTATATACTTTCAATGTACTTATGGATCTATATATTTATCACTTTCTTCTAATTTAGCATTTCAATTGCACTACCCTATTTTCTCAGCCTATACTTCTCTCAATATATCTTCTAGCCCAACCTTCTGACTCATCTCAAACTTCTTTCTACTACTCTTTCCAATGCACTACCCTATCTCTCACCCTATACATCTATCAATATATCCTCTACATCCACTCTCTCATTTATCCCAAACCCCATACCACTACTATGATCCCCAAAATAACCCTTTCTAGACTCTCTCCTACTCCACCCCTCCTTGCATCATCTGACACCTCTTTTTACTATACCGATCCCCCAAAACAAACCTTTCTAAACTCTTCCCTCTGACTCTTCCCCTCAAAAACCCCTTTTTACTCATCCAAAAGCCCCCTCCTACTGCTATGACCTCAAAAAAAAGAGAAAAAAACAAACAAATCTCACTCTTCTGTCCCTCCACTATCCTTTTCAATCAAAATAACAGACTAACATGTTCACTTCTCAAATTCCATATCCCACTATACTAATTCACCACTAATCCTTTATGGGTTCCAGAGTAGCGTGCTACTCGCCAATAAAGCGTTTCAACACCCATCAGGGTTACCAGCGCTATATAAATGCAAACCTTTTTCCCTTTTCTACCCCTCCCCAACCCTTCTCAATCCAAAAAACTGACTAACATATCCACCACTCAAATTACTTTCATGTTTCGCCATACTAATTCAACAGTAATCCTTATGGGTTCCAGAGTAGCGTGCTACTCGCCAATAAAGCGCTTCAAAACCCCATCAAGGGGTAGCAAGTGCTATATAAATACAAACCTCTTTCCCTCTTCTATCCTGCCGCCTACCCTTCTCTATCCAAATAACTGAATAACATATCCACCACTCAAATTACTTCATACTTCACTATACTAATTTTCAACACTAATCCTTTATGGGTTCCGGTGTAGCGTCCTACTCGCCAGAAAAGCGCTTCAACACCCATCAGGGGTAACAGGTGCTACATGAATGCAAACCTTTCTTCCCTTTTATCCCTCCGCTACCCTTCTCACTCCAAATAACTGACTAATATCCACCACTCAAATTACTTTCATATTTCACCATACTAATTCAGCACTAATCCTTTATGGGTTTCCGGAGTAGCGTGCTTCAACACCCCATCAGGGGTAACAAGCGCTATATAAATACAAACCTTTTTTTTTCCTCTTCTATCCTTCTGCTATCCTTCCGAATCCGAATAACTGACTAACCTATCCACCACTTAAAATTTACTTGCATGTTTCACTATACTAATTCAACACTAATCCTCTATGGGTCCCAGAGTAGCGTGCTACTCGCCAAAAAAGCGCTTCGACGCCTCGTCAGGGCTAGTAAGCGCTATATAAAAGCAATTACAATACAATACAATATATGAAGTGTTTTTTACTCAGTTTCTTGGGACCTAGCAAGAAATTCCTAAGATCCATGTTGTCTGACAGAAGGGACAAGTGTTGTTTCACCTGTAAAAGTGTTGAGGTTTTCAGACATTCTAAGCATATCTTCCCAACATTATAAGAAGTCACTACCCCATGGTCGTCTTTGTGTACATAGCGTGGGTCGGGCCTATGAATACTAAACCCGCTGGTGGTACCCTTGAATCTTTATTGACACCTATTCGTGTTGATATGCCAAACCAACCAACCCTTCCAATTGGGAGCTGATGAATTGTATGTACCATTCTGTGTCATTGCACCCAGCATCTCCTCACTTATCAGTGTGTCATTCGATATACCTTCAATAGGTGTGGGCAAGGGGATGCGTGGTGTTTTCAGGTCTTTTATTTTTGCAAACCCGTAGCAGGTAGTCTGTTGCACTGTTCTGTTCAGGAATATTATCTGCAATGGTATGAGGCAAGCTCTAAATAAAGCCTCTGTTCCCTGAACCTGCCATTCTTTTGTCCCCCAGATAGATTTTGTGTCTATTGTGTCCCTCCAATAGTCGAAACCTTGTATAGACAGTTGGGAGATAAAAGGTGCTGAATATATAAGCTTGGTGTTTGTTAGCATCATTTTCTTTGCAGTTGCATTCGTTTGCGTAAGCTTATAATAGTATGACGCTGGGTCTGATGTATTGAACCCTGTAAAGTATGCACATTTTTGTGCGAATGTGACAGAACTACCTTTCGGTTGTGTCGGGCAATGTTCCCAAGTGTTAACAGTGCATGGGACACTTGCTTTGTGCAAAAAGTGATGACCATAATGTTGGAACATACTGTCGAAGTCAGGTGTATCTTCATACAATTCCCTGTAAGAAAATGCAGCAGATTGTTCGAAATCTGAGAGCATAGTGTTTACAGTCTCAATGTCCCAATCATCAGAGAGTGTACTCAGGGTAAGGAAATCATTCATTGAAATTTTAAATACATGTGGACTTCTAAATGTTCAGTAGGACCAAATACATCATAGGAAACCCTATCCCAAACTATACCATCAGGTACTGGAACTGCTGCAATGTTCACTAGGGACAGGTCTCTTTGTTAACAGTGTGATGACGTATGAGGTTTCAAGACCAAGTTCACAGGTTGTACTGCAGCCGTGTGGGAGATAATGTCCATTGAGTAGTAGGAAAAAGACAGTTACTGTGCCAATCCAAATTAACAGGAACAGGATCCCTAATGCAAACCAAAGATGCAACCGAGGGGACACAAAGTAAGTCTTTTTCAGCCGGAGACAGAATTGTCGAAGTTGTTCTGTCTTGGAAATGGGTGGCGTTTGCTCAGGTTCACTTGGATCTGAAGAAAAGTCATCGAAGTTGATGAAGTAGCCAGACGCAGTTTGATCTATCTTCAGTAGCTCCGCAGGGTTTGTAGAACTGGCAGGTGTCTCTTGTGAAGGATCATTGATGTAGATGTCATTATTGGGCCGAATTGCAATTTGCGTTTCAGTAGCATTTGTATGTTGTTCAATTTCAATAGGTGTAATTCGTACTCCGTTATTTGATACTCCTGCATTTTGCAAAAGGAGTCTTGAAACATTATTAGTCTTTCCATCTGAACTTCCTGTATAGTAGCAAGAGGAGATCTGTGGCTACTCAGGATTCCACGTGGCCTACTGTTGAGAATCGGCCACATAGTGTGGTTTGATCAGATCAATGGAGACGAATCTTCTTTCTTTTTGCCAGGCAAGAGGCGGAAGAAGTACTGTTCGTGTTCCTTGAACTGCCAGGACAGGTACAGGTGTTCTGTAGGATGGCCCAAACTCCTTCTTGTTCACAATCTTTTCTCTGACCAGATCCCTAATCTTCGGGACTCAGGCACGCCTTGCCGGAACCGGTTTCACTTCCCCAGTGGTGGTGCGTTTTACTTGGACGTTGCTTTGTAATGCCCGGAATTCATTGAGTTCCTGTAAAACAGCCAAACGATCATTCAATTCAAATGATTTTATATCTGCCACGGTGCTGGCACAATCGAGGTCAGGTACCCACATTCTTTTTTTTGGTCCTCATATGTGACAAAAAGAACAAAAAATGTATGATCAGATATCGAAGTCATAGACCCTCAGCCTGCTGGGAATCAACTCCTCCTGATATACCTTCTTTCAATCCAATTTTTAGAGGTTGTGGGATCACCCCACCCTACCTCTCCTTGGATGAGTGTGTCTTAATCCTTGCACCATTAGACTTCCTCTCTCCGAGCATAATTTGAAAAATAAGAGAAAAAAAGCTCCCAAACATTAACCCTCTTTTTAGATCCATTTATACAATCTAATCTAGCAATACGCTTTACTGACATTAGCCAGCTCAAAAAGGATGGTGCAGTCTTGGAGACCCAGTTAAAGCAGATTTACCTACGAGCTATTATTGTTATTAAGATAAGGAGTAATTGTTCTTGCTGTTTCCTTCGCTTCCCATTAAATCCAGCTCCGTCCGTAACCCCCAAAAAAATCAAAGGCAGGCTTACCTCTATTCCCTTTTTTGTAACTGCTGTCAAAACCTTACCCACATCTTGCCAGTAGGCTTGGACTCCAGGACATTCCCAAAACATGTGTACATCATCTGCTCTCTCCAAATCACATTTCGGGCAACACTTGATTTCTCTCTCCCAATTTGGATAGTTTCTTAGGGGACCAGTAAGCCCTAAATAGAGTGAACAGATAATTTCTTCTTAAAGGTGCATATCTAACAAATGACTAAAGTGTAGCCATAGATACTTGCCAGAGGGATGTTAAATCTGCTGCTGGTAGATCTTCTTTCCACTTTTCTTCTGGCAGTGTGTTGGGACCGTCTCTTCTTCTTGCACCAACATCCAGTACCATTTGGCCACCTCTGTTTTTTTGCGGGTTGCTTCTACAGATTACTTCCTCTCAGTCTGTTATACGCCCCACGTTTGTTTGCTCTCAAGTTTTAGGTTATCCAGGTTCAAATATGTGCAACTAGTAATAGTTGCAAATATTTGAACCTGGATAACCTATTATTTGTTTTTTTTCTTAGATAGAACCATGATATTAAGGTGTCCTCATCCGTAATCTGACCCCATGTCTCTATTCCCTTGTTCATTAATGGGATAGCTAACAAATCTTGAAGACAGAGTGGAGTACCGGGGGAATTCCAAATTGTGGCCATTTGACTGTAATATGGCTTTCCTAGAATTCTCCTAATCTGGATCCATAGTTTACATGCTGTTGTTAGCACTCTTAATCGTACCTTTTTGAAGTATTTAGGATGCCCAAATTTAAAGAGGAAATAATGTCCTTGATCTGCCAGATCTTTTGTTAAAGCGCTGTAGCCGGGATGGAGCTGTTGGTAGTTCTTCATTAGCAGTAGTCTAAAAAATGTTAATTGAAAGGCCCAACAGTACAGCTGGAAGTCTGGAAGGGCTAACCCTCCGTCAAGTTTTTTCTTGCGTAATTTTTTCCAGGCGATTCTTACGACTTTATTAGCTCATATAAAACTGCTCACTTCCCCTTGTATCTTCTTGAGCCACTTAGTCTCGAAGTGTAGGGGTAATGCGTTAAATAGAAAAGTGAACTTTGGTAAGATCATCATTTTGACCAAGTTTGTTCTACCTATAATGGATAGGGGGAGATGAGACCATAGCTTTAATAGCCTCTTAGTTTCTCTCATGAGTCTTGTGCCGTTTACTTGAGCCATATCTTCTAGTTTTTTGACCACTTGAACTCCTAGATACCTGATTTCCTTTTTTTCACTTCTTCCCAGGTTAGCATCTACCGGTATATTCCAGGAAATTACCTCTGTCTTTCCTTCATTAACCAGGTACCCTGCTACATTCCCAAAGTCTTTCAGAATGCTCAGAATGATAGGCAAGGAAGCTTTGAGATCTTTTGTGTGAATAAGCAGATCATCTGCGTATAAAGCCTCTTTCTTAATCCAATCCTGATATTGAAATGGTAAAATTCTCTGCTCACCCCTAATTCTTCTTGCCAAAGGCTCAATGTATAAATTAAATAATAGGGGGGGATAGGGGGCAACCTTGGCGGGTGCATCTACCCATGGACTAAAATCTTCGTAGAGGGGCATCTATATATATTTTTTATTGCATTTTGAAACTTATTCCCAAGTCCATCTTGTCCTATGACTGCGTATAAAAAGGCAAAATAGGGCCAGCAGCCAACAGGCTTCCTGGACAAAGTTGCGCACTACTTAATAGATATACAAACGTTTGGCTCAAATTAACAATGAATTAAATTCACATTTCTCAAAAGATTTTAATGCAATCCTTCTTGATTCCAATCATGGAATTTTGGCTTCATTTTGCTTTACATGAATATATAGCACTGTAGATATATCAGCCTTACAATATACAGCAGACAACTCCGTTGTTATGTCATACAATGATAACAAAAAATAACATCAGCCCAATGCATTTCGGGACTGGCGTCCCTTCGTCAGGGGCACATCTGTAAAAACAAAGAAATAAAAATTTACATGTACAATCATTGATCGGTAGCCCACATGACATCTTAAATTCCATTCATGGCCAATGTCCACATAACACCATCTTCCCTGTTTAAGAGGTCCCTCTCGTGCAAAAGTGTCTTAAAGTGACGAGTCGCTCAGAGATATACCAGTCCACCATGTCCCGTGTAAATAAATTAGATGACCAAATCTCAAGCCCGCTTGGACTACTACAGTACTCACATGACACAAAACTAGTTAAATCACATTTTCCATTGGTCCAACCGAACCAGTAATGCAGCGACTACTGCAGTTGGAAACAAAAGCAACATCTAGCTATCCATCTCTTGCAACTACTCTGAATACACAGACTATAATACCAGAAGCAAGTCGTATCTCCAGATGTAGAAAAACCATAAGGAAGCTCGAAACACTGGCTAAGAAGGACACGAAAGACTGGATACTGTGTACCATCAATGCAGTTTCCTTGTATACATCCATAGTCCATTCAGAGGGTCTGGAGGCCACAGAGTGGTCTTTACTCCAACAAGATTCAATTGGCACCAACAAGATCTTTCTTCTTGAATTACTACATTTTTGCCTTTACCATAGTTATTTCGAGTGGATTAATGATTTTTATCTGCAGTTGAGCGGAACTTCTATGGGGTTCGCGGGAGCCCCAACATACGCTAACACCTTCATGGCCAAATTTGAAGAGGAATATATTTTTGAGCAACCAGACTGGACGAAAGCCTTACTCTTCTTTTGCCGTTACATTGATGACATGTTTTTGATTTGGACTGGACCAGAAGTAGCTCTAGAGGAGAACATCCAACATCTTAATTCCAGAAACCCGAGGATACAATTTACCTACTGTTGTATCTACATTGTTTAGTTTTCTTTCTTACATTCTGTAACAGTTCTATTGTTTTGTTTCCACAAGAAAGGAAGATGTGTTGTATCTACATTGTTTAGTTTTCTTTCTTACATTCTGTAACAGTTCTATTGTTTTGTTTCCACAAGAAAGGAAGATGTGTTGTATCTACATTATGTACCTTACACTCTGTATCTTGTTATTGTCTCCTAGCAACATGCATGGCATTCCTTCCATGGTAACCAGTATGTAGGTTCTGAGAGCTGGGCCATGGAAAGGGAAGCTGGCAGTTGCAGGGAGAGATCGTGTTGTGGGTTGTTCCTGTGAACTTAATAAAGTTCTTTCTGAAGTAACCTTGTTTGCGCCTCTTAAAACCTACACCATCAGTAAAAGAGCGGTATCTTTCTTGGACGTTTGGATTGAGATCACTGATCATGGTTTACAAACAAGTTTGTACAAAAAACCAGCGGACAGGAAGAGTGCATTATTATTCCAGAGCTTCCATCCACCAACTTTAAAAAAAAAATGTTGTAAAATTATTTTATTTATCCAGAATCACAGTAAAGTCGCAACAACAATTACACATCGCAGATGATTATCCTCAAATATTCAACATTTTCTTTCAAGGATGAGACCTGTACATAAATATTTTCAAGCATTATTATAACAGATCATCGTGTCTGGATAGAACATCATTATCACAAGAAAATATATCTTAACAGTTAACATCTTAACAACCCCCCCCCCTTCCCCTAGAGTCGCATAAAGGAAACTCCCCCTCATACCATACATCCCCGGTCAGACTATGTCTCACTGATTATATATGTCGACTACATTCTCAGACTGCGGTTGCCCCCAGATGATGCCGCCACCCCCGAGTCAGCTCGGTCGTCTTGAGTCTCCGTCGTCTTGAGTCTCTTGCAAGGTAGGGACTTCTCTCATAGAAATTTCTGTGATCATGCTATACCAGGACCTCACATCATCTTCCAACTTTTCATCCCTCCTAACTTGTCTCATGCGGATTAGCTCCGCTGTAGCCCATTCCCACAAATCTTTAGCCCAACTCTCCACCTTGGGGTGCACCAAGCTCATCCATTTGATTGCAATTCTCAGTTTGGCTAATACCAATCCCAACTGGACGAACCTCCTTGTACATTTTTTCCCTTTAGGTCTAGGGAGGAGTCCCAGAAGTATCTCCTTTACGGAGTACAGCAGCGTCCACCCAGTGATCTTTTTAAGGCTATCTAGCACCGACCTCCAGAATACCACCAGTTCCGGACAATCCCATGTCATATGAATAAAATGGGCCTCCCCATAGCCGCACCTAGGACAGTGACCGGGGCGGCCTGGGAAAATTTTATGTAGGACTCGTGGCGTTATGTAAGTCTGATGGACTGTGTTATATTGAGTGAGCTTGAATCTGGCATGGAGCTGATTTGTATGACCTCTTCGTGCACCCTCTTCCATTCCATTTCAGTTGGAGGTTCATCAAGTATCGCGTCCCATTTAGCATGTATTAAAAGGGGGTCAGTCGTAATGTCCCCCCTGAGCGCCCTATAGATGTGGGATACCAGCCTACGCCCCCCGCCAGTGTCGTGAGAGCCTGTAATGTGGCGGATACGGGCGGCTCCTGTGGAAACAACGGCCACAACTCGCGGGCCACCGCTGAACTTTTCGCATATTGGAGGTACTGCCCCCTCCCCAACTCAAACATCATTTCCGTCTCCTCCCTGGTGAGAAACTGCTGGCCAGAATACAAATCCCCATCAGACGGCAACCTCCCTCCTTCCATTTTGTAATGGACATGGTATGACTTATTCGTTTAAACGGTACCACTGCCCACAGCGGGCCCTCCGGGGCATAAGGCACCCGCTTTACCACAAATTTGATTGCGAATTCCCACGTTATGGCCACATGTCGAACAATGTACGGGAGTTGTTCAGGCACCCTCGAACCCAACATGAGGAGATCAGGAAGAGGAGTCCCCTGATGAGTGCCCTCCAGTAATCGCTTCTCCCAATTATCGTTATCGTCCAGCCAGTGTATTGCATGTTTAAGCTGTGTTGCCATGTAATATAGGCGCAGGCGGGGAACCTCCAGTCCCCCTTGTTCCCATGTCCTCTGTAGTATGTCTAATTTAACCCTTTTCCTTTTAGATCCCCATAGTAATTCCACCAATAGGAGGTCTAATTGTCGAAAATATACCTGTGGTATGCGGTAAAGAGAGTTCTGCATGACATGCAGGCAGCGCGGAAGAATGTTTTATCAAAGAGAACTAACTCTGGAGTGGGTGCTCCTAGCGTATGTTTGTTTTGGAAAGGAAACACATTATGTTTATAGTAAGGCCCTCACTCACCAACCTGGTTGGTGACATGCTTCATCATCGGGCCCCACCCAAGGCACCGAGTGCACCTTGGGTGTGCTACGACGCCTGGATACAGCGAAGCTGGTATTGTGCCGTCAGAGTGCAGTGAAAGGAAGTGAGTGAATGTTAAAAAAGCTGTCCTGAGGGTCCCTGGGATAAAAAATGACTATTTTAATGGGTGGCCCTTGGCAGTTAATAAAAACGAAAGTCGGATATTTAAGGAGATCTTATGGTAACTCCAATATTCTAGTCGGTCAACATGTTTCAGCCATGCTCTCTTAGTGGTATGGCTTTCTTCAGGACCTATGTGTAGTGCAAAGTGAGTGGTCTAAAAACGTGTTTATAGGAAGACCATATATGTGACACACGCGCTAAGGTGTGATATGTGGTAGAGGAGAATTTCCTCTAGTGGCGCTTTCCTGTGGGGAAGGAAAAGACGAACAAACATTCAGAGAAACATGTAACATACTGGTATAGTTGTTTCAGGAGTGGAGTGTCCGTGCTCTTATGCGGTCAAAGGCACAGTGAGGACGGGGTGTGGCGTTATTAGTTATAATCGACGCCTGGTAATTTATGCGGTACCGGGTGGTAATCAAGATGCGCATAACATGGTGCATCGTGTAACTTAAAAACGAAAAGCGAAAAGAGCAAAATATCTTACTCAGACAATATCCGGAAAGTGCCCCATGAGTTCCATGTGGGGGCCCGAACTGTAGTCACACTCTATGTGACAAAGATTAAAAGAGGAGACAAAAGCGATTTAAAATTTACCCGCATGCTTGGCTGTGAGAAAATGCCAGCAGCGGGGTGGAGAGGCACTTACTTCATCAAGGTCTAGGACCCTTCTCGGTACCTGCTTCAGCCGCCATGGAGCTCCGTGGTAGAATGAGTGGAGCTGGGCGGTGGTTTAAGTACTCTGCTGGTTCCAACAGGTGTCAGCGAGTTCGGTTAATTGGGAACCGCTGTGGCTGGTTCAATGGGTTTCAGGTGCTGGTTTAGGCTGTCTTCTGATGGGTCTGCAGGAGAGAATAGGCATAGAGAAAAGACACGCCCCTGTGGGAGTGTAGACATAGAGAAAAGACACGCCCTGTGGGAGTGTCGAGTGCTTGTGCGTGCAGAAAAAATAAAATAAACTGAACTGAAGTTTAACTCATAAAAGACCCGGAGGTACTGCTAATTGCAGCAGGTGTTGTTATTCTCAATTCAAGTGTGCCTACTAATTGTGGCTTGAAAGAAATCTGAGAATGATTCGTGTTGATTGGGAACATATCACAAAGGGGAAGAAACGTAGAGTCTAGTGTAGACATACACTTGCATTCGCACTGTCGTGTGAAAAAAGATGTTGTTTTTGTTAGGTCAAGTGGTGCTCTTGACACTAAGGAGGTGATGTAATGTCTCATTTTGGGTGGCCTGTTTTGGAGTTAAAACAGGGAGTGTTGCTCACACTGAGGTAATGTCCAGGTTAGCCTTTTTGTAAGGCAGGAAGATTTTACTCATGGTGCTGTGGTTCAGGTTGGATTCAGGCTATTCCAGGGTATGTTGTCATTTAACCCTGTGACGTTCGTGGAAAGGCGATAGATCCAACGTTGCTCCTTAAGTAGCAGGATCCTGTCATTTGAAAGGGTCTGGCTGTTGATATGTTCTATTACAGTCCAGTTTAGGTCATTAGGGGTGTGGTTTGCTTGGATGAAGTGGTCTGTCAGTTTACTTATGTTTTTTCTACACCGTATGGTGCTGCGATGTTCCACAATTCGGGTTCTGACTTTGCGACTCGTCATGCCTACATAACGAAGGCCGCATGTGCAGGTGATCAGATTGATGACATAATTGGAGTTGCAGTTAGTGTGGTGAAGCTGTTGCCACGTTTTTCCTGTCTCCAGGCTCAAGTTTTTAGTTGCTTTTGTAAGATGGCAGACACTGCAGTCACCGCAGGGGTAGTGACCTATAATGCCGGGGAACCCCCACCCATTAAGTACAGTGTTAGGTGCTGGAGTTCTAGGTATAGGTGGTCTGGTGGAGATCAGGCGGTCTCGAAGGCTACCCGCTGTTTTGTATGCCAATAATGGGCATTCCCATTTCATGGTGCCGCTGTTTATTATGTGCCAGTTCTTGTTAAGTATCTTGGCTTCTTGATTTGAGCCACATTGTAGGTGGTGACGCAGGTCAAACGTGTCAAGGTGTTGTCCCGTGTGGTGTCCTCTAGGAGGACGTCCCTCTGTTGGTTACGGGCCCTCTTCTTGGTGGTATTGATTATCTTCTCCGGGTACCCGCGTGCTCGTAGTTTATCCACTAGTTCAGAAGATTGCTGTTTGTAGTCTCTAGTGAGGTTGCAATTACGGCGTATCCGTAGAAATTGGCCATATGGCAGGTTTTCTCTGAGGGGCCTCGGGTGGAAGCTGCTGAACTGCAGTAGGGAATTACGTGATGTAGGTTTGTGATATGTGGTAGTCTGTAGTTTGCCCTCTGTTGCCTCGATGTTTAGGTCCAGGAAGGCTATCTTGGAGTTGCTAGCGCTACTGGTGAACCGTAGGAAGGGATCCCACTGGTTAAGCCACGTCAGGAAATTGTCGAGGGTGTTGACCTGCCCTGTCCATATCATGAGAATATCGTCGATGTAGCGTCGCCAAAATTGGATGTTGGTGCTGTATGGGTTAGTAGCTGCCAGGATGTGTTGTTTCTCAAACTGATATACGTAGAGGCCAGCTTCGCTGGGGGCGAAAACACTGCCCATAGACGTCCCGTTCGTCTGCAAGTAGAACTCTCCTTCAAATTCGAAATAATTTTGTTTAAGTGCTAGGGTGGCGCACTGCAGAATAAATTCCCTCGGTGTCGTGTGCTCCCAGGTGGTTTCATAGAGCATATTACTGAGCATTTGTAAGGTATCGTCCTGTGGAAGGCTCGTATATAAACTCTCGATAGCCAAACCTACTAGAAGTTGGACAGTGGGGTCAAAATCAGTATCTTTGATGAGTTTCAGGAGATGTTTTGTGTCCTTTATGTAGGTGGAGGAACCTTGGACCATTGGGTTTAAGAAAAAATCACAAAACCTAGATAGCGGTTCTAGGAGGGAATTGATCCCATATACTATCGGGCGTCCAGGTGGTGGTCTTGTCTCTTTATGAATTTTAGGGACCGTATAAAAATACGGTACCTTCGCCTTCTTAGCACAGAGGTAATTAGCCTCTTGTTTGGAAATCTGGTTGTTGGTCTCCGCAGTTTCTACCAGAGAGATAATAGTGTCCTTCAGGGTGGTGGTGGGGTCTTCTGTCAGGCGTTTGTAGTTCCGAGGGTCGATTAGAAGCCTCCTACACTCAGTGGTGTAGTCTGTCTTGTTCTGAATGACTATCCCTCCACCCTTGTCAGCTGGTTTTATAACAATGAGGGGGTTTTCTTGGAGGTTACGTATGGTCTCTCTTTCTTTGGTAGTCAGGTTGTTGAAGGGCTTAGGTGGCTCAAGATTTTCAATTTGATGATAGACTGCCTACTCGAAGGTGGTAATTTCCACAGGGATGCAGGAAGGTGGTGGAAAAAATGAGGATTTAACTTTCAGTCCTGTCTCATTGGTTTGTACATTGGGTTCCGTTAGGGGTTGTCTTTCAAAAAACGCCTTTAGTTTCAGCTTACGAAAGAATTCAGCTAATTCCACATGAAGTTGGAATTTGTCCAGGCGTGTTGTCAGTACAATGGAAAGGCCTTTGTTGAGGACATCTTCCTCTGTGGGGGACAAAGAGATGTTGGATAGATTGAAGACCAGTGATTGTGCATTTTGGTTGTTACTGGTTATCTCATTCCTCTCGTTCCTGGTAAAGGTTCCTTGGTTTTGCTCCTCGTGTGGGTGCCTACTGGTCCCTCGTCGTCTGACCAATGCACCTGTTGATTGTTCCGTCTCCTTCCTCGTGCAGGGCGACCTCGTCCTAAAAAAGGCGGCCTCTGGTTGGGTTGGAAAAAGGCTTGTTGTCCGGGGGGGGGAACAACGGTGGCCATCCAAAGAAGGGATTTTGTGGGGGGTGATTGAACACAGGTGGGCCATAGTTGAGGCCCGGGTGTTGGTAATTGCCCCAGGGTTGTTGCTGCCATTTAGGTGTTCTACCCCTGCCTCTTCGTTTGTATGTGCTGCCAGATGTGGAGCCGCTTGAGTGTGAGCTGTCATCCCCACTTGTGTCAGAAGAAGTGTCTTGCCGGCTCGGAACGGTATAGTTGTCATCCGCATATGGGTACACTTTGTTGTAGGCAAATCTTTTTAGGTCTTTTGGAATTTGTTGATTTTGGCCTGGGTCAAATATTCCTTATATTCAGCTAGGTCTTTGTTTGATTCATCCAATTTTTTCTTAAAGGATGTGATTGTCGTCTTAAAGTGGCTCTCGGTGGTCTGGATGTCTATGATCATTGCATCGGAGAGGCGCTTGGCGGTTTTGATAATGAGCACCAACCAGTCCCTGGTGCAGTGCCATGCAATTTGAGCCCAGTCCCTCCTGAAGGAAGTATCCTCCAGGAAGATCCTGGGCGCATTGGTCACTAAAAGGCCCTTGGGTGCGGTGTTCGTGCGGAGATATTCGTTTAGGATCACACCGTGTAGTATGGTGCGGATCCTATTGCGTTTCTTCTCAGTAAGTTTATCCCAGTCGGTGGTCTGGGCTATTGTTTGTGATATGTTTAGGTCAGCCATTAAGGGTGGGTCTCTGAGTATTTCGCTGATGTCATCCTCTGTGAATGTTAGGCCGGGATTGTCTGCCATGATGGTAGGCGAGTGGTGTGTTATTAGAGAGGTAACTCTCACAGCTGTGCGCTGCCAATAATAGTAAAAATCAAAAGGAGAGGGAGGAAAGATATTGGAGCCAGTTCACTTCCCCTGGTATATATGTTTTATCAAAGAGAACTAACTCTGGAGTGGGTGCTCCTAGCGTATGTTTGTTTTGGAAAGGAAACACATTATGTTTATAGTAAGGCCCTCACTCACCAACCTAGTTGGTGACATGCTTCATCATCGGGCCCCACCCAAGGCACCGAGTGCACCTTGGGTGTGCTACGACGCCTGGATACAGCGGAGCTGGTATTGTGCCGTGAGAGTGCAGTGAAAGGAAGTGAGTGAATGTTAAAAAAGCTGTCCTAAGGGTCCCTGGGATAAAAAATGACTATTTTAATGGGTGGGCCCTTGGCAGTTAATAAAAACGAGAGTCGGATATTTAAGGAGATCTTATGGTAACTCCAATATCCTAGTCGGTCAACATGTTTCAGCCAAGCTCTCTTAGTGGTATGGCTTTCTTCAGGACCTATGTGTAGTGCAAAGTGAGTGGTCTAAAAACGTGTTTATTAGAAGACCATATATGTGACACACGCGCTAAGGTGTGATATGTGGTAGAGGAGAATTTCCTCTAGTGGCGCTTTCCTGTGGGGAAGGAAAAGACGAACAAACATACAGAGAAACATGTAACATACTGGTATAGTTGTTTCAAGAGCGGAGTGTCCGTGCTCTTATGCGGTCAAAGGCACAGTGAGGACGGGGTGTGGCGTAATTAGTTATAATCGACGGCTGGTAATTTATGCGGTACCGGGTGGTAATCAAGATGCGCATAACATGGTGCATCGTGTAACTTAAAACGAAAGCGAAAAGAGCAAAATATCTTACTCAGACAATATCCGGAAAGTGCCCCATGAGTTCCATGTGGGGGCCCAACCTGTAGTCACACTCTATGTGACAAAGATTAAAAGAGGAGACAAAAGCGATTTAAAATTTACCCGCATGCTTGGCTGTGAGAAAATGCCAGCAGCGGGGTGGAGAGGCAGTTTTAAAGCATACCCCCCTTAGGATATTCCCACTTACTTCATCAAGGTCTAGGACCCTTCTCGGTACCTGCTTCAGCCGCCATGGAGCTCCGTGGTAGAATGGCTGTTGATATGTTCTATTACAGTCCAGTTTAGGTCATTAGGGGTGTGGTTTGCTTGGATGAAGTGGTCTGTCAGTTTACTTATGTTTTTTCTACACCGTATGGTGCTGCGATGTTCCCCAATTCGGGTTCTGACTTTGCGACTCGTCATGCCTACATAACGAAGGCCGCTTGTGCAGGTGATCAGATAGATGACATTATTGGAGTTGCAGTTAGTGTGGTGAAGCTGATGCCAGTGTCGTGAGAGCCTGTAATGTGGTGGATATGGACAGCTCCTGTGGAAACAACGGCCACAACTCGCGGGCCACCGACGAAAGTTTCGCATATTGGAGGTACTGCCCCCTCCCCAACTCAAACATCATTTCCGTCTCCTCCCTGGTGAGAAACTGCTGGCCAGAATACAAATCCCCATCAGACGGCAACCACCCTCCTTCCATTTTGTAATGGACATGGTATGACTTATTCGTTTAAACGGTACCACTGCCCACAGCGGGGCCTCCGGGGCATAAGGCGCCCGCTTTACCACAAATTTGATTGCGAATTCCCACGTTATGGCCACATGTCGAACAATGTATGGGAGTTGTTCAGGCACCCTCGAACCCAACATGAGGAGATCAGGAAGAGGAGTCCCCTGATGAATGCCCTCCAGTAATCGTTTCTCCCAATTATCGTTATCGTCCAGCCAGTGTATTGCATGTTTAATATGTGTTGCCATGTAATATAGGCGCAGGCGGGGAACCTCCAGTCCCCCTTTTT
Source organism: Calotriton arnoldi (assembly GCA_963921515.1). Lineage (NCBI taxonomy): Eukaryota > Metazoa > Chordata > Amphibia > Caudata > Salamandridae > Calotriton > Calotriton arnoldi. The sequence continues at coordinate 1,020,405 of CAWUFW010001440.1, forward strand.
CCCATGTCCTCTGTAGTATGTCTAATTTAACCCTTTTCCTTTTAGATCCCCATAGTAATTCCACCAAGAGGAGGTCTAATTGTCGAAAATATACCTGTGGTATGCAGTAAAGAGAGTTCTGCATGACATACAGGCAGCGCGGAAGAATGACCATTTTTGTGAAGGCCACTCGACCCATCAGGGATAACGGCAAGTCACGCCAGAAAACAATTGATTTGCGAATGCCCTCCACGCACCTCCCCACATTGCGCTCCAGGTAGGCAGCCTGAGTGTGCACAAGCCTGATCCCCAGGTAGCGTGCTTCATCCCTGACCCACCGCATTCCCGCCAGGGGTAGCTCGCCCTCCTCCTTCTCCGCCAGACATCCCATGGGAAAGAGTTTAGACTTCCCCGGATTAAGGCGCAAGCCCGATATTTCTCCAAAATCAGACAGCTCCCTAAGGAGCGCAGGTACTGCCTCATCGGAATGTCGAAGATACACCAGTGTGTCATCAGCGTACATTGACACCACATGAGTGACAGCTCCCAACTGAATCTCCCATCGTTCCATCTTGTTCCTGAGGGTGATCACCAGGGGTTCCATTGCAAGGGCGAATAGGAGTGGAGATAAGGGGCAGCCCTGACGAGAACCCCTCCGGAGCTCGAAGCTATTGGACACCTGATTGCGTAGGCGAACCCGAGCCGTCGGTCTGGTGTAGAGCAGTTTCAGCCACCCTATATATTTTTCCCCCAACCACATCCTGCCAAGCACCATCCACATGTAGTCCCATTCAACCGAGTCGAAAGCCTGTTGGATATCCAGAAGACACAGGGCCCAATCTTCCTCCCGCAGGCTCGGCGCGTGCCATATGTGCGTGAGCCTACGCAGATTATGTGTGGTATTTCGCCCGGGGATAAACCTGGCCTGGTCCAGGTGGAACAGTCGGGTCGCATATGGCAGAAGACGTGCAGGCAGCACATTGCTTAGTATTTTCTCATCCAAATTCAGGAGGGATGTGGGTCTATATGAGCCCGGGGAGAGGGGTTCTCTGTCCGGCTTAAGGATCATGGACACTAATGCTTCCATCATGATATCCGGAAGTACAGCCCCGGGTCAGGGCTTCATTGTACACCTCTAGGAGGTGATCCACCAGCTGCTGAGAAAATGTTTTATAAAATTCCGCTGGGAGTCTATCGCTCCCAGGGCGCTTCTCTGATTTCAGCTGCTTAATTGATGTGGGTACTTCTTCCCTAGTGATTGGTGCTCCTAGGGTCTCCGCTTCATCTTCACCCAACGTGGGAAGCTCTAACCCATCAAGAAAGTCCTGCTGTGCACCTGGCCTAACCCGAGAGTCGGTCGAGCATGTCTGTCTTAAGTGAGTCGCGAATTCCTTTAGAATCGCATCCAGAGTGTGCACAACAGTCCCCAAATTGTTACGAAGCTGTAATACAGGTGTGTGTTCCGTCTCCGTCCTTAGCAATCTAGCTAATTACGCTCCCGATCTATCCCCCTCCATATGTAGTCTGTAGGCGGTGTACCTAAGCTTCTCCAGTCGGGACCAGGCCTCCAACAATTCTCCACGAACCCTCGTCCATTCAGCCATATCCGCTGGAGCTCTGTACAAATTTTCATCTAATTTCTTTAGCTGTTTTTCAAAAGAGTCGATGTCGGTACTAAGCTGATGTTGGACCACATACGTGGTCCTCATGCAGACCCCTCTAATAACTACCTTCATGGCCTCCCACTCTGTGGCTCTAGTAGCTGTCGAACTGCAGTTTCCCCCAAAATAATGTTGCAAGGCCTCCACTACAGTCTGTCTATATGGGGGGTTCGTGAGTGCCTCTGCTCGGAGTCGCCATAATGGGATGGCCAGTCGTCCCGGTCCACTAGTCAAGGTCAATAGTAGTGGTGCGTGATCGGACAAATATCGGGGTAAGTAGGCAATGGCCTCCGTTGTGGCGGAAAGACCGGCTGAGAGGCAGCAGTGGTCAATTAGCCGCAGGGGTAAAACAAGAAAACTCCCTTTTGGTGGGGTTGCGTGCCCTCCACTCATCTCTTAGTTGCATGCCCTGTAGCATAGTCTCAAGGGATCTCGTCATGCGGGGTTTAGTATTCTCTCTAGGGGGCTCTCTGTCTAAATCTCCGTCCAAGACGCAATTAAAGTCTCCGAAGAGGAGAATCTCAGCACCCATATATGTTGTCGCTGCCTTAGAACCACTGGAAAAAAGTCAGGGCAGTCCAAGTTTGGTGCATAAACATTTATGATACACATTTCCCTTCCTTCCCATTTCCCAAACAGAACAACGTAACGCCCCTCAGGGTCCAGAACATGATAACGGTGATGGAAGGGGACCCCCCGGCGCCACCCACACCAGCGTCCCCCTTCGCAAAACCCGAATACGAGGTGGCATATATCTGACCCCGCCATCTTTTCCGTAAGCTCGTTATTGTGTTCCCCCATATATGTGTTTCTTGGAGTCCAGCTATTGCTATCTTGTACCTCTTTAGGAAGGCATGTTTTCTACGACGTTTGTCTAGACCAACCATCCCCCGAACATTCCAATTAAGAACCTTCAATGTTTGCACTGCCATAATAGTTTAGTGATGAGCGTCCAAAGAAAGTCCCCCCTCCCCGGGAGAGTTCGTCTCGTCGACCCAGTAGACTGTGTGACAAAGTGTAATCCTGTGCGACCCTCAAGTTTCCCCAACAAACAAACAAACTTGTGAAAGATAAACAATCCCATTCCCCTCCCTCCCTGTGGGCAGTGATACGAATTTCAATGTACATCTTACGATCCATAAGGAAACCCACACACACCGCCCCATACCTCCCCCCCCTTCCTTGTACACATTTCAACTTCAGCTTGACTGTTCGTAGGGCTAAGGCCCAGTCCTGCCTTGTAATGTCAATCAGGTGCTGTGCAAGAGAACCAGCTATGCCGGGGTGCGAGATTGCCCTCAAGCTTCCCCGACAGGCCTGAACTCTGGTGGGGGGCATCGCTACTCCAGCGGCAGCCCATATCAATATCATGACTAACGATCAACCTGGCCCTTGGACTGTACTGGCTTAACTAAGTATAGTAGGATAAGAAAGGATAGAGAGGCCAGGAGGCCTCCCATATGACCTCAAAGTGCAAATCTTCTGGGAACCCCAACAATAGTTCGCGGCTCAGTCTCTCAAGGACCCCTACACACCAGGTATACATAAGGACTTATATGTACAGTTCCAGTTATGATATTCGGCGTGCCGAGCTCATTCTTGACCCCTGCCTGAGCCTCGGGCACCAACCTCAATCTCCGGTGACGGTTCCATCGAGTCCGGCACGATCTCTGAATCCGAGGCCTGCAGTGTGCCGTCCAGGAGAACTCTGATGCGACCCGGGCTCAATGTCCTTTTTTCCGGTATCTGTCGCATAGATTGTCTGCGGACCCTCGGGGCAGACCCAGCCGAACCCGCCCCAGTGGAGACCGTGGAGGGAACCAGACGCCTCCCCTCCGGGGCCCTGGTGTCCAACCAGTCTCTCGCCTCCTCCGCTGGAAAGAAGAACAGGGCACGTCCCTCACTCTCCACACGTAGTTTTGCCGGGAACATAAGACTGTATTTTAAGTTTAGGTCTCTCAGTCTCCGTTTGACTGCTACAAAGGTCTTTCTTTGTTCCTGGACCCTTTTGGTGTAATCCGGGTACACCGTTATGGAATGACCTGCAAAGAAAAATCACCGTCCACTGCGAGAGAGCTGGAGGATCAGATCCCTGTCCCTGTAGTTAAATAACTCTGCAATAATTGCTCGGGGAGGCGCTCCGGGTCTAGGAGGGGCCACCAATACTCTATTTGCACGTTCGATATTGAAAAACTTCAACAACAGTTTGGGAGCCATTTCGTGAACAATCCAATCCTCCAGGAATAGTTCCACCGAGGGGCCCTCCGATTTTTCGGGAAACCCAACAAATCTCAGGTTCCCTCTTCTTGACCTTCCTTCAGAGTCCTCCGCCCTATCATCCAGTTTTATCACTTGTCTCTTCAATTCCACCACCGTGGCACTGAGGTTTTTTACTTCCTCCTTTAGGGCATCCGTGTCTTTTTCAGTGACTGTCACCCTGTCTGAAACTTTCCGACGATCACACCTCAGTAAATTAACATCTATGGCCACAGCGTCTATCTTCCAAACCATGTAATCCCTGGTCGTCTGGATAGCCCGGATAACATCCGTTAGCGTTGGTTGGTCTTCGGTAGCTCCCCCCGACGCGCCTCCACCCCGTTCGGGATCCTCCTCTCTGGCATCTGGACCGTGTGATATAGGTAGCGCATAGTTCGATATTTTATTCGATTGCGCCTTCATCGCTTTGTCTTTCCCCATGTCGACCAACTAATGATGTCGCACAGTATCTTATAGAACTTTTCTTAGCAAAGGGGCCTCCAGGGCGCCACACCCAAAGTCTTTAACCCCACCAATGTTTGACCTATCACACCTGGGTTACGCCGCTCTTTCTACGTTTCTGCAGCGTGGTCTCTCCACCAGGTATTCCGCAGGGGGATCAGAGCCACGAGGCCCCTCAACGTATCGTCCCCGGGCACCTCGCCTCGATGTTCCTGGCTTGGTCCTTGCTCCGACCCCCGTCAGTGGTGGCCTCCTCTGGGTTCGCACGTATGAGAGAGCTCACTTGTGGCCCGGGCCTACTCTCCTCTGCTCAAGGTTCTCTCTGGGGCTCCGGGGTTCAGGCAGTAAACACAGCAGTGGTACTCCTTCTCCTCGAGTCAGGCAATCCTGTGCGTGATCTCCCAGGGCAGATCACCACGGGGTCCCCTCGCCGGGTCCCCCCCTCTAGCCGCATTAAACCGAGGGCCAGACACGTCCCCCCGCTCCACTATGGCAGACAGTCCTCGAAGGCCAGCACCACCAGCCAGGCAGGATCGCGCCTCGGTCTAGGCAGCCCTTCAGCAGGCCGCGGCTGTAATGCGGCCTCTTCTCATGTGCCTCAGTGCCCCCATCGATCTTCAACACTGCTGGTCCTCCCCAGATGTCAAAAGAGGGAGCACCGCGCCATTTGTGCTCCCCAGCTCCCTGGGGCTCCTTTGGCACCGACTGGTAGAGTTTCAAGCAGTGGAGGACCCAGGTCTCACAGGTCCTCCACTGCGATTCCCTTTGTTTAGGCCGCAGCGCCTCCCACCGGACTTCGTGGTGTGCGGCGCGCGCCTGCTCCGCCTCTCTTTATTAATTATTCCCGTGCGGGATCGGTCGCCGGGCCTGCAGACCACTCTCACCCTTCACCGAAGGGTCCAACAAGGTCCCCAGGCTCGCCTTTCCAGTCCGGCCGCACCGCCTCATTCAAGATGGCGTCAGCCCCTCTCTGCAGTACCAGGGCTCCGTTCCGGCCCTCACCGGATCCCGCGCTGTCTCGGTCGATTGGAGAACGGCAGGAGGTCTCGCGGGTCCTATGAGACCGACTCCCCCGCCGTCATGGGTGAGGATGCTGCAGGATTTTTTGTTTTTTTCGGGCCGCTGCCCGGAGCTCTCTTGGAGCACGTCTACACGGCCATGAAGTCAAGCCACGCCCCCTTCCATCCACCAACTTTGAGAAGGAATCTACCTTACTTGCAGTTCCTGAGAGTTAGGAGACTTGTTTCTGACACAAAAGCATGCGAAACTACCATCTTGGATTTCAAAACAAACTACACACGCAGGGGTTACCCAAGCGATTTACTTGATTCTTTAGCACAACGGGCATTATCCCAGGAGCGTTGCAAATTACTCCAAAAGAAACCCAAAGTAGAATCTCATAGGATGGTATTTGTATCTAAATTTTCCACAACATCTAAGACAATACGCAGTATCATCACAAAAAGATGGGAACTTCTTCAACAGGAACCTGACTTAAAAAATCTATTTCTCTGTAGACCGCTATTCGCATACACAAGATCTAGAAACATCAAAGAATTGTTGTCTGCAAAGCTGACACCCAAAAAATATCTAGTACAGGAATGCAGAAATGTCAAAACTGCATCCATTGCAATAATGTGATTACAGGAAGCACATTAACACATCCACGTACAGGAGAAAACATCAAATTACTCTACAGTGGGGATTGCAACTCGAGCAACGTAATTTACTCCATCAAATGCCCATGTGGCATGCTTTATGTAGGAAAAACAGAAAGAAAAATTAAAATCAGAATCTCTGAACATAAGAGCAGAATACGCAACCAGAGCACCTCTTCCTGTTTGGCAACACACTGGGCGGAGTGTCGACATTCTATAGCTCAAATTAAATTCCAGATCATTGAGCTAGTGATTTATCGCCCAGGATTTGATATCAATAAACGGTTGCTACAGAGGGAGACGTATTGGATTAAACGCCTTGATACTCTTAAACCTAGGGGGATCAACGATAAATTAGAAATGAGCTGTTTTTTATAAACCAACAGGCATTTCTTTCTTGGCAATAAAAACTTAGACCCATCAGACGAAGGTCTGCATTTGCCCACGAGCATGTTCCCTTTTTTTCCTATTCAGTTTCTAGGAGTGTACACAATATATTTTCATGAGGTTGTTTCATAGGTTAGTTTGGGGTCATGGATGGTTTTTATTTTATAAGCCACGCACACTCTTTACAATACTCATTGCTAACACACATATTCTGGACGGACGAGACTGATATTGATTTAATGATAGTAATGATGTTTCTTGCACACCAGTTGACTATTTTATGCAACATAGGACCATTCAAGATGGCATGTCCGGATTCGTAGTACTCACTTAAGCATCGGTGGCTAGCTGGTCATCCGCTTATCACTAATGATTGGTACAGATGGGTTCGCCGTTTACGTTGTTATCAGTATGCTATTTTCGTTTAAGCAGTGTGTTGGTGTTCGTTTCGATTACGCCATCGCTTGTTAACTTAAGGTGGATGGTGTGATCTGTTCCTTTACAGGGTATCGTAGAATGGATGTTGCTGATGAGTATATTCGGACATTGAATGATTTTTTAATTGTGATGCGGAATGTAACTTGTTTGAATAATTATGGGGTCAGCATGATATTTCCACATGGCTAATATTGTTGTTTCGTTTATATGGATGTACACTTTAAGATGGCGCCGATTTTGCCAAAAGAAGTGTGTTGGTGTAACCCCAATCATGTGACCATGTCACATGACGGGGTAATGGGTCTTATCCCGAGATGGCGGTTACTTGGAACCGATCGCGTCCTTGCAGGAGAGACGAGCGATACGTTGTTAGGGTGTTCGTGGTTGTTTTTTTCATTACTGTTTTCGTAAACTTGAGGTACTTATGGACTCTTTTGTCATTTACTTTCTCGGAAGGAAAGGGCTCCAAGACACCGACTTGTTTTACGCGGTAAGAGCATTGGTCCTATTCCTTTTGGGATACACTATTTTTGATTCATTACACAATGGATAATGGTTGTTTTCTTTTTTCGCTTTTTCGCTTTTTCATTATTGTGGCAGTGTGAGAAGTTGGCCTGGTATATGCTGTTCACTAGTTAAAGTGGACACCTTGCACCAGTACAATTCGACTCTTATGGTAGGTAGGTTTAAGACAACCTTTATAGAAAGCTATCCTAGTGGTAGCTGTGGAGAGCAGCCTTCAGGCTAAGTCTTGGAGGAATGTAAAGCAGCTTGTTTTACCACACAATATCTTGAATCACCAAATGAAAAGACACCACACAGGTATATATATCAAATATATATGTATTTATAACTAAACAACTCTCTCCTAATCTCTTGTGAGATTAGAAGTCAGGAACATATGCACAAATCAACGTTTCACAATAAATTAAGCACAAATATGGCTGGGGCCCTAGGGGCGTGCCAGACCATATACTAAAAGAGACTTAAGAACAACGACTTGCAAAGGGACAAGGCCCAGGGCCTTCAGAAGTGCTGGGGCCTCACGAAACCACCCAAGGCAGGTAAGTAAAGGACCCACGGGGGACGCGTGCAGTGAATGAACACAGGCGCGGATCGCCGTAGACTTCAATGGGGCAAGTCGCGGTTGGAAATTAAGAGTTTAAGGACACTTCGGGAGTAGCTACAAGCAAGTCACTTACAGGGTAAGTAGTTCTAGGGCCAACACCCACAGGAGCACCGTAGTGCTGGAGTTACCTCACCCAGGAAGCCGGGTGCATAGGTGTCCTTTGGTGTCGGGTCGCGGCGTCGTTTTCAATGGGAGCCAATGAAGACTTGCTGCTTGTGAAGCCAGAAGAAGTGTCCGGTGGAATCCAAGCCTGGATTCGGAAGAAGGAAGACCTGAAAGCAGAGGGGACAGTGTTCAAAGTCACTGGGCAGTGACCCGGGGCAAGGAAGATGAATGCCCACCGTCGTCGACAGATTCAGGTCGTTCACGGGTGTCTTGACTCTTTGGCCACGAGGTCCAGGAGGCGTCGAGGACAACCAGGAGCCGGATTCAGCGTGTCCCACGAAGTCTGCAGCTGACTGCGGTGTCGGCGACCCGATTGGAGCCAACAAGCCGTGGTAGCAGCAAGTCTCGTGGAAAGAGCAAAAAGTCAATGGTGCAGACCAGCAAGGTCTGGGGAACTCACCCAGCGAGGGTAAGTCAGGGCAGGCCTGGAGCAACCAGGGGAGCCCTTTGGTTCTGTAGAAGAGTCTTCAGGGGACCCACAAGCCGGCTAGCAAGGGATCGCGAAGACGCCTCTGGAGGATTCCTTCAACAGGGGCCCACGGTCACTCGGGACGGGGTAGGCCTCTGAGCTTCGGAGGGATTCCTGCTAGAGCCTGGGACCACACGTGATCCAAAGCACAGGTTCGTAGAACGTCGTGAAGGGGTTGCACTTGACAATAGTGCACGGTACCCAGGGACTGCGGTTCCTCGTCACTCGTGGGGTCCACTTGCCTCAGCTTCGCTGGGGACTCACGATGGCCTTGGAGAAGTCAGGAAATCCTTGTCTTGGGCTGCAGGGACCTCGGGATCTGGCGGGAGCGGTGTAGTTTGCGACTGTCGTTTCAGTTTTTGGTGCCTGCCAAGCAGGGGAGTCACTCCTTGACTCCAAGGGAGAGTCTTCAGTCTTCCAGAGGTAGTGGAACGTCGAAGGTCCGGGATTCTTCAGTAGAGCGTCGTCCAGGGAGATCTAGTTTGCAAGTTCAAGGGTTCCCTATCTTATACTAAAAGGAAGGGAGGGACTAGCTCTATGACCCCACCTATGGGAGGGTCAGGGGAGTGGGTGGCTACACCCACTTCCCTTTGTCCAGTTTCGCGCCAGAGCAGGGGCAGGTAGCCCCTGAGCCGGTTTGAACTGGTGTATGCACAGAGGAGCCTTCTGCTCCCCCAGTGCAGGACTTCAAAGCACTCTAGGAGTGCACCCACCCAGCCCCAATACACTAAACCCTGTCTGGGAGGTGGTCACACCTCCCTGGGACAGGATACCTATTGTTGGGCTTCCTCCACTGCGAGTTTCGGTCATCAGCAGGAGGAGTGTCTGTGACTGGTGGCATCCATTTTGTGATGCCAGGGCTCTTCAGGATTCTACCGCGTTTCTACAGTAGGTACATGTCTATCCGTCTAGAAGGGTGGGTTGACACCCCGCAAGGGATGACAGACCGCTGCGTGTCAAAGATTCAGCATGCAGGACCCCGTGTCAGTGTGAAAGGAATTCTCCTCTAATTTGCAGGGAGGAATAAGGGTCTTATATACTAGAGTGGTCACTCTAGGGTTTCTTCTTTGAAAACAATCATAAATGTTTTTCCAAACAAATGCGATCATGCACAGCGGGCTGTTGGCCAACGATGAAAAAAGTGGTGACCCTTATACAGAATAATTATGCAGTGCCTGAGGACATGTTTATGTACGTTAGGTACAGGGATTATGATACAGTACTAAGAACCTGGTGTCGAAGAGACAGGAGCAAGCCACTAGGTAAAAGGTCACCTGTTTAGAACCGTTATTGTCATGTGGATGGTACAATGTATGTAAAAAGGGGGAATACATGACAGGACTAGCCTAAAGGACATGACACCATGTCCATGCCATTCTTGGATATTGTAAAAGCACAGGGAAGCCATAGAGATTACATGGGCTAGATACTTGTCATTACTAGTTTCCTAGCTCCATGATGGCTTTACTGTACCCCAACATGTTTGATACCAAACATTTCATCTTAATAAATCCTCACTGATGCCAGTGATGGATTTATTAATAAATGCACACAGGCGAACCTTTAGAGGGTCCCCAGAAAACCTACCAAGCATTGGTGTGGCCTCTGACTAGTCTTAGCCAGCCTGCCACCACCAGACATGTTTCTGACATCATGGGGTGAGGGCCAGTGCTCTCAGAGTCCAGGAACAAAGCCCCCTCTGGGCGGAGGTGCTTCACACCTCCTTCATGCCGGAATGGCTTGCCCGGGCGTGATGCTTCAAAGACGTTGCCACCTTTGAAATCCAAGCCAGGCACCTCCAGATAGTGGAGGATGTTAACCCCCCTTTCAAGCACCACTTTTGGCAGGAAGAAAGATGGGAAAATTAGTTAGATAAGGAGGTGTGCCCACATTCAGCCAGCATAACCCATAAGGTGTGGCAGGCAATGTGGACCCTACTTTTGCAAATCCTCCATCTTGAGATGGTAGGAAAACAACCTATCAGGGCTAGGGTAGTGCCCCTTCCCACAGGAGATGGTCACTTAGAGGGTGTAAAAACTCTAAAGGTAGGCAGTCCATTGGCTACTACCTGTCTCCTCCTGTAACACCCCTAAATTTAGCATTGCAACTTAGATTCGATGGACACAAAGAAGATACAGACAAAGAAGAGCTGCTGCCCGAGAACTAAAGCCCTGCTGCAGAGAAATTGGCACCAAACTCTTCCTGCTGCCTGAAAGACTCAACAGTCATGGTGTGCTGTCTCGTCAACCAACTGTGAGGACTCCAAGAACCCCAGAGCCCATCCAGCCTTCGACCAATTTTCAAAGAACCTCCCTAGGAGTAGAGGCTCTACTCCCCTGCGACAGCAGGCACCGAACCGCAGAATCCGGTTACATGATTTGCTCCTTCCCAGCGACTCTGATGCAGCACCTGAACCAAAAGTGGTACACCAGCATCAAAGGGTCAGATCTGTCCCTCCACCAAGTTAGAGGATACAAACCTACCAGAGCCGTACCGCACTAATACCTTGGGTACTGGACCCCCTGCAGCATACACCGAGATGAAGTGTCCCTTCCAGACTCCAACTGCCCAGGAAGCAAGCACCTGTTGAGGGATGCTGATAACCCTGAGATCCACTTTGTGAGTGACACAGTTGTCTCTACAACTTACCTGTTCCTGACCACCAGGACTCCTTGACACCCGCCGCTTGGCTGACCTATCTGCTCTGCCCCAGCCCCCCCGGCTTGGGTACCAATGAACTATCTGTGCTACCATGGTCCTAATGCCCCTGCAACCTACTCCCTCGAGTGGGACCCCTGGACTTACTTTTAAGTCTTCCTTTGCCGTGTGTTTTCCAAGGGCCCCCGTCTCCGTACCACACTAACTACCAACAACCTCAGCACCCTGCTCCCGGACGAATCTGGGACGCTCCTGAGAATTCGCTGGTGGAACATTGGACCTGGCCTTGCTAACTACTGGAATCCAAAATGGTGAACCTTGAAAGTCGGGGCAAAACCAAAGGGGATGATGGACGGAGTGTTGAACATTGCAAGCACTCACCCCCAGTCAACTGATCTGGGTTTAATCCATCATCATTCTTTAGCTCACTCCGCCACCCCAGTTCAGACATGGCCATATGCAAATCAGTCTGACCCTGTGCCTCATGGGAACAGTCCAGCCCGAACTGCCAAGCCATGTCTTCCCTGGACCGGAAACAAGCATCCTGGGACCGGTTTCTGGCTTACAGCCATCATCAGCCAGGCTATCTTGAATCCAGTGGCAAAGTGAGCAAGGGACCCACGTCTGGGCATACCCTGCCAACTTAGGGCGAACATAGCAAAACCAAAGGGGATGATGGACGGAGTGTTGAACATTGCAAGCACTCACCCCCAGTCAACTGATCTGGGTTTAAAATCCATCATCATTCTTTAGCTCACTCCGCCACCCCAGTTCAGACATGGCCATATGCAAATCAGTCTGAGCCTGTGCCTCATGGGAACAGTCCAGCCCGAACTGCCAAGCCATGTCTTCCCTGGACCGGAAACAAGCATCCTGGGACCGGTTTCTGGCTTACAGCCGTCATCAGCCAGGCTATCTTGAATCCTGTGGCAAAGTGAGCAAGGGACCCACATCTGGGCATACCCTGCGAACTTAGGAACCTTGAAAGTCAACTGTACAATTTTATATGCATTTTCCCATTTTTCCCAATTGACTTCAATAGTGCGTAATTGCGCACAAAAGTGATTTATGTTGTGAATTCTAAGAATTCATAACTTTAAAAGTACTTACTGTAAAACGAAGTTCTTGGTCTGAAAATTTTTACAAAAATCGATGTTATTTTTGCTATTTAGTCTCTGATTTATTCTTGAATGTGTGTCTCAATTATTGCCTCTGTGAGTACAACAAATGCTTAGCATTACCCTCTGATAAGCCTAACTGCTCACCCACACTACCACAAATAGAGTGTTAGTATTATCTACTTTTGCCTCTGTATAACAATAAGGGATCCACTGGACTCTCTGCACAGTGTACTTCATTTTAGTGCCCTATATAGAGAGCCAGCCTCCTACACTCTGTGAATGGGTACATGAGTGTCTGAGTGGGTATGTGAGTGGGTGCAGGGGTCTGTGAGTGGGTGCATGAGTCTCTGAGTGGGTTTGTGAGTGGGTGCATGACTGTTTGAGTGGGTCTGTGAGTGGGTTCATAACTGTCTGAGTGGGTCTGTGAGTGGGTGCGTGAGTCTCTGAGTGGATCTATGAGTGGGTGCATGAGTGTCTCAGTGGGTCTGTGAGTGGGTGTGTGTGAGTGTCTCAGTGGGTCTGTGAGTGGGTGCACAAGTCTCTGAGTGGGTCTTTGAGTGGGTGCATGAATCTCTGAGTGGGTCTATGAGTGGGTGCATGAGTCTCTGAGTGGGTGCGAGAATGTCTGAGTGGGTCTGTGAGTGGGTTCATGAGTCTCTGAATGGATGTATGAGTGGGTGCGTGAGTGTCTGAGTGGGTCCGTGAGTGGGTGTGAATGTATTTTTTTAATTCTTTTGTCACAATGTTACACATGGGCTGCGCTGAGTGTCACGATGAATTCACGAATATCGTATGTGGGGAAAAGAAACCAATTTTTGATGTATTTTACACATAAGGTGTTTTGAAACATCTCTATATTGCAGCCATGGGGTCAGGGTACCTCTACCCTGACCCTTTATACCACTTTTCATGTTGCGTTTCAGCCCCTGGGACCATGTCCCATTACTTAAAATGGTGGGCGCAACTTTCTACACAGGTTGCGGCCAGCCAATCACAGCATTTCTCTTGGCATGCCACAGCATTCCTCTTGGCATGCACATTCGCGATTTATCGCGAATACTTTGCGACCTTAGATATACAAATTTGGATTTTCTTCAATAGCTCCAAAATTTCTGAATGAATTTACACCAAAAAGGGGCTTTCTGGACCAAGAGCTACCTTTCTGCCAAATTTGGTGTAATTCCGTCCAGCGGTTCGGGCTGTAGTCGTGCCTAAAATCTCTATGGTAATTAACATGGGAAACACACTTTTTTTCCCCATACCCTCCCCATTTTCTCTGCCCCGCTTGACAGATCACCCCGAAACTTTCCATCCACAATTCGAATCAGCTGTGATCGTTTTTGGGAAAATTTTGTGAAGATTCGTCAAATGTCGCCAAAGTGATAAGCAAGCCAAAGAAACGCTTTTACTATGGAATGTAGGTCCTAAGTTTAACTCCCTACTGGCAAGAGCCAGTAGGTGATATATTTATATGGATATAACACCCTATGTCCTAGATTAACCTTTACAGTTTTTTGTGTGATTGAAGCCCTGGGGACCACTGTTCGCATGTTTTGCCCTACAAGCAGGTAGCATCATTACATAATTCCTGCAACTAGCATGATTGTTTCCCACCAGTAATCACTGATCCACCCACTGACTCCTGCCTCAATAAGGCCTCTGCAATGCTTCAGTCTGCCACATTCAGTACCTTTACATCAGATCACACAGATAAACAAGCATTTGCAATCGGTCTCACATTTGTGAAACTTAGAGCTATTGGCATTGTAAATATATAACGTGCTGTAACACTTCATAGAAAAGTGATTTTTAACGACCCAAAATTGCCTCTCCCTATTTTTGCACACTATAAGTTTTATGAAGCTCAAACTGATGCAGTCTGGGCTGTTACAGAGGAAGAGGAAAGAACTACACAAGGGAGATAGCTGGAAAATCCATGCGCCCTCATGGTGTGGATAAAAAAAGGGAAGTGTAATTTCCAGAAAGTGAGCATTGCAAGGACACAACTAAAGAGGCTGTGCGCCAGAGGAGGGACAAACACCTAAGAGGAAGGGAAACCCACACAAGGCAATGAATAAAAAGCAAGTTAGTAAGAGTGACAATAAAGCCAAAGAGTGGCAAGCAATGGATGGGCTCTAAGCCAATTGTAAATTCAGAATAGGTCTTTCACAAGCAGACAGCTTGTACTTTCATATACTTGAGACCTAAAAACTAATACAAAATCTGTAGCAGTGTTGTGCCTGAGAGTACCTTGTGATTGATGATTTTATAGAAGTGGACATGTGAGCATTGGGTTTTTTTATATTTCCAAGAAATAGTTATTGTTTTCCATGGCTGTGTCTTGGGTTACTAAAGTGAGATCACACTGTGCGCCTGGGCACATCATAGAATATAATCAGCAGATGTAAAAAGCACGATCCTCATAGCTGCCAAGGTTCCACATTGCTATGTGTGACATTTTTATAATTTCAGTGTAATTATGAGTGACATTTCAATGACTATGAGTGACACTTTCTTGCGAGCAAAACTCAAGCAATGAAGACGAGGAAACATATAAATATCAGAAATTAGACCCATTTGAGCAATGAGAAACTCTAGGAAGATATTAAAACTACTGCAAACGCCTGCAGAGGCTGACTCATAATTAAAATGAAATTATGAAAATGTTACTCATAGCAATCTAAACTTACACCAAGTGTAAACACACCAGCTGACACTTCTGGCAAAGATTTAAATGTGTTTTCTGGGCAAGAAGTGAAAACATGTAAACAGCACAGAAGCAGCACGATGGGAAGTCGGGTATTCTGTCCGCCCTGTATTGCTGTTTGAAGCCTGCAGAACAGCAGCGTCGAAATACCTCTAAATCCAACACCCCGCCTTCAGATCCAGATACATGCAGCTAAGTGCAAAAGTAGTCTGACTCGAGTGACGGTCACAACGCATGCTGATGAGAGTACCTGTCTGTGAACTGATGGCACTGCGGCTGTTTGGAGAGAGCTCAAATAACAAACCAGGTGAGGAGCATAACTAAACTCCATGCCACTTTCTATGGGCCCAGACTATAAAGCTGCCTCGGGCCTATGCCATAAATTAATCAGTCAGTCTGCACGTGTGATACCATGATTGCTGGTGAAGCCTTAGTAGAGCCTGTGAAACACACATAGCGGTCACAGTCAGGCAGGCTCACTTATTTAAAAAACAATATTTCATAAATGTCACACCAGTATAATTAAGTGAGTGGCCCCGGTGTCCGGTGCGCCGCCTGCTACTACTGCGAGTTCAGATAGTTAACACTTACTTGCAGTAGTTAATAAACTAAAAGAACAGCGAGTACTCTGTAGCAAACAGAAACCATTTATGTAATTTTAAAAACACACACTTACTGTATATATGCAGCTTTGCCAGTTCACCCTTCGGTGGAGCCTCTCTTCCTACTGCAGAGTACATTCCCCCCCCCCCCCCGCTGTCAGGACTCCACCTCAGTAAGTGCTCTCTGAACAGATATCAACTTTTCCAGTTAGATACTGTCAGAGTTATGATGACGTTTCCCTTCACACGAGAGAAACTCTTGCAAACAGGTTTTTTGTTATATGACGCAGCTCGCACACCACCTAGCGCAGAGCCGCACCAGTCCTTCCTCGAAAACTTCCCGCTTTCCGGTGTTCTAACTAAAGGTGCTCCCCTGTCGGTTTGTGCCTCCCCTACGTTCAGAGGGAAGCTTAGAAATACAGCTGCTACCTGTATTTCGGTGCCTCCGCAACTGTTTATGCCTCCCCTAAAGCACCGTTTCTCCCTGTGCCTTTGCCTGTTCGTGAGGTCACATCCCATCATCCCCCCCACGCGGCGCCACAGCCTCTGTAACGAAACAACTGCTGAGGCCGGCAGGCCCCGCCGGGTCTCGGTAATTGGGCAGTCAGAGTCAGTGACTCACTGTAGCCGCCGCAGCGGGGGGAATTTCAATTGCAGGCAGCAGGGCAGATTGTAACATTTGTAGCACACTGTCTGAGACAGAGAGCAGATCTTTAACTGTTTACTAACTGCTGCTGCTGGCCGCAAGTGAAGTCTGCTGCGGCCGGGGCGCACGCAGGTGTCTGAGCGCCGGCGCTCGCTAGCACAGCCAGTTTCAGCGCTGTCAGAGCACAGTGCGGTCAGTGGCAAAAATGCGTGACAATGCATTTCAGTGCGGTGATGCGGGAACACCACACTGAAATGCGTTAGCGTCACGCCTGATGTGTGACACTTGGCAGGCCTGGATCCTAAATAAAAACTTGACACGGAGCACCAGTGCAGTCCCTTTTGGTTTCCCCTGCTGTGCACAAGGCACAGGCAGAGTACACGAGACGGAAACCCGTCTCCCACTGAGAGCTCCCAGTCTTTGAATGCACAGCAATGGGGCGAGACAAGTGCAGAAAATGCTTTGGCAGTGTTTATCTGCTAATTGTATCTGACATAAGCAGTTTATTTTTAGCTCCATTGAAACATTCCATGGTTGTGCACTGTACAGTGCACTATGTACTGCATAACCATTGAGGTGTTTGAGCAAGCAGTTTAGATTGAGATCTGCCAATTCAGCGCGCAGATGACAACGTTAATATAAAAATAGAAAAAAACAAAGGCAAATGATACAGGGAGATGGCGTCAGTGGAAATATTTTTTACACACAGCAATCTGATTAGTCTCCGCAACTGTTGCTGCAATCAAAAGAGCTGAGGGCGAGGAAAACAGGCCATGTGCTTTTTTTTTGCATAATGATCTGCGCATGCTCAGAACATGAGACGCTACTTGCTACTTACCGAAATACCAATTCGCCATCAGCAGCTCTTAGTGAGGGTTTGCGAGACGTTAGAGTATGCAAATATCACCTTATAGCAGTGCTTCCCAAACTCCACTTTTTAGTACGCCCAACCTCCCCGCCCTACCTAGCTTTAATGGATATGAAGCGGATTATTTTTTAATGTAATAATGCATCGTCATGTGGTAGCTCTTTGTTGTTTTCAGACCAGTGCCCTAAGTGCATTAAAAAATTATGTAAACAAGCAATAATAATGGCCAATCAGTAATGTGGAAGCTTGGAAGCAACAATGATAAAAGCAAGCCCTATCCCCCTTAAAAGGAAGCCCAAAACGAATACCTTCCCAAAAGAAGCCCAACACAAGCCCAATCCCCCTTAAAAGAAAGCCCAAAACCAAACAATATCTTAACAAAAGAAGCTTAACTAACGGTGGACATCGAAAATTGCAAAAATAAAAAAAAAAGAGTCAAGCAACGGAGCGGGAGGCACAGCGCGTAAGGCAGCATTAATACAACTGTGGCATTAAGAGGAGGTGGGAGGGAGGAATGCTATATTTAAATGTAAGCAGCTATGGTGCCGAAGCTGAACACAGGCAAACAGTAACAGTGCAGGAAACCAAGAAAAAAATAGTCCCCCCAAGAACAGATAAAGAACCATGGTGGAATGCAACAGTACTTAGGGGCATATTTACAAGGAAGTGGCGGAGTGCGGCGTTAGCCTCCTTGGCTTAACGCTACGCTCTGCCACTTCTGAAACACAGGGCTGCACCGTATTTACAGGAATACGGTGCAGCCTTGCGTTTCCCCTTGAGCTGGCACTAATTTAGCTACCTAGCGCCATCGCAGGCACCCTTGCGCAATAGTGCAAGGGTGCCTGCGTTGAGGGGACTGATTGTTTATGTGCAGGAAGGTGTCCCTTCCTGCACATAAACAATCTGAAATGGTGTTTTGAAACTTCTATGTGTGCTGCTTAATGCAGCACACATAGAAGATGCAAAACATCATTTTTAATGATTGTTTATGTGCAGGAAGGACACCTTCCTGCACATAAACAATCAATGTCTTTTGCTGTTTCTACGTCTGCTGCACAACGCAGCACACATGGAAACAGCAAAAACGAGGAGAAATTAAACATTTCTCCTCATTGCGCCAGGGTAAGTACAGGTTTTCCCTGGTCTTATTTTTGGTGCTGCCCCATATTTACACCGCCCTTGTAAATATGGGGCAGCGTCAAAATCAATGGATGTTGCGGTGGAACGCCCACCACAACACCCATTGCCTGCCAATTTCACACTAAGTATAGCATGAAAGGGGGCCTTATTCACAAGGCAGTGTTAAGACACGTTAAGTGGCTTAACGCCACCTTGTGAATAAGGCGAAGCCCCTATCGCCACCACAACGTCCAGAAAAGTGACGTTGTGGTGGCGATAGGGGCTTGTAAATATGCCCATTAGTTTCTGCTCCTGTGGGAGGAATGGAAGAGAAAAGGAGGGAAGAAGAGGCAGGACTGACTACTAGCAAGAAAGGATTTTTAAAGGACACTGAATCAAACAAATCAAAAGCAGGAGGATGGCTTTAGTCCCACAAGAGAAGTATACTAAAGTATACAAGAGGTCCGACGCTTAAGCTCAACCTAAAATGCAACTTGATCCACAGCTCCCACAATCTCCCGCAGTCGGAGCTCGTTCACTGCCTCTAAAGTGAGGGTTCATATGCTCTTAGCTGCATGTCACCAAGCAGTTGCCAAACTCAATGTCTTTACAAATATGGGATTTATTTTGTGCACAATAGATAATAGTTTCTCAAAAAATATTGTGTAATATATATTTGTGGACTGTTGTAGTCTCGTCTTTGGTAGAGTAAAATGTGAAGTTCAGAAACTGCTTAAGCTAGAAGGTGGGATTCACACAAACTACATCCAAGACAACTGCAACACTGGCAAACAGGGATCAGGTGGTGGTGGTCCTTGAAGGCAAAAGACAGCAAGGGGAGGGGGTGGTGGTGCTAGTGAAAAGATGATGCAGACACAAGGGAGAAAGAAACAAAAGAAGAGAAGTAGGGACAATGAGAAGTGAATGAGAGGGTAAATGGTAGGAAGGGGATGATTCCTATGTTCAAATGAGGAACAGTGAGAAAAGAGGGACAGTAGAGAACATACTGCAAGGGATAGGAGAGAAAACAGAAACCAAGACCAGAAGAACAGAAGGACAGAAGTAAAAAGAACAAGTTCCAAGTTTTCCAATACCTTGCATGGTGTCCCACAAGGATCGGCGATCAGTCCTATATTATTTAATATCTATATGAGCCCTTTACTTGCTGTTATAAGGGCTCATAAAATTAATTTAGTAAATTACACGGATGACACCCAGCTTATCTTGTCCCTAGAGGGTGAGCAATCCGTATCTCTAGAAGACTTCCACGCCTGTCTGCAGGACACAGCACTCTGGCTTAGGGAGAATTCTCTTCAATTTAATTCTGACAAGACAGAAATCCTACAGTGTGCAGCAGGTAGAATTCCCCCTATACTTCCGTCTGACTTCTGGCCTACCTCCACTACCACTCCATTGGTTCCTAGCAACTCGGTACGTAATCTGGGAGTCATGTTTGATAATAAACTGACACTTGAAAATCATGTTAACAAAACAGTCGGGTGCATCTTTACCTTGATTAGAGCACTCCGGAAAATCTTCCCAATGTTCTCAACACAGGCTAGAACACTGATAGTCAGAAGTACTATCCTCAGTAGACTGGACTACTGTAATGCTCTGTTGCTGGAATCACCGAAGTATCTGATTGAGAGATTACAGCGAATACAGACCATGGCGGCCAAGCTGGCATTGATGAGATCACGCCGCTCTTCCGCCTCTCAGGCACTCTCAGAGTTGCACTGGCTTCCAATCTCGCAGAGGATACTTTTTAAGGCTTTGTGCATTGTGTTCAAAGCCTTGCATGGCTGCGGTCCTAAATCACTGCAGGACAAATTTGCATGGTATGTCCCCTCCCGAATGCTCCGTTCCTCCTCGGCCAACCTGGTGAAGGTGCCTAGAGTCAGGAAAACTAAATCAGGAGGCAGGGCTTTCAGTACGGCAGCTTCCCGCCTCTGGAACAGACTTCCGCCTGATATTAGGCAAATAGATGATCTCCTGCAATTTAGAAAAAGGGTAAAAACCTGGCTCTACCCTCAAGCTGGCCTATCTACATCCTGCTAATTTTTCTTTTAGTAAAGTGCTTTCCACTGGTATTTACATTTAGCCAGGCACTCGTATCGCAGCGCCAGGGTACCCGTAGGGTGTTAGTTGCGCTTTATAAATGCTGATAATAAAATAATAATAAAAAAATAAAGCAACGAGCAAAGAGGAGAAAGGGAGACATGAAGGGAAAGTTGGAGAAGAGAAAATCAGGAGTTAAACTGGAAAATGAAATTGTTAACAGTAAAGAACACTTGAGAGGTATAGATTGAACAGAAGGCAGAGGATAGGCTGGAGACTCATGAAAGGCAGGAAAGGAAGAAGCTGGAAGTGAGAAGCACCATTACAAAAAGATAGGAATGACAGACAGAAGAAAATAGAAGAGCTAAGTGAATGGTGGAAAGAATGTGATGGAAGGAACATGAAAAAAGAAAGAGGCAGTAAGAAAGACAATAGGGGAGGATGTGACATGGGCAGTGTAAAGTTCTGATGCCGTGTCAATGTCCCGCCAGTCTTCTCTTTGGTACATTTGGAGGTTCCGAGTGTCCTTTCTGAGCTGGGCATCGGGCTGGGCGACAACACTCATGTGGCACCCCAGACTCTGCTTTTAACCCCACCACTGGACCCTCTCCAGGCACTCAGTGGTCATCCTTCTTGCGCCTCTGCCGCATACGTAGCTCCTCCACCTGCCTCTCCAGGTTCCGTACCCTAGCCTCCAGCTTTCCACTACTCCAACAGCCTGAGCTCACCCTCCCCAAAAGGGCATACAGCCCAATCAGGGACACAAGTGATGTGGTGAGCAGGAGGGTGTCTGAAACCGTGGTAACCAAGTAGAAGGCGGCCAAGAAGAAGAGGAGGATCTTCAAGCCCCAGAGGAGTCGAGCGAGTAGGGAGAGGACCAGGTCCAGCACTAGCGACATCATACAGTATCCCAGGAGTGCCAATGTTGCCCCCAACAGGATGTGCTGGACCTGCTCAGGGGACAGCCCCATAAAGCTGGAAATCTGCATCCCTGAAAGAGAGGAAAGAGAAAGGGCAGAGTCAAGCTGTGCTGTAAAACATCAATATGGACAAAGGCATGCAACTCCATAAAATGCTGCTGCTCTTTCAGTTTATTGGGGGGGCAAACTTTTAAATATGGGCCTCTACTCTTGTTACCCGACTTGGAGAAGAATGACCGGTTACTTACCAGTAATATTCATTACTCTGAGCCTTAGACATCCCCGTCACCGTCCTTGCATAAGTGAGCGACAGCTCCTCCCTGTAGCCGATCGGTTGAGCAGGTTGTTTCCCTCCCTGTTCAAAATGTGTTTGGACAGAGGGTGTTTGGGGTCCTCATGCACTGGAGCAGGTGGCCTTGGTTCCCTCTGTTGTTGCAGTTGGCAGTGTTGCCATGCTGGAGGCTTCCAATGGACCCCTGTCCACTGAGGTTTCCGGGGTTGTCTCAGGATTGTCTGGTCAGGTTGCAGATGGTGGGCTGGCTGTTGAAAGGATGAACCTTGTGGCGCTGGGTTATTCTCCTGAGGTGGCTCTATTTATTCAGCTGTCTCGGAAGCCATCTACTCTGAAATCTTATGCCAGGCATTGGGTTTCCTTCCAGGGCTGGTGTTTGGCAGGGGCTGGCAGCCTTGACTGTGGATCCTGTGAAGGTTTTGGAATTTCTGAAGGATGGTTTTGATTTAGGTTTGGCTGTTTCCTCTTTGAGGGCTCATTGGGCGACTGTACATGCTTTTTGGGGTCCTCACTGTGAAGCAGTGGTGCCTTTGGTGACCAGGCTCTTGCGGAGTTGTTTTCTCAAGAAGCCTGTGGTTAAGTCCTTGGCTCCTGGTTGGGACCTGCCGTTGGTCTTGCTTGCATTACAATCTGTCCCGTTTAAGCCTCTGGAGGAGGTTTCCCTAAGGTTTCTGACTATCAAGGTGGTTTTCCTGGTGGCTATTACATCGGCCAGACGTGTGGGGGAGTTTGGCTTGTTGCTGTGTTCTGAGCAATTTTTGAGGTGCTATCCGGATTGGGTGGTTCTCAGGCCTGATCCTGCATTTGTTGCTAAGATTCTCTCCTCTTTCCATTGTTCGGAGGAACTGCTGTTGCCTGTGTTGTGTGCTGATCCTCAGTCTGAGGAGGAGGTTTTGCTACACCGTTTGGATGTCAAGTGGGCCCTTGGGGTGTATCTGAATTGTACCCGCCAGTTTCGTAAAGTGGATTGCCTTTTTGTTACTTTTGGTTTGGCAGGTCAAGGTCTGAAGCCTTCTCAGGCTTCTCTCAGTAGATGGATGAAGTTGGCTATTCTGGTGGCTTATGAGACCTAGGGAGTGCCGGTGCCTGGGTCTGTGCAGGGTTGCTTTACTCTGGGGATGGCTGCTTCCTGGGCTTGTTTGCACGAGGCTTCCATGGCAGAGATTTGTAGGGCCGCCACTTGGAGTTCTCCGCACACCTTTATGTCACATTATCGCTTGGTGGTGGATGGTGTTGTGTTTGCCTGTTTTGGAGACCCTGTGTTGCGTTCTGTGTAAGGGGTGTAACTTTACTGCTTATTGATTGTAATAAAGTCTGTTCTGCAGCTCTGGAGTTGAAGCCGATTCTTGCTTGGGTATCTGTTCACTTATGTAAGGTCTGTGATGGGGAGGTCTGACGAGGAGGTGATGACCGGTTACTTACAGGTAATATTCATTACTCCGAGTCTTAGACCTCCCCGTCACATTCCTGGTTCCCACCCATCCCTCCCTGTGTTCGGCTTCTTGTTCTTTGTGTTACAGGATGTCGGAAGGTAATGTCAGGGGTTATGTGACACAGCATGTGGGCGTGGCCTGGAGGGTAGGGATGGGAGCAGGGGAGTTTTCAGCTTGGAAATGTCTGCGGGGGAGGAGCTGTCACTCACTTATGTAAGGACTGTGATGGGGAGGTCTGACGAGGAGGTAATAAATGATGCCGGACGGCTTTACCAAGCTATATTAGAAGACAGATTAGAAGATTTGTAAGTATCTGTCCAGCCCAGTGCCATATAGATTTTGGTGTGTGGTTGTCATCCAGAGATGAGCAGGTGATAAGTCAGGATAGGTGCACAAAGTTACAAGCCAATACAAGAAGGGAATAGGTGCAAGGTGAATACAAAGCCCAGAAGACAGCAATTGGTAGGTTCTGCAACATTGAAGTTCATGTTTGAAATGGAGGAGGGCTGTAGGACAGAAAGTGTCAGTGAAGGGAAACTTCAGAGCAAGGGATGCACAGAAGAGAAACACCTGCTGTCAGCTCCTCTGCCTCTGTGGGTGTTGCAGGTTTTGGGACAGGGGCAGGTGGGCGGAAATCGGACTTATGGCTTCTTCTTCAATGGATTAAAGAGTTCCAAGTCTGATGGTTAACATATCAAGCTTTCTTTTACAATGACATCAGTTGAAGGTGGTAAGTGAACGGCTGATAAACACTGAGATATGAAGGAAAACTACAAATAACAAGCATTGGCAAAGCCACTTGGTCTCGACAGTCCAAGAGCTATTGGCTTTGTCACTGTTAAAGTCTTTTAGCCATATATCCCAAGAGCACACAGTTCAAGCGCAGAATCAGCAATTAAGCCACATTTTCTTGTCTCACTCTGTACAGATTAGCCAGGAAACAAGTATCTCTTTTGTCTGAGCGCTTTCCATAAGCACTAGTTACTTGACACGAGCTCTCATGCATGGTTTATAGGCATAGGTGTATTAAGGGGTGTGCCCAGTACTTTCCATAAGCACTAGTTACTTGACACAAGCTCTCATGCATGGTTTATAGGCATAGGTGTATTAAGGGGTGTGCCCAGTACTTTCCATAAGCACTAGTTACTTGACACAAGCTCTCATGCATAGTTTATAGGCATAGGTGTATTAAGGGGTGTGCCCAGTACTTTCCATAAGCACTAGTTACTTGACACAAGCTCTCATGCATGGTTTATAGGCATAGGTGTATTAAGGGGTGTGCCCAGAACTTTCCATAAGCACTAGTTACTTGACACAAGCTCTCATGCATGGTTTATAGGCATAGGTGTATTAAGGGGTGTGCCCAGAACTTTCCATAAGCACTAGTTACTTGACACAAGCTCTCATGCATAGTTTATAGGCATAGGTGTATTAAGGGGTGTGCCCAGAACTTTCCATAAGCACTAGTTACTTGACACAAGCTCTCATGCATGGTTTATAGGCATAGGTGTATTGAGGGATGTGCCCAGAATCACAGGATGTTAATCCTAAACCAAGACTCAAACCTGGTTTCCCAGGTCCACGTTGGAAGCTCTGCTCGTAATGGCACCCTGGGTGGAGGGAAGGAGGCAGTGGGTGAAAAACGAAAGCAATTTTGGGAGCAGCTGCAGTGCTCACTGCTGTAAGCAAAGAAGGCATCACGCGACCAGCACTCCCAACACTCCTCCGGGACAAAATGTACGTTTAGGGCAGAAACGTGTAGCCAACAAAGTAATAACTGAAACAAAAAGAAATTTAGAGCTAACACAAGGCAGCCGCAGGAACAGACGTGCAGCTTACAGCGCGCAAAATAAATAAGTAATGGGACTTTCTTCATCGGGCTTCAGAGGGCCACAAAAGAAGAAAGTGCAATGTTGCCTTAACTCCGCGCCCAGCCCTGCAGCTCTGAATGCCGCTGTGTCTGACGTCTTAATACACAAACCCGAGGTGTGTTCTTAACAAGCATTTGCAATGCAAATTGGTCTCGCATTTGAGAGAGTTAGAGGTATTGGCGATGTAAATGACAATGTCTTTTACCCATGTGATTTGGATTGGAGTATAGTGGATGTATGTGGTGTGGAGTGGAGTGGAATTACATGGGTTGGATTGGAATTGTTAGTTGTGGAATTGTGTGGAGTGGATTTCTGTAGTGAAATTATGTGGCATGAAGTGTAGTGGAAATATGTGGATAGTAATTATGCGGTAATGAGTGTACTGGAAGTATGTGGAGTGGGATTGTGTGTTATAGAGTGGAATGGCATTTTGTGTTGTGGAGTGGTATGTTGTGGAGTTTAGTTATGTGGTGTGCTGTTGAATTTTGTGGCATGATGTGGAATTCTGTAGTGTGGATTGAATGTATGTGGTGTGTTGTGTAATTGTGTTGTTGAGTTGAAATATGTGGTTTGTAGTCGAACTATGTGGTGTGGAACGGAAATGTATAGAGTTGAATTCTGTGCCTTGGAAGTGTGTAGCGTTGAGTTAAATTATGCTGACTAAAACTATGTGGCATGCCCAAAGTGAGGTAGCATAGGGGGAAAAAGAGCAAGAGGTTGAAATACTATCCCGAGAAATTGGCATTGGTTAGATTTATTGCAAGCAGACCTCCTATCACATTTTGTGTGTTTGAAATCTTTTCTGTGGCCCATGTTAATTGCCTTCAGTCAGTGGAACCTTTGCAATGAAACATGATTTGTAACTTCCACTATTAAGCCTCGAAATTACTTTTTTAGTACTGAAGCACATAGCATATTACAGCAAATGTCTACCGAATTTGATTTCTGCGCACACAGGCCTTCTTTTGTTGTTGTTTATCTTTTCACCATACCCAACTGCTCTGTTGGTCTCCTATCTGTCCTACCCCCATTCTTCCCATCTCTCCTCAGCTTTTACTTGAACCACTGTGTGCTCAACCGCTGATCCCCTGTCTGTCGCCCCTCCCCATAGCGTTTTTTTCTGCGTTTTGTATCTTCAATTTAATTTTTGGAGGTCCCAGCGTCTGTAATTTGCGGAAGGGTGCCCCTTTCCAAATAAGGCACTTTTGCACATTTTATTGTTTTTAAATTTACGGCTGCAAGATGTGCTTCCACCTTCTTGAAACAGCCATTTTTTAAAAAGCGGCCATACCGGCATACCGTACAAGTGCAAATGTCCATATGTCATGAAGCATGTGTGATGGTCCGATGATGTTTGCCCGCATTTACATCATCCTGCTGCTTTTTTTGCTGATGCAGTTTAGCGTCAACAATACCCATTTTATTTTTTGCTCTATGAATACTGGTTCGCTTCCGTACAATACATTGTGAAAACGGTACATGAGTAACAAAAGGGACAGGAAATATGTTCCTCTTGAACTTGAGAGCACTAAACTCATGGTGAAGCACAATAAAAACAAAAACGCGGATATGTTTGCAGCTGTTTTGTCACTCAGCCCTTGCCCTGTTAAAGCGTGGATCAGTTGAATTTTAGCTTAACCACCATACTGCAAGGACAACAATGAGAGGAGCATGTTCTTAGAGTGTCCTTTGCAAGCAGCAATGGTAGTTTGTGCTGTGTGTCTGCACTTTCCTAAACTGTTCCTAGCTCACAGTACGATATTGCAGTTGAATAGCTTCCACCTCACAACGTGGGGAAATCATGCATCAAATCACTGTGGCCAGCTCTGACTTCCTGTGTGAAATAGGATTGGTGAAATGTGTGCGAAGTGAGCATGCAACAGATACTTTGGCAACAGTTGCGTGCGCAGTGAATTCATTTTGGATGGAATTACCCAAATCATACCAGCTATGCAATGTTATGGGCATTTACAGTGTCTTGCAACTCTGGTATGAATTTCTTGTGCCCTGTAGTATGAATAGTAATTGCACACTGGGTATAGTGTGAATAGGCTAAGGCTGCTGTGGGTGCTATGACAGGAATAATTGCAGTGTAATTCAACCTGGAGTTAAGTGTGCAGTGGCAACATTGCAGGGCATTCAGCTGAAATGTTACTACACGGTGTGCAATGGATGAAGTGTGGAAACTGTGGGAAACACTGTATGAAGCTTGAGGTGACATCATGGCAATTAGTGTGATAGCAAACTGCATGCCGTGTGAGTGTGCACCGGAACCATATTCATCATAACCTGTTTTGCCCGCAGTGAATGCAGTCCGGGAGCATGCAGTGAATGCAGTCCGGGAGCATGCAGTGAATGCAGTCCGGGAGCATGCAGTGAATGCAGTCCGGGAGCATGCAGTGAATGCAGTCTGGGAGCATGCAGTGAATGCAGTCCGGGAGCATGCAGTGAATGCAGTCCGGGAGCATGCAGTGAATGCGGTCCGGGAGCATGCATGCAGTGAATGCAGTCCGGGAGCATGCAGTGAATGCAGTCCGGGAGCATGCAGTGTAGCAGTCCGGGAGCATGCAGTGAATGCAGTCTGGGAGCATGCAGTGAATGCAGTCCGGGAGCATGCAGTGAATGCAGTCCGGGAGCATGTAGTGAATGCGGTCCGGGAGCATGCATGCAGTGAATGCAGTCCGGGAGCATGCAGTGTAGCAGTCCGGGAGCATGCATGCAGTGAATGCAGTCCGGGAGCATGCAGTCCGGGAGCATGCAGTGAATGCAGTCCGGGAGCATGCAGTGTAGCAGTCCGGGAGCATACAGTGAATGCAGTCCGGGAGCATGCAGTCCGGGAGCATGCAGTGAATGCAGTCCGGGAGCATGCAGTGTAGCAGTCCGGGAGCATACAGTGAATGCAGTCCGGGAGCATGCAGTGAATGCAGTCCGTGAGCATGCAGTGAATGCAGTCCAGGAGCATGCAGTAAATGCAGTCCGAGAGCATGCAGTGAATGCAGTCCGGGAGCATGCATGCAGTGAATGCAGTCCGGGAGCATGCAGTGTAGCAGTCCGGGAGCATGCAGTGAATGCAGTCCAGGAGCATGCAGTAAATGCAGTCCGGGAGCATGCAGTGAATGCAGTCCGGGAGCATGCAGTGAATGCAGTCCAGGAGCATGCAGTGTAGCAGTCCGGGAGCATGCAGTGAATGCAGTCTGGGAGCATGCAGTGAATGCAGTCCGGGAGCATGCAGTGAATGCAGTCCGGGAGCATGCAGTGAATGCGGTCCGGGAGCATGCATGCAGTGAATGCAGTCCGGGAGCATGCAGTGTAGCAGTCCGGGAGCATGCATGCAGTGAATGCAGTCCGGGAGCATGCAGTCCGGGAGCATGCAGTGAATGCAGTCCGGGAGCATGCAGTGTAGCAGTCCGGGAGCATACAGTGAATGCAGTCCGGGAGCATGCAGTCCGGGAGCATGCAGTGAATGCAGTCCGGGAGCATGCAGTGCAGCAGTCCGGGAGCATACAGTGAATGCAGTCCGGGAGCATGCAGTGAATGCAGTCCGTGAGCATGCAGTGAATGCAGTCCAGGAGCATGCAGTAAATGCAGTCCGGGAGCATGCAGTGAATGCAGTCCGGGAGCATGCATGCAGTGAATGCAGTCCGGGAGCATGCAGTCCGGGAGCATGCAGTGAATGCAGTCGAGGCATGCAGTGAATGCAGTCCGGGAGCATGCAGTGAATGCAGTCCGGGAGCATGCAGTGTAGCAGTCCGGGAGCATACAGTGAATGCAGTCCGGGAGCATGCAGTCCGGGAGCATGCAGTGAATGCAGTCCGGGAGCATGCAGTGTAGCAGTCCGGGAGCATACAGTGAATGCAGTCCGTGAGCATGCAGTGAATGCAGTCCAGGAGCATGCAGTGAATGCAGTCCGGGAGCATGCAGTGAATGCAGTCCGGGAGCATGCATGCAGTGAATGCAGTCCGGGAGCATGCATGCAGTGAATGCAGTCCGGGAGCATGCATTCCAGGAGCATGCAGTGAATGCAGTCCAGGAGCATGCAGTGAATGCAGTCCGGGAGCATGCAGTGAATGCAGTCCGGGAGCATTCAGTGTAGCAGTCCGGGAGCATGCAGTGAATGCAGTCCAGGAGCATGCAGTGAATGCAGTCCGGGAGCATTCAGTGTAGCAGTCCGTGAGCATGCAGTGAATGCAGTCCAGGAGCATGCAGTGAATGCAGTCCGGGAGCATGCATGCAGTGAATGCAGTCCGGGAGCATGCATGCAGTGAATGCAGTCCGGGAGCATGCATGCAGTGAATGCAGTCCGGGAGCATGCATTCCGGGAGCATGCAGTGAATGCAGTCCAGGAGCATGCAGTGAATGCAGTCCGGGAGCATGCAGTGAATGCAGTCCGGGAGCATACAGTGAATATATTTTTGAGAGAGCCTCCCCCCCGACTGTTTGCCTTTCTTTTCCAAAAACTGAGCTTTCATACAAATGGTTTTGCCAACTTTGACCCAGAGAAAAGAAATGTTTCTGCAAGCCGTGTTAACAGCAGCAATCATTCGCGCGTGCCAAGGTTTGAGTAGATCTGCATTATTTTTTCTTCCTTCCATTATTTGTAGCGCTACAAGCACAAAGCTAAAAACAACTACAAATACTAGAACCCAAAGTAAAGAACACACAATTGGGCGAACAACCCCATACCTGACACTGGGTAAGTGACTCCTCATCGCCCCCCCCCCCTTACCTTCCCTGATTGTAGATTCCATGGGTTGGCAAGCAACCGCAGAATCCAGTGGCAAAGTGAGCAAGGGACCCACGTCTGGGTATACCCTGCCAAGAATGATGATGGATTAAACCCAGATCAGTTGACTGGGGGTGAATACTTGCAATGTTCAACACTCCGTCCATCATCCCCTTTGGTTTTGCTTTGTTTGCCCTAAGTTGGCAGGGTATGCCCAGACGTGGGACCCTTGCTCACTTTGCCAGTGGATTCAAGATAGCCTGGCTGATGCCGGCTGTAAGCCAGAAACCGGTCCCAGGATGCTTGTTTCCGGTCCAGGGAAGACATGGCTTGGCAGTTCGGTCTGGACTGTTCCCATGAGGCACAGGGTCAGACTGATTTGCATATGGCCATGTCTGTACTGGGGTGGCGAAGTGAGCTAAAGAATGATGATGGATTAAACCCAGATCAGTTGACTGGGGGTGAGTGCTTGCAATGTTCAACACTCCGTCCATCATCCCCTTTGGTTTTGCTCCTTTATTTTAAATGCCTGATTCATACTCAGCAGATTCAATTCTGATAAATGAAAGAGTTCCTGGATCCAAGGATGCAGGTGGTGGTATTCTACCCATTATGATCATTAATGAGGCCCAAAAATGCAGAACCGTGATCAGATGAAGCAAAGGTAGGGACTCTGTTGTACCTGCTGCTCAGCCAGTGTGACTGTGGTGCGGAATGTTGGTGTGTGAGGTGGGAGCGGAATGTTGGATGAGTGAGGGAGTCAGTTGGAGGATGGGCTGAGCAGCAGGAAGGCTGCTCCTGGTGGGGCTCTCTTCTTACCATCTTACTTAATAAACCTACTTAACCAAACAACATGGAACTGGATCATCTTCTTCTACTACATATTTTGGCGACGATTTTATTGAGAAGAACCTGCGTTTGCTACTTCAATGGACTACAACTATCAAGCTTTAAGTAACTACAAATTAAAGAAGAACTACATCTTGGGGAGAGGATGTAGCCTTACGGCTAGAGCGGTCGACGTCGAAGCAGGGGAACCGGGTTCAAGTCTCGGCAAGGACGCTCAACATCCTGTGATTCTGGGCAAATCACCTAATCTCCCCGTGCCTACCAAAAAATGAATGTGTCCTTGTGTAACGAAACTGGTGCTATGTAAAGCGCTCTGATACCCAATATCTTCGGGTCTAGTTCGCGCTATATAAAACTTTATAAAAAAATTTAAAAAAAGAACTTGAAGATGCATCTCTTAATTCAAGCTGGCACCCCTGAGCCAAAGCTGGCACCCCTGAGCCCCACCAGTGACCACAAGACTGGTCAGACCCTACTTGGGTGTGCCAGTTTCTGCTGGATTTTCCCTCTTACTGCCTGCTGTAACTTTGGGAGTGGTGTCTTTGTCAGATTACCTTGGGAAACTGCCCCCATCATTATGAAGAGCTGTGCGTTGGTACCTCTAGATTTCACCACTTTCACTCTTGGTTCGGGTGCAAGCTTTACAAGGACTTTTGTTGATGTGCGCAGCCTGTGTCTTGCACTTGTCAAGTGTTACAATCGTCAGTCATACACTGCTCTGGAGTGAAACGGCAATGAGAGGATCAGCCGAGTTGTACTGGGAGCAGTGTGAGTGGCAAGCTGCTGCCATCTACTGGAGGTCAGACAAGTTTTTTTATTTATTCTCGCTGACACTTTCTTTGAAACCACCCATTGCCGGCAATATGGTACGACGTTTCTACTTTTGGCCTTACAACTATGCGGCGTTTGAATGCACCATGAGGCGAGGTGAGGAAATACCATTTCTGTTTATTTATGCGATGTTTTGGAGAGCAACCTGTGGAATTAGGGCAAAGATTTATGCCGTTACAAGCAGTGGTATTTGAAAGGGCCGCGAGACAGAGTTGCTCGACTCGCGCACACCTTACCTCATAAACGGTGTCGCGTGCAGCTGCTAACCCAGAAACCACTATTCTTTTAGAATTCAATATGTCAGAATTTTCAGCAGGGAGAGAAGAGCTGCCTAAACACACCCCTAGGAGGGCTAATCTCCATAGTCACTCCCACTTGCATCTGCTCATTCCTTTCTTAAGCCTAGCATCTGCCTTGGGTCAAAGAGGAGAGTTGTAAATGACACTGGGGTCCTCCCCTTACTCTTGAAGTCCATGGCTTACGACTCCTCCCCCTGCTCTGGCATTCCTATGCCCAGCAACCTCTACTCCCGGAGAGGCTTCCTAACCCCAGGGGTCATTTATCACCTCTTTAAAGCAGCTAGGCTCACCCACTTATCTCTGACCAATCAGGGCAGAGCAGTACAGGGTTGAATTTTGGCTTACAGACAAAAAAAAGTCTTATAACTTCTTGTCTGTACATTTTACAATAAATTCAACAATACCATATTGTTGGATTTATCATTACCATTCTACTGAGTCCTTTAATCCTAGTTTTATGGCTTTTCTATCTCCAGTTATTAACTAATAACCTTTTCCAATGTTAACCTATGGCATGGGATTTGCAATGGGAAAACTGACTTGGGCCATTTTTCCTGCACCAGGGCTTATAAAAACATATTTTATAAGTACGCTACATATATCTACAGGACCCCCACCCCAGGAACACCTAGGTGAGACTTTAGGGGTTCTGAATATGTAAAAATATTGCAGATCCTCCCTCCACAGTGCTCCTACCACCAAAGTCGATTTTGGGCAGCACTTTATCACAATGTGGGGAGTGAAATGTGCAATTTCACTTTACCCAGGGCATATAAAACTCATTTTATAAGGGTCCACCTTATAGATACCTGACCCCCCACCCCTGGACACGTAGGGGAGACCCTGGGGGTTCCTAAAATGCCCAAACATTGTAGGTTAACCATTTTTAAGTGCCCCAAACACAAAAGTCGATTTTGGTCACAATTAACCCTGGGCAAAGCACTACGCTACGCTCGCGTAGTTTGCGAAGTTTGCGCTACTTCGCACTACGCGAATTGCACGTAGCACAGTGCAAACATTTGTAGCGTAGCGTAGTGCAGCGGTCATTTTTTGCTTGCTCGCGGTCCTCAACGTCAAGTTGGCGACCGCGAGCAAGTAAAATGACATCCCGGCGAGACTTTTTCCTCGTTCGCGATCAGCAACATCAAGTTGCCGATCGCGAGCGTGGAAAATAAACCTCCCGGCGAGATTCTCAACGCGGGGAGGTCAGGTTTCTCATTGCGAGTGGTCGCGTATGCTCGCGACCGCTCGCGATGAGAAACTACCAGTCCGCGTTGAGAAAGCTGCCGTTCGAGTAAAAATCTACTCGAGCGGCAGTAAGAGACAGCTCGCACTGTGCAAGATGCCGTTTTCAATGATTGCACAGTGCGGACAAGCATCCGGCACTGTGCAATCATTGCGAACAGTGCACTACGCAGTTCGCGTAGTGCTACGCGTAGCTCGCGTAGTGCGAACTGCACTTTGCGTAGCTTCGCGTAGCGCTACTTCGTGAACTACGCCCAAGCTTAGTCACAATCTACTTTTTAAAAGCAGTCCTGCCACACAGAGCCACTTTAAAAATGACCTCAGGCTTCAGCAGTGCACACATGCAAGTGCAGAAAGGTCTGCTGGTCTCTAAACTTCCATGCCCTATTAAATACTAGGGAATGATAGGTAGTTTCAATCCCCCTGCCCTAATATGTACTAGGGCCCGATGGGGTAGGTCATGCCAATCACAGGGGTACCCCAACCCTTAGTGAACCCTAGTGTATGTAGGTGTTTTCACTGTATTCTAAGTATTTTCAGCATAGCACTGGCCCGGGGCCTAATTAGACAGAGCCCAGGGTCAGTCAGAGTCAGTTAACACCAGTACCAGTCAGCAAAACGTTGGCGGGTGCCCAGGGCACAGGATGACTTTGCAACACAGCCCCCCCCAAACGAAAGGTGATGGGTTACTAACCTACACCCTGGTAGTCCTCATCAGCTAA
Organism: Calotriton arnoldi; assembly: GCA_963921515.1. Classification (NCBI taxonomy): domain Eukaryota; kingdom Metazoa; phylum Chordata; class Amphibia; order Caudata; family Salamandridae; genus Calotriton; species Calotriton arnoldi. Next base: position 1,053,973 of record CAWUFW010001440.1, read on the forward strand.
GTGGAAAAACCAGGAAAGTCCATCCGCATTTGCATGGGAACCCCAGGTCTGTGTTCCACTGTAAAGTCCATTCCCTGTAGGGAAATGGACCACCTTAACAGCTTGGGATTCTCCCCTCTCATCTGCATGAGCCATCTGAGAGGCCTGTGGTCAGTTTGAACACGAAAGTGAGTCCCAAACAAATATGGTCTCAACTTTTTCAGGGACCACACCACAGCAAAAGCCTCTCTCTCAATGGCACTCCATCTCTGCTCTCTGGGAAGAAGCCTCCTGCTAATAAAGGCAACTGGCTGATCAAGGCCCCCTTCATTTAGCTGTGACAACACTGCCCCAATCCCTTGCTCTGAAGCATCTGTCTGAACCACAAATTCTTTTGTGTAGTCAGGGGCCAGCAACACTGGTGCTGAACACAAAGCAACTTTCAGGGTGTCAAAAGCCTTCTGACACTCTGGGTTCCAATACACCTTTTTGGGCCTCTTCTTAGAAGTGAGTTCGGTTAGGGGCCCCACAATGGTCCCATAATTTTGAACAAACCTTCTATAGTACCCTGTCAGTCCAAGGAATGCCCTGACCTGAGTCTGGGTAACAGGAGCGGTCCAATCCAAAATAGTTTGGATTTTCGCTTGGAGAAGCTGTACATGGGTACACCACAGATCTCTGCCCTATTTGGCACTTGCTTGCCTTAATAGTCAGGCCTGCCTGCTGCATGGCCTGAAGCACTTCCCTTAGGTGGCTTAAGTGATCCCCCCAGGTAGAACTGTATACAGCTATATCATCCAGGTAAGCTGCACTGAACTGTTCCAACCCAGACAAGACCCTGTTCACCAACCTTTGGAAGGTGGCAGGTGCATTCTTTAAGTCAAAGGAGAAAGGAGAATGCTGACTTCTCCTTTGCGCCATCAGTGAGGGCAATCTGCCAGTAACCGGAAGTCAAATCAAAAGTACTCAGGTACTTAGCAGCCCCTTACCTGTCAAAGAGCTCATCAGCTCTAGGTATAGGGTGAGCGTCAGTCTTTGTGACTGCATTCAATCCTCTGTAGTCCACACAGAACCTTAACTCCTTGGGTCCCCCCTAAGGATTAGGTTTGGGTACCAGCACCACTGGACTGGCCCATGGACTCTCAGACAGTTCAATTACCCCCAATTCCAGCATCTTAGTAACCTCAGCTTTAATGCTGGCTCTGACATGGTCAGACAATCTGTACAGTTTATTTTTGACAGGTAGGCTGTCACCAGTGTCAATGTGGTGCACACACCACTAAGTGATGCCTGGGGTCAAAGAGAACAGGCCAGCAAACTGCTCCAGCGCTTGCTTACAGTCTCTGTGCTGCTGCTCTGTTAACTTGGGGGAGAGTACAACCCCCTCCTCTGACCCATCTTGCACATTAGTGGAGAGGAGGTCGGGCACAGGCTCAGTTTCCTCCTCCCCACCCTCATCAGTGACCAGTAACATGGTCATATCTGCCCTGTCATGGTGGGGCTTCAATCTATTCACATGCAGGACCCTATGAGGGTTCCTTGGGGTGCCAAGATCAACAAGGTAGGTACCCTCACCCTTCTTTTCTAAGATCCGGTCCTAGGATGCTTGTTTCCGGTCCAGGGAAGACATGGCTTGGCAGTTCGGGCTGGACTGTTCCCATGAGGCACAGGGTCAGACTGACTGGGGGTGAGTGTTTGATTGGCTCAAACGTTCCGGCCATCATCCCCTTTTGTATCGCTTTGTTCGCCCTAAGTTGGCGGGGGTATGCCCAGACGTGGGTCCCTTGCTCACTTTGCCACTGGATTCAAGCAAGCCTGGCTGATGACGGCTGAAATGCCAGAAACCGGTCCTAGGATGCTTGTTTCCGGTCCAGGGAAGACATGGCTTGGCAGTTCGGGCTGGACTGTTCCCATGAGGCACAGGGTCAGACTGATTTGCATATGGCCATGTCTGAACTGGGGTGGTGGAGTGAGCTAAAGAATGATGATGGATTAAACCCAGATCAGTTGACTGGGGGTGAGTGTTTGATTGGCTCAAACGTTCCGTCCATCATCCCCTTTTGTATCGCTTTGTTCGCCCTAAGTTGGCGGGGGTATGCCCAGACGTGGGTCCCTTGCTCACTTTGCCACTGGATTCAAGCAAGCCTGGCTGATGACGGCTGAAATGCCAGAAACCGGACACTAGGATGCTTGTTTCCGGTCCAGGGAAGACATGGCTTGGCTGTTCGGGCTGGACTGTTCCCATGAGGCACAGGGTCAGACTGATTTGCATATGGCCATGTCTGAACTGGGGTGGTGGAGTGAACTAAAGAATGATGATGGATTAAACCCAGATCAGTTGACTGGGGGTGAGTGTTTGATTGGCTCAAACGTTCCGTCCATCATCCCCTTTTGTATCGCTTTGTTCGCCCTAAGTTGGCGGGGGTATGCCCAGACGTGGGTCCCTTGCTCACTTTGCCACTGGATTCAAGCAAGCCTGGCTGATGACGGCTGAAATGCCAGAAACCGGTCCTAGGATGCTTGTTTCCGGTCCAGGGAAGACATGGCTTGGCAATTTGGGCTGGACTGCTCCCATGAGGCACAGGGTCAGACTGATTTGCATATGGCCATGTCTGAACTGGGGTGGTGGAGTGAGCTAAAGAATGATGATGGATTAAACCCAGATCAGTTGACTGGGGGTGAGTGTTTGATTGGCTCAAACGTTCCGTCCATCATCCCCTTTTGTATCGCTTTGTTCGCCCTAAGTTGGCGGGGGTATGCCCAGACGTGGGTCCCTTGCTCACTTAGCCACTGGATTCAAGCAAGCCTGGCTGATGACGGCTGAAATGCCAGAAACCGGTCCAGGGAAGACATGGCTTGGCAGTTCGGGCTGGACTGTTCCCATGAGGCACAGGGTCAGACTGATTTGCATATGGCCATGTCTGAACTGGGGTGGTGGAGTGAGCTAAAGAATGATGATGGATTAAACCCAGATCAGTTGACTGGGGGTGAGTGTTTGATTGGCTCAAACGTTCCGTCCATCATCCCCTTTTGTATCGCTTTGTTCGCCCTAAGTTGGCGGGGGTATGCCCAGACGTGGGTCCCTTGCTCACTTTGCCACTGGATTCAAGCAAGCCTGGCTGATGACGGCTGAAATGCCAGAAACCGGTCCTAGGATGCTTGTTTCCGGTCCAGGGAAGACATGGCTTGGCAGTTCGGGCTGGACTGTTCCCATGAGGCACAGGGTCAGACTGATTTGCATATGGCCATGTCTGAACTGGGGTGGTGGAGTGAGCTAAAGAATGATGATGGATTAAACCCAGATCAGTTGACTGGGGGTGAGTGTTTGATTGGCTCAAACGTTCTGTCCATCATCCCCTTTTGTATCGCTTTGTTCGCCCTAAGTTGGCGGGGTATGCCCAGACGTGGGTCCCTTGCTCACTTTGCCACTGGATTCAAGCAAGCCTGGCTGATGACGGCTGAAATGCCAGAAACCGGTCCTAGGATGCTTGTTTCCGGTCCAGGGAAGACATGGCTTGGCAATTTGGGCTGGACTGCTCCCATGAGGCACAGGGTCAGACTGATTTGCATATGGCCATGTCTGAACTGGGGTGGTGGAGTGAGCTAAAGAATGATGATGGATTAAACCCAGATCAGTTGACTGGGGGTGAGTGTTTGATTGGCTCAAACGTTCCGTCCATCATCCCCTTTTGTATCGCTTTGTTCGCCCTAAGTTGGCGGGGGTATGCCCAGGCGTGGGTCCCTTGCTCACTTTGCCACTGGATTCAAGCAAGCCTGGCTGATGACGGCTGAAATGCCAGAAACCGGTCCAGGGAAGACATGGCTTGGCAGTTCGGGCTGGACTGTTCCCATGAGGCACAGGGTCAGACTGATTTGCATATGGCCATGTCTGAACTGGGGTGGTGGAGTGAGCTAAAGAATGATGATGGATTAAACCCAGATCAGTTGACTGGGGGTGAGTGTTTGATTGGCTCAAACGTTCCGTCCATCATCCCCTTTTGTATCGCTTTGTTCGCCCTAAGTTGGCGGGGGTATGCCCAGACGTGGGTCCCTTGCTCACTTTGCCACTGGATTCAAGCAAGCCTGGCTGATGACGGCTGAAATGCCAGAAACCGGTCCTAGGATGCTTGTTTCCGGTCCAGGGAAGACATGGCTTGGCAGTTCGGGCTGGACTGTTCCCATGAGGCACAGGGTCAGACTGATTTGCATATGGCCATGTCTGAACTGGGGTGGTGGAGTGAGCTAAAGAATGATGATGGATTAAACCCAGATCAGTTGACTGGGGGTGAGTGTTTGATTGGCTCAAACGTTCCGTCCATCATCCCCTTTTGTATCGCTTTGTTCGCCCTAAGTTGGCGGGGGTATGCCCAGACGTGGGTCCCTTGCTCACTTTGCCACTGGATTCAAGCAAGCCTGGCTGATGACTGCTGAAATGCCAGAAACCGGTCCTAGGATGCTTGTTTCCGGTCCAGGGAAGACATGGCTTGGCAGTTCGGGCTGGACTGTTCCCATGAGGCACAGGGTCAGACTGATTTGCATATGGCCATGTCTGAACTGGGGTGGTGGAGTGAGCTAAAGAATGATGATGGATTAAACCCAGATCAGTTGACTGGGGGTGAGTGTTTGATTGGCTCAAGCGTTCCGTCCATCATCCCCTTTTGTATCGCTTTGTTCGCCCTAAGTTGGCGGGGGTATGCCCAGACGTGGGTCCCTTGCTCACTTTGCCACTGGATTCAAGCAAGCCTGGCTGATGACGGCTGAAATGCCAGAAACCGGTCATAGGATTCTTGTTTCCGGTCCAGGGAAGACATGGCTTGGCAGTTCGGGCTGGACTGTTCCCATGAGGCACAGGGTCAGACTGATTTGCATATGGCCATGTCTGAACTGGGGTGGTGGAGTGAGCTAAAGAATGATGATGGATTAAACCCAGATCAGTTGACTGGGGGTGAGTGTTTGATTGGCTCAAACGTTCCGTCCATCATCCCCTTTTGTATCGCTTTGTTCGCCCTAAGTTGGCGGGGGTATGCCCAGACGTGGGTCCCTTGCTCACTTTGCCACTGGATTCAAGCAAGCCTGGCTGATGACAGCTGAAATGCCAGAAACCGGTCCTAGGATGCTTGTTTCTGGTCCAGGGAAGACATGGCTTGGCAGTTCGGGCTGGAGTGTTCCCATGAGGCACAGGGTCAGACTGATTTGCATATGGCCATGTCTGAACTGGGGTGGTGGAGTGAGCTAAAGAATGATGATGGATTAAACCCAGATCAGTTGACTCGGGGTGAGTGTTTGATTGGCTCAAACGTTCCGTCCATCATCCCCTTTTGTAGGGCCCACTCCACTTGTCATGGAGGGCCCTGGGAGCCACAGGCTCCAACACCCACACCAATTGTCCTGGAGTATACTCAGGCATAGTAGCCTTCTGATCATACCAGTGCTTCATGAGCTCCTGGCTGGCCTCAAGTTTCCTGTTTGCCTTGTACATGTACTCTGCCATTCTAGATCTCAGGCCTAGCAGATAGTCAAGCGCATTGTCCTTTGCTTCTTTAAGAGGCTTCTCTAAAGACTCTCTCAGCAGGCTCAATGGCCCCCTCACAGGGTGTCCAAACAACAACTCAAAGGGACTGAAACCAACCCCTTTCTGTGGCCCCTCCCTGTAGGCAAACAGTAAGCATGGGAGGAGAACATCCCATCTCCTCCTGAGTTTCTCTGACAACCCATGTATCATGCCCTTTAGGGTTTTGTTGAATCTCTCAACAAGACCATTTGCTTGTGGGTGATAGGGGGTGGAGAACTTGTAGTTGACACCACACTCATCCCACATAGCAGTCAGATAGCTGGACAGGAAGTTCATGCCCCTATCTGATACCACCTCTTTCGGAAAACACACTCTGGTGAACACTCCAAGCAGTGCTCTAGCCACTGCAGGAGCAGCAATGGTTCTAAGAGGGATTGCTTCAGGGTACCCAGTGGCATGGTCCACTACCACTAAGATATATCTATTCCCTGATGCAGTAGGTGGGTCCAGGGGACCAACAATGTCCATCCCCACTCTTTCAAAAGGAACCCCAACCACTGGCAGTGGTATTAGGGGAGCCTTTGTCTTGCCCCCTGCCTTGCCACTGGCCTGACAGGTGACACAGGAGCTGCAAAACTCCTTTACCTTTTCAGACATATGGGGCCAGTAGAAATGGTTCACCAACCGGTTCCATGTCTTTGTCTGTCCCAAATGTCCTGCCAAGGGGATATCATGACCCAAAGTCAGGATGAACTCTCTCTGTACTTCTGGGGCACCACCAACCTCCTGGTGGCCCCCTCCTTGAGGTTTCTGGCCTCAGTATAAAGCAGTCCATCTTCCCAGTAGAGTTTGTGAAACCCACTGTCATCCCCCTCCTCTTGCTTAGAAGCAATCCGCCTCAAGCTCTCAAGGGTGGGACAGTCTCGCTGTCCCTTACTGAACTCCTCTCTGGAGGGTCCACCTGCTCCTGTCAGTTATGCCAAATCTGACAGCTCTGGCAGGGATGGAGTCCCTCCCTCAGTGGCCAGATCCTCCCCATCAGGGTTAGATTCTTCCTGCACCTCTGGAGTTCCCTGGACTGGCCCACCAGGCCCAGTACCCCTGTCCTTGGATGGTTGGCCCTTTGTTCCAGGGTCCAAGTGTCCAGCCCCTTCCTTCTGGCTAGTCTGTGACCTAGTCACAGCACATACCCACTCAGGGAGCTCCAATATTTTCATATGGAGTCCTCTCTCTACCTCTGACCACTGAGAGGCTTCAAGATCATTGCCCAGTAAACACTGGACTGGGAGCACCCTTGACACAGCTACCTTCATAGGGCCTGTCACACCTCCCCATTCCAAATCCACCACAGCCATAGGATGGAGTTTGGTAGTGCTGTCTGCGTAAGTCACCTGGTGAAACTCACCAGGTAGCAACCTCCCTGGAGGCACCAGCTTATCCAGGACCATAGTTACACTAGCCCCTGTGTCTCTGATAGCCTCAACCTTAGTCCCATTCACTTTAGGCCTCTGCCTGTACTTGTCCATGTTTGGAGGTAAGGCAGCAAGGGTTACAATATTCACCCCACCCAGGGACACTAAGGTTGCTTCCACCACCTGACTACCCCTCTCTGGGGCACCACTCTCCACCCCTACACTGGCAATCCCTGTGGATGGCCCCTTAGGGGGGAGCTTCTTGGCGCAGACAGCATCTCCCTGTTTGTGCCCTGGCTGGTTACAGTCAAAGCACTTACCCACCTTTGAGGGATCAAAGAACCTACCATTCTTTCCCTGATACCCCCTCCCTTTGAATTTGGGTTGGCTCGTCCCCCCCCCCCCCCCAACTTGTGCAGGTTTGTGTGGGTCTTTGGAGGACTCCTTCTGTTTTTGACCTTCTTTTCCCAGGGCTTTCGCCTGGGGAGGGACCTGTCCTCCTTTCTTCTGGTCACCCCCCTGGTGCTGAATGGAAACCCGGGTTCTCACCCACTCATCAGCTGCTTCTCCCAGCTCTCTGGGGTCTGTCAGCTTAGAGTCCACTAGATACTGCCGCAACTTCTCTTCTGCACAATGAGTCAAAATATGTTCTTTCAAAAACAAATTATACAATCCCTCATATGTGTCAACAGTGTTACCAACAATCCAGCCTTCCAGTGCCTTCACTGAAACGTTCACAAAGTCTACCCAAGACCTTGAACTTAATTTCTGGGTGCCTCTAAACTTCACCCTTTACTGCTCTGGAGTCAGACCAAATCTCTTAACTAAGCATGCCTTTATCTGCTGGTATGATTCTGCATCCTCTCCCTTCAGGGTCAGGAGCCTATCCCTCCCAGCTACTGGAATCAACTCCCACAGGAGTGCACCCCAATACTTAGAGTGGACCCTACTCATTCTAAGGGCCCTCTCAAAAGCTGCTAGCCACTTATCAATGTCATCCCCCTCAGTGTACTTGGGTACTATACCCTTAGGAAGTTTGTGATCAAGACCACCACCCCTGGACATTTCACAATCTTCATCATTTTCACTGCCACCATTTCTTTTCTCCTCCTCCTCCTCCTCCTCCTCCCTCTCCCATCTCTTCTCAGCTAATTCCAATTTCTCCTGCTCCAAAGCTATCAAAGCTAATTGAGCCTTAAGCTGTCTCTGCAAGGGACAGCGGTGGTTCCTGAGTAGGGGACCCTTCCCCCCTCCCACCATCTGGAATCATATGGCTAACACTGGAAAAAATGGAAGAGGCATCATCCTCACCCCCCTCTGGGGTGAGGTTGGGGGTCTCACCCTCCATCCCCCCTTCAATCTCCTCAGCTACCCCAGCCCAGGCCGTTAGGGACTTAAGCAACCCTCCCTTCTTAATCTTGTTGGAAGCAGGCAGCCCCCTAAGCCTACACTGTACCCTTAGATCACCCATAGCGAACTGGGACAGTTTAGCCAGGTCCAGCTCCATGGTTCCCTAGTTTTGGGTCACAACAACTAGGCACAACAGACTTAGAACAATTTGGAAAAATCAAAACAATGGATTAAAAAGCGTTTTAGTCCAAATTCCAAAAATCAAACTCAAAAGTTTTGTTCTAAGGCAATTTAGAGGATTTTTAAAATCTTAATTCACTTTATTGAAAGGTGTACTCTTTAAACGCAGGTCCTCATCCACACCGCTGAGCACCAAATGTTGGAAAGTGGATTATTGGTAGGGGCAAATGTATATCTGCCACTGGCAATAAGGCCACTAACACAGTATAGGGCTCAGAATAGGTCTTAGAAAATTATTCCTATGCTCAACCCTTGGTAACGTGGCTGCGAGCAGGCAGGCTTAACTTCAAAGACAGGTATGTAAAGCATTTAAAAACACCAATTCAGTAAATAATTAAGACACAACACAAAATACAAATCCAACACCAATTTATAAAAATAGGAAATATTTTGATCTTTTAAATGACACCAAAACGAAAAAAATCCACTGTAGGGAACCAGAGATATGAATTTTTAAAGATTAGTCACTTTCTAGTGCTTAGAAACCAACAGTGTCCCTTTTAGTCATTTCGTTTGCTCTGACAGGGACACATTCATGTTCTGGAGGATCTTTCACCACTCTATTGTGCAGCCCCCTCCAGCAGGCTGGGTCCAGTTAGAACTCCTTCCTGAAGTTCTTCTTGCGGGTCCCAAAGTATCCAACACACAATCCAAGGTTCTGGAATCTCCAAGAGGGTCCTTGAAAGTGTGAGACTTCAATTCCCACAATCCACTTGAACAAAACGCTTACAAATCCACTGGTACTCCAGGCCGGGGATTCTTTGTGGTGATGTCCAGGTGAGCTCTGTTAACCTGTAGCTTGCAGGGAGTCCACTCTTTTGTCCTTTTACAGCAAAGTAATCCACAGGCTGTAGTTGCAGAGGGTGCAGCCTTCAAAGTGCAGGCCTTTTGAAATGCACATCAAACTTTCAGCATGGCCCGTCTTGCTTTCTTAAGTTTCAAGCAGCAGATCTGAGGGGCTCTGCCCTTCTCAGAGACTTATTCAGTGTTCTCTGGGGTCAAGCAGGAGGGTACTCCTGTCCAATGAGCTGCAGGGTTCCACCCAAAGGTCTGACTACTTCCTGCAGAGTGTGGCAAAATGCTAACCCAGAAACCACTATTCTTCCAAAATTCAATATGTCAGAATTTTCAGCAGGGAGAGAAGAGCTGCCTAAACACACCCCTAGGAGGGCTAATTTCCATAGTCACTCCGCCTTGCATCTGCTCATTCCTTTCTTAAGCCTAGCATCTTCCTTGGGTCAAAGAGGAGAGCTGTAAATGACACTGGGGTCCTCCCCTTACTCTTGAAGTCCATGGTTTACGACTCCTCCCGCTGCTCTGGCATTCCAATGCCCAGCAACCTCTCCTCCCTGAGAGGCTTCCTAACATCAGGGGTCATTTATCACCTCTTCAAAGCAGCCAGGCTCACCCACTTATCTCTGACCAATCAGGGCAGAGCAGTACAGGGTTGAATTTTGGCTTACAGACAAAAAAAAGTTTTATAACTTCTTGTCTGTACATTTTACAATAAATTCAACAATACCATATTGTTGGATTTATCATTACCATTCTACTGAGTCCTTTAATCCTAGTTTTATGGCTTTTCTATCTCCAGTTATTAATTAATAACCGTTTCCAATGTTAACCTATGGCATGGGATTTGCAATGGGAAAACTGACTTGGGCCATTTTTCCAGCACCAGGGCTTATAAAAACATATATTTTATAAGTACGCTACATATATCTACAGGACCCCCACCCCAGGAACACCTAGGTGAGACTTTAGGGGTTCAGAATATGTAAATAATATTGCAGATCCTCCCTCCACAGAGCTCCTACCACCAAAGTCGATTTTGGGCAGCACTTTATCACAATGTGGGGAGTGAAATGTGCAATTTCACTTTACCCAGGGCATATAAAACTCATTTTATAATGGCCCACCTTATAGATACCTGACCCCCTACCCCTGGGACACCTAGAGGAGACCCTGGGGGCACCTAATATGCCCAAGCATTGTAGGTTAACCATTTTTAAGTGCCCCAAACACAAAAGTCGAGTTTGGGCTCAATTTACTTTTTAAAAGCAGTCCTGCCACACAGAGCCACTTTAAAAATGACCTCAGGCTTCAGCAGTGCACACATGCAAGTGCAGAAAGGTCTGCTGGCCTCTAAACTGCCATGCCCTATTATATACTAGGGACTGATAGGTAGCTTCAATCCCCCTGCCCTAGGGCCCTACGGGGTAGGTCATGCCAATCTCTGGGGTAACCCAACCCTTAGTGTACCCTAGTGTATGTAGGTGTTTTCACTGTATTCTAAGTGTTTTCAGCATAGCACTGGCCCTGGGCCTGGTTAGGCAGAGCCCAGGGTCAGTCAGAGTCAGTTACCACCAGTACCAGTCAGCAAAAAGTTAGGGGGTGCCCACGGCACAGGATGACTTTGCAACAGTTGGGTAGTGCAGTTTTGTTATCTCCCACTCTCTTGTGGTTATGGAATGGTGCAGCGATACCATTTTACTTAGGTTTTGTTACCACCCTTACTACGGGTAGCGGTGAAGGGCAGTGGAAATGCCGTATTTTGTTAGGGTCGTGTGGCAGTGTGAAGCCACAGTACATAGGGGCTTATTTACAAGCCCCTTGCGCCACTTTTGCGTCATTTTTAACATGGGAAAAGTGACGTACGGGTGGCGCAAGGGGCTTGTAAATAAGCCCCATAGTATTTTAGTGTTGTTCCACCCAGCCTATGGGGTTTGGGTGAAGGGCTGAAGGTGAGCCATGTTTTTAGGGTGTGAGTGTTTTTTAACTTTTGTTTGCTATTCCTACCATTTTACTAGATTGCATGTGGAACTGCGTTGTTTTCTTAGTTCATGTGGACTGTTATTCCACACTTTCCACCCATGCTTCGGGCTTGGGTGAAGGGCAGCTTTGATGTCGCTTGTTTATCACTAATGATTGATGTTCTTATTTTGACTACGAGATTGGATGTGGAACTATGTTGTTCTTTTCTGGGTTCGTGTGGTTTGTTATTCCACACTTTCCACCCATGCTTTGGGTAGGGGTGAAGGGCAGTTAAATGCCACATGGTTTGTGTGGGGTGGTGTCCCATACATACGAGATTTGGACGGATCCCTACCGTGCTATCTGTTTGGTTCCCTATGTACCACTTGTGTATTAGCCTGGCCAGCTGGTATGTGAGTGGCACAGGGCTTGGTAGTTGTGTTAGGGTGCGGTAGAGTGTGTGATTTGTTTTTTTTGCATGGTGGAAAGGGAGAAGAGGTGAGTGTAGTAGTGCTTATGTGTATACAGAATTGGTGGATTGCATGGTGTGTTTTATTCTGTTCCTGAGTTATGCATTGTTATCTTTTATACATGTATGCCATCATTACATGTATTACATTCCATTCTTTTATGTCTTTTACCATCTTTACATTTGATTTGTTATTCTTACTTGTATGCAATGTCTTTTACCATCTTTGTACTTAATATGTTAACACGTACCTCCCGTTCGTTCATTATCTTGACGTGCGAGTCGTGCGTGTTGTAGTAGCAATGTTTTCTGTGTTTATTTAATGAAAGGTCATGTGTTATACCTGCTGCTCAGCCAGTGTGTCTGTGGTGCGGAATGTTGGTGTTTGAGGTGGCAGTGGAATGTTGGATGAGTGAGGGAGTCAGTTGGAAGATGGGCTGAGCAGCAGGAAGGCTGCTCCTGGTGGGGCTCTCTTAACATCTTACTCAATAAATCTACTTAATCAAACAACATGGAACTGGACCTTCATTCTTCTACTACAGACTCGCACCATGAATGTTATTTATTCAGGGTAAGAGCTGCATTACGGGTGTGCTGGTGCATGGCCTCATCCTGCCCTGTCAGATACAGACCCCTCCGCTCCAGGTACAGGCTGATTACCACAGGCGTGAGACTGGACCCCTCAGGAACAACACATCAGTGGAGAAGGGGGGTGTCTGGAGGTTTCTAACTGGATGGACAGTAACCAGTTTATTACAGTGGATCTATTGCCCAAACAAGAGGACAGGTTGGGCACAAGGGTCTGTTGGTCTCCCCTGTGCAATGATGCCAACAGATTTAGGGCAATGAGATTACAGGTACCTCTACTGTCAGGAATACAAAGGGTGCCACTGACTACTTTAATACTTATTTTTGCTGCACCTTGTAAGGATCACTCATGAGAAGGAATCCAGCAGTTAGTGTTTCTCCATGTGAATTTGTAATTGAAGTGCTTTTTGTTAGTTTGTGGAGTGCAAGAACTCGTTACATTTTCATTACATTGCCTGTGCTAGAGACGAGGAAGGCATTGATTATTTACAAGCACTTGAGTATTTTCAAGTACTTGAGTGGAGTATTTACAAGTACTTCCCATGGAGGGTTGCCTGGCACAGAAGCAGTCTCTACACTGCGCCACTATTTACTTAGCACATCTTACAGAATGTACAGCAGGAAAGGCGTTCTAGCGCTTTGAGTCCGCTCCCTACTTTAGGGGCAGGACTGGCTGCTGTACTTCTGTCCTCAATCATTTCTGAGGTTACCAAACGCAGAACAGAAAGTGACTTCCTGTGTCCTCATTTGTATTCTTGCTCTGGTGCAGAACTGACTGCGATACTCTTGCATTTCGAGCATTACTTTGATATTTCAATGTTGGGCTGTACTGGACTTCCTTTGTGCGCAAGACAATAGCATGCTGTTGTTACTTACAGTAATTACTGCTTTATCTGGGATACTGACTGCAGACCATAATGGACTTACATTCTCAAGTAAATCCCTACTCATGATATTGTAGAGTTGTCATCAATCCCTATCCTCTGGAAAGCGTTGCTTTACCCGAAAAGTGAATGCTGAGGCGAAGGGACACATTATCTCCAGCTTACATTACAGGACGAAAGATTCACGCACTGCTGTCCTCCGTTCTTTCTCTGAAAGTCTCCTTATGCTTTGAACGAGGAGTAAGATCCATACTCCTCAACTCACTGCAGCAGCTGTGATCACACCCTCACAGCTAAAAAAATTGTCCACCAAAGACTCTAAACCAAGGTATAATGGTAGACTCAATACAGAAAGACGTTACCTGGGACTAGACGTACAACGGTGGAGATCCTCACCATCCCTCGAAAACCTCAAACATTTGAGATCACTGAGGAATTCATATTACAAAATCATTAGAAACTCGAAAGCAAATTTCTTCAGAAGCCAACTAGATCAAGCTAGAAACCAACCCAAAAAACTATTTGAACTTGTTAAACTTCAATCAAATGGCCTACCCAACTCTTACCCAGCTGGATCCAGTCCGCTACCAAACTGCGAAGAATTTGGCTCCTTCTTCCTTGAGAAGACAGAAAATATGAGAACTGATCTGCAGATGGCATTGGAGAATCATCCTCTCTTACCTCACTCCTGCCTTTCCCCCTCCCAGATGTCTACCGGGGCACATCCTCGAACACAATTCTTCATGGAACTCTTTCACAACCTTGGAGGAAAACGGCATTCTCCAAATTCTACCAGATTTGAAGCCCTCAAACCACTTCAACGACCCACTACTCCCCAACTTCTTCAATGAGATCAAACTGTCTATATGCCCACTTTGGACCAAGATTAAAAATGCCTCTCTACTTCAAGGCACTATCTCTGATTGCCTAAAGTCTGGGCAGGTCTCCCCTATCCTAAAAAAAACAACCGCAGATCACACTGACCTAAACAATTTCCGCCTTATCTCCAACATTCCTGCTCTGGCGAAGCCCCGTGAAAAACGTGCACATGTCCAACTCTGTAACCACATTGAACAATATCTTCTTTTAGACCAATTCCAATCCGGCTTCTGTCCAGGGCATAGCACCAAATCGGTTCTTACACACATAGTGGACGATGCGGTAAAAATGTTGGATCAGAATGAATCATGCCTTTTAATCCTCCTTGACCTATTTTCAGCATTCCATACGGTTAAGCATGACTACCTACTAGACCTATTGGAACATAGGATGGGACTTTCAGGGTCGGTCCTAAACTGGTTAACCTAATTTCTCCAAAACAGAACTCAAAAAGTCAAGATTACTCAGTCCCTGTCTAAGACTGCTCTGGTCACATTAGGGGTCCCACAGGGTTCCTCTCTCTCACCCACTCTCTTTAACTTGTTCATGGAGCCTCTAACGGAAATTCTGAGTTCATCCAACATCCAATATCACATGCATGCCGATGACACCCAATTATACCTGAAAGCCTCCTCCCCCGAAGACATCAGATCCCTCAACTTAACTCTACAAAAAAAAAAAAAAATGGCTGACATGCAACCACCTCAAACTAAACACTCTCAAAACTGAATTCCTCCTAATCGCCCACCCAAACTGTCACCAGTCATTAATGAATGAATGGAGCAACTAACAGCATTCAACTGCCTGCCTCAGGTCATTGACTCAGCGACATCACTGGCAATAACTCTTGACAAGAACCTTAACATGCAGAAGCACATTGGTGCTGCCACCAAAGTAGCAAACCTCCAAATGAACATCTTAAGAAAACTAAAACCCTTCCCCCCCCCACAATAACTTCAAGTATGCAGTGAGAGTCCTAGTGGTTCCCAGGTTGGACTATAGAAGTGCAACCCTCGGCGGTTTGCCCAGATCCAAAACGGCTCCTTTAATGCCCTACCTTAACTCTGCTGCAGGGCTCTGGACAGGATCAAAAAGAAACAACCACATCACCCTCAATTTGAAATCCCTCAATTGGCTCCCTTATGAAGCAAGAATTCGGCTGGAGATTGCATGTATGACGCACAAATCTCTACACCTCAATACCCCAAGCTATCTCACTAAAAAGCTTGAACATTCCGGAGGCTCCTGATCCTCTAGAAGGTCCAGCACCTGACTGTTGAAACCACAGAGATTCTTCAAAAAGAAAACCTACAACAGAGCCTTCTCTGGCATCGGCCCGAGAATTTGGAACTCCCCCACCCCTCAAATCAGACTGAATCCTTCTACTGCATCTTTCAAGAAAGAAGTTAAAATATTATTTATGAACAAATTTCTGCCCTAGATCCTAGGAACTCCTCTCGCTGAGCATATCAGGACTCGTCAACTACACTCATGACCTATGTTCCTTGTAAGGTGTGCGTGTGCGTGCGCACCTTACGCTTTCACAGCGCGCAGCATCTCTGCAGGAGCGCATATCAGATCACGGGCATGGAGAGAAATACTTCCCCTGCTGCTCAATTAAAAAGAATGCAGCAGCGTGGAAGGAGGTTTTCACTTCATGCGTGCCCTGCAAAAGGGGAATCCCTTTAAAAAGAGATCCTGCTGGGGTCCCATCAGTATTCTGATGGGACTTCTCAGGCTGGCAGTGTGATGAGGCTGCTCTCAAATAAATAAATTAAATATGCTAATGCATTTAACACCTTAAAAGCCCTTTTGCTATGTCCCTTTGTTTGAAAGGACATGAGGTGTTAAATGCATTAACATGTCAGCAGGCTGCAGGGGAGACACAGGTTCACTAGTCTGTAGGGCCATCAGGCTGGTCTTACTGGCCTTTATTTTTAGCTATTTGTGGCCTGTTTTATGGGCTGGCGGGCCGGTTTTTACGGTTGATTTCCCTGATATTATCACAAGCACTGTCTCCAGTAAACACAAATGCATGGAGTGTTCCATACCTTGAAAACACAGTGTGTCTTTACACATTCAAAACTGCCCTATTTTGCAAATGTGGGACACTTTTTTAGCTGTCTCAATGACTAATGGAGGCCACTTGCTTCCCAGTCCACACCTAAAGGCATATGCATGGCTACAGTAACAAGCATTGGCAAAGCCAGTAGGTTTAATCTATGCAAAATCTATTGGCTTTGTCAATGTTTTATTAGATTTGCTGCACAGCAGCACAGGCTTGAAGTAAAGAAAAAAAAGTGCCATGACGCAGCCAGCCTTGACCGCATCTCAGAGCTTTTTTTCCTTTTTGTGGCATGTTGCATAGCATATGCAGTATATATAAAAAAGCACTGACAAATCCAAATAAATCCTGGGTATGCAAGTGCTATTTGGCTTTGTTTAATGCTATTTTGGCGGACAGGTGGTTGTAAGGGGTATAACAGAGGGAAACAGACTCTACCACGCATCATTTGCCATGCACACGATTACTACACATACGCTTTTACCACACAAGGTAAGTGTAGTTAAGGTAACCATATATATGTGTGTATATATATATATATTCACTGAAAAAACCACAGGTTTCAAGGACGTTATAGTTAGAAATTAGCATTTAAAAAACCTTAGAAATTCACTGAAAAAAACACAGGTTTCAGGGACGTTATAGTTAGTTGGACATTTCACTCGTACAAAACCAGAGAAATTCGGCCGTTATAGTTAGTTAAGCTAACTATAACTCGCGCCCCCGCAATGCACTGCTGATGACGTCACATATTACACCATTCATGACATGGTCAGTGATATCACTGATGACATCACTGATGACATCTCAAATGACATCACTGATGACATCACTGATGACATCATCCAGTGACTGTGTGTTTCTGTAAAGTTTAAATATGTTTTATATATATATATATATATATATGCCAAGGTGTATTGAAGAATGAGTGGGTGTATAAGTGTCTGAATGGATGATTTAGTAGGTGCGTGACTGACTGTATAAGTGAGTGATTAAACGTGTCTTACTGAATGCATGGGTTAGTGACTAAACTGTGTGAATGTCTGTATCAGTCTGTCAGTTGGTGTGTAAGCAGCTGCATGGGTTGGTGAGTAGCTACATGAGTGTCTATATGGGTTATTGATTGGTTGTCTGAGTATCTGTATGGGTGCCTGAGTGTGTGTGTGGGTGGGTGGGGGGTATGTGACTCTGTGCATAGATGTGTGAGTGGGTGATTCACTTGGTGTATGGGTTCAAGAGTATATCTGGGAAGGGCTGTATGGGTGGATGAGTGTGTGTATGGGTGTGTTGGTGAGTGAATGGATGTCTCAGTGGTACATGTGTGAGTAACTACATATGTGAAAGGCAGTATATGTGAGTGTTGGAGTATATAAATGACTATATGTGAGAATGAGTGATTGTGAGAGTGGCTGTATGGATGAGTGTGTGCTTATATCAGTGATTGTATAAGAGAGTACGTATGTGTTAGTATCTGTATGAATAAGTGAGGTGGTGTGTGTATAATTGTATACGTGAGTAAATGGGAGTGTGATTTATTCTTTGCATGACTGACTAGGTATGTGAGTAACTCTATGGATGAGTGACGGTGTGTGAGTGTCTGTATAGGTGTATGAGTGCAAATGATAGTGCTGTATTGGTGAGTGACTGCATGTATGAGTGACTGTATGGGTGAATGAGTGGATGTGTGTGTAGACCTAGGAATCTGTGAGTGGATATGTAGTAACTGCTATTGGTGTGTCTATGGTTTCGAAAATGGTAGTCTGTATTTTAGAGTGGGTGTATCAAAGGTTATATTAGGGTGTGAGGAGGTGCAGCAGATTATCACATGGATGATGTCATCAGTGATGTCATCAGTGATGTCATTTGAGATGTCATCAGTGATGTCACTGACCATGTCATGAATGATGTAATATGTGACGTCATCAGCAGTGCATTGCGGGGGCACGAGTTATAGTTAGCTTAACAAACTATAACGGCCGAATTTCTCTGGTTGTGTACGAGTGAAATGTCCATCTAACTATAATGTCCCTGTAACCTGTGGTTTTTTCAGTGAATTTCTAAGGTTTTTTAAATGCTAATTTCTAACTATAACGTCCCTGAAACCTGTGGTTTTTTCAGTGAATTTCAAAGGTTTTTTAAATGCTAATTTCTAACTATAACGTCCCTGAAACCTATGGTTTTTTCAGTGAATATCTAAGGTTTTTTAAATGAAATTTTCTAACTTCTCATAGCAGGCCACGCCCCCTTTGCCCACCACTCTGCAAACGCGCTCCCTGGTGCACTCTTGGATGGGGATTGAAGTCCCCTTCGCTGCTGGGGGTCTTTTAGGGGCCAACTAGCCTACCTCTTACCTCCAGTCAGCCCCACACAGTGGGATTGCTGAGAGGTGGACAAAGGCCACGCCCCCTTTCCCCACCACTCTGCAAACGCACCTCCTGGCGTGTTCTAAGTTGGGGTATTAAGTCCCCTTCATTCCTGAGGGTCCCTGGGGGCCAACTAGCCCACCAGGTACCTCCAGTAAGTGCCACACACCTGGATTGCTGAGAGTGGTCCGAGACCACACCCCCTTTTTACACCACTCTGCAAACACGGCTCTTGGCACACTGCTGCTCAAGGGATGAAGTCCACTTGTGTCCTGAGGTCCTCAGGACACAAGAGGACCTCATCGCCCCACCAGCAGTGCGCCAAGAAGAGTGTTTGCAGAGTGGTGTAAAAAGGGGTGTGGCCTCGGACCACCTCTCTGCAATCCAGCTGTGTGGTGCTTACTGGAGGTACTTGGTGGGCTAGTTGGCCCCCAGGGACCCTCAGTAATCAAGGGGACTTAATTCCCCAACTTAGAACGCGCCAGGGGGCGCGTTTGCAGAGTGGTGCAGGGAGGGGGCGGGCCTCCGGCGAGATGCCGGTTTTTTATTTTTTTTTAGAAGGAGGGCTGTGTGGCCCCGCTTCTTCTAATATTTTTGGGGCCCTGGGGACCCCATCCCCCAGGGCCTGACCCCTTTTTTTTTTTTTTCTAAAAAACGGGAAGGAGGCCGTGCGGCACCCCTCCCGAGTCCAATTTCGGCCCTGGGGACCCCATCCCCCGGGGCATGGCCTCCTTTTTTTAATTGATTTATTGGGAAGGGGGGCCGCGTGGCCCCCCTTCCCTAGGCCACTAATGGCCCCGGGGACTCCATCCCCCGGGGCCGGCCTGCTGTTTTTGCCCCAAATTTATTTACAGGGGAGGGGGAAGACGTGGCCTCCCTCCCGGGCTAGTTCTGGCCCCAGGGACCCCATCCTCCGGGGCCTGGCCTCACCGTTGGGGACCGTGGGGGGAGCACCAGTGCCCCCACGGTCCCGCCGGCTCCCCTCCTCCTGCGGGAGCCGGCATTGCTTTTGCACAAGGGGAGCTGCTGACATGCAGCTCCCCTTGTGCAAAAGCAATCTGCTTTGGTTTTTGGAAGCGAGAGCAGGTTTCCTGCTCTCGCTTCCAAAAACCAAAGCAGAGTTTGCTATGGCAGGGCGGGAGCCGTGCTCCCGCCCTACCATAGCAAACAGCAATGTCCCGGGGGTGGGCACCCCAGGACATTGCAAGAGCCGGCCCTGGGGGGTGGCAGTCCACAGGGCCATCAAGGGCTCCTGGAGGGGGGCCGCGCGGCCCCCCTCCTAGTGTTTAAAGCCCCAGAGAGGTGGTGGTCCCCGGGGCCCGCAACGGACCACCGTATTTGAATATTTAGCACCCCGGGGAGGTGGTGGTCCCCGGGGCAATGTGGGGGGGAGGGCAGGAGCCCCCCCACACTTTAATTTTTTTTAATTAAGCCCCAGGGAGGTGGCAGTCCCCGGGGCTTGGGGGGGCCCGTGAGCCCCCCGCTTATAATTATACAGTGCCCCGGGGAGTTGGTGGTCCCCAGGGCAGTGTGGGGGGGCAGGAGCCCCCCCACACATTTATTAAACAAAGTCCCAGGGAGGTGGCGGCCCCCAGGGCTGCGGGGGGCCACGAGCCCCCGCATATTATTAAAGAAAGCCCCAGGGAGGTGGCGGACCCCGGGGCTGCGTGGTCCCCCGCGGGCCCCTGCATACATTATAAATATTGCCCCCGGGACCTGGCCCACCCGGGGGCTTAAGGATAACGAAGCGCCGGAGGCCGCGCTTCGTTTTTTTTCATTTTCTCGGCAGGACTCGCGCACCCGGCGCGAATTCTGCTGATTTAAAAAAAAAAATGCTTTTTTTAGGCCTGGGGGCCCCTGTGGGACCCCCTGAGCAGGCCTAGGGGGTCAGGGTGTTTCTACCCGGCCCCTTTTCTTGTTTTTTTTTTATCCTTTTTTCACCTTTTTTCTTGTGACTCGGTTTTACCGTGTCACAAGATGGCTGCCAACACTTTCTGGTTTGGGGTGTTGGCAGCCAATCAGAGTGAAGCTCGTGCCCGGGATGAGTCGCGACTCCTCTTTGGTGCTCAGATATCGAAAGTTTTCTTTTTTTAATTTCTCAGGAACTACTGAACGGATTTACACCATTTAAAAAAAAGGTCGCTTTCTGAACCAAAGGCTACCTTTTTGCCAAATTTGGTGTAATTCCGTTCAGCAGTTCGGGCTGTAACCTGTTTCAAAATTTCTATGGAAATTAACATGGAGAAAATGCGTTTTGGGACCCCCCTTTTTTCTCGGCCCCCGCTTGACGAATCACCCCGAAACTTTCAAGACAGGAGCTGACCGGAGCGCAACATTAGTTTTGAAAATTTCGCGAAGATTCGTCAAACGGCGCCAAAGATATTGGCAAATCAAAAAACGCTTTTCCTATGGAAAATACATTCTAACTATAACTACCTACTGGCGACCGCCAGTAGGTAATATATATATATATATATATATTTACATATATAGATAGTGGTAAGGGTATTTTTTGGGTGAAGGGGTGAGTTGGGGCATAGGGTATGGTAAGGGTATTTTTAGGGTTAGGGGTGGGTAGGGGTTATAGGGTGGTAAGTGTGTTTTAGGCTATGGGGTGAGTAGGGGCATAGGATGGTAAGGGTATTTTTAGGGTTTAGGGGTGGAAAGGGCATAGGATGGTAAGGGTATTTTTATGGCTTAGGGGTGGGAAGGGGTATCTGGTGGTAAGGGTGTTTTTAGGCCATAGGGGTGAGTAGGGTTGTAGTGTGGTAAGGGCATTTTTATGATTAAGGGTAGGTAAGGTTAAGGGTCTTAAGGTTATTTGTAGGGTTTAGTGGTTGGTATGGGTGCTAAGGTATTTATAGGGCTTAGGGGCTTTAGAGTTCAGGAGTAGGTAAGGTTAGGTTAAGGTAATTAGAAAAGGGGGGATGTGGGGTTTCCCTCCCATTAAGATAAAGAAAATCTAATTCATCAAAAAAATGAGGGTGTTGGGGGGCGGTCTCCCCTAAATAAGAAAAATAAATAAACGTAATTTAAAATTGTGTATATATATATATATATGTGATCAAGCTCGCGTGAGGCGAGCGAAACGCGTCATGGCAGGCATTATGCCTGTTTATTATGTGGATACTATGTCGCAATAAACTTTTCACTGCTTTTTGCACTATTTCAAAGCTTCTTTGGATTGATTTTGGAGCGCATTGAGGTCCATGCCTGGGTATCCTGTTGGAGAGTGTCAGGCCAGGAGTTGGAGTTCGATATATATATATATATATATATCGATAAAAACACGTCGTCTCCGCACTTCCGCACACTGCCAGGCGAACAGAGACCACACGAATCCCAGGTATATGGCACTGGTGATGTTTTTATTTACAGAGCTGCCAACACTCCAAACCAAGAAGTGTTGGCAGCCATCTTGTGACTTGGTAGAACCGAGTCACAAGTAAAAAGGTTAAAAATGAAGAAAAGGGGGCAGGGTAGAAACACCCTGACCCCCTAAGCCTGCTCAGGGGGTCCCACAGGGACACCCAGGGCCAAAAAAAGCATTTTATTTTCTTATTTTTTTGGCAGGCTTCGCGCTGGGTGCGCGAATCCCGCCAAAATTATTTTTTTTAAAACAAAGCGCGGTCTCCCGTGCTTTGTTTTAATAAGCCCCCGGGTGGGCCAGGTCCTGGGGGCAATATGCCAAATATATGTGGGGCCGCGTGGGACACCGCAGCCCCGGGGACCGCCACCTCCCCTTGGCTTTATTATTTATGGGCGGGGGGCCTCGCAGGCTCCCCCACAGCCCCGGGGACCGCCACCTCCCCTTGGCTTCATTATTTAAGGGCGGGGGGGCCTCGCAGGCTCCCCCAAGTCCCGTGGACCACCACCTCCCCGGGGCTTTCTTTAATTATGGGTGGGGGGCACATGGGCCCCCCCAAGCCCCGGGGACCGCCACCTCCCCGGGGCTATTATGAATAATAAGTGTTGGGGGTTCAAGCCCCCCCACACTGCCCCGGGGACCACCACCTCCCCGGGGCATAGATCAATTAAGGGTGGGGGTCTGCTGTGGACCCCTGGCCCCGGGGACCACCACCTCCCTGGGCTATGTAAATATTGGGAGGGGGGCAGTGTGGCCCCTCTCCTGGAGCCCTAGATGGACCTGGGGACCGCCAGCCCCCAGGGCCGGCTCCAGCAATGTCCCGAGACATTTTGCAAAGACAGGGCGGGAGCACTGCTCCCGCCCTGTCATTGCAAACACTGCTTTGCTTCGTGGAAACGATAGCAGGAAAACTGCTCTCGCTTCCATGAAGCGAAGCAGTATTGCTTTTGGACAAGGGGAGCTGCATGTCAGCAGCTCCCCTTGTTCAAAAGCAATGCCGGCTCCCGCAGGAGGCGAGGAGCCGGCTGGGACCGTGGGGGCATTGGGGCTCCCCTCGCGGTCCCCAACGTAAGGCCAGGCCCCGGGGGATGGGGCCCCCGGGGCCAAAAGTGGGCCCAGGGATGGGGGGGCCAAGTGGCCCCCCTCCCTAAATAATTTTTTTTTGTTTTTTTTAAAAAGAACGAGGCAAAGGGATGGGGTACTCGGGGCCATAATTGGCCTCAGGAGGGGAGCCACGTGGGCTCCCTCCAAAATAAAAAAAATAAAAAAGTCTGGCCAGGCCATATACATAATTTTTTTATTTAAAAACGATGCCAGGCCCCAGGGGATGGGGTCCCCGGGTTCAAAAGTGTCCCAGGGAAGGGGGGGCCACGCAGCCCCCCTCCCATATAAATAATAAAAAATAAAATAAAAAACAAGGCCATGCCCTGGGGGATGGGGTCCCCGGGGCCGATATCGGCCTCGGGAGGGGGAGCCGCGTGGCCCCTTCACCATTTTTTTTTTTTTAAATTAAAAAAAAAAGGCTCAGGCCCTGGGGGATGGGGTCCCCAGAGCCCAAAAATTACTAAGAGAAGGGGGGCCACACAGCCCCCCTTCTAAAAAATAAAAGAGAAGCTGGCATCTCCCGGAGGCCCCGCCCCCTCCCTGCACCACTCTGCAAACGCGCCTCCTGGCGCGTTCTGGGTTGGGGGATTAAGTCCCCTAGAATCTTAAGGGTCCTTAGGGGCCAACTAGACCACCAGGTACCTCCAGTAAGCCCCACACAGTGGGATTGCTGACAGGTGGTCCGAGGCCACACCCCTTTTTACACCACTCTGCAAACGCGCCTCTTGGAGCACTGCTGGTGGGGCGATGAGGTCCTCTTATGTCCTGAGGACCTCAGGACTGAAGTGGACTTCATCCCCAAGCAGCAGTGCGCCATTAGGGGCATTTGCAGAGTGGTGTAAAAAGGGGGCGTGGCCTCGGACCACTCTCAGTAATCCAGCTGTGTGGGGCTTACTGGAGGTACCTGGTGGGCTAGTTGGCCCCCAGGGACCCTCAGGAGGCAAGGGGACTTCATCCCCCAAGCAAGAGCACGCCAGGAGGTGCGTTTGCAGAGTGGTGGACAAAGGGGGTGTGGCCTGTGTCCACCTCTCAGCAATCCCACTATCTGAGGCTTACTGGAGGTATCAGGTAGGCTAGTTGGCCCCTAAGGATTCCCAGCAGCGAAGTGGACTTTAATCCCCATCCAATAGCGCGCCAGGGAGCGCGTTTGCAGAGTGGTGGGGAAAGGGGGCGTGGCCTGCTATGAGAACTTAGCAATGCTGCTGTGTGAGACTTACTGGAGGGGTAATAGGAGGGGTAGTTGGCCCCCAAGGTTGTCCTTGGGGGCCAACTACCCCTCCTGTTACCTCCAGTAAGTCCCAAACAGTGGGATTGCTAAGAGGTCTTCGGAGGCCACGCCCCCCCTTTTTCCACTAATCTCCAAACGCGCCTCCTGGCACAGTACTGGTTGGGGGATGAAGTCCACTTTACTCCTGAGGGACTTTGAGGGCCAAGAAGCCCTCCTGGTACCTCCTGTAAGTCCAACGCAGTGAAATTCCTGAGCGCTGGTTGGAGGCCCAGCCCCCTTTCTCCACCACTCTGCAAATGCGACTACCAGTTAAAGAAGCATTTGTAATGTAATAGGTCTTGCATTTGCAAGAGTTAGAGCTATTGGCGTTGTAAATGTAAAACTTTTTTACTAATCTTTTATGGAGTGGAGTGGATGTACGTTGTGTGTAGTGGAATTATGTGGTATGTTGTGCAGTGAAATTATGTGGATAGAAAGTATGTGGTATTAAGTGTATAGGAATTATGTAGAGTAGGATTATGTGTTATGGAGATTAATTATGTTGCATGGTAGTCTGTGTTGTGGAGTGGTAACCTCAGGTTTAGTCTTCCTCGTTTCCATAGAAGCTAAACTATGAACTCAATGAGACAAAAAAAAAAAAGGAATCACTGAGGAGCACTTCTGGACCTAGTCAGAGGTATGAGCAGGGCCACTGGAATTATGCGACTGTTTGGCTGCACCGACTTTCGCAGAATTATACATTTTCCGCATTAGCCACATAATCCATCATCTGCTGCCTAATCTGCAGATTTGAACAAAAAAAGCCTTGTTTCTAGCTCAAACGGCTCAAAACGTTACCAAAAATGCAGCGACAAGTGTTACAGCATCATGGAAGGTCCTTTGCAAACCTAGAATGGTCACCTGTTACTTATTGCTAAATGTGGGTGTTAATTTTGTACTAATGGTGTGCAAGCCACTCTTGCTTCTTTCTGTGCCTCTCTTGCCTCTTTCTGCATTTCTGTTTATTCTTTCTGCACCTTTCTTTCTTTTTCTGCACTTCTCTTGCCTCTTTCTGCAAATCTCTTCTACTTTCTGCACCTCTTTTGCTTCTTTCTGCACCTCTGTTGCCTCTTTCTGCACCTCACTTGCTTCTTTGTGTACCCCTCTTGCCTCTTTCTGCACCCCTCCTGCCTCTTTCTGCACCTCTGTTCCTTATTTCTGAACTTCTTTTGTTTCTTTCTGCACCTCTCTTGCTTCTTTCTGCACCCCTCTTGCCTCTTTCTCCAACCCTCTTCCCCCTTTCTGCATCTCTGTTGCTTCTTTCTGCACTTCTCTACCCCTCTTCCATCTTTCTGCACCTATCAATCAATCAGGGGTTTGTTAAAGCGCGTCTACTCACCCGTAAGGGTCTCAAGGTGCTAGGGGTGGGTGGACGCAGGTTCCATTCCATCAAGGAGGGGGTCTGTCGAAGAGCCAGGTTTTGAGGTTTCTTGCCAAGCTCTGTTGCTTATTTCTGCACCTCTCTTGCTTCTTCTTGCACCCCTCTTGCCTTTCTCACCCTTCTTCCCACACCCTTCTTGCCTCTTTCTGCACCTCTGTTCCTTCTTTCTGTACTTATTTTGTTTCTTTCTGCACCTCTCACTTCTTTCTCCACCCCTTTTGCCTCTTTCTGTACCCTCTTCCCTCTTTCTGCACCCCTTTTGCCTCTTTCTGCACCCTCTTCCCTCTTTCTGCACCCCCCTTGCCTCTTTCTCCACCCATCCACCCTCTTTCTGCACCCCTGATGCCTCTTTCTGCACCTGTTCTTTCTTTCTGCACATCTCTTGCTTCTTTCTGCACCCCACGTGCCTTTTTTTCCACCCCTCTTTCCTCTTTTTCCACCCCTCTTGCCTCTTTCTGCACCTCTGTTGCTTCTTTCTGCAGTCCTTTTGTTTCTTTCTGCACCCCTCTTGCCTCTTTCTGCACCTCTGTTCCTTCTTTCTGCACTTCTTTTGTTTCTTTCTGCACCTCTCGCTTCTTTCTGCACCCCTTTTGCCTCTTTCTGCACCCTCTTGCCTCTCTCTGCACTTCTGTTGCTTCTTTCTGCACTTCTTTTGTTTTTTCTGCACCCCTCTTGCCTCTTTCTGCACCTCTGTTCCTTGTTTCTGCACTTCCTTTGTTTCTTTCTGCACCTCTCGCTTCTTTCTGCACCCCTTTTGCCTCTTTCTGCACCCTCTTCCATCTTTCTGCACCCATCTTGCCTCTTTCTGCACCTCTGTTCCTTCTTTCTGCACTTCTTTTGTTTCTTTCTGCAGCTCTCTTGCTTCTTTCTGCACCGCCTTGCCTCTTTCTCCACCCTTCTTCCCTCTTTCTTCAACCCTGTTGCCTCTTTCTGTACCTCTGTTCCTTCTTTCTGCACTTCTCTTACTTCTTTCTGCACCCTTCTTGCCACTTTCTTCACCCCTGTTCCCCCTTTTTGCATCTCTGTTGCTTCTTTCTGCACTTCTCTTGCCTCTTTCTCCACCCCATCCCTCTTTCTGCACCCCTGTTGCCTCTTTCTGCACCTGTTCTTTCTTTCTGCACATCTCTTGCTTCTTTCTGCACCCCACGTGCCTCTTTATCCACCCCTCTTCCCTCTTTTTCCACCCCTCTTGCCTCTTTCTGCACCTCTGTTGCTTCTTTCTGCACTTCTTTTGTTTCTTTCTGCACCCCTCTTGCCTCTTTCTGCACCTCTGTTCCTTCTTTCTGCACTTCTTTTGTTTCTTTCTGCACCTCTCGCTTCTTTCTGCACCCCTTTTGCCTCTTTCTGCACCCTCTTGCCTCTTTCTGCACTTCTGTTGCTTCTTTCTGCACTTCTTTTGTTTTTTCTGCACCCCTCTTGCCTCTTTCTGCACCTCTGTTCCTTGTTTCTGCACTTCCTTTGTTTCTTTCTGCACCTCTCGCTTCTTTCTGCACCCCTTTTGCCTCTTTCTGCACCCTCTTCCATCTTTCTGCACCCCTCTTGCCTCTTTCTGCACCTCTGTTCCTTCTTTCTGCACTTCTTTTGTTTCTTTCTGCAGCTCTCTTGCTTCTTTCTGCACCGCCTTGCCTCTTTCTCCACCCTTTTTCCCTCTTTCTTCAACCCTGTTGCCTCTTTCTGTACCTCTGTTCCTTCTTTCTGCACTTCTCTTACTTCTTTCTGCACCCTTCTTGCCACTTTCTTCACCCCTGTTCCCCTTTTTTGCATCTCTGTTGCTTCTTTCTGTACTTCTCTTGCCTCTTTCTCCACCCCATCCATCTTTCTGCACCTCTGTTGCTTCTTTCTGCACTTCTCTTGCTTCTTTCTGCACCTCTGTCCCTTCTTTCTGCAACCGTTGTGCCTCTTTATGCACCCCTCTTGCCTCTTTCTGCACCTGTGTTCCTTCTTTCTGTACTTCTTTTGTTTCTTTCTGCACCTCTCACTTCTTTCTGCACCCATTTTGCCTCTTTCTGCACCCTCTTCCCTCTTTCTGCACCTCCCTTGCCTCTTTCTGCACCTCTGTTCCTTCTTTCTGCACTTCTTCTGTTTCTTTCTATAGCTATCTTGCTTCTTTCTGTACCCCCTTGCCTTTCTCCACCCATCCACCCTCTTTCTGCACCCGTTTCCTCTTTCTGCACCTCTGTTCTTTCTTTCTGCACTTCTTTTGTTTCTTTCTGCACATCTCTTGCTTCTTTCTGCACCCCACATGCTTCTTTCTGCACCCCTCTTGCCTCTTTCTGCACCTCTGTTGCTTCTTTCTGCACCCCTCTTGCTTCTTTCTACACCCCTCTTGCCTCTTTCTGCACCTCTGTTCCTTCTTTCTGCACTTCTTTTGTTTTTTTCTGCACCTCTCGCTTCTTTCTGCACCCCTTTTGCCTCTTTCTGCACCACTCTTGTCTCTTTCTGCACCTCTGTTCCTTCTTTCTGCACTTCTTTTGTTTCTTTCTGCAGCTCTCTTGCTTCTTTCTGCACCCCCTTGCCTCTTTCTCCATCCCTCATCCCTCTTCCCTATTTCTTCACCTCTGTTGCCTCTTTCTGCACCTCTGTTCCTTCTTCCTGTACTACATTTGTTTCTTTCTGCTCATCTCTTGCTTTTTTCTGCACCCCTCTTGCCACTTTCTCCACCCCTGTTCCCCTTTTTTGCATCTCTTGCTTCTTTCTATACTTCTCTTGCCTCTTTCTCCACCCCTAATCCCTCTTTCTGCACTTCTGTTGCTTCTTTCTGTACTTCTCTTGCTTCTTTCATTACCTCTGTCCCTTCTTTCTGCAACCCTTGTGCCTCTTTCTGCCCCTCTTGCCTCTTTCTGCACCTCTGTTCCTTCTTTCTGCACTTCTTTTGTTTCTTTCTGCAACTCTCTTGCTTCTTTCTGCACGCCTCTTGCTTCTTTCTACACCCCACATGCCTCTTTCACACCCCTCTTCCTTCTTTCTGCACCCCTCTTGCCTCTTTCTGCACCTCTGTTCTTTCTTTCTGCACTTCTTTTGTTTCTTTCTGCACCTCTCTTGTTTCTTTCTGTATCCCTCTTGCCTCTTTCTCCACCCCACTTCCTCATTTCTGCATCTCTGTTGCTTCTTTCTGCATTTCTGTTGCTTCTTTCTGCATCTTTCTTGCTTCTTTCTGCACCCCTCGTGCCTCTTTCTGCACTCCTCTTGCCTCTTTCTGCCCCTCTGTTGCTTCTTTCTGCACTTCTTTTATTTCTTTATGCACCCCTCTTGCCTCTTTCTGCACCTCTGTTCCTTCTTTCTGCACTTCTTTTGGTTCTTTCTGCAGCTTTCTTGCTTCTTTCTGCAGCCCCTTGCCTCTTTCCCCACCCCTCTTCTCTCTTTCTTCACCCCTGTTGCCTCTTTCTGCATCTCTGTTCCTTCTTTCTGCACTTCTTTTGTTTCTTTCTGCTCATCTCTTGCTTCTTTCTGCACCCTTCATGCCTCTTTCTGCACCCCTCTTCCCTCTTTTTGTACCCCTCTTGCCTCTTTCTGCACCTCTGTTCCTTCTTTCTGCTCTTCTTTTGTTTCTTTCTACAACTCTCGCTTCTTTCTGCACCCCTCTTGCCACTTTCTCCACCCCTGTTCCCCCTTTTTGCATCTCTGTTGCTTCTTTCTGCACTTCTCTTTCCTCTTTCTCCACCCCTCATCCTTCTTTCTGCACCTCTGTTGCTTCTTTCTGCACTTCTCTTGCTTCTTTCTGCACCTCTGTCCTTTTTTTCTGCAACCCTTGTGTCTTTCTGCACCACTCTTCCCTCTTTCTGCAGCCCTCTTGCCTCTTTCTGCACCTCTGTTCCTTCTTTCTGCTCTTCTTTTGTTTCTTTTTGCACCTCTCTTGCTTCTTTCTGCACCCCTCTTGCCACTTTCTCCACCCCTGTTCCCCCTTTCTGCACCTCTGTTGCTTCTTTCTGCACTTCTCTTGCTTCTTTCTGCACCTTTGTCCCTTCTTTCTGCAACCCTTGTGCCTCTTTCTGCACCCCTCTTGCCTCTTTCTTCACCTCTGTACCTTCTTTCTGCACTTCTTTTGTTTCTTTCTGCAACTCTATTGCTTCTTTCTGCACCCCTCTTGCTTCTTTCTGCACGGCTCTTGCCTCTTTCTGCACCTCTGTTCCTTCTTTCTGCACTTCTTTTGTTTTTTTCTGCACCTCTCGCTTCTTTCTGCACCCCTTTTGCCTCTTTCTGCACCCCTCTTGTCTCTTTCTGCACCTCTGTTCCTTCTTTCTGCACTTCTTTTGTTTCTCTTCAGCTCTCTTGCTTCTTTCTGCACCCCCTTGCCTCTTTCTCCATCCCTCTTCCCTATTTCTTCACCTCTGTTGCCTCTTTCTGCACCTCTGTTTCTTCTTCCTGCACTACGTTTGTTTCTTTCTGCTCACCTCTTGCTTTTTTCTGCACCCCCTCTTGCCACTTTCTCCACCCCTGTTCCCCCTTTTTGCATCTCTGTTGCTTCTTTCTGTACTTCTCTTGCCTCTTTCTTCACCCCTAATCCCTCTTTCTGCACTTCTGTTGCTTCTTTCTGCACTTCTCTTGCTTCTTTCATCACCTCTGTCCCTTCTTTCTGCAACCCTTGTGCCTCTTTCTGCACCCCTCTTGCCTCTTTCTGCACCTCTGTTCCTTCTTTCTGCACTTCTTTTGTTTCTTTCTGCAACTCTCTTGCTTTTTTCTGCACGCCTCTTGCTTCTTTCTGCACCCCTTGTGCCTCTTTCACACCCCTCTTCCCTCTTTCTGCACCCCTCTTGCCTCTTTCTGCACCCCTCTTGCCTCTTTCTGCACCTCTGCTCTTTCTTTCTGCACTTCTTTTGTTTCTTTCTGCACCTCTCTTGTTTCTTTCTGTATCCCTCTTGCCTCTTTCTCCACCCCACTTCCTCATTTCTGCATCTCTGTTGCTTCTTTCTGCATTTCTGTTGCTTCTTTCTGCACCTTTCTTGCTTCTTTCTGCACACCTCGTGCCTCTTTCTGCACCCCTCATCCCTCTTTCTGCACTCCTCTTGCCTCTTTCTGCACCTCTGTTGCTTCTTTCTGCACTTCTTTTATTTCTTTATGCACCCCTCTTGCCTCTTTCTGCACCTCTGTTCCTTCTTTCTGCACTTCTTTTGTTTCTTTCTGCACCTCTCACTTCTTTCTGCACTCCTTTTGCCTCTTTCTGCACCCCTCTTGCCTCTTTCTGCACCTGTGTTCCTTCTTTCTGCACTTCTTTTGGTTCTTTCTGCAGCTTTCTTGCTTCTTTCTGCAGCCCCTTGCCTCTTTCCCCACCCCTCTTCTCTCTTTCTTCACCCCTGTTGCCTCTTTCTGCATCTCTGTTCCTTCTTTCTGCACTTCTTTTGTTTCTTTCTGCTCATCTCTTGCTTCTTTCTGCACCCCTCATGCCCCTTTCTGCACCCCTCTTCACTCTTTTTGCACCCCTCTTGCCTCTTTCTGCACCTCTGTTCCTTCTTTCTGCTCTTCTTTTGTTTCTTTCGACAACTCTCGCTTCTTTCTGCACCCCTCTTGCCACTTTCTCCACCCCTGTCCCCCTTTTTGCATCTCTGTTGCTTCTTTCTGCACTTCTCTTTCCTCTTTCTCCACCCCTCATCCCTCTTTCTGCACCTCTGTTGCTTCTTTCTGCACTTCTCTTGCTTCTTTCTGCACCTTTGTCCTTTCTTTCTGCAACCCTTGTGTCTCTTTCTGCACCCCTCTTCCCTCTTTCTGCAGCCCTCTTGCCTCTTTCTGCACCTCTGTTCCTTCTTTCTGCTCTTCTTTTGTTTCTTTTTGCACCTCTCTTGCTTCTTTCTGCACCCCTATTGCCACTTTCTCCACCCCTGTTCCCCCTTTCTGCACCTCTGTTGCTTCTTTCTGCACTTCTCTTGCTTCTTTCTGCACCTCTGTCCCTTCTTTCTGTAACCCTTGTGCCTCTTTCTGCACCCCTCTTCCCTCTTTCTGCACCCCTCTTGCCTCTTTCTGCACCTCTGTACCTTCTTTCTGCACTTCTTTTGTTTCTTTCTGCAACTCTATTGCTTCTTTCTGCACCCCTCTTGCTTCTTTCTGCATGGCTCTTGCCTCTTTCTGCACCTCTGTGCCCTTCTTTCTGCACTTCTTTTGTTTCTTTCTGCACCTCTCTTGTTTCTTTCTGTATCCCTCTTGCCTCTTTCTCCACCCCACTTCCCCTTTCTGCATCTCTGTTGCTTCTTTATGCACTTCTCTTGCTTCTTTCTGCACCATTTGTGCCTCTTTCTGCACCTCTCTTTCCTTTCTGCACTCCTTTTGCCTCTTTCTGCACCTCTGTTACTTCTTTCTGCACTTCTTTTGTTTCTTTCTGCACCCCTCTTGCCTCTTTCTGCACCTCTGTTCCTTCTTGCTGCACCTCTTGCTTCTTTCTGCACCCCTTTTGCCTCTTTCTGCATCCCTCTTGCCTCTTTCTGCACCTCTGTTCCTTCTTTCTGCTCTTCTTTTGTTTCTTTCTGCAGCTCTCTTGCTTCTTTCTGCACCCCCTTGCCTCTTTCTCCACCCCTCTTCCCTCTTTCTTGACCCCTGTTGCCTCTTTCTGCACCTCTGTTCCTTCTTTCTGCACTTCTTTTGTTTCTTGCTGCACATCTCTTGCTTCTTTCTGCACCCCTTGTGCCTCTTTCTGCACCCCTGTTCCCCCTTTTTGCATCTCTATTGCTTCTTTCTGCACTTCTCTTCCCTCTTTCTCCACCCGTCATCCCTCTTTCTGCTACGGGTGGGCGGAGTTCACGAAGTTTCACTCCGCGGAATTCCACGGAGTTACTGAAAAACTCCGCCAAATTCCGTGAAGTTCCGCTTGTAGGTGTAGTATCGTCCCCACCGAAATTGGGAAAACAGAAAGCACAGTTAAAGCCTCCTTTGTCACTCCTAATCCTTTCTTCACGGCCTCAGAAAGAAAAAAAAGGATTAGCTCTTCTTTTCATCACAAAACTTGAGCATGAGAAATACATTACTTTAGTATGGATGAGCCAGCACACGCTGATTACCTACAAGTTCACAGCTGTGTAATGCTGCGCCCACACGCGGCACGAAGTTAGTTACATTGCTGACAATTAAAGTGAAATGAGCATAGTTATAACCCTCCGGGCATAGTGGAGCACACCTGTATCGGAGACTAGGAAGGAAGCACTCGCAGAGACTCACTGAACGTGCTGCTGCACGCAGGAGGTGCCCACCGCTCGCTTCCTCCTAATCGAATGCTTGCTAATGATGAGGTAAAAGGTCATCTCAATTAAGCGCATCGGTGCCAGTTGTTCTTTTCAAGTGTTTTATGAGTTTAATTAAGAAGAAATACAACGTGTTTAGTGGCTAACTGCAGTTTACACGAAAGAAAAATACTGAATAGCCAAGCACCTCCCAGCACATCTTTCACTGTCTGCAACATGCATTCTGCGAAGGCAGAGGGCAGCTCGGGTTACCCACTGCTTTTGAATTCGATCTGTAATTGTCAGGATTTTTCAATCGAGGTTAAAAACCAGGAGCCTTTATTCTTACTGGTATGGGATAAATTCAGCCCCATTTCCTCTTTGCATGTGCCTTGTTGTGTTTTTTTACTATGCTCTCGAGAAATCTTTTATTTTTCAAGCAGGCAGTTCCAAACCTTGCTCCTAATGCATCAGAGTTTTAAAAAAAGCAGGGGAAAAGCCTGTCAGCTGCCCTTATTACTACCATCTTGAGGAATGTTGGTGCTGGACACATCCATGCTCTATCGCGGCAGCTTGCCTCTTTTAAACTTCTCAGACTTTGATTCAGAATTAAAGTCATAAGCTTTAATTAAAACGATATATCGTTTACATCACTGTCATGCTTTTAATCAATTGCAACATTAGGAGTAATAGCCAGGTTCACAAAAGCGCCAGTGTTTGAAAATTCAGGAACAGGAAATGCACAAACCCGAGAGACTCGCTGGCTCGTGAAATAAACACTGCCGGGGCCACCCTCTCCAGGACTTCTTTTACAATATCTTTAATTGGGCAAAATCTATGTCGGCCGAATGCTGTGCTATTTTTCCGTGAAGTAAAAGAAAGTATGGAGAAACTTTCAAGTTGCCTTTGTAGAGCTTCATACTAGGCTGCTGAAAAATGTGCAGATTAGATTACGTGCATATGTACTATTTTAAATCAGGCAGCGTTCTTCTTCCCACCTGCATCAGTCCAGCATGGGACATTCTAGCACCTCTTCACCTGCAGTGCCAAAGACACGGGGACACCTGGCAGAAATAACTGTGCCATGCTGCAAAGGAGGCACGGTGGCAGCTCGTTGGGTCTCTCCAGAGCTAACAGTGGTGGGGAGGAGGGAGTCTGTGTTAAGTAAAGCAAGCCACACAATCAGTGCTGGCTACGCAGAGGTTTAAAAAGGGGACGAGGACTCAATGACACCAGGTATGTCAGATTCTGCAGCATTGCAAATTATGCTTGTTCAAGGTGGCTAGTACTATAGAGATCAGATGCACCGATTTTGAAATAAGTAACCTGAAGGCTGAAGGTGTTCACACTGCCTCCGAAAGATCTAATGGTTGGCAGTAGCACCATTGTGTGGCTAATACAGAAAATGCAGTCAAGTTTAGCAATCTTTAAGCAGTCTCTTCTCCTGAAATGAGCCGGTAAACTCCGCTACGTGACCATCTGCGGAGTTTTTGGGAACTTTGCGTTCCAAGCGGAGAGCGGAGTGACAAAGACTTTGCAAACTCCACTGGCGGAGCGGAGTTTACTGCCCACGCTTACTTTCTGCACCTCTGTTGCTTCTTTCTGCACTTCTCATGCTTCTTTCTGCACCTCTGTCCCTTCTTTCTGCAACCCTTGTGCCTCTTTCTACACCCCTCTTTCTGCACCCCTCTTGCCTCTTTCTGCACCGCTGGTCCTTCTTTCTGCACTTCTTTTGTTTCTTTCCGCACCTCTTTTGTTTCTTTCTGTATGCCTCTTTCTCCACCCCATTTCCCCCCTCTCTGCATCTCTGTTGCTTCTTTATGCACTTCTCTTGCTTCTTTCTGCACCTCTCTTGCTTCTTTCTGCACCCCTTGTGCCTCTTTCTGTACCCTTCTTCCCTCTTTCTGCACTCCTCTTGCCTCTTTCTGCACCTTTGTTGCTTCTTTCTGCACTTCTTTTGTTTCTTTCTGTACCCCTCTTGCCTCTTTCTGCACCTCTGTTCCTTCTTTCTGTACTTCTTTTGTTTCTTTCTGCACCTCTCTCTTCTTTCTGCACCCCTTATGCCTCTTCCTGCACCCCTCTTGCCTCTTTCTGCACTTCTTTTGTTTCTTTCTGCACTTCTTTTGTTTCTTTCTGCAGCTCTCTTGCTTCTTTCTGTACCCCCTTGCCTCTTTCTCCAACCCGCTTCCCTCTTTCTTCACCCCTGTTGCCTCTTTCTGCACCTCTGTTCCTTCTTTCTGCACTTCTTTTGTTTCTTGCTGCACATCTCTTGCTTCTTTCTGCACCCCTCGTGCCCCTTTCTGCACCCCTCTTCCCTCTTTTTGCACCCCTCTTGCCTCTTTCTGCACCTTTGTTGCTTCTTTCTGCACTACTCTTGCTTCTTTCTGCACCTCTCTTGCTTCTTTCTGCACCTCTCGTGCTTATTTATTTATTTATTTATTCAGTTTTATATAGCGCGAACATGACCCAAGGGTATCAGAGCGCTTTACAGTTACACGTCGAAAATCGTTTAGAGTACAACAGATGTAGTAGTAGTATTAAAACATATGGTTCAGATGTGTACCTTTCGTACCTGGTTACGACAATAACAAGAGTAGGACCCATAATTGTAGTAATGTACAGCCTGAGTGCATTCATAGCGATCTGGAGAGTTTACCCTTACATACGTTATTGTCCTGTTGAAGCAAACTCCTATATCAGCCCTAATTGGCACCAATTTTTTTGATCGATGATGAGGACTGTTATGGTGTCTCTGTGACCTCTCATGGGTAGGATGCATTCATACCTGCGAGGACTAGGCAGCACCTCGCAACTGACCACGATGCAGATGATGATCAGTTGTTGTTTAGGGTAGGAATGTGTTCATTAGGAAGTCTTCGCTTCCCTCTTGAAGGTTGAAGTGTTTGGAATTCTTCTAAAGTTTGGAGGGAGTGAGTTACAGATTCTGGGGGCAGCTCCGGAGAATGCTCTGTCATACGTTTTCTTCTTATGAAAGATGGGAGGTTTCAGCATCAGGTCTCTGGCACTCCAGGATGGAATGTATGACGTTACTACGACATACAATCCCACGCAGAAGGTTACAACGCGGATGTTACATCGTCCGCGTTGTTACCACGCATGGTTTTACATCGCAAGTCGTTTCTACGACTTGCACTAGATGGCGCGCTGGACTTAGGAATAGTATAAATTACTATTCCTACTCCAGTTAGCGCAACAGTAGGGAATGTGTTGGATTTAAAATCCAACACATTCCTTGGTGTTGCGCGCCATCTAGCGCAAGTCGTAGAAACGACTTGCGATGTAATGCCATGCGTGGTAACAACGCGGACGATGTAACGTCCGCGTTGTTACCTACCCGCGTGGTGTTGACAGCGTTATAAACGCTGTTTCCCCCAGGATGGTCTGCCTCCACCGGATAACTCAATTTTCTGGGCTAAGTACATTGGAGTTTTGTAATGGAGCACTTTGTGGGTAATACATGCTAGTTTAATCTGAATTCTGGCTTCATATGGTAGCCAGTTTAACGCCTTCAAGTGTGGGGAAATGTGGTCTTATTTTCTTGAACCTGTAATGAGTCTTTCGGCCGCATTGAGACAGGCTTTTAGTGGTGCTGTGGAGATCTTAAGTAGTCCTGCTAATGACTAAGGACTGAACTGCCAATTTGAGGTCTGACGTAGTGATGAGTGGTTTCAATTTTCTAAGGTAGTTCAGGTGAAAACGGGCAGTTTGCCATTGATTTGATGTGGGCTATCTGATAGAGACATCTAGCCGCAGATTCCTTAACTTAGAATATCCCCAGGCGTCAGACTGGATCCGGAAATATTTTGCAGCAGCACCTCTGCGCGCCGGGGGACGGCGCCACATGACCTCGCCCTGACGTCGTCCACGTTCATGACGTCAGCGAGGTCACATAAGTCCCTCCCGGCGCGCTGATGTCAGTTTCCTTCTTTTCCGCGTGCAACGCGGATCCGTAGTGAGCGGTTCCTCTGGCCTGTTTTCAGGCCTCCTTTTCGATGCTTCGCATCCAGAACAGTGTGTCGATGCCTTCGGGCTTTAAAACTTGTAATTCCTGTTCGCGGCAGATGTCCGCGACGGACCCGCATCTTTTTTGTATGTGGTGTCTGGGCGAGCACCATGACTCCACGGACTGCGACACCTGCCAACACCTGAAGCCGAAGTCTCGGCAGGAGCGCCGTATGAAGCTTCTCTCGGCACGGCTGTCCCGGTCGGAGTCGTCTCGTCCCCCGGCCTCTTCATCGCTGGCAGGTCCCTCTACTGTCCGGTTCCGCCGTCTTGCGGCTGCATTGAGACAGGCTTTTAGTGGTGCTGTGGAGATCTTAAGTAGTCCTGCTAATGTTGTACAACCATATTCAATCCTTGATATGACTAAGGACTGAACTGGGTCTGGGGTCCGGGGCCGTCGTTCGACACTGGGTAAGTCGAGGCGCTTGTCGCCGAGGTCTTCGACCTCCCTTTCTCCTGTTGTCAGGGGCACTGGTTCCCGGAACTTTCCGGACGTGCGCTCCCGACAGTCGCCCCCCCTCTATCCGCCCTTTCCGGGTGTGGGGGTGACTCGGGCCCAAATGGAGGCATATGCTGCGTCTTTGCAGGCCTCCCTTGGGTCCTCTCCCGTTCCTGGGGCGTCCTCAGGGCCTCCGCTTCTTGGGGGGTCTCCGACGGCCAATTGAGCCTTTGCCCCCTGGGAACGCCGGAGATGTGGTGTCGTTAGGGCGCGGGCCGGTTGGGTCGCCCTCTACGGTCCACATGGAGTCATCAGGGCACGGCCCAGCTGGGTCCCCCTCTACGACCCAGGGCGCCTCTGCCACGCCGCATAGCCCCGCTGGGCTCCCTGTGGCGTCGCAGGTGGTTGCCGGTGCTCATAGCCCTGCCTTGAGCACACCCCGGGCCTCCGGGCAGGTGGCCGCCTGTCCGGAGCCGGGGTCGGCGCCATTCCGGCACCGAAGGCTCGCCTCCCCGGCTCCGCCTCCGCTTCTTTCTCCGGAGTCGGAGCCTATCATGGATGAGGCAGAGTTGGCGCCGGTGCGGCGCCGAAGGCTTGCCTCCCCGGCTCCGACGCCTTCTCCTTCTTCAGAAGGGGGGCTTGTCATAGTTTCGGCGCCGGACAGCGCCGACTCGACGCCGGATGCAGCCGAGTCGGCGCCTGACGGGGCACGATCGGCGCCGGCTTGGTGCCGTGTCGACGCCGGGTTGTGGACTCTTCTCTAGAGGCCTCTGGAGAGAGTTCGGCGCTGCCCTCACGCCCAGCGTCGCTGGAGGTATTGTTGCCAGTGCCCCCCTTGGAATTTGTGGAGCCTCCTCAGGAGCTCCCGGATCCGGCAGGCTCTTCGCCTCCCCAGGAGCCCCATCAGTATCCTCATTCTTCAATGGGGCTCCCTTCCGTGGGGCATTGGTCGCACCCTCAGTGTATTGGGAGGGTCAGCTTACAACCCTCCCCCACTGATGAGTTGTTGTCCCCTCCGCGGAGGGCTACCGAGGCTGGTGCAGCTTTTTTGAGAGTGGTCTCATTGGCCACTTGCATTTTAAACATGCAACCCCCTTCTGCCCCCTTGTCTGTAGACCCCTTGCTCGAGGTCCTTTACCGTGGGTCCGGGAATGTGGAGCCGCTTCTACCTTTTGAGGCTTCCCTTTATGATGCCCTTTTCGGTACCTGGGTTCAGCCTGCTTCAGGTGAACCGGTGGCTCGTTCAGTTTTGCACCGCCACCGTCCAGCTCCACATTATCCTGTTTGTCTTTTTGTGCACCCTGATGCGCAGGGGTTTGTGTTGCAGACGCCCTTTCCTTCCCTGCCCCCACTAACACTTCCTCCCTCTCGGGAGTCCAGATGGCTTGAGTCATGGTGTAGGAACATCTTTGCATCCACTAGTGCGGACCTACGGTCCTTAAATACAGTGTGTGTTTTGGTTCGGGCTACCTCTGCCCTGTGGGACTCTGCAGAGTCTTTGCTTTCTGCCACCTCTGAAGGTGCTCGCGTTGATCTCCTTCACCTCCTCCGGGATGGCCGCGACCTTGCCGAATTCACAATCCGCTCAGCCTTAGATACTGCGGATTCTTTGGGCCGAGCTATGGCGGGTTCTGTTGCCTTAAGGCATCACGCTTGGTGCGAGATAGCGTCTTCCCTGAAAATATCCAGGAGCGACTGGTTGACTTACCCTTTGATGGGTTTTTACTTTATGATGCTCACGCCGAATCGGCGGTTCACGAGCTCCTTGCGGGCTTTCGTCCTCCCACTTAGGTCTTCTTAGGCCTGTCTTCCGTGGTGGTACTTTTTCATTTCGCATCCTTTTCATGCGCGCTGTGTTTAACATAGGCAGTCAGCCTTACGTCTTCTTTTTCTGTGGTCAAGGGTGAATACCCCTTTTATTGGCATCCCTTGGATGCGTTTTGCTTTGAGCTGACTGTGGGCCTGCTGTGGCTGTGTTCCACAGGTTGCTGTGTCTGGTCCTCTGACTGTGGTATTTAGCCGGTGGTTCGCCTCGGTAATGTCATACGGCTCGGAACTCATGTTCACGGGTTCGGCTCGTTACTGCGCACTTTTGGCTTGGCTTATTGCCCTAAGAGGTGTTCCCCATTATTTGGGGTGTGCATACTCCATGTGGGGTACTTGTATGCTATTATATAGCTCTGTTTATGTCACCTGGGCTTGGAGATCCTGTGGGCTCCATGCGTCGCTTGGTGGTCCGCTGTACGGTGTTCTGTGTTTTTCCCTGGTGCCATCTTCTTACGCCATGGTCATCCTGCCTGTTGCCTGTTCCACCTCCTTAGGAGGTTTCTTGATCTCCTCTTCAAAAGCGGCTCCTACCTGCCCTTACTGTGCTAGGTATGCTCCGGTATGGACATGTTCATGCTCCTGGCTTGTTCTGTCTCTACATATTTATATGTTTATACATTTATGTATACATGCCGGTTGCCTTGGTATTCCTCTTCCTACGTCGCCACCTCTTTTCGAGGCTACGAGGTCTGGATCAAATCTCCATGTGTGGGGTAGCTTTTCTGAGTTGTTGCAAGTTGCCCATAGGTTCCTCCTTGCTTCCGCTTACTGGGGTGATTTCCCAATTTGACAAATGCTCCCTTTTTGGTGTTTGACACTGTACGTGTCTTTTCTGGAGTGTTTGGTCTCGGATTCTGAGGCTCTTCCCACGATTCGTTACCTTGGTGTTCTTGGCCCCTTCCTTCGTATATGCCTTTTTTCCAAATTATCAACTACTATTGTTAAAGCTACGCCTGCGGGACAGCTCTTCTGATGGCAGTGGTCCTTGACTACTGCCTGCAAGTCTATATTGTGGATTGTTTCTCGCTTTGGCTTCATACTGTCCGGTCGGGCACTCTTATGCTTCTTTAAGGTCTCTGTGGCCGTTTGCCTGCTGCATGTTTCTACCTGCTTCAGCGGGTTTAAAGTTGATGCTAATTGCCCCTATTTCCCCTTTTTGGAATTGGGTGTGCACTTCGCGTGTTTCTTGTCCCGCCGGCTATTCCCAGCGCATTGCTCAGGTTCTAGCTCTTGCCTTTGGGCTCTTGGCACCGGCTCCTTCAGCCTTCCTTCTATAGGCTAGTCTGTTAGGCTCTGGTTGCATCTCTTCAGGTTCTTTTCGAGCTTGGGTCGGTGTCCTCATCGTGCGCCATTAAGCGCAGAGTGGTCCTTCTTTCTCTCTCTCTCTCTCTCTTTCTTTGCTCTGGTATATGGCTCATGCCGTTCTACCTGTCATTTCTATACGGGTATGGTGTACCGCCATTCCGGCATTTTTAGGATATCTACCATCCCGTTATTTCTACCGAGCTGTTTGGGTTGCTGTCTGGCTGTTCCGCCACAGCCCCCCCTTTATCCGTCACTCTGTTGCCGGATTGGATGCTTGGCGCTTTCTGTTGTTCTGTCGCAGACCCACCTCCCCTTTAGGGTATGGCTGTGGTATCTATTCTAAGTTAAGGAATCTGCGGCTAGATGTCTCTATCAGATGTACAAGTTACTTACCTTCGGTAACGGTGTATCTGGTAGAGACGTTGTCTAGCCGCAGATTCCTTAACGCCCGCCCAGCCTCCCCGTTCTGCGAGGACCTTGCCGAGTGGTGTTCTCCACTGGCCTCTTGTCGCGATCTTGAGCCAGGGAGAGACTCCGGGTCCGTTAGCTCCCTCATCCCCTTGTAAGGTGTGCATGTGGAGGACAAGGGGGAACAGGGCTCACCATACCTATGTGAGGCACAAAAACTACAATGCCCAGAATGCCGCGGGACATCGTCAG
Organism: Calotriton arnoldi; assembly: GCA_963921515.1. Classification (NCBI taxonomy): domain Eukaryota; kingdom Metazoa; phylum Chordata; class Amphibia; order Caudata; family Salamandridae; genus Calotriton; species Calotriton arnoldi. The sequence continues at coordinate 1,094,983 of CAWUFW010001440.1, forward strand.
GTGCAGCACGGCAGGAGCCGCCTCGCTATTCGCTGACTATATAAGCTCCGCCCCTTCCAGGAAACGGGGCTTGACAAACAAACAGATGAGTCCGGTCTTCTTCAGCGCTAGCGGACGGTGTTCCCCGCTGGAGGACGAGCGTTGGAGATCGATTGCTGAGCCACCGTTTCCTTGCTTTTCTTATCCCCGAAGACACGGCCCTTAGCGGAGGTTGTGTATTATCGGCATTCGGCCGGTATTATCAGCGCACTAAAAACTTCCACAGGGCGCGGAAGCCCTTTCAGGTATTTAGGATTTGGAGGGTGGGTGAAGAAGAATTCTCCACTCGCTTACATCTAAAGATTTCTTTTCTGTTCTTCACTGGGAAACGAATCCCGTTCACGGAGCCTTACAGGGGTAGGCTCTCGTCATCGCTGACATTGTGCTTTCTACCGCTGTGAAGTTAACAGCGTTTTGGTAATGCTCACCAATAATAGAGCTGTGAAGAGAACAGCTTCGTAACTATCCACGGAGAATTATTGGGACGTGTAGTCTCCATCTTGCTGAAGAGTGTGCCCTGCTTTGCACTCTTGGTCTACGTTTCTTATTCCTCAGGAGTCTCTGTGGAACCTTAAGTGAGTACGGGAGCATAGGGGAGCTAGGTGTGGGGGAGGTTGTTTGACTGCTATCTAAGGGCATCCCTCCACTTCACACTTCTTTCTCTGTTGTTTTATCCACTTGCAGTTATCCCCTGAGTGTCCTCGACTCGAAGCTGGACCGCCCTTCGTACCTGGCGCAGTCCAAACACTATACCAAAAACCACAGAGTTTTATTGTTTGTTTCTTTCCCTTAATCCCCGGGGAACTTCCGTACGCAGAGGTTTTTATGGTCTTGTGTGGGGCTGATCTCAGGGAAGGAAGGGGACTCTCTTCACGCCATCGTCCCTGCTGGCCGATCTTAGAGGTTAGTGGCCTTCTTGGTTATATGCTACTGACTCGTGACAGATTGTCAAGCCTAAGTTAGTTGCCCAGCCCGGACGATGGACACCAACACGGTTTTAACCTCGTTGCTGGAGAGCTTTGCGGCTCTGCAGCAGGAGGTTCATACCTCTAGGCAGGAGAACCAGGAGTTAAGAAAAGAGATGGGTACCTTACGCAGGGAGGTAGCTGGGCTTGCTAGAAAAGGTACAGGGAAAGGGTCCTACATTAGGGAATGGACGCTACCCCCTCCTGTCTCTACCACCACCTCATTACCAGGGGGAGGAGCACAGAACACTGGGTTCTTTACGGTGCCCGCAACAACTTCCTCTCCTGATGGGTCCACACCTACAGTCCATGTGATACAGAACCATGGTATACCCCTGGCACCACCTGAGCGTTTTTATGGGGAACCCAAGAAATTTGAGACATTCCTCAATCAATGTAGGCTACACTTCCTCTGCAAACCTACTGTATTCCAAGAGGATGCGGCAAAAACTTCCTTCATGATGTCATATATGGGGGGTAACGCCGCCAGTTGGACCATCCCATTAATGGAACGGAATGATCCTATATTGCATAATGTGCAGGACTTTTGCTTGGAGATGAGGAAGCTATTTGACCGGAAGACACATATGATGTCGCTGGACCGGGAACTTATTACGCTTCGGCAGGGGTCACAAGATTTGTTGACCTACATCACCACCTTTAATCGCCTCCTGGTGGAAACAGACTGGCCCCCAGAGAAACGGACCACATTGTTCTATCAGGGATTGCGGGGAGAACTAAAAGATGTACTGTCGCAAGTAGTCCAGCTACCTCCCACCTGTGAGGAGTTAATCAACCTCACAGTCCAATTGGATCACCGTCTACAAGAAAGAAAGGGAGATAGGAGCAGAAACGACACCCGTTTATTCCTCCCCCGATCTAAACCAACGTCCGAAGAACACATGAAACAGCCTGAAGGGCCCGAACCCATGCAAATCGGAGGACTCCGTGGTCCGCTCACCTCTGAAGAGAGAGAGAAAAGACGGCAGCAAAAGCTATGTTTATATTGTGGGAAGAGTGGGCACTTTATCAGGGAGTGTCGAGCTAGAGCAAAGATACCCGAAAGGCCAACGATCTCCAGGACACAAGCTGTCACTGCTCCACAAACGACGGAAAACTAAAAAACCCAAGCCAGGAAGGGGTCTCTGTCTTGGGTTCAGGAAACAAAACGATCTCTTTGTCTCTGGCCAATACCATTCAGCCTTCCGTGGCTCACATGAATGTGTGTGTCACCCTGTGGATGTCCAAGAAGAGCTCCGTAGAAGTAGCTGCCCTGTTGGATTCCGGAGCCACGGGAAACTTCATTGATCAACAATATGCCTGGAATACAGGGGTACCTTACGAAAGTAAGATCACACCCGAGATAGTGAAAGCAGTGGACGGAAAGGCACTGACCTCTGGACCAGTGAGGTATCATACCTGCCCCCTTACAATGCAGGTAGGGGAGAACCATTTTGAGACTATCCGGTTCGACCTAATAGACGCACCTCACTTCCGTCTGATCCTGGGCATGCCGTGGTTGACTCTCCATGACCCCGTCATCCGATGGGCGGACCGTACTGTATCCTTGACCTCCGGCTATTGTAAGGACCAGTGCATCAAGCAACACACACACTCTGACATTATCACGGATACGCAAGCTGGACTCCTAGCAGAAGGATGTGTTGAGGCCTGCTACTGCTGTTCCACCACTCTACCAGAGGTTTACCAGAATTACCAATCAGTCTTTGATAAGCAGGAGGCGACGCAATTACCACCTCATCGGACATACGACTGTCGAATTGACCTCTTGCCGGGAGCTAATATCCCTTGTAGCAGGGTGTATGCCTTGACAGAGCCGGAAACCCGCTACTTACAAAACTACTTAGAGGACAACTTGGCCTCGGGATTCATACGGCATTCTTCATCACCTGCTTCGTCTCCCCTCTTCTTCATATCAAAGAAGGATTGTGAGGAATTAAGAACGTGTATCGACTATAGAGCGATCAACAAAGTAACTATAAAAAATAGATACCCCCTGCCCTTGATCCCTGTACTATTGGATCAGTTAAAAGGAGCCCGAATATTCACGAAACTGGATCTCCGAGGGGCATATCATTTGGTAAGAGTCAAAACAGGCGATGAATGGAAGACCGCCTTCAGGACCAAATTTGGGCTTTTTGAATACCAAGTGATGCCCTTCGGACTCTGTAACGCCCCAGCCGCGTTCCAGTACTTTATGGATGAGGTACTACGGGGGTTGTTGGACACGTTTTGCATAGTATACATTGACGACATCCTCATTTATTCACCTACCCCGCAAGAACATGTCATCCATGTAAAGACCGTGTTGGACAGACTCCAACAACATTCGCTGTATGCCAAACTAGAAAAATGCATATTCCACGCCACGGAGGTCACTTTTCTGGGGTATGTTATAAATGCACAGGGTTTCCAGATGGACCTGGGTAAGGTGGAAGCAATCACAGATTGGAAGGCACCCCAGCACGTCAAAGCAGTACAAAGCTTTCTTGGGTTCGCAAATTACTACAGACGGTTTATCAAGGATTTCTCGAGGATCATACACCCTATTTCACGTCTGCTGAGAAAGAACACCTTATTTACATGGGACCAGGAAGCGAACCGTTCCTTCAACGAATTAAAAAACCGATTTACTCATGCCCCTATTCTACGTCACCCCAACCCGAGCCTGCCGTTCGTGGTAGAAACGGATGCTTCCCAATTCGCAACCGGAGGTGTGTTGTCGCAAAGGCACCCTGACACCGGTCAACTCCATCCAGTGGCGTATTACTCCAAGAAGCTCACCCCAAGCGAGGTAAATTATTCCATAACAGACAAAGAGCTATTGGCGATCAAGAGAGCTTGTGAGGAATGGAGACATTACCTCCTGGGAGCCAATCATACGATCGAGATCTTTACCGATCACCGGAACCTGTTGTTCCTGAAATCCGCTAGAGCCCTCACACCGAGACAGTTGCGGTGGTCTCTGTTTTTCTCCGATTTTGACTTTGTCATAAAATACAGACCCGGATCCCAGAATGGTAAGGCCGATGCACTGTCAAGAAGGGACGAAACCACGGACCATGAACAGAGGGAACCTCTTAAACCCCCTTCCATACTCCCTGAGGATGCCTTCCAGCACAAAACAGTGGCACTGATCACGACAAGAGACTTCCTGGATGATCTACGAAAGTCCTTGGACCAGGTGGATGGTCAAGTATGGATACAAGAAGACCCTGACCACCGGACCAAGAACGACAACCTCTTGTACCACCACCATGCCTTGTATGTTCCCAACGTGACTCAACAACTGCAGGTGTTGGCTTGGGCCCACGACTCGACGTTAGGGGGACACCTAGGGGAACATAAGACCATCGCCTGTATTGAGAGATCTTTTGGTGGCCCTCCCTAAGAACCGACACCAAGAACTACTTAAAAAATTGTGCTATTTGTGCACAAAGCAAAGCCAGCCATTCCAGACCCATGGGGCTACTACGCCCGATTCCCATACCCCCACTCCCTTGGCATACCGTGTCGATGGACTTCGTTGTTGAGATGCCACCCTGTGAGGGATTCACAACCATCCTAGTGGTAGTCGATCACTTGACCAAGATGGGTCATTTCATCCCACTGAAGCGACTGCCTACATCTGCCGAACTGGCTGTGGTTTTCCTCCAGCATGTGGTTAGGGCTCATGGCCTGCCCAGGGTACTCATCACCGACAGAGGTACTCAGTTCACCTCACGATTCTGGAGGGCGTTATGCGATACCATGGGTGTGGAGGCTCGCCTGTCCACCAGCTACCACCCCCAAACGGACGGGAAGACGGAGCGGCTAAATCAAACGCTCGAACAATATTTACGATGTTTTACCCTTCAAAACTCCATGGCCTGGTACCCTCTGATTTGGACAGCAGAGTTTGCATACAACAATGCAGAACACTCCACACTGGGGTGTTCCCCCTTTTTCTGTTTGTATGGGTTCCATCTGAACATGCTCCCTTTCGAATGGCCTGTGATAACCAACCATCCCACCATACAAGAGCACCACACACATCTTAGAGCAGTGCTCATTGAAGCTAAACGCCAACTAGAGGTATCACAGACCACACAAAAACATAACGCAGATAAAAAGAGAATCCCGGAACCCTCTTATCAAGTGGGTGATAAGGTATGGCTGGCAACAAAGAATTTAAAGCTTAAAGGTGTGGGTAAATTAGCTCCCAAGTATGTAGGACCTTATGGAATTGAACAAATCATTAATCCTGTTGCCATGAGGTTATCCTTGCCCCAGTCATGGAACATCCACCCTGTGTTCCACGTATCCTTGCTCAGGCCCTGTCCCCTCAGTGTGAGGTTGCCTTCGACACCAGTGCCTGTAGAAGTTGATGGGCAGGAGGAATACGAGGTCAGAGAACTATTGGATTCTAGACTTGTAAGGGGTAGAGTGCAGTATCTAGTAGACTGGAAGGGATATGGGGTGGAGGATAGAACCTGGGAACCCTTAGACAATCTGAACTGCCCAAGGTTGCTACAGCAATTCCATACTAGGTATCCGGGCAAACCAGGACGACCGCCGAGTCGGCAGTCCTCGAGAGGGGGTTCTGTCGCGATCTTGAGCCAGGGAGAGACTCCGGGTCCGTTAGCTCCCTCATCCCCTTGTAAGGTGTGCATGTGGAGGACAAGGGGGAACAGGGCTCACCATACCTATGTGAGGCACAAAAACTACAATGCCCAGAATGCCGCGGGACATCGTCAGGTGCAGCACGGCAGGAGCCGCCTCGCTATTCGCTGACTATATAAGCTCCGCCCCTTCCAGGAAACGGGGCTTGACAAACAAACAGATGAGTCCGGTCTTCTTCAGCGCTAGCGGACGGTGTTCCCCGCTGGAGGACGAGCGTTGGAGATCGATTGCTGAGCCACCGTTTCCTTGCTTTTCTTATCCCCGAAGACACGGCCCTTAGCGGAGGTTGTGTATTATCGGCATTCGGCCGGTATTATCAGCGCGCTAAAAACTTCCACAGGGCGCGGAAGCCCTTTCAGGTATTTAGGATTTGGAGGGTGGGTGAAGAAGAATTCTCCACTCGCTTACATCTAAAGATTTCTTTTCTGTTCTTCACTGGGAAACGAATCCCGTTCACGGAGCCTTACAGGGGTAGGCTCTCGTCATCGCTGACATTGTGCTTTCTACCGCTGTGAAGTTAACAGCGTTTTGGTAATGCTCACCAATAATAGAGCTGTGAAGAGAACAGCTTCGTAACTATCCACGGAGAATTATTGGGACGTGTAGTCTCCATCTTGCTGAAGAGTGTGCCCTGCTTTGCACTCTTGGTCTACGTTTCTTATTCCTCAGGAGTCTCTGTGGAACCTTAAGTGAGTACGGGAGCATAGGGGAGCTAGGTGTGGGGGAGGTTGTTTGACTGCTATCTAAGGGCATCCCTCCACTTCACACTTCTTTCTCTGTTGTTTTATCCACTTGCAGTTATCCCCTGAGTGTCCTCGACTCGAAGCTGGACCGCCCTTCGTACCTGGCGCAGTCCAAACACTATACCAAAAACCACAGAGTTTTATTGTTTGTTTCTTTCCCTTAATCCCCGGGGAACTTCCGTACGCAGAGGTTTTTATGGTCTTCTGTGTGGGGCTGATCTCAGGGAAGGAAGGGGACTCTCTTCACGCCATCGTCCCTGCTGGCCGATCTTAGAGGTTAGTGGCCTTCTTGGTTATATGCTACTGACTCGTGACACCTCTTCAGTTGCCATTGGGTTATCTCTCACGGGAGTTCAGTTTGTTGCACCCCTCTGAGAGTTTCCATATACAGTTATCTTCTGCTGAGGGGATTCTTTCCTGTAATATGGTGCCTTTGATTCACTGGGGGATTCGTTTTCCTCTCCAGTTACCCTCCTTTCCTTCCACCTTTTCTATTGACTCAGAGTCCTAGTCTCCTCTTGGTCGTCCTCTTTAGGGGTCGGTTGTGTTCTGTTTCCAACCTCCGTTATTATAGGTGAAGGGCCAGTCTTTTCATACATTCCTACAGTGGACTGTTGTTTTTTTCTGTGCTCCGTTCTTTCTGGACGGCACAGTTCTACATGGTAATATCAGTCTATTTCTGTCTGTTGAGCTGTTCTTCCCTTGTTGCACTCAGGGAAGGGTTTTCGCTTAGCTTGCGGGGCTCTTGCGCACGGCTTTTTCTCTTATATGTAGGCAGTGTCTGATTCCTTCTTTTGCGATGGTGTCTTCCACCATCCCCCCCTTTTCTTTTATTCACAGATTTTTCATCCCTCGCACACTGTTCCCCTACTTTCACAGTTTTTTTTGTTGGTGGCTCTGCGTTGTGCGCGGAAAGGTTTCTCCGAAGAAAACTGACGTCAGCGCGCCCGGAGGGACTTATGTGACCTTGCTGACGTCACGAACGTGGACAACATCAGGGCAAGGTCGTGTGGCGCCGTCCCCCGGCGCGCAGAGGTGCTGCTGCAACAAATTTCCGGATCCAGTCTGACGCCTGGGGATATTCTAAGTTAAGGAATCTGTGGCTAGACAACGTCTCTACCAGATACACCGTTACCGAAGGTAAGTAACTTGTACTTCATGTCTAGGTTGTTATCAAGCGTGATTCCTAGTGATTTGGTCGAGTCAACTAGGACAGGGGTGCAATTTAGCGCCGTGATTAGTTTGGTCCACTTCTTCACATCTGAGGTGCTTTTTGGGGGGATATTAAAAGGAATTCCGTTTTTTGCGCATTTAGTTTCAGATGGTTGCTAGTTAACCAATGTAATGACACCTTTAAGGCATTATTCAATGTCTTGATCTCCTCCAGCGAAGAGATCTTTATGTAGATCTGAGTGTCATCTGCGTACATGTGATAGGAGATGTTGGCGTGCTGGAGAATTTCTGTAAGGGGTTCGACATATAGGTTGAATAGTGATGGAGATAAAGTTGAGCCTTGTGGAACTCCAATCGAATTTGGGGATGGCGGGGATAGCGCCTGGTTGACCATGAATCTTTGCGTTCTGTTCTGTAGGAATGATTTAAACCATTTCAGCACATTTCCAGATAATCCCATCCTGTCTTCAAGCTGGGCTAGTAGTTTTTCATGATTTACCGTGTCAAAAGCAGAAGACAGGTCAAGAAGAACTAGTAGACATGTTTCATTGTGATCCAGGGCCTGTAGTGCATCATCCACTATATGTTGTTTCCGTACTGTGGCCTGGTCTGAATCCAGATTGGCAGTCGTCCAACAGACTGAATTTAGTGATGTGATGGCTCAGTTGTTGTTGCCCGCATTTTTCAAGTAGTTTGGCTAGTAATGGAATATTGGTCACTGGACGAAAGTTGTTTGGGTCTGCCGGGTCCCCCGTAGGTTTTTTAATGATGGGGAGGACTTGACCTGTTTTTAGGCAATCTGGTAAAGTGCCTAAAGCCAGTGAGGCATTGATTATTGTTGTCCAAATGGGGACAATGATGTGGTTGATTCTTTTCAAGCATTTTGAGGGGAGGGGGTCATTGTAATGGTTATTCGGTTTTATAGCTGAGAGAGTTTTGGCAATGGTATTCTGGTCATATAACTTGAAGGTCGACCATTGTGCTTTATTTTTCGTCATAGCTTGAGCGGTGTGCATGGTAACATTTTTCTGTGATGACAATGGGGCAGAGAGGTTGTCTGCTGCCATCCTGAGTTCCCTTTCTAGAGAGTTGGCTTTGTCTGTAAAGAAGGCTGAGAATTTCTCACAGCTCAGTTGGGTTTTTATAGATTCCAGAGCAGATTTGGCCAATTTATTGGATTGTTGTTTTAACATCTCGAAGAGTTTCCTTGGTCTGTTTTTAGCATTGTCCAGTTCAGATCTAAAGAATTCCTTTTTGGATCTGAGAATGCTTTTGTTGTAGTCGTTTCTAGTTTTCCTGAGTGTTTTTAGCTGGGGGGATGATGGGTGCTGTCTCCATTTCCTTTCTGCTAGTCTCAGCCTACGCCTTTCTTCATTTAGTGTCCCATTAAACCAGGGGTTTTTATCTTTCTCTGGAATTCTTTTCAGTCTTAGCGGCATGGTGGAGTTGATTATATTCGTCATTTATGCGTTGTAGAGATCCGTGAAATCGCTTACGTTCATCATGTTGTTAGGCGGGTTTAGATCTTTCTCACATTGTGCTACTAATTGCTCAACATTTGGGTCTCAAGTGTCCCGTATCCACTGTTTAAGTTTGACAGGTTGCGTGGTCTTATTCTTTTTTATGGTAGATATATGGAAGGTTATGGCATGATGATCTGACCAATCGCATGGAGCAATTGAGTGAATTGTAATATCCTTATCTCTAGAGATAACCCAGTCTAACGTTGACCCTTTCGAGTGTGTTGGCACTGTGCAGGCTTGGGTAAGGTTTAGGTCTGCTAAGAACTCTTTGAGTACGTTGACCTGTTTGTCATTACTATCATCCCAATGTAAGTTAAAGTCACCTAGGAATATATCATTAGTGTGAATGTTAGAATTAGCCGTAATGATCTCCATTAACTGGTCTATGAAAGGGGCATTGTTACCTGGTGGATGGTAGAATGCATGCAATTTGCACCTTTGATTATCTGCAGTTCTTAAGCAAGACCTAGGTATTCATAGGACTCAAGGGGGTCGGACTGTAGTTGGGTTACAGAGAGATCAGAGCGGTGTATGCGAGCGATACCACCTCCTGTTTTATTTAGTCTGTCTAGCCTCACAATGTTATATTTGGGAGGCACCAGTAGTAGTAAAAAAAATACTTTATTGCATTAATCATTTGATTACAATAAATAGAGAGAATAAGCAAGCATAAAAATAGAATAAAAACATTCACATAATTCCCATGCATGGTATCCTGTAAAAGAAAATATACATAGATCGTGATACCTGTTTTGCATCTCATGTTATTATCCAATAATAATAGCCATCTATTCGTTTAATGTTTTATAAGCCTGTTCTAAAAACTGAACCATCCTTCTAATTGCACTTTCCCTTGTGAGCCTAAAACAATAACATATAGCCTCCGTAGTTGTTCTTATTTTGGCATTATTAAACATGGGACGTAAATATGTCCTCCTTATAGGCAATAGCCTCGGGCAAATGCATATTAAATGTTCCAGAGTTTCCTTGCCGATTCCACAAAGCCGACATACCTGTGTATCTTTGAGAGCCTGATTCTTCCAGATCAAAACCCTCTGCTCCTTGGTTCTCCTCTGCCTTGCGTGCTGAGAAGAGCCACTGCAAAAAACTTTAGAGTATCTGGAGGCAATCCTATGATTCTGTGGCAAAAGCTACTTACAGAGCTGCCATTAAGAAATTCCATAAATTGAAACGGGCCATAATGAAAGAGTATTATATTGAAAAAGTCTGCTCCGCTAATAACTCCTCTAAAACGCTGTTCAAAATAGTGAAAGAGTTTTCTAAACCAGCCGCACTATCTAGTTCGATCTCCCCTAGCCAAGTACGCTGTGATGGTTTATCCAACTTTTTCATGATAAAATCCTAGATATTTTCTCTACTTTCAACCAATCCTTGGACCCCCAGTTCTCGACTTAAGGGTAACCAAGCAGGAGGCTTTCACTTCCTTTAAGGCTGTCTCCACTGATACCTTTTCTCAAAAAATGTTGTCTTGCAAATCTGGCTCCCCTCTAGACCCCTGTCCGGCACAATTGTTCAGCACTCTTGCACCTCTTATCACTTCTCCGTTGAACCTGCTCTGGAATACCTCCCTACAAACTGGTTATTTCCCCGTGTCTTGGAAACAGGCCTTGCTTATTCCCATCCTAAAAAAACCTGAAGCCGACCCATCGGTGTTTAGCAATTACAGGCCCATTTCCTTTTACCTAAACCAGCAAAAATCCTGGAGAAAGTTGTGCAAGAACAACTCTCTAACTACATTGAGTCCGGTCAACTTCTCCACGATTCTCAGTCCGGTTTTAGATCCGGCTATAGTACCGAGACTGCACTTCTGGAGGTATCGGAGACTATCCGCGAATGCGTGGACGCAGGCGAGGCAGCAATGTTAGTGCTCCTCGACCTGTCCGCGGCATTCGATACGGTCTCTCATGCTATATTGATTGAGAGACTGTATAGTCTAGGGATTCAGGGCACCCCTCTGGCTTGGATTAGATCTTTTTTAAGTGATCGTACCCAACAGGTCTATCTCCAACCTTTTGTCTCAGAGAAGAAACCTCTCAGTTGTGGTGTTCCTCAGGGCTCTGCCCTGAGCCCACTGTTTTTTAATGTCTATGTCTCACCACTGGCTTCAGTGGCAGAATCTTGTGGGGTCAGAGTGATCTCTTACGCTGATGACACACAATTAGTGTTTTCATTTAGAGATCACTCTGAAGCCAGTTTTTTGACCTTCAGGCGCTGTCTCAGCAACATCTCGGCCTGGATGTCACGCAACACTCTCAAGCTTAACTCAGACAAAACTGAGGTGTTGTTTTTTAATCAAAAAAATCCCCCCCCACCCCTGCTTTGGTGGCCTCCTGAACTGAATCCTCCTCCTGCTCCGGTGGCTTCTGCCAGGAATCTGGGATTCTTATTTGATAATGAGCTATCCTGTAAGGCCCAAATAAATAAGGTCACTTCTGCTTGTTTTGGTAAACTCCGCATGATCCGGAAAATTCTTCCTTTTCTTCCTGTGGATGCTCGCCGAACCATTATCCACGCCCTTATAACATCTCATCTGGATTACGCAAACAGCCTGTATGCCAGAGCACCGGCCTATCTGGTCAAACATCTGCAGATTGTGCAGAATGCGGCGGCAAGAATGATCTGTAACATCCCATATCGTCACTCAATTTCTCCTCACTTAAAAAAATTACACTGACTGCCTGTGACTAGCCGCATTCAGTTTAAATCCCTGGTCCTGGCATATAGAGCAATGCAGGGTCAGGGGCTGGCCTACCTGAGAGCCAGACTGAAGCATGCCCAGTCCACCCGCTCTCTCAGATCAAATCATCTCTTCCTTTTACGTACTCCCCGTTTTCGCCGCTTTAGAATGGGGGGTAGAGCATTCGCAGTTATCACGGCTCTAGCCTGGAACAACCTGCCACTGTCCCTCCGTTTGACAGAATCGGAATGCTTATTTCGACGCAATTTAAAAACCTGGCTGTTTACCAACCCTTAGTTGCATAGAAACACTTACAAATGCTTGCTGCTCGCAGCGCCGGGACACCCCCGTTGGGGGTAGCTGCGCGCTATATAAGTTTCTAAAATAAATAATAAAATAATAATTCCAAGTCCCTTCGAACTCCCCTATCGGAATGTAGAGTTGTCTGAACCTTAGGTATTTCCATTTAATATAACTGGTCAGATTCCATCCCAAGTATTCTTGAGCCTGCAAGGTATATGTGTCAATTATTAAGCCCGTTTGCTTATATTTCCCAGCTTGTAGAAGATCTAAATTCCACTGTGTTAACTTTAATGTTTTGCGTATTAAATTTTTCTGCACATCCCTGGTCATTCGCCCCATCTCCTTTATATCAGGCAAATCATAAGAGTCTATTTCCATCATTATGCTAGATAGTTGCAGATCTCTTACTTTTCTACTCCGGAGTTCCGCCATTATTAGATGTTTCAATGTGCGTGGATCGGTCTTAGCACAGTCAATAATATAGTTAACACAGCTGTTCTTGTGCAGCATTTCCAGGGATTTTAGGCCAAATTCCAGCCGTATCATACAATGTGGAGTAGCCTGTCGTAGATGGAGTATGGTGCGTACACATTTCATAAAACATTTTTCGAGATCAAAGATGACTTTCTTGTTCATGGCAGGAGAAGCATACAATAAAAACGGAATCATTTCCATTTGTAAAGCTTTAAGTGATGGGATAATTGCATTCCCTCCGCACATTTTCATAAATCTCTCGATTGATTTTGTAATAGTTGTAGATTTTACACTTTTACTGACCATATGGTTTAACCATGTAAACTTTTTGTCAAATGTTACGCCGAGGTAGTTATATTGGTCCACTACCTCGATTGGATTTTTTCCTAAAGTCCACGTTTTTGATTGTGTAGACTGTCCAAATGTAACAATTTTTGTTTTAGACAATTAGCTATCAAACCATTCACTTTGTTATATGTATCAAGTTGGTTCATTTGGTGCTGTAATCCATTAGGAGTTAAGGATAAAATTACTAAATCATCGGCATATGCTAGGTATGGTATTTTTTTGTCACCTAGTTTTGGTGCCACACCCATATCTAAACTTAACACCGAATCGATATCTGCAATGTACAAAGAGAATAGCAGTGGAGCGAGGACACAGCCTTGCTTAAGACCGTTTGTGGTATCCATTTTTGGCGATAGTGTATTATCATGAGCCAACTTCACCCTGACCCATGTATCCGAGTGCAGGCCGATAATAAAATTTAGAAGGTTCGGATCAGCCTCCCATGCTGTTAATTTACTCCACAGCCTTTGCCGGTTGACCTTGTCAAATGCTGTGGAATAATCCACAAAGCAGGCGTATAGTGTTATCTTCCGCAAGCTTGCCTTTTTTCCTATCAGGGCCAATGAAGCAATATTGTCGAGGGTCGAACATCCTAAGCGAAATCCAGTTTGAGTTATTGGTATTAGTGATTTTTCCTCCGCCCATGCCCTTAATTTATTTTGGAGGTACTTCGCAAACTATTTCCCTTCAAAATCCAGCAATGCTATTAATCTATAGCTCGACGGATCATCTTTTGGGCCTCGCTTGTAAATCGGATGAACAATCGCTCCTTTCCAGGAAGATGGTATCATTCCACATTTAACTACCTGACAGAACAACTGTTTTAACATCGCACTCCAAAATGTTATGTTGAGCTTTATCAAGCTTTGGATGAGCGGGAACTCTGTATTAATTTGACAATTTCATCTTCAGTTATCTCTGCGAATGAACCATCCGCATTGGTTGTCATATATTCACATATAACAGATGATTTATATAAAGCTTTGATATGATTTTCCCACCTATAGCTTGGGACAACAAAGTCATCTGGCTGTTTATGCGAATTTGTGTCGTATCCCACCAGGGACCAAAAAGCTCGCTCATTCCTAGTCGATATAGCATGATATAATTTAGCATAAGCGGTGTCCACACTGTCCCGCTTTATCTGTAAATTCCTGTTCTTGAATTCTTTCTTTATATCTTGTATTTTCATATTCCGCTCATTCGAGATTGGAAGTTTTAAGGTATGACGCATCTCCTTACGATAAATTCTCTTCGATTCAGTCAATTTTGAGGTCTTTGTTACGTTGACATTTGATTGCGTCTCCTGTATACTTGCCACAAGACTGGATAATATATTTTTTTAAATAGATTGCCAGGCATCCGACCAGCTGGCTCCAGACTCTAATATAATCATGTCTTTCTCGATACTGGCTATCACGGTTGCTTCAAAGTTCGATGCCTTCATTTGTAATTTGTTGTTCCAGATAAGTCTTTTCCCATTTACAGCAGTCAATCTGCCACTATTTGCCGTTGCATGAGTCTCCCAATAATCGTGCTTAATACTGATGACTAACCTTTGGGGATCATGGTCACTCTCGGCACTTGGTATAATGGCATACTTTTTACATAAGTAAAAATGGGCGTAATGGACAAATGTAAAGTCTATAGTTGAAGACCCCATTGGTCCACGGAATGTTAAGGAAGCTGGTTGGTCATCTTTTAATCTTCCATTGAGAGTTCTATATCCTAGATCAGTCAACAAGTCATATGTATGTTTAAGAGAAGTACCGATCTTTTTTGCCTTGTTTTGTAAAGGAAATACTACTCACGGAATATTGTAAGCTGTGTCTGGTTCATCCCCGGTTACGGAATTGTCTTCCAGGGGCAACAAAGTCTGATTAAAATCTCCCGTTAATATGACTACCATGTGTTCATTCACTGCCATTATTTTTTCCAATTCATCCAATGTTGCCTGATAGCTGCACTTATTTTTCACCAGTTGAGGAGGGAAATAGATGTTGATTATCAGACATTTGGTTAGATTTGGATGTGTTAAGATAACTGGCAATATATATTTTGATGATGTTTTAAGTTTTTTGCTTATCACGCATAATTTAGTACTTATTGATATTGACAATACTCCGCTTGATCTTCCAAAGTCGTTTTTTTTTGCCTGGGTTTCATGTGTTGTAAAATTTTGTATATTTAAATTCCCTGAAGGCCAGGTTTCCTGTAAACATATTACACATTGTTCTTGTAAAAAGCTCATCAACTTGTCCCCGGCCTTTTTTAATTGTCGCTCAAAACCCGCTATATTCCAAGACAAAATTGAAAACTCACTTTGTTGGGCTTTCCTTATGTTAGACCTTTCAGGAATACTTCTTTGCCTCGTATAGATACTGCCTCTCCCCTAGACGTGGAGCATCAACAGATAGCAGATTATTATCCTGTACCTTCCTTGCAGTGATTTGAAAATTCTCAAAACTGATGTTATCTTCAGCACCTTTGTACGGATGTCTGATGCTTAATGGCGGTTTTTCATATTCTCTTTGTCTGTTGGCAGTTCTCAGAATATGTGGATATTTTCGTTTCTCCGGCTGTCTGATTATAATTCCCCAGTCGGTTAAGTAGTCTTTAATATTTAGTATCTTTAGCGCCACACTCTGAGATACCCATGTTGTTCTTGTGATTTCGTAATCAGAGTTGGCTTTGTTATCCGAGACAAAGCAGACAGCAGCAAGTGATTTTGAGTTAAGTTCTTTCAAACTTTCAAAACAGTTTAATAATTTTAGCATATTTTGCCGATTTAATATGTCATGAAAGCCTTCTGACTTATATACAGGTATAAAGTCAATTATACAATTTTCATCACTACATGAGGGTTCATTATATAGTGGCTGTATCTCTTGGCATAATTTCCCTTTATTTGATCTTAGGGGTTCCCCCCTCTTTATCTGTAGAATTTCCACAAAACCTTCCTTTTGTACATTTTCCAAATCTGTACAATTTTCCACTCCCTCGGTTTTCCCTATATTCATAGTTTTTACTGGACATCTTAGATCCCTGATTTCCAATTTTTCCGTTATCCCTTGTGTCCCGTTCATAATCTTTTTCAATAAGGTTTCGTCGTTACTTGGTAATGGCGTAATTCTATCCTCATTCTGTATACATATATTAACCGAGGAAGTACTAGTGTTTTCTATTCCCTGTTGTACTACTTCACTGTACCTTAACTGTGGTACAGTTGTTACAGGTCGCGCATTTGTTAGTTTCTTAACGTTGCATAGAGTTGGTGAAGTCGATATAGCTCTAGTTACCACTCTTGGTACGGTTTCATGCTCTGAAGTTTTGTCAATTGATGTTATGGTTTTAGCTCGGTTAGCCGAGAGACAAGATTCTTCATAACTTGGCCTGTTTCCATCAGACTTATGAGTCCCATTTAAATTCTCTTGTTCCTTTGTCATTTTTGCCGATTTGTTAAATATTGGAAAGATCACACTCTCCTTTGGCGTCAACGCATCTGGCGTTGTTAGTTTGATCTAATTTTTTCTCTTAAGCTTTCTTAGTCTTTTTAATCTCCTTTTGCTTAAGTAGGGAGGGAAGCCCTCTTGATATCCATCGACTTGTAATCCACTACAGGAGTTTATCTTATTTAACTTTGGCTCTGACGATTTATTTACAGCGTTATTTCTTTGATCGGAGCTGTCATTTATTATGTTACTTATTTCATCTTTTGTTTCTGTAGACCTCTCTCCAGTATCCGGAAGAGCATTTTTATTGATGCAGTTCACTCCGCAATTCCCAATTTTGTTTGGTAATAGTTGTAATAGATCCACAATATCATCCATACGCTCTAGATGTTTTACGGCTTTAATTAATTGACCCATGTCCTGTTTAATTGATGACAATATTGCAGAATTATCCTTTATTGATATCATTTCTGCTGCCATTTGTCTGTGATAATCGACCTGTTCTGTTAATAGCTTCGAATGTGTTGTTAAAATTTCCGACATTTGAGTCAATGTACTACTTATTGCCCCCATTGCAGATAATACCGGGAATTTAGGCGGCGTGTCTCCCACCCCAATGAGTTTGCCTTCATTTTTTCCAATTTCCTGGCTTTTTATTCCCAGGACCTGATCTTGTTTACTTCTTCGTTTTATGTTTGTGCCATTTTGTGTGGTGTTAAACTGAGTCATCGATGTAGTAGAGTATATACTTGATGTTGAAAATTAATTTAATGAGTTGGCTAAATAGTCCAGCTCCCTCATTTGACTAGATGAGATTGAAGCATTAAATGACACATACGAACCCTCGACTTGATCAAGATCTGAGTTGACATTACTATCCTCATTCCCGGATACATTCGGATCTTCATAACCATAGATTGAGTCTTTTTCCGAGTTTGTTACATCCTTTCTCCCTACATTATTTTCTGGTTCTAATTTATCAAGTACCATTACATCCACATCCACATCCATGTTCTCTTTTTCCATCACTCCACAGAAGGTAGACAGGAGCGAACCTTCAGGTGTAGTCGGGAGGACCCCCCCATTTGTAGTTTTGTTACTACCTAGGGTGCACTGTGTAACTGGTGTGGATTGTATAAGCAGCATGTTTGATGTAGGGGATAAGTTTTCTTTGTCTCGAGTCATCGGAAAAGGTGATGGTGCAACTTGTAACATTGATGTACTTATGGATAAACTTGCGCCACCCTCATAGCTTGATTTGGCATTCACTCTAAAGCCATAATCAGCCGTACTCCCTTTTCCCCCGAAACAGTCCTTGATTGACTGCTGTTTCAGGACTGGAGAATCTGTTAAAACCATTCGGTCATGAGATAGCTTTCTTGAAGTATCCTTTATACCTCCAGATCGAGCCTTAAATGGTGTGTCACAGACAAGGCTCTTTTCCACGCCTCTCTTTTTTGCTCTGACTCCACGGTGTCTACCTTGATGCAACGCCCTGTTCAACGCCATTGGGCTTGTCTCTCTCCCCATATCACTTCCTGAACAGGTTCCCTTGGTCTTAACTTTTCTGGGGTGTCTCGCTATCCCTTGAGACTCTTGAGACTCTTGAGTCCTTCTGCTTATATTTTGTTTCTTCTGAGCCGAGGTTTTTGCTGATCTCGTTTTCATCTTCAGCTCACCCCCTACTTTATATGAAAAAAAAAACACAGTACCCGCTTTCTCTGCTGCTGTTTCTCTGCTGATTATTCTACACTTACGCCGCCGCTGAAATTCAGCTGGAATTCAGTTCAATAAGTGCAACTGTGTGCCCCGCTTCAGGTCCAAAACTCTAGAATGGGTACACCCCAAATACTCCACTCTTCAACTCCTTTTCGGCTCCTTTTCTGTTTCGCTTTCAGCTTGCCCCTGCTCACTGCTCCCCGTTAACGTGGATTCACTTACTCACTTGCTGGCTGGCTGGCCACGCAACTACACCACTGTCGTCCTCAATGGATCCTCACGCTGGCGTCGCAGTCACAGCTGCACACACAGCCGCAGTCACAGCTGATCGTCAGCTCTCTCTCCTATGTGCTCCCAGCCATCGCGGTCCAACTCGACTCTGCCCCACACCTTTCCCAGGCTCAGTCCCAGGCTCAATCGGCCCCCCCTCCTTCCAGTGGCAACTCGCGGAGGGGGACCAAGAGCCGTGATGAGCGTGGCGGTCTGGCGTAATCCACGCACTTGCTCCGGATCCGGTCAGGTCGCAACTCACACCGGCTCACACCGGCTCCGCTTCCATTGGAAATGCCTGCGGATGGCAGTGGGCTACAGCGGGCTACAGCGTCTCGTCGGAGCTTTGGCAGGATTTTAGCGGGTCTTTTTCCGGAGCAGAGCCAAGCTGAGCGGGAGAAGCAATCAGGCGACCAGTAGATCCATGTAAGGGGAAGAGGACTCAGTGAGCCATGATTCGGTTAAGATTGTCACGTCAACTGCCTGACTAATGATGAGGGCAGCAATGTCTGAGGCATGTTTTACTGCTGAACGACAGTTGAGCAGTAGGCATAGCAGTGGTTTCCCTGAGTTACCAGCGTTTATCTCTTGATTACTGGTGGATAACTGTACTTGTTTTAGATTATTAAGATTGAGTTTTCTGTTATTAGGCAAGGAAGTTCTATTCGTCTCGATCGGGACTGATCTAATTTCCTCACCTCTGCTAATGGATGTAGACTCATAGGAAAGGAGTAGAGCATGGGTTTCCTCGTCCGATATATATTTAAGATTTTTGTAGGGCCGATTTTGTCTATTTGAAAATGGCATGGCTTTCATTTACGCTTTCCTTGAAGTTCATGCACTGATTCTTGAATGAGCTTGACTTTGGAGTGAGTATTTACAGTGATTTCTAATATTTTCTTCGTTACTTGTAGTGCATTTAGAATGTCCTGTGACATACTGTCAGCTTGTATTTTGAGAGTTTCGATTTTCCTTTGTGGAGGAGGAGATATACTAGAAATGAGCACATGCTTATTTCGTATTTTGCTTGAGGGACTAGTGTCCTGGAGGTTCAGACCAGTGTCTTTTCCAATGTTCCTATTTTTCTCATTATGTATTGTGCTTGGGCCTCCCCTGAGGATGATATGCGAAGGGCTCCATTTGTCCTGTGATCTTAGTTTCGATCTAGGAGGATACAAATTTCGTAAGGAAGCAAATGCAATTGGTACTGTCGTAGTGAGGGGTTTGGCAGGAGGGTTAATCTCCCTACCCTTTATTATTGCTGGAAGGGGTCTCCCACTAAGTGGCCTATGTGTGGGAGTAATCATATCCTGGGGAAGAGGTACGGACCTTTCCGAATGTAATAGCGTAGGGACTATATTAGCATATTGAAGTGATTCGTCTTCTAGACCTGTGAAGCTAATGTCAAGGGTGTCATTGGACCTCGTTGTAGGGTGTGGCTGTTGGGGGTCTTCTGATATTATGATGTCTATGGTGGTTGAGTTGGTGATAGACTGGGCGTCTGCTTGTGTGATCAGGTGTTGCAAAAAAAGTCATCAAATTTCTTCAACTCGTTATTGGCTGCTTCTATAAGCACGATACCATTCTTGTAGATAGTTATGCATAATTCAGCTCTTAATCTTAGTGAAGGGACGATCGATAACTTAGTACCATGTGGGATATGTGCTTCTTTCTGCACCCCTCTTTCTGTACCTCTCTTGCCTCTTTCTGCACCCCTCTTGCCACTTTCTCCATCCCTGTTCCCCGTTTTTACATCTCTGTTGCTTCTTTCTGCACTTTTCTTGCCTCTTTCTTCACCCCTCATCCCTCTTTCTGCACTTCTCTTGCTTCGTTCTGCACCTCTGTCCCTTCTTTTTGCAACCCTTGTGCCTCTTTCTGCACCCCTTTTCCCTCTTTCTGCTCCCCTCTAGCCTCCTTCTGCTCCCCTCTTGCCTCTTTCTGCACCTCTGTTCCTTCTTTCTGCACTTCTTTTGTTTGTTTCTGCAACTCTTGCTTCTTTTTGTATCCCTCTTGCCTCTTTCTCCACCCCACTTCCCCCTTTCTGCATCTCTGTTGCTTCTTTATGCACTTCTCTTGCTTCTTTCTGCACCTCTCTTGCTTCTTTCTGCACCTCTTGTGTCTCTTTCTGCACCCCTCTTCCCTCTTTCTGCACTCCTCTTCTCCCTTTGTTCATCTCTGTTGCTTCTTTCTGCACTTCGCTTGCCTCTTTCTCCGCCCCTCATCCGTCTTTCTGCGTCTCTGTTGCTTCTTTCTGCACTTCTCTTGCTTATTTCTGCACCTCTCTTGCTTCTTTCTGCACCCCTCGTGCTTCTTTCTGCACCCCTCTTCCTTCTTTCTTCACCCCTGTATCTATATCTCTGTTCCTTCTTTCTGCACTTCTTTTGTTTCATTCTGCACATCTCTTGCTTCTTTCTGCACCCCTCGTGCCTCTTTCTGCACCCCTCTTCCCTCTTTCTGCACCCCTCTTGCCTCTTTCTGCACCTCTGTTCCTTCTTTCTGCACTTCTTTTGTTTCTTTCTTCAGATCTCTTGCTTCTTTCTGCAGCCCCTTGCCGCTTTCTCCACCCCTCTTCCCTCTTTCCGCACCCCTGTTGCCTATTTCTGCACCTCTGTTACTTCTTTCTGCACTTCTTTTGTTTCTTTCTGCACATCTCCTGCTTCTTTCTGTACTTCTCTCGCCTCTTTCTGTACTCAAATGGGAAGTGCAAGCTGTCAAGTTTAAAGGTCTGCGTGCTCTTGTGACTGAGGTATATGTCTACTTGTATATGTATTCTCACATGTGTTATGCATCTGAAGATGGTAGGTTAAAAAGTGGGTAGCTTTTTCTATGGGCGGTTAAATGTTCTCAGTTCTGCTCTGTCATTCAGTTGCACAGGCAGACATGTCTTATGTATATAGGTGTTATAGAGCCCCTCAAATATACTATTGAATACCCATGTGCCCCGTATTATGAGCAGAAACAAATACATACACCTTTTTTGTACACATATTTACAGAGTATGCTGTTTGAAACACAGGTATTCAAGTATTTCTATGTTTATTTTTATGTAACATGTCACTCGGTAAAAGCAGAGACACGCATGCATACCTTTACAAACTTGGTCGGACTTACAACAGTGATATGCTTAGGATTGCTGTTTTATATTTGGTAGGTAGGCCTAACATTCTGAGCAGTTGATTAATAGTGAACCTTCAAGAGAAAAGTGAGGTTTAAGACATCTTGGGAGAAGGATTAGTGATTAGGCTACTTTGTATGAGTCTGTTGTAAGGTACAGTCAAAGTAGGCCTCTTTCTGCACCTCTGTTGGTTCTTTCTGCACTTCTCTTGCTTCTTTCTGTACCTTATTTCCTCTTTCTGGACTTCTGTTCCCTCTTTCTGCACTTCTCTTGCTTTTTTCAGCGCCTTTCTTCATCTTTCTGCACATGTCCTACCTATGTAGGCATATTTAGAAATTAGCATTTAAAAAACCTTAGAAATTCACTGAAAAAACTAGAGGTTTCAGGGACGTTATAGTTAGGAATTAGCATTTAAAAAACCTTTGAAATTCACTGAAAAAAACATAGGTTTCAGGGACGTTATAGTTAGAAATTAGCATTTAAAAAACCTTGGAAATTCACTGAAAAAACCACAGGTTTCAGGGACGTTATAGTTAGTTGGACATTTCACTCGGACAAAACCAGAGAAATTTGGCCGTTATAGTTAGTTGAGCTAACTATAACTCGAGCCCCCGCAATGCACTGCTGATGACGTCACATATTACATCACTCATGACATGGTCAGTTACATAACTGATGACATCACTGATGACATCTCAAATGACATCACTGATGACATCATCCACGTGATCATCTGATGCACCTCCTCACACCCTAATATAACCTTTGCTACACCCACTCTAAAATACAGACTACCATTCTTGAAACCATAGACACACCAATACCAGTTAGTACATACCCACTCACTGATTCATAGGTCTACACACATCCACTCACTCACCGATACAGTCACTCATACCCGCAGTCACTCATCAATACAGCCTCTGATATATGCACTCATACACCCATACAGACACTCACATACTGACACTCATCCATAGAGATACTCACACACCTAGTCAGTCGCCCAAAGACTCAATCACACTGCCATTTACTCACCAATACAGTTATGCACACACCACCTCACTTATTTATACAGATAATAATAATAATATCAGTATTTATACAGCGCGACAGCTACCTCAAACAGAGGTGTCCCGGCGCTATAGCGGGCAGGCATGAGAGGTGCATAGCCAAAAGTTCTAGCCATGGCTAAAAAGCCAGGTCTTCAAGGTTTTTCTGAATACCGGTTCAGATTGGATCAGACGCATATTATTCGGCAGGGAGTTCCACAGCTTGGCCGCCACAACTGTGAAGGATCTGCCCCCTATGCGTGCTTTAGCAAAGCGAGGTATGCAAAGCAAGTTCTGAGAGTTGGACCTCAATGATCGTTTTTGTTGGTAGAGGCATAACCGGTGTTTAAGGTAGCTAGGACATCTACCATGCAGCGCCCGAAAGGCCATTGTTAAGGCCTTAAACTCGATCCTTTTGGCTACCGGCAGCCAGTGGAGCTGTCTTATATGCGGAGAGATGTGGTGCCGAAATGGTACTTGCCTAATTAATCTCTCAGCCGCATTTTGTACCATTTGTAGTCTCTTGACCAGATAGGCGGGCAAACCCAGGTACAGACAATTTGCATAGTCCAGCCGAGATGTAACTGTGGCATTGACAATGACTCTACGACAGTCCTCCGGCAGTAGATGTAGAAATTTCCTCAAGCTTCTCAATTTGCCGAAGCATGAAGCTGCAACCTGCGTACTTGGGATGCGAATGAGAGGTCGGCATCCCATTTTACGCCCAAGTTTTTTGCCGTGATTGCTGGAGTAGGTGGCAGGGCCATTTCTGCCGGCCACCAAAGTCCAGCCGTCGGAGGGAGAGCCTTGCCAAAGAACAACACCTCCGTCTTCTCTGCATTAAGCTTAAGTTTGTTATTGTTCATCCAACAAGAGATGTCCCTCAAGCATCCCTTAAACCTAATGAAGGAATCCGCAGAATGATCCTTAAAGGAGAACACCAGCGGGGTGTCGTCTGCGTATGATATTGCCTTTACTTCCCAATTTGCTATGAGCGAAAACAGGGGGGCCAGATAGATGTTGAAGAGAAGCGGGCTCAGGGCCGATCCCTGCGGTACCCCACACCATAGTGGCTTGGGTTCCGACTGAAAGGGTTGAAGAGCGACCCTCTGCATGCAGTCTTTAAGATAGGACTTCAGCCTGGTAAGTACCATTCCTCCAGGCCCTATCGCTTTGAGTCTATCTAACAGGATTTGGTGGTCCACGGTATCTAAAGCTGCGGACAAGTCCAAAAGCACCAGCATTGCTGATGCTCCTGCGTCCACAGTCATTCTTACTGACTCTGCCACCTCCAGCAGCGCTATTTCGGTACTAAAACCGGCCTGAAAACCGGACTGTGTGTCATGCAGGATGTCATGCCCCTCAATGAAATTAGCCAGCTGGCGCTGTTTCATTTTTTCCAACATCTTTGCTGGTGCTGGTAGTAGTGAGATCGGGCGATAGTTGTTTAGCTCTCCCGGATCCACATTGGTTTTTTTTATGAGGGGCAGAAACAAGGCATGTTTCCATGTATCAGGGAAGATGCCCATGTAGAGTGAGGTGTTCCTTATATGATTCAGAGTGTGATTCACCAGGTGGGCCAGCTCCTTACACAATTTTGGGGGACACGGATCCTCCGGGGACCCTGACTTACAACTCAGGATCTCCGCCAGGGATTCCTGTTGGGAAATAGGGAGAAATTCCGAGAAGGTATCTTCGGTATTACGTATACCCAATCCTTCTGTTTTTTCTGACGTCGTGAAGGTGTTGTAGACTTTCAGGATTTTACTGTCGAAAAAGTCCGATAGCTTCATACACAATGAGGGGGACCGCTGTATTGAGTTTTCCAGCTCCACCGGTTTGGTAAAGGAGCTGACTATCCTAAAGATTTCCTTGCCCGAGTTTTCCGCATTGTTAATACGCTTCACCAAGTAGTCCCTCCTTGCCACCCTCATCAATTTGTGAAGCTCTTTCAGGGCTTTCTTATAGGCCAGTTTGGCCATTGGGCTGTAATCTGTTCTCCACAAGAACTCCAATTTTTTACATCTACTTTTTTCCACTCTGAGAGTCTCAGAGAACCAGGGGGCCGATGGAGTTTTTCTCGGGATTTTCGCTACTCTGGCTAACAGATACTAACACATACTTACTCTCTTATACAATCACTGACGCAGGCACACACTCATCCATACAGCCACTCTCACAATCACTCACTCTCACACATAGTCACTTATATACTCCAACATTCACATATACTGCCTTTCACATATGTAGTTACTCACACATATACCACTGAGACATCCATTCACTCACCAACACACCCATACGTACACTCACTAACCCATACAGCCCCTCGCAGACGCACTCATGAACCCATACACCCAGTGAATCACACACTCACACATCCATGGAGGGAGTCACACACACCCCCACCCACCCACACAGACACTCAGGCACTCATACGGGTAATCAGACAACCAATCATTAACCCATATAGACATTCATGTAGCTACTCACCAACCCATGCAGCCCCTTACACACCAACTGACAGATTGATACAGACATTCACACAGATTAGTCATTCACGCATGGATTCACTAAGACACATTTAATCTATCACTTAAAGAGTCAGTCACGCACCCACTAAATCATCCATTCAGACACTCATACACCTACTCATTCTTCAATTCACCTTTGCGTATCTATAATTAACATTCTTAAACTTTTAAAAATCACCCAGTCTCTCGATGATGTCATCAGTGATGTCATTTGAGATGTCATCATTGATGTCATGAGTGATGTCATTTGAGATGTCATCAGTGATGTCACTGACCATGTCATGAGTGATGTAATATGTGACGTCATCAGCAGTGCATTGCGGGTGCGCGAGTTATAGTTAGCTCAACTAACTATAACGGCCGAATTTCTCTGGTTTTGTCCAAGTGGTTTTTTCAGTGAATATATATATATATATATATGTACATACAGCAGGAGGAGGGCAGGTGGGCAAGCAACACGAGAACACGAGGGAGGTGCGGGCACACATGGCCTTCGCTGTAGTGCACAGAGGACCTTCATTGCCGCTCAAAGGAAAAAAATATTAGAGGGAACATTGCTCATGACTACTTTTCGCTTGTTATGCTATTGTTTTTGATCTATCTGTCTTAACATGGAGGTGATACTGCCCTCATCTGGGGAGTTGCCATATCCTACACTGTTCTTGACTATGACATTTTTGACTCAGTGGGCCACATGTATCATTATTACAAGTAGCGATTACCTAATTGCGATTTTCTCAGAATCGCAATTAGGTAATCGCTAATCCTAATGTATGAAACTGTTTTCAGTTTCATTAGCGATTCTTAATGGGTCGCAAATAGACCTACCTCATGCATATTAATGAAGTAGGTCGCAATTAGCGAGCCTTTGGGAATCCACGCCATCACCGGGATGGTGGCCTGCTGAGGTCAGCAGACCACCATGTCTGTGATTGCTTTTAAATAAAGCAGTCTTTTTCGTTTTTAAATGCATCCCGTTTTCCTTAAAGGAAAACGGGATGCATTTAAAAAGAAAAAAATGAAACTTTGCAGTTTCATTTTTTAAGAGTAGGCAGTGGTCCCCACTGCCTGCTCTTAAAAATGGTTTTACAATCATTCACAAAGGGGAAGGGGTCCCTTGGGGACCCCTTCCTTTTTGCGAATGGGTTACCACCTACTTGAAGTAGGTGGTAATAAGGCGATGTTTTGCGACCGCATTCACGGTCACAAAACATTCATGCATACCGTTAGGATTCGGTATTTGGAAGGGACGCCTTAAACACGCCCTTTCCAAATACCAAATCGCAAACCCATTTTGCGATTCGGTAACAGGTTACCAAATCGCAAATCAGGGTTTGCTGCATCTAAAAAGCATTTTTGCATTCGCAAACGGGCCGATTCTGCTAACCTGCCCTTTTGCGAAGGCAATAATGCTTGATGCATGTGCCCCTATATGTCTTTGCTCTTTGAACATTTATATAGAGCTGTGATACCCGCGAGGGTCATGTTCATGCTATATAAAACTTTTGAAATAAATAAATAAATTACAAGAAAGCTGCCATAGCACAAAGGTATTTGATCATCCTGCCACCTGCCACACAGTCCTCAAGTAACTCATATGATCACACATATGTTGCAAGTAAGAGACCTCTCCAAGCCTAATCAAACAGACTTAGATTTGCACAACAACAAAGAATTACCCAGCTCCTCCACTCCTGCAAGGTCCAAACAGTGGAAGGCATACACCTACTACTCACCATCTATTCCGACAACATCCACGAGCCGTGAGAGGATACCAGAGATGGTGATCAAGCCATTCGAGATCCGAGTGCAGAGAATCCAGATTAGATTGGAGAGAACCTGAGAGCAAAAAAGAAGAAAAAGAACGTGAGAACTGAAAGAATGCAAGCAGCGGAAAACAAAATATGGGGAGCAACTGAGAACTTGAGAAATGGAACAATGAAGTTATGCCCAAGTGAAAACACGCCACAAAAACTGCAATCCATCAAGCAGTGGCAAAAGTGGCGCAGATGGGTCCGTTCCGATGTGTTGGAACTCGTCGCCACTGTGTAAAGACACTTCACACACAGTCGATAAGAATGTGTCTTTATTCAAAGTATCCAACACATCATTTATATGAAGGCCAAGTCACAAAGGAAGAGGCATGCGTCCGTAGAGCCCGGTACACCGCTGTCATCTGTCATCAACTGGCATCTGGCAACATTCCAGAATGCCAGCTGATAGCACGTGACCACACAGGTGCTACGGTGTCCTAAGGTGGACACAAGACAAGTACAGTATATCACAACACATCTCCCCTCTTACAAGAAGATAGCAGACAAGAGAAATTTAAAATATTAAAAATAAATAAATAAATAATGAAGGGACAATTAGAAACTATGTACATATACAAAATAACAAAAAATATCTGTTGCATAAGTGAAGATAAAGCTGAAAATAAACACTAAGGGTATAAACATTGCAGACTTCAGTTGTGTACAAAAGAGTACCCAAAAAAAAGAAATTGTGAGCCAGAAAATGCACATTACCAAGATAATTAACTGGAAAAGTGAAACACTTACTCACAAATGTAATCAGATAATTTCTTCGGCAACACGACTGGCCGCCCCTCTCTACTGGTTTTGGAGCTTGTAAAAGCCCCTACTCCTACAGGAGTACGGATACTTGACTCATGAAGAGATTGCTGACTGACCTCAGACTCCATCTCACCAATATGCTCACACTCTTCCTCCCACCACCAACTTTTGTTCAGCGAGGCTGGACTTCCACCATTAGCATTGGCAGAAGCTTCTGCACATACTTTGTGTTTGCACAAGGCCATTGATGAGAAATGCCACACTTTGCCGTCGCTCAGCAAGGCAGAATTGCAAAATACCTTGCTGACGGAAAGTGGTGGAGAAAACCTGTTCTGGCCCTTACCAACATGACCATTTTTTTAACTCTTACAACATCTCCAACCTTAAGTTGAACAGGTCTGCAATTATGTTTGGTGTCATAAATTTGTTTTGTAAGACTCTAGGGCTTTCTCTAAATTGCTCTTGATATCTGACACAGACCAATTCACTCCCCACGTTATCCTTTGACAGGGCGGTTCTTCCTCTCATAAGATCAAAAGGGCACAAACTGGTACTGCTGCAAGGTGTGATTCGGAATGCCCACAATGTTTTGAAGACTTCAGCTCTCCATGCAAGGTTATTATTACGCCAACTGAACAATACCTTTGATGACACGGTTAAAGCGTTCAACGTCACCGTTTTCTGCAGGGTGATAGACAGAAGAGGTCTTGTGCGATATACCATTCCTGTCTAGGTAGGATTTTAATGTTTCTGAAGTGAACTGGGGACCGTTATCACTAACAATACACTTGGATAAATCTTCCCTGATGAACACTTGATCCAAAAACTTTACAATGTTGTTAGCATCAACTTTCTGAACGATCCCTACCTCAGGCCATTTTGAGAAATGGTCAATAAGAACTCGAACGAAGACTTGTTCAAGACCCATGATATCCGTTCTAGGCCTGGGCGGTGAACTTCGCTCCGTTCGCGGAGTTTGCAGAGTTTTCTGCACTCCACACTGCGCGGAGCTCGCGGAGTGCAGAAAACTCCAGTTCGCGATGTGCAGCAGAGTTTTTTCCCCGCTCACGATCGCAAACGGTAAGTTCGCGATTGCGAACGGTAAGTTCGCGAGCTCGAGCTGCCGCTCGGGTAGAATTTCTACCCTAGCTGCAGGAATACCAGCACAAACTGCAGTTCGCACTGCACTCTGCCACTCGCGGAACTTCGCGGAGTTTTTTTGTAAATTCGCGGGGTTCCGCGTAGCAAAACTCTGCCAACTACGCCCAGGCCTGATCAATTCCCACCCTCTGCCATGGCATACTGGTAGACGATAAGGGATGAAGGGGGGCCTAAATGTGACCTGAGTCTTGTCAGCATTATTGCACAGCACACAATCTCTGACTGTTCTCTCAATCTCAATGTTCATTCCAGACCACCAATACCAACTCTTCGTCTTGTTGATCCCCAAGTGCCCTTCATGGCAAATCGCTAGAATTTTGGTCCTCAACTTGAAAGGAGGAATAACCCTACCACTTCTCAACAAGTCCAGCTTCAATAGATAGGTCTTGCTTTACCTCCCAAAACAGATGCAACTCCTTTGGGGTGCCACTCTTCACAGGCCACCCACTAACAACCATCTCTAGAACCCTGCATAACAAAGCATCTTTGCTTAGTTCCAGCTTCCACTCTTCAGCTGAAATCCCATGCAACCCCTCATGTATGCTAGCCACAGTGAAATCATCCTCCAATGCGCCATTGCAATCACTGACCAGGACCGGCAGGCGGCTTAGAAAATCAGCTACCACATTCCTGACACCAGGCACATACTGTACTTCATAATTAAAATCAAATAAGCAAACAGACATGCGTGCCAGTCTAGGAGAAGCGGCATACAGCCCTTTGGTAGTCAAATCTTTGGTCAGTGGTTTGTGATCTCTGCGTAAAACAACCCTTTTGCTCCAGACAAACTGACGGAAATGCTCGAGCCCCCATACACACGCTAAGGTTTCCCGCTCTACAACAGAGTAACGTTCTTCAGTTGGTGTTAAAGAACGGGAAGCGAGAGGGAAGACACCTAACGAAATGGTTTGCAGCCTCGCTAAGGCAACACACAGCCGCTGACCTATTGCCCCTTAGGCGCCATTGGGAAGCTGACGCAGATAGATCGCTCACTACATTAGAGTGGAATTCAGTGCTGCAGAGCCCCTTTAATATCCCCCGAAATGTGCGCTTTGGACAAATCCAATATTTCATTATTCATTGAGCATACCTCACGCCTGCAAAGATTAACAAATACTTTAGCCGCCAAGATTCTAGTTGCCCTAGATGTAAGCTTATAGATGCGGACTTAATGACATGCTTTGGAGCTGCCCAGCACTAACTGAATACTGGAAAGCAGTGGTAGACGATCTAGCCCGCTGCACAGCCAGGAACATCCCCCTAGAATGGCCCACATACATCTTACATTTATACCACAGGACCCGGAATAACAAGGTCACCTCCAGGTTTTTGGATCTAGGAATAGTGGTAGCAAAGAGGCTCATCACTAAGAAATGGAAAGCCCCCTCCCCACCCACGTTCGCAATGTGGAAGTACTCAATGCACACCTGGGCAAAAGCGGAAGGAGTTGCTCTTCGTAGGGAAGACACACTTGGACTCCGCAAAATCCCGATAGCCAACAGCTGGGATATACTTCTTATAACCCTAATGAATGCACATGACGGGGATGAATCTCCCATTCAGAGTCAACAACGCAGTCAAGACGAATAGAAGCGCACAGCTGGTTCAGTCTAAATATACTGCGTCATCCCCCCCACCCCCAAAAAAACGGAAAAAAAAACAGGTGAACAACCAATGGCACCGGGCAATATACCTCTCGCTGACACATACTAGACTACACCATGCAATACATGCCAGACATGCACTCCAATATGGTCCATAGCACACGACTGGGTTAACTCAGCGGCACCAATTACTAACTTGTTACAGAGAACTTCTTACATATCACCAGTTCTTGTTCACCCTTTATCCCCCTCCCCTTTTCTATTTTCTCCTTACCTTAAAAGATCAATCTGTCAATAAGCACATACGCGTAGAAAGCGCCGGCAGGAACATGCAGGCTAAGCCTAGACTAGACACAGCCAAAGCACGCCCCAGCGGCACACCCCAGCGGCACGCGTAACGCTGAGGAGATGTTTCATATGATATGTAATCATACTAACACCGACAACAAAACTAAGAAACTTACCCTAAAATGCCCAACATGGGCAACACTCTCCCCCAGGCAGGTCATTTGAAGATGTTGCTGTGTTCTCAAATTTCCATGTTCCTATGTTCAAAGATATCTCAACTACTGTATACACTAAAACTGTCTTAATGTACTTTACTTTATAATGTATGTAAAATTATTGTGTACAGTGTGATTTTACAACACTGAAAAATGTTTTTTTTCCAAAATCAATAAAAACAGATTTTTAAAAAAAACAAAAAAAGAACGGGAAGCGAAAGCAGTGGTATGCTCCTAGCCAAACTCATCCTTCTGGGAAAGAACAGCTCCAAGGCCTTTACCACTGGCATCAGTTGTGACAATATTGCACAAAGTAGGATCAAAACCTTGCAACGGTGGGGCTGCGCATAAATCATCCTTCAATTTACAGAATGCATTGCGACATGACTCAAACCACACAAACTTGTTCTTACTCTTAAGCAATTGTCTTAAATCATAAGTCTTGCAAGAATTTTTTTTGATGAATTTGGCAAAAAACTCTTCCAAACCCAAAAAAGAACGTAACTCATCCTTATTCACGGGTTCGGGAGCACTGCTAATGGCATCAAGCAGATCTTTTTTAGGCAAAATGCCCTCTCCAGTAATTAAATAACCCAAATAAGTCACCTCCTGACACGCAAACTTACACTTGCTATGTTCAGCCGTAAGGCCCTTGCCTTCGAGAATACTTAGCACCTGAAACAGTTTTCTGTCATGGTCATCCCTGCTTTTACCCATAATCAAGAAGTCGTCCTGAAATAAGAGTATGTTTTCAACCCCCTTGAAAATCGTGTGCATCAGTCTCTGAAACATAGCAGCAGCCGAAGCAAGACCAAACAGGACTCTTCGAAATCTATAACACCCAAACGGAGTGATAAATGTGATCAAATGCCTACTAGAGTGGTGTAAGGGTACCTGATGGTAAGCAGATCGGAGGTCGATGGTCGAAAACCATTTGATGCCCCTAGTGAGAGCTAACATCTCACTGATGCGTGGCAAGGGAAACTGGTCTACAATAATATTATTGTTAAGATCACGCAAGTCAACACACAGTCTCAACTTGCCATTGGGTCGTTTAGCTACAACCAAGGGAGCCACCCACTCAGAAGACTCCACTTGTTCTATAACCCATTCGCTGAGCAGATTATCCAACTGTTCCTTGACATCATTCCTGATAGCAAAAGGAAGGTTCCTGACTTTGTGAACGGACGGAATGGCACCCTGTTTAACACAAATTTTATGCTGTAACCCAATCAACTTGCCAATTGAACCTGAAAACACTTTGGGAAATGTTGTCAAAATCTGCTCTGCAAACTTCTCCTCAGGCTGAACTATAAGAACAGGATCGGGACTTTTAGGGTCCAAAATGATACCGAGACTTCCCTGGTCAATCCAACCCAAAACAGAAGGTCCCGTTTTAGACACATACAACTTCCCCATTGTTTCTCTGTCCTTGAAATTAAACAAAAGCTTCCTGTAACCACACACATCAATGTATTCACCCGTGAAGCTTTTGATCATGATATCTGTGTTTTCCAGTTGACTTCCCAATATGGGTGAAAACTTGACATCCCATACCTGTTTGTTAACAATTGTGTATGGCGAGCCGGAATCAGCTACAATTGAAATACCAACACCACCCACAGACATTTCACACACAGGTTTCATCTTCTTAGGAGTCTGTAAAACGTCAACCTGCAACCACATATCATCTTCCACACCAAGCACACACATATTTAAATCATCGTCGTCAGATGTGTTTAGGGCATTATCACCTTCCACCTCAATAATCTTGACGGAACCTGATGATTTCCTATTACATACTTTCTGAAAATGTCCCATCACCCCACAAAATGAACACTTTTGTTTCCTAGCAGGGCACGACTTATCATTCGCTAAATGGTTAGGACTGTTACACCTAAAACATCATCTTTTACAAATAGCAAAACTTCTCTCACTCGATGAGGCACTACACTGCACCTTCTCCCTTGGTTTCGACGAAGACTTGTTGTGCCCAATCGCAGCTACAATACTCTCCTCTCTCTTATCTTTACCTTCTGCGAGAACAGCCTTGGCACATCTCCCAGTCATCTCAGCTCTCTACACAACATCGATAACAGTCTGCAAGGGACTTTCTCCTTTAGCCCATAAATGCTCCTGAATGCTTGAATTAGATGCCTGCATTACAATTTGAATCCCCCAAAGCATTTGTGTAACAGTCACCCTGATCAGCAACCCTAGGTTTTTTGTTAATTCTGTTATAAATTCTAAGACCACCAGCACCAAGACAATGTAAAAGGATCCTTAGTTTTTTTTCTTGCGTAAAATCTTCTTCCCCCTCAAAGGTTGCTATGTAATTAGAGAAATGCTCTCTCCGTTCCTCCCATTTGAGCAAAGGCTCACCACCTGTAGGAGGAAAAGGCTGATGCGGAGAAATGTTCATTAGATACACAGAGGCCATAGCACTGGATGAGTGCACACAACAACAAAGTA
This sequence comes from Calotriton arnoldi, assembly GCA_963921515.1. Lineage (NCBI taxonomy): Eukaryota > Metazoa > Chordata > Amphibia > Caudata > Salamandridae > Calotriton > Calotriton arnoldi. The sequence goes on from CAWUFW010001440.1 coordinate 1,128,390, forward strand.
GAACAGTGACTGAATAGTATGGATAGCTGTGAAAGGAGCAAAAACGCAAAATAACAGATGAAAGGGAAAAAAAATGATAATAATTAACTTGAACCTGCACACGTAAGTGCTGTGCCTGTCAGCGTGAGAATAAAGACAGGCAGATGCTAACAAAATATACCATAAAAAACGTAGCATTCCTCTAGGAACAATGAAAATGACTTAACCAAGATTGGCAGAATACGCTGTGCCAATCAGCGAAGATTCCCACGTTGAACGGTTGGAATCCTGAAGAATAGAGTAGGCCGTTGAAGAAACAGGATGAGGGCCAGAGAAATTCTTACTCAATACCAAAACGCATGCCCATGCGCGTTCCACAGCCGCTCCGTTGAAGTGCTTCTCTGCAACGCCAACCGAAAGATGGTGGCGCAAGTAGGCAAGCGATTGCGTAGAAAAAACAAGCATTTGCAATGCAATCGGTCTCGCCTTTGGGACCTTATATGTATTTAGCTATGCAGCACATTAGCCTAGGTGCTGAAACATCTACTGTTCTTTAACATGGAGGGAAAGTAAGCACCAAACTGCTTGACACACCAGGTATGGGAACACATGGAGAGAAATATTGCCTTTCAGCGGGAAATGGTGTAGTCCAAAGCTCAGTTTTTAATATAAAATCAGGGCCTTCAGTAGTCAGATCACTGAAAATACAAGATTTGAAAAAAAAATTATTGTCTATGGGTGCTCGTGGAAGACAATTTCTATGGACTGGAATCTAGAGAATGCTAAAGTGATTCTGGTATTTTACTGACCTCTGCTGGTCGTTTTCTATCAAGAAAGTTAAATAGAGGCAGTTGCCAGAAATTTTTTTTTTAAAAAAGAAAGTCCCTAAGCAGAAAGCAATTCTAGTATTTTACTGACCTCAACTGGTCGTTTTCTATCAAGACAGTTAAATAATATATGACAGCAGTGGGTGCAAGAAAAAATATGATAAAATATGGTCCCCCTGGGAGAAATATAGAAGTGGGGGCGAGAAAGTAGCATCCTGCAAATCGGTGGGACCGCGGCTGGCTGGCGACTGAAGAGCGCCAGAGGCCAGGCACGCCATATGTGTTAATTGAGCCCTCAATACATGGTAATCTATCTGTTCTGGAACAAGACGGTTGTAACAAACTGACCCTGATGTAATGTGATTTGTTACCATATCTTTGAACATATGAACACATGTGCTCGTTTTTCATTGTGTACCACTTCATGAGCTTGTTTAATAAAAAGATTTATAAAAAAAGACAGTTAAATAGAGGCAGTTGAACAAGCAGAAAGCAATTTTGGTATTTTACTGACCTCTACTGGTCGTTTTCTAGCAAGACAGTTAACTAGAGGCAGTTGAAAAGAAAAAAAAGTCCCTAAGCGGAAGGAGACAAGTCCTAGGACTGATCTCCAGAGCCCACAAAGTACATACACATATAAGTATATACTAAAGTATATACAAGAGGTCTTGAATGCTCGACATAAAAACATGAGGGTCGCCCAAGCCACTTCCTGCTATGGATTCTCACAGTGGGTGGAGCAAATCCCCACAATGCTTTGAAAACTGGTGCTAGATAATGGCGCCAAACAGAAGCTGCTTCAGATTTTAATCCGCCTGAAAATGAGGGAGGGCTCATTTTCTTTCTACGTTGGGTTGTCACTCTCCTGCGAGGGCTCCCTATCTTCTCCGCTCCTTGAGGGCTTCCCCTTAATTGGTAAGGCAGCTGTCGGTGACGTGTGTGGACCTGTACTGATGGTGTCCAGGTAGGCGCAGTAGCGGTCTTGATTTTAGCACTCTATAAATAGCACACCTTTATGGATTTTTGTATTGATGGGGCTCAGCTGTACACAGATGGACCAGGGCACTGCATCAATCTATGTCCTACTGGAGCACTCCACACAGGGATTCCCAAGGCCTCCAGTGTGGGGCACACCTACACAGCTCACGTTCTCACCAACGCCGCACCAGTCGATCCGTTTTTGGCCACATGCAGACTGTGCACAAAACACCTACGTCAAACCAAGAGTTTACGATAAATAACAAAAAGGTAAGAAAAAGGCACAAATGGACACCATAAAATCAGGGCCTCCATGGAACTAACCAAGGGGATGTAAGGGCTATCAAAGAAACCAGGCACACTGCACACACTCGATACTGGGCTCACCTTGAATAAACAAAGAAAACTCACAAAAAAAGAAAAGTGTGAAAAAATGAGACAATGCAATGCAGCTAGTAAACAGAAACGTGGTTAGAAACACTAACCCATGGAAGGATCAAGCGGTGGTGTGAACAAAAGAAAACCGTAATTATAAATATGTTATGCTTACACGCATCTATAATGGCGGTGCAGAGATGTCCTGCATCCCTTGGTGGGAGTTGAGTGAGAACCTGCGGCTCACCACTCAAGCACAGTGAACCTTTATGCATTCACAGACAAACACGCTGCGTTATACTCTTTGGTATTTATAGGACCTTATGTGTAGCTTATTTGTTCTTTAGGTCTCGGACTGCACCAGCGCTTGCGCTAGTCTGGCCGAGAGTTTTAGTAAGCGGGTTTTGGAAGTGCAAACACTGGCTTTCGGCTGGCGACCAGCTTAAGTTCACGATGGCGTGCACGCGCAGCTGGCATCTGGGTTTCCTATCTCTTCCTCATTTCCTCGTCATGGCTCATTAACTCTCTGGACTCTGATGTTTCAATCGCAGCAGCAACTCACATTACCAACTGAGGGCCCTGGACTACAGTCACATGAAAAACAACAGCGATTAGCATTGAAATGCAAGCTTTTTTTTGTCTAGTTAGAAATATTGCTTCGGTGGGTTGATTTCACCTTATATCGCTATTTGTTTTATATTGGGAGTCACAGCCTAATTACCAGTATTTTTGTCTCTCAGTTTTTAAAAAAAATATTTATTCACGCAAAGCACAAAGCTATATTTAAGGTTACTTTTTCCGCGTCACTTCTTCACTCTATTTAAACTCCACACCCCCCACTCTTATTGTCTCTCTCCTTCTCTCTCTCTCCCCTCTCTAATTCTCTCTCTACTTAATTAACTCTCCCCTCTCTATCTTTTTTAGCCTTTCATTCTCTCTCACCCCTTTATCTGTTTCTCTTTCAAACTCCTTCATTCACTCTCTCTCCCCTTCTTTCTCTCTCTCTATCCCGCTCCACTCTTTTTTCTATGTACACCCTTTCTCTCTCTCTCTTTCTCTCTCACCACCCTCTCTAATTGCACCACCACAGCATCACTCAGCACCACCACAGCACCACTCAGCACCACCACAGCATCACTCAGCATCACCACAGCCCCACTCAGCACCACCACTCAGCACCACTAAGCACCACAACAGCATCACTAAGCACCACCACAACACCACTCAGCACCACCACAGCATCACTCAGCACCACCACAGCATCACAGCACCACCACAGCATCACAGCACCACTCTTTATTCTATGTACACCCTTTCTCTCTCTCTCTTTCTCTCTCACCACCCTCTCTAATTGCACCACCACAGCATCACTCAGCACCACCACAGCACCACTCAGCACCACCACAGCATCACTCAGCATCACTAGCATCACTCAGCACCACCACAGCATCACAGCACCACCACAGCATCACAGCATCACTCTTTATTCTATGTACACCCTTTCTCTCTCTCTTTCTCTCTCACCACCCTCTCTAATTGCACCACCACAGCATCACTCAGCACCACCACAGCACCACTCAGCACCACCACAGCATCACTCAGCATCACCACAGCCCCACTCAGCACCACCACTCAGCACCACTAAGCACCACAACAGCATCACTAAGCACCACCACAACACCACTCAGCACCACCACAGCATCACTCAGCACCACCACAACATCACAGCACCACCACAGCATCACAGCACCACCACAGCACCACTCAGCACCACCACAGCATCACTCAGCATCACCACAGCACCACCACACCACCACTCAGCACCACCATAGCACCACCCCAGCATCACTCAGCACAACCACAGCATCGCTCAGCACCACCACAGCATCACTCAGCACCACAACAGCACCACCTCAGCATCACTCAGCACCACCTCAACACCACTCAGCACCACCTCAACACCACTCAGCACCACCACAGCATCACTAAGCACCACCTCAACATCACTCAACACCACCTCAGCATCACTAAGCACCACCTCAACATTAGAATAGGCAGGAAGAAGTTGCCAACATTGCAACGACAAAATAAACGACAAGACCTTTCTTATGTTTATTCTTTTTTAATTGGGTCATTCAGTTGTACATAATGTCGTCTTAGTTATATATAAAGTAACAAACATGCTTATAAGTCTTTTTTATTATAACTTTTCAACATGCTGCACAGCAGCCACAATGCTCTTAAAAACATTGGCAAAACCAATAGCTCTGCCTAAACACTTATAAGGCCCCAAAGGCGAGACCTATTGGCTAATAGGTCTCGCCTTTGGGACCGTATATGTGTTTAACCAGGTGTCAGTTATGCAGCACAATTGTTGCATGGCTAAACACTTATAAGGTCCCAAAGGCGAGACCTATTGGCTATGCCAATGCTTGTTTGATTAATGGAGTCTTACATTTCACCGTAGTCTCTTCAGACCGCTGGCCTGTCCCCCTGGCCCTGAACTGTTAGGACCGGAGTTGAACGGCAGCGCAGTCTCCGCCTGGCAGAGCTCAGCCTCCTCATCTAAGGGGTAACATTAGTGCCTCGGTTCTCCAATCTACACATTCTGGGAGCTCTTAGTAGCATGCTATGCTACGGGTATTATGAACTCTAAGAAACAGGTTGTTTCATACTTTCATGTCACAAAAAAAGGCAAATTTGGACCTTTCCTTCCCAAATCTTGTACCAGGGCATCTCTGGTGGGTTCAAAGGAAGATGAGCAACCTGGGCTGGTATTTTGTTCAGGCCCAGAAAAGGGTTCTCTAAGCACCCGCTTGCCAGCTCTAAGAGCCAAGAGTACCCCCGAAATGCCCAGGTTCGACAGAGACATATGCTGATCACTGGGACATGGGACACCACTACATGAGAATAGCCTCTGTGGATCCTTTTAGTGCAAGCTTCCAGCAAGAGATTGGGTAGTACTGCACTGTACTGCACTGTACTGCACTGTACTGCATCGTACCGTATTGTGTTTGTGCTGCTACAGCGCTTCCCAAATCCCTTGCGAGGCCTCAAGCGCTCTTCCTCTGTAGGATCCTGCTGTAAAAGATGGTGACATTCTCGTGTGGGATTCAATATCCTGTACACAATATTTAGATATGCTGCCTGCCCATATTCGTCATCTCTTTGCAGTGTGTGCCCTGTACTTCTAAGAGTCACCAGTGTGCTCCCAAGGGCACAAAGGGGATTTAGGTTTGCATGCTTGGACTGGTTTTTGCTGATCTTTGCTGGTCTTTGGTTGTCCCACGTGGTTGAGGGCTGTTGTGAGTGAGCGACAGCGGCCTATGCATCAAGCTGACAATGGGAGCATAAGAAAGGAAACAGAATGAGGGTGAAACTGAGAGCACCACCCTCAGCAGTGCTGGAGGCAACGAGAGGTACAGCATTACAGCATTGTGAGAACCTGATGGAGCTGGCAAAATACCTCCCTGGAACCCGCGCCAGTTCATCTGCTACCAGGTCAAGCAATGTCCAGACTAGAAATGTCCACTACAGCTTACGTCAGGGTGAGACGACATCAGAACGTGGATTTGAGAACATCTAATTCCACTACAGAAAAATAATAAAAATCAGCCAAGTAAGACCTTTTGTATAAAGGCGGAAGAGCACGTGGATGGAAGGCATATAAACGAATACATCAATACAGATTAATGGCTACAACAGAAAATGCCTTCTGGGCAACGCCAGCATTGACAAGTACTTGCAAACAGATTGCTCTCCCTAAGCTCAAGTGTTAGCTGTCGGTAACTTGGTAGGGTGTGCCACTTGTTCCATAGGCAGCCAAGCTGACGTCAGGGGGACACATCAATTCACAGCCCTATTCAAAATGGCGTCTTGGCTGCCGTACTAGACGACTCACGGCTGCCTCAGCGGCACTCATGCTGTCACTCACTGACCGCATCAGTCTCATTCTTCAATTCCAGCAGGCAGTCTTTTTCTTATTCGTGCCTTTCTATCACTGTCTGCAGAATCACTCTCTTTATTATCTTATCACCTTAACTGATGTCTGTCTCACAGCCTGTCCTCTCTGCTTATTTGTCTCTCTACTGGATGCATTCCAGCAGTTGTCCCTTCTTTCTCTCAGCACCTCACTGTCTGTGACAGTCTCCTACACTATCACCTATCCCTTTAGTGGGGATGTCCTGGCCCCCTCAACTTTCCTTCCTTTATCCCAATCTCTGCACCGCTTCCTCGGGGGACCCTCCTATCGCTGTCTAGCTGCCAATGACCCTAACCCACAGACTGCCACCCCAATCCCATTCACATGTAAGGATCCTGTTGCTAGGTACCGAACGATTCAATTTCAAAACCAGTTCAGTGAATGGCTGAGGATTGTGCGAAATCATGGAGATAGATCTACCAAGTGACCCCATATTGACCCCAAATCCATTACTTTTTAACTGTGATGGTTCGCATACTGAGTGGGACGTGCCTGGCTACAGAAGAAATATCTTCCCTTTGTGCCGGGCGCACCTGTGAGGTAAAGCCCAGCTCACTGCATCACGGAATCCTGGGCACACTGACAGATGTGAACACGTGATAACTTATTTACTAGTAACCTGTTACTTAACCTGCCCTAGTGCCCTCCACGTTCCACAACCAAAACAGGACATAAAACGCAAAAACATGCATAAGATATATTTAGTCTCCATAAACTCAAACAAACTAACAAGTCACATAGGAGGGACACTTTAAAGAACTCGGAGGACACTGAAATCTCCATGCTGGCCAATGGCTGGTTGAGTCCGTCGAGTTTAACCCACAGTTTAAACAGTCCTTTAAAAGTATTTACACCACTAATGCGTATTTACTCAGCATCAACACTGTCTTAGGGCTCTTCGCAGGAGGCCCTGAAAAGTTTAAGAAATATCATCACCAGACGACACTGTGTGGACATGGATCGGTGACGCAGCAGCTGCAAGCACGTATTTCTTGCTGGTTTTGGGCTATAAAATCCTCTTTTCTTGAATCAGACGTGGTGGAGACTGAGCCACCACTGTGAGCTATGGCATCGGAACATCAAGCCTTTAATGTTCTCTTGTCAGATATCGTAACACAATATCGAGAAGGCAAGTACATATTGGTAAGTATAGTTTTACTACACATAAATCCACATATATGTATCTTGACCATTTATATCTTCAAAGTACGCAGATGTGGAGTTATATCTACATGTACTTCCTTCTTGATATGTTTGCTATGAATTGAGGTAGCGTAATATTAAAAACGAGATATTGCGACATACAAACCCGCAGTGCAAGTCTCCCAGTAATTCTATTCCTCGCCAGAATGAGGGAGCCCAGGTTTCACAAGCTCACTCACTAAAAGCTAATAAACCATTGCTGACCAGTACCATTTTCAGCATTAAGATGCCTCTGCAGATAAAAGGTGTGCATGTGCTATAGTAAAACCTATACCACAGCATGGCGAGAGTCTATCATTGATTCAATTTTCTGCACAACACCACGATCCCTTCTTCAGGCCTCGAGTGAAGCTCTCCCCATAAAACAGTGGACAGAAAAGCCACCATCATACCCTGTGTACAGCATTTCAAACTACTTCCACCACCTTCGATAAATCTCCCAAATAATGTCACTTTCTCACTGCTGGTTCGGTTACACTTCCCCATAGATGCTTCTCCAATGGAAGGTGGCAGGACTGGAACGAACAAGCGCGTATCGCCATCGGCAGATCAGACACAGTTCATTCGATCGCATGGCATTGGTACCATCAGACAATGGACCAACCCTGCGCTCCATCCACCTTTATGGAGCAATGTGGGCGGACACAAATCCTTCTCTAGCGCAGACTGGGTTGAAAGATGAATGGTCCAGGGTAGCTGGTCACTCTCCAGTGATTGCAGGATAAGGGCCCAGTACACAACCGATGGTGTAACGACATGGCCAAGCGGACAGTAGCTAAGGAGGTTCACATGATAGCTGCCCCAATAGACCCCAAACCAGACACGGATCTGGCAGAGTGAAGAGAAACATGAAGCCATGTTCTGGGGTGTCAACTCATTAGATGGCTCTACTAAGAGACATAGATTTACATTACATCATGATAATATCTTTGACACCGATCACTCACTGTACTACAAAACGTTTTTAAAAATTAATTTGCCCGAGACAATCTTAAAAGATACAGGGAAATTCATTTTTCCTTTTTCAAGAAAATCCTTTCAATAGTCAAAGTAGAGGCTTTGTCAAAAGAAGACCTCATTTTCGAGAAACGCCAATCCTCCCTAGAGTTGCATTGCACTCACCCACACTATGTGCGCGCTGTGGTACCTGACTTCACTAACCGCATGGCAGACATCTAATTTGGCACACTTGGGACCATTCCATTGTTATGGATTAGGACTGGCTTTCATGGAATCTGAAGCCTGCAGAGGGAGGTGCCGGATGGACTAATCAAACAATAACACACAGCCTTAAAATAAAGCAAACCAAAAAACAGCAAAAAATAGCCCCTTTCAACATGTCTGCATCGCCATGTGCCTATCTTCTGCTTCCACCACCACTCCTGGAACCAAGAAAAACACCTAGGAATCCCAACCCAAGTAAAAAGACAACAGAATGCAACACGCAAATCATAGCGAGACCGCTGCTGTAAGAGAACACAGAAGGCTGTTCTAAATACTTCCCAGTGTCGATTATCCCTGCTGTGCAGAGATGGCCGAGCTGGAAAAGATGTGGAATATTGAAACAGATGCACGGTTTCAGCTGTTGCAGTTTATGGTCTTAAACCCCTGCAGCTCGGCATAAGAAAGACACAAGAATGAGCCACCTGTCAACAGGCGTGTTAACCAACTGCAGCTAGCCCACTGTGCACTCATTAAAACACCCAGATACTGGCCCTGCTCGGGTCCCAAGTCTATCTTAAATGTAGATCACAAAAAGGTTATGTAGAAACCTGTGTTGTATGTATCTGGTTACTTACTCCCTAGTTGCTCAGCCAGTGTGAATGTGATGCATGGAATGTTGGTGTGAGAGTCTTGAATGGAATGTTTGGGTGCCTGGATGCTTGAGTGTGTCAGTTGGAGTATGGGCTGGGCAGCGGGCGGACTGCTCCTGGTGCGGCTGCATCTCTACAACTTGGAGGAGTTGGCCTAACGGCTAGGGCGTCCAACCTCGAATCTGGGGAACTGGGTTCGAGTCTCAGCAATGACACTGAACATCCTGTGATTCTGGGCAAATCACTTAATCTCCCCGTGCCTAACAAAAATGAATGTGTGTCCTAATGTAACGTAACTGGTGCTATGTAAAGCGCTCTGATACCCGATTCGGGTCAAGTTCGCGCTATATAAAACTCTGCAAAAAAAAAAAAAAAACTACCTGTAACTGAACTCAATAAATCCACTTAAAACTACACTCCGGCTGTGGACTTCGTTACTACAGATTTTTGGCGACGAGGAGGAGGAATCTGTAGTAACTGACTCCAGGTTGCCGTGATGTATTTCAAGTTGTTTTACTGAGTTAGTTACAAGTAGTTGAGTAGTAGAGATACAGCCCCACGAGGAGCAGTCTGCCTCCTGCTCAGCCCTTACTCCAGCTGACACACTCAAGCATCCAGGCACCCAAACATTCCATTCAAGACTCTCACACCAACATCCCATGCATCACATTCACACTGGCTGAGCAACTAGGGAGTAAGTAACCAGATACATACAACACAGGTTACTACATACCTTCCCTTCTTCTACAAAACAAAAAAAGCAACCACCAAGAAGAGGAAGGTTCAAACAAGGGGAAACCCCAAGAAATAGAAAAAGGGAAAAGTAGAGAAAAAGTGAGAAGAAAGTGAACCCAAAACTTGAAAGGATCATAGCAAAGAAACCAAAGAAAATCAGGCATGAGCAACGAAGAAAATACAATGGAGATATACAAGAGTAAGTACAATAGAAAGAGAAAATGAAATAGGTAAAGACCGAAGTACAAGAGAAAATGAAACAACAGGTAAATAAGAGGTTAAGACCGAAGTACAAGAGAAAGGAAAGAAAGTTCAGAGAAAATATACATGAGATGTACAATAAGTACATGCAATAAAAATAAACAATGTAGAGGAAATGCAAAGATAATTCATGAGATGTACAATAAGTACATGCAATAAAAATAAACAATGTAGAGGAGATGCAAAGATAAATATACATAAAATATATATTTGCCACCCATCATCCTCCTATAATTTAAAAAAAAACATTAGAAATGGGTGACGGACACCCGAACTGACTTTTCCCAACATACAGGTGAATAAATGGACCAGAAACATGGAACATCTACACCAAACATGAACAAAAAAAATGGTTAAGGGGAAAGAAAGTTGACTGCTAACCATACAGCTAATCAGGCCTAGGGGCAGACAACCAATGAGTGTGCACAACGTACGCACATACAATGATACACATGGGACTCATACCCATTAGAACCTCTATACGAAGGTTAAAAAGTGAAAAGAACAATAAAACACATGGGACTCGTACCCATAAGAACCCCTGCGAGGAGGTTAGAAACCTGAATAGAATAGCAAAACACATGGGACTCGTACCCATTAGAACCCCTGTGAGGAGGTTAGAAACGTGCAGGGAACAATAGAAAACATGGGACTTGTACCCATTAGAACCACGTAGATGGGACTAAAACCCACTACAGACTGCGTAGATGGGACTAAAACCCACTACAAAAACATGGGACTTGTACCCATTAGAACTGCGTAAATGGGATTAAAACCCACTACAAAAACATGGGACTTGTACCCATTAGAACAACGTAGATGGGACTAAAACCCACTACAAATGACGTAGATGGGACTAAAACCCACAAACAGTGAAAACAGTGTTGAACGGGACTAAAACCCGTCAACTGTGATAAGGAAAGGACACAACCTAAAACACAAGTTTAAAAAATTTGTGGTTTAACAAACCACGAGAATGAGTAAAGAAAACCCATAGAACAATAATGTGTACAATGTTGAAATGGGAGCAACACCATCAAAGAAACAGCAAGTATTGTGGTAAAATTAAAACACCAACACTGTAGTTGACTGAACGCATGCATGCATGTCAGAAAAATAAAACACAAGAACATAAAATGGTACATTCTACACAATCTTAGACTAGGATACAAACAGGAAAGCAATACAGAACATGGCCAAATGAAACAAACTGACCATAAACAAGATCCTTCGCCGGTGAGCGACCTCTCACCCGTGTCATCCCATAGTGTCATTCCAAAAAGTACTCTCAAGTGTCCAGGAAAAGCGTACATCCTTGAGCAGCCACGAGCAGGTGAAGACAAGCTCTACTAGAAATGGAAGGCATAAAAAAACAGTATGCGGCACACTGTAATCAATACAGATAAACTTCTTGTAACCCAGACGAACATGCCACTGTGTTGTCACAATAACCAAATGAGGTGCGCATGTAATAAACTACAACACAGTTGTCCCCAAAGACCTGTACAAGCAATGCGGTGTGCATGCCACCGTAGGTTAGCAGGAGAGAAGACACGCTACAATTGCCCTAAAGATGATGTCCATGTTATGTAGATAAAGCAATCTGATGTGGCAAGCACTGAACCATGTGATGTGAATGTCACCATGCTGTCCTGTAACAAAGGTGTGCGCATCACCGCGCCAGATGCCGTAGCAAAGAAACATAAGGCAGTACTTACGACTATGGCGGCCACAGCTGACTTGGACAAGGCTTGGAACGAACAATAAAAGAGTTGGCACAAGGCTGGACCCTGCAAGACACTCTGTAGCTCCGGTGCTCGCTTGACGCCTCCAAACCCAAGATGGCGGCACGCAAATGACAAGCATGCAGAGTGGCTCTCGGTGTATACGTGCACCAAACAGTGCGGCGCAGAGTGAGAAGGCGAGCTGGAAGTAGGATCGTCACTGTTTGAAGTCTGGCTATCCTCGTGGAGGTAATCACGCAGGGATTGAACAGGTGAGCCTCGCGCCCACCTCACGCAAATGTAACGTCCTTATTTTTTTTTTAAAACAAACAACCATGACAAATGACTATAATGTACTCACAATAGGCCAAATTCCCCAAAATTGCTGGCCCACACATCACGATGTGGCATATGGAGACATAGCTGATATAATAGTGCTCCAACGTCATTGCCATTGGCTGAGTAAGACACCGCTGCACAGAGAGACCAGGCGTAATAAGGTGTAAATTTAAGTATATGCTTTTAAAATGAAGAGATTGTTACCGCTAACTCCATGCAATGACTCCACAAATGATCCTGAGTTGAGCAGTTGAGCAGTTGAGCAGTTGAGCCATTGATCTCGTGTTGAGTTGTTAAGCATTGTCCAGTGTTGAGGGAAGATGACTGTGAGCAGAGAAAGTGCTCAGGATCACACAAATTGTCACAGAAGAAGCAGGAATTCCCAATTGTCCGGTGAAAAGGACACTGGTGGAGTACGCAGGATCACACAAGCTGTCATGGAAGAAGGAATTCCAATTGTTTAAACAAATGAAGTACGCGCAGGCTGAGGTTGTCTGGTGAAAGAGACACTGGTGGGGCTGGCACGCCTTGTACTTCAAAGAAGACTTTATCTTTGTTGCATAGGTTACCTTTAGAGATTTCTTGTTACAGAGTCCTTTTAAAAACACGCGTAGTTTCGTTTCAAGAATCGTCGCCAAAAATCTGTAGTAACTGACTCCAGGTAGCCGTGATGTATTTCAAGTTGTTTTATTGAGTTAGTTACAAGTAGTTGAGTAGTAGAGATACAGCCCCACCAGGAGCAGTCTTCCTGCTGCTCAGCCCATACTCCAACTGACACACTCAAGCATCCAGGCACCCAAACATTCCATTCAAGACTCTCACACCAACATTCCATGCATCACATTCACACTGGCTGAGCAACTAGGGAGTAAGTAACCAGATACATACAACACAGGTTACTACAGGTTACTAGAGTGTTTCCATTGATTCAGTTTTTGGCCTCGAGAAAAACATGTTAGGGCACAGAGGGGGTGCCAGTGAGAGCTAACACACACAGCCTACATACAGTTAAGGCATGTCAGTTACTACATATGACCCGCCCACACAGCTCCCCGGACATTATTCTGATCTCCTTATAGAGAGAAATGGCACAAGTTTAAATAGGACCATTTTGATCCAACCTGCGGGATACTCTGGGTACTATTTCATAAACCTTCACTTCTGTTTCTACAGGCACATACCACACTTGGGACTCGGCTTAGTTTACCAGCACAGCAGTACTATCACAACTAAAGCTGGTCAACCAATCAGCGTTGCAAAGTTCAGAGGCTAAGTGAACACTCGAAACGTCCGACTGATGACGTCGGATTGCATGCAGCTCCCTGCTGTAGGCACTGTGACCTTTGAACTCTCTCCACCTTCTATGACCTAGCTTAGAATGAAATTACACATACACTCCAGATGTGTCTCACTTTCTGCAGCCTTTCTTTTTGGTCTAGGCTGTCTCATCAGAACAAAACTGAATTGTTGTGTATTTTACTTTCCATCATCTTGGTTTTATCCATGGCACTGCAATTCATTTCAACTTGCAGGAACCGACTCATTAAAAAAGACAGAACATTTTAACTTGCACAGCCCCGCTGAGCAGTGAAACAATAACTGGAGATCCTTTGAAGGGGATCAGGTGCGAGTGCATACGAACAACCAGGGGACGTACGAACAACCTGGGGACGTACGACCAGTAGTAAGTGGCCACACTAGATACTTTTGGTTAATTAGGTTGAAAAGAATTAAGAGCTCTTAGAAATCTTTCTCCCAGAGGTTCAGGCTCGCCATATGCAGTTTCCTGTATTTCATTTAGCCTTACAATGCCTGGGCAGGAAAATGTACAAAGTAAATATATCAAAAAACCTATGCAAAGTGGAAGGGTTGACCCAATGTAAACAGATTCCCCTTCCTTTAGCAGCCATGCAATTAATACACTAAACAGCTAACGTACTGTTACAAGCAGAATTAAATTCTGTGGTCACATTTATTTCCCAAAACAAGTTCTTAATCCTAGCAACTTTTTTCCAACCAGGTCTGGTTCGGTTCATACACTGCACAAGCCAACTGCAAGTAACATCGTCTGTACATAGTGAAATGATCAAAGGTAGGTGTGATGGTGCAGGACGCTCTTCCATCTGAGGCACTGTGCATCCCACGAGAAGAAAGGCCTCAAAGAGGCCCTCAGTGGCATCCTTAATACAACTGTCCGGTTATTGCTCCTCAGTACGCAAGTCTATATAAACCAGTATTGTAATTCGTTATATTCTCAGTCTGTGATGCTCGTGTTAAGGGATCCCTCCTGTCACTCGATGACTTCCTATCAAATGTAACATCTTCAAAGTACCCTAATGCGGCTGCAACTATGGCAAAGCAGACCTTATGGTCTCGTACTGGAACACAGGAAAAGGTTCTGTACTGTGAGCACCCTGCAGCTGAGAATACATTTTAACATTCACAATGTCCAGTCCTAATCATCCTGGTACGCAAGTTATACAGACAGATGGAATAAAAAAAATTAAAAAACTCATGCAGAACTTCATAAAGGCAGGGTTAGCTTAGCTTCTAGTGTGGAGATTCCACAAGTGATGGGGATCTCTCTGCAGTCGTTAATGTAAAGATGGGCCGGCAGCCAGACTGGTAAGATGAACTTCTTTATTGTAAGTAAAACAGGGAAGAGCACGGGAACCGGTCCTACGCAGAGGACCGCAAACTCCAACTGCCCAACATTAACATTCTCATTAGAATTCCCCCATGAAATGGTATTCTGTTGTCATGGAACCATAACAACAGAACACCACACATCTTCCCCCTTAAATAAAGGTACAACAATAAAGGCGGAGAGAAGGAAGGTAAAAAGGTAAAGTAAGGGGTAAGGGTGGAAATGCATGGTAGGAAAACAGAACAACCGTTAAAAAAATATATATATTGTTGTGGTCCGAACGTATAGTGAACTTAGTGCCCCACAAATACTGCCTGAATTTCTTAGTGGCCCAAACACATGCTAGCATCTCTTTCTCGATCACAGAATACTTGGATTCAGCATCTGTGAGAGATCTAGAAGCAAAAGAGCTGGTGCTTTCCTTACCTCCTGTGGACCTTTGGGATAAGACAGCGCCCAACCCCTTGCCACTGGCATCAGTAGTCAAAAAGGTGTAAGAATTAATATCAAATCCCTGCAATGGAATGGCATTACAAATGTCCTTTTTAATGCAGATGAACTCATTTTGCGGACTCTCGTTCCAAAAGAATTCTTGGCGTACTTTAAGAAGTTGTCTCATGCCAAAGGTTTTTTCCGCGAAGTCCCTGACAAACTTTGAGTAGAACTCAGCTAATCCTAAAAAGGATCGAACACCATCCTTAGAGGTAGGAGCAGGGGCATCCTCAATAGCTTTGATAGTACTGCTTTAAGGAACTACACCATTATCACTCACTTCATGTCCCAGATAAGAAACTGAGTGTCTGCAAAATTTACATTTATCTAATTCAGCAGTAAGCCCACTGTCTCTTAACCTGGACAAGACAGAATGCAATGTGACATCATGTTCTTCCTTACTTTTACCCATGATGAGAATATCATCTTGAAAGTAAGTCACGTGAGGGATATCCTTAAAAGGCGGTGCATCAATCTTTGAAAAACCGCTGCCGCGGAAGCAAGCCCAAACGGCATGCGAATGAATCTGAAACAACCCATGGGTGTAATAAAAGCGGTGAGATTTTTGCTGTCAGGGTGTAATTGTATCTGGTGGTACGCTGAGGACAGGTCTATTGTGGAAAACCATTTAATTCCTTTAGTAAGACTCAGTAACTCATTTATTTTTGGTAGAGTGTTGAGGTCTCTTAAGTCAACACAAAGCCTGATTTTACCATTGGCTTTACAAGCTACAATTAAAGGGGCAAGCCATTCGGAACATTCCACAGGTTCAATGAAACCCTTCTTTAATAATCCTTCAAGCTACTCAGCTACTTCTTGTTTTACACTAAAGGGTATATTGCGAGCTTTGTGACAAACAGGTTTGACATCTTTTTTGAGCACAATACGATGAACGAAATCTTTGAGTTTACCCACAGTGCCAGAGAATACACTGGGATATTTGTTTTTAAGTTCTTCCACCGTGTTGTGTTCTTCCGTGTCGAGCGAAAGGACTTGGTCAATACCATTGGGGTTCAATATTATACCTAAGGCTTTTTGATCAACCCACCCCAAAACAGGAGATCCTACTTCTGCCACGTATAACTTACTATTGGTATTTCTACCTTTGAATTCAAAATTAAGGTTCCTGAAACCCAACATAGGTATCTTCTCACCAGTAAACGTAACTGGGTGTATGTCAGAAATGGTTAGATCAGCACCCAGAATTGGTACGAAATCATTTTTCCATAACTTTTGGTTAATGATTGTGTATGGAGAACCGGAGTCCGCAACAATCGAAATTTTAACACCTCCAATTAGCATATCACACATGGGTTTGGACTTGGAAGAACCATCGAGATTAAGCACAGGAGCATCAACACATAAAACACTTTCAGAATTCGAGTTATCCTCATCCGAATGTTCTGATTCAGATTGTTCTTTAACTAACTTTACCATCCGGGTTTTTTAATTTTGCGTCTACACACCTTGGAAAAATGGCCGATGATACCAAAATTAAGACATTTAGCATGGAATGCGGGACATCCTTTATCAGAAGCAAGATGCTCCTTGCTACCACATCTGTAACAAAATATGTTTTTCCGTTTAAAAAAGTCATTAAATCTTTTTTTTAAAGGTTCACTAACTTTGTTTTTGCCTTTATAAGAAACTTTACAGACAACAGTGCTATTACTACTACTAATATCAGAATAAGTTGACGGATGTAGAATGGCTTTGGCACACCTCTTAGACATTTCGCTTTTCTTAGCGAGAGCAACTACATCCTTAAGAGGTGCATCGCCAGCAACCCAAAGACGTTCTTGAAGATTGGACTCGTTTGTGTGCATAATAACCTGGTCTCTTACTAGATCATCATGAAGAGAACCAAATTTGCAAGATATAGCTAGTTTTTAAGCGCTGACACATAATCATCAATAGGTTCTGATTTGCCCTGTTTCCTTTGGAAGAAATTATATCTGTCAATAGCAGCACAAACATTAGGTTGATAATAGTTGTCTAAATCTTCTAAGGTATTTAGGAATACATTTTGCTCAGCACCAACTTTGGGTTTCTTTTCCATCTGATTAAAAACACGTAAAACCCTAGCTGGAAGCTCAGGGTGATGCCGTGCTCTCCCCGCCGACACGCCTTACCGCCCAAGATGAAAGTTGTCCAAAAGGCAGGTGCGGAAGTTATCAGAAGTAAGATGCGCCAGCAGACGTAAGGTGGCAGAGGCTGCAGCAGGAACCATCAGCTTGCAGGTTCGTCCGATCATCGCCAAAATGTAAAGATGGGCCGGCAGCCAGACTCGTAAGATGAACTTCTTTATTGTAAGTAAAACAGGGAAGAGCACGGGAACCGGTCCTACGCAGAGGACCGCAAACTCAAACTGCCCAACATCAACATTCTCATTAGAATTCCCCCATGAAATGGTATTCTGTTGTCATGGAACCATGACAACAGAACACCACAGTTAAGTGTCAATCACCTAATACAGACCCCGGAGGCAGTGCCAGAAGAGTGATGCTTTGGGATATGCAAAGCTGCTAGTGAACGCCTAGCGAGTAGTAACTTTGGGGGTAGTCCCCTACACTCGCTATGCCGCACCCACACTTACGTTCCCATACGCTCTGCACTTCAAAGCTCACGCTTGGACAACTGAGGCAGAAGGAGCTGAAATGGTATTTTATGGTGCAGAAGCTTTTGTAAAATGCTGAGATGCCCAAGAGGTTTCCTGGCGCTGGCAAAAAAAAGGAACCTGGAAATGGGAAGCTATGAACACAAAGGACTGATGGTCTGTATTAAAGGTGTGTTTTAAGCCTTTTACAGAACTTAACACTGGAAATGCACTGAAGTCACGGACAGCCCATTCCAAATGGAACAGAAAAAGGCTTTCACTCAGCATCTCACTGCAGAAAACATGGACCACAAACAGCTGGTATCGAAACCAAAGAGAAAGCGATGGTCTACATGGTCTGAGTTATGGATGAGGAAAGAAAGACGGATCCACATATGGACTCATTATTGGATACTAGTTAGGATTCTCTCAGAAATCAGTAAAGAGACAAGCAGTGAAGGCCGGGCTCAAAAGTTTCTTCCACCACCATATAACGCTATTCTGAAGTTGAAAAATGTAGTACGTTAGACCTCTGTAATGGTCATTGCTACTAAAGCGCTGAGAAGCCTAAGAGTTCTTATAAGCAAATGTAATTGATCCTTTACTCATCTCAGTTGAGCCCAAATTCACCTGTCATCTTACACGGCTGCGCCTTTGGTACCCAAGCATGAATTACTGAAGGGCCTCAGGAGGATGGAGGCTGAGGGTGAAGGCTGAGGGTGGAGGCTGTTACCCTTTTCCTGAATGGCACACTAGGTGAGCATGGGGACTCGGAGGGGGGAGGGGAGGCAACGCAACACCGAGAAAGTGGGCATGCCTGTAGAAGTCGGATGAACGGGTGAGTATTTCTTCAGACAGTGCCAAGGCCCTTTTGTCTTTCATCTACCCAGGAAAAAAAGCAGAGTCTGAAATTCACAAGATACAAATCCTGCAGCCTCAATATTCTTCAGGCCTAATAGTTATCTCAGTTCCTGATACTGAGTGAAATCTGATTTAACTCAGCAAAACCTTCAACATAGAAAGGGAAACGCACTGGGACACTACAAAAGGTCATCGTTTCAGCACTTGGCGTAAGAGACACCGAATGTCACCATTCAGGAGTAAAAATGTGCCAACCATGGCATACCACTTATAAACACAAATCAGCCAGAGGTAAGAAAAGTTGTAATATTATATAAAGGTGTGATTCAAAAGAGGTTCAGGGCCCAGTCAGGAGGGAAGCTGCCTTTACATCGTGGTCTGGGGACACAGGGAGGGACTCGTAGGAAAATGTGGAAAAAGAAAATCAACAAAGTAAAACTGTACAGATTGTTAACCAAGAACAAGCAAAGGGGCAATGAAGAGAGAGGCAAGTGGCTGGGTGACAGCAGCACAACGCTGACCTCGGCCGCTCTGTGCTGCTTCACCTGTACCACCGAGTTAAGTTCACAAAGATGCCACAGACACTTGCGGTAAGTCTTAAAGAGCCAGGTGCCAGGATCTAAACACAGCTTGCGGAGGCCAAGTAAGACCTCTAAAGTGGTATGAGAGACAAAAATCGATTTTATAACGAGGAATCATACTATAAAACCAGGCTGGACCCAGACAGTTCGTCTCCACATAAAACAAAATAAAAACATCAACAAAATTCACAAAGGCTTCCCTGAGAGCACACGTGGAAAGTGAGTGCTTCTTGGATTGCAGATTCTTAATAGTATAACAACACTTGTGACATTTAAATTTAACGAGCATCGGTACATCAGTTTATGCAGAGTGGCAGAGGGCGTGTGTGAGTGAGTGTGTGAGAGACACTGAATGAAGTACCTGCAGGCTCCTGTCCGCTGGGTTCTTCATCACTGCCTGCCAGAAGCTGTTATCCACATAAGATGCCATTGATCCATCCTCTGCTACCAGAAAACTGATCCAGCGGGTTACTAGCAACAAGCATTCATACACAAAATACTCACTTTGGGCCCATTCATTCATACAACGCTAGCAATTTCCGCTGGTGGGTCAGTTGGTACTCTTTAACAAATCCCTGCTTCCAATTACCTTCTGATTGAAGAGTAATGACTTACCAATGAATCCTTTGCTAATTGGGAAATTTAAAATGAGTGACATTCCATACAATTCATAATTTCTAAATAATCACAGAGTCAAGAAGTTTTAAAATGTTTATCTAAAGATTTAGCAGAGTAAAATACAAAGCCACATAGTACTTGAATCAAATCTCAAGGAGGGAGCACAACAATGATTTATCGATTAATGACGGTCCCGTAGGAAAAAGAGAAGATAGAGACAGCAGCGCAACTAAGGTTTGCATTTATATTTACCTAAGTGCGAGAACCAAACCCTTTGGCCAAGGAGTTGGAAAGATAGGACCCTGGAAGGATGAAGAGCAAAAGACTCCTCCCGGATCAGGACAGGACCGGTGACCTCTCTACCCACGACGCCTGCGTCGTTCCCCTCTCTGGTACTTCGCTTCTCCTCGATTCTCCCGTTTCTTCCTTCTAATGGATTCCGCCGCCCCCACCTCAGGACCTCTCTGGACAGCGGTTCAGTCTGCAATCGATCAGCTCGTATGTCTGGTTCCAGAGCATTCTCTTCTAATGCTAATTGCTATTGCTATATCTATTATACCTTTCTACGCCCATGTACCTCCCCTTAATGTTGCAGAATTATGGGGCCATTACTTCTGATTGGACAGGGACAGGGGGTTGATCCTCACACCATATTGATCTAATTCATTTTCTTAAAGCCCTTTGTTTTAAAATACCGCCCATCAACTTTAATACATTTGCTTTATTTCCCACCCGTCTCATGACAAAGTTTGTGCCTTTTCATGTACATTGTTACAATTTTATGAGGACATTCATGAATATGACAATATTGGCCATCAGGTCATGGCCTTGGACGACGTCCAGGTCGACTTCATCCTTTCCGCTCTGGGCAATCTTTCAAGGAGCATGCGCAGAACCCACGTCATTCGAGTTTTCAGTTCACCAACCCCAGGCCCAACATTTACGAACTAATAAAGTCAAAGAAGAAAATATTAAAATCACAAATAAAATGTTTCACTGTATACCCACTCTGTCTATTCTATTCCCATTTACTTATAAACTTATCCCGCATTAATAGCGTTAGAATATTACAGTTTAAACAAAACATAAGAGCAAGCTGTAGCA
This sequence comes from Calotriton arnoldi, assembly GCA_963921515.1. Classification (NCBI taxonomy): domain Eukaryota; kingdom Metazoa; phylum Chordata; class Amphibia; order Caudata; family Salamandridae; genus Calotriton; species Calotriton arnoldi. The sequence continues at coordinate 1,149,506 of CAWUFW010001440.1, forward strand.
TGTGAGAACATACAGCAGCCATTTTAAATCACACTGCGCAGAAGCAAGAATTTTTCCACCAAGCAAAGAAAGACGTCACACCACGTGATATGGTTGAGACATGCGCAGTAAAGTTCCCGCGTTTTAGCGGCCATTTTAGAATAGACAAGCGTTACTTGTTAGTAAAAACACATAGGCAAGCTTCCTTGCTATTTGTATTCGTGTGTGCAATGGTTAGTATAAACAATACAATTTAATACATTAATACTTTAAGAGGATTGCATCCGAGCAAGTCTCATTTGTGAGTCCTTGCTCCATCAATCCCCTCTCTGATGGCGTTTCTGAGCCATCAAAATACTACCCACAACCAGATGCCAACCTTTAGCATATTATGGTTTCATTTTCATTTTTACACTTTCTACTTTTCACATCTCCTTTCAGTTTCTTCTATAATTCACTTCTTAAATCTTCAAGTTCAATCTCATCAAACTTTCTCTTCTTTCCTTTTTCTGTCACATTATATGATTCCTTCCTTCTACAACATTTGCACCATATTATTGATAACGCCGATTCTTATCTAATCACCTGTAAGAATCTTCTGGTCGCCAGGATCTTTTTACCTGTTGAATAGTGTGAAGGAGAGAATCTTATCCGGTTATACAACAATTTACCCAGTTTACCTGGAAGGACCACTGACTCCGAATTCAAGTTTATGAATTTATTATCGCCAAAAATAACTGGACATGCAAGCACCTCAACACGAGGTTGAAGAAATAAATGGGCACTAATACAAATAATATCCTACGCAGGAGTCTCATCCGACTCAAAATAAGGAGAATCGATAGTTCTAGAAGAATCAAACAAGCAATGATTGCTCCAATTTCTATGTTGCTCTTCATTTATCTAAATAAGCTTAAAAGCCATTGCTGTCCCTATACTAACACTAAGTGACATCCCTACTGAACGATTTTCCCCGGCAAGAGTAAGTAAAAAGGTGTCAGCTGTGAAGACTTCCTAAGAAGTGCAATCACTTAGTACCTAAGCTCAGATTTTAGATGCTCCTTCATCAGGGCCCTCTCAATCCTTCTCTCTGATCTCTCCTACCTCTTCTCTGGTCTCCTCCCTCGGGGCACTATCCCTAATACAAAATCCCAATACAATTGAACACGCCTTTTGTCACGCCTCTTTGGCCAGGTCTTCTTTCTTGTACTTTTCCATCGGTGACTTCATCTTGGACGGTTGCATTGACCTTGAGTCCCGGGCACCTTCTCCGCTGAAAGTATCATCCCTAAATTCCATTGCACTCCCATTTCCATGCCTCCCATCTCTCTAACTTTGTAAAACAAAGAGCTAGTCTTTAACTAACGAGGCATGTGTCCTTGCACCTGCAACAGAAGATACGTTCAACAAAAACCCTCTACTGTGCTAATTAAATCTACCGTCGGTGCCCAGAGAGCCTTTCCAAGAGAAACTTTTCTGCCTACAAACCAAGCTAACATAAGAATAAACAGGCCTCTCCTTGGCGTATATGCAGTCAGGCCTTTACACAATTTAAACACACAATTCTCAATCACCTCTATAAGCATTGGTTCAGTACCTCTCATATGCGAAAAGTGAACTACATGTGCAACTTAATATGATACACATTTAAACTACTGCAGCTCGGTTACATATGAGCTGATTCATCTATGCATTATTTTCCACACGATTCAATTAAGCATTACATTGCATGATTAAATGGCACCATTACATTTCTTATTCACTCTAATAACTACGAATTATAACTTCATACTACTAACCATTCATTAATATATAACTGAATATATGTGGGTGCGGGCTATCAGTGATTATGGTGCACCCCTACAAATTTCACAAGAACATGGCGCTCTATCAGTTCCCCCCTTTGATGACTCCTGTCATCACATTTTATTCAACTCCCTTGGAGAAAGAACCGACCTAAACAGAACTCGTAGCCATTTTTCCTGGTCTGTGATTCTCCATTCTCTTGAGCCTCTGATATTGACTGTCCTGCAGTCTTGCCAGTCTCATCTCATTTTCTCTCAAAGCTCTCTCAACTCGGCCTGCTCGATACCACTTGTAAGCCTTGATCGAACCCCACAAGCAAACCACACAAATCACCACGATAAGGAGAGGTCTCAGAATATAACCGAGAAATCCCTTCCCCAGATTCGCAAACCAGCTCCCTACTTGACCAAATCCCTTGCCAACCTTTTCCCAAGCTCCCTCTTCAGTCAAATCCGCTATCTTTGTGTGGATGGTAGTGATGTTACTTATATATTTTTCCAGATCCTTGCTGTGGTCTGGTATATAAGTACAGCACTCTTGAACCTTCAATAATTTACAGACCCCGCCCTCTTTTGCCAATAAGACATCCAAAGCAAGGCGATTCTGTAAAACCATTGTCCTTATCGACAACATCTCTCCCTCCACCAATACCAACGACTTTGCTGTATTCATCGATAGTTCGTCCACCACAGTCGCCAATCTCTGAATTTTCACATCATTCAAGATCACTCCCAAACTTGGTATCATGGCTCCAAAGATATCTCCAACTACGACTCCTGCACTCGCACTTCTTTTCACTCTTGAATGCTTCCCACCTTCCAGAAGTTCCAAATCCTCCGTATGATATATCTTTGGAAATATTATTCCCAAGTAACATGTACCATACCAATTCGCGGGCAACCTCACATAAGCATTCTTTCCACACACAAAATACACCGTAGGTATCACTTGTACAGGGCCTTGGAGAAAATTCTTTGCTACATCTGCCATGGTGAAAACGTGATCACACGTGCTCTGTCCCACTGCGACTTTTTCATAGTAAGTCTGATAACGTCTCACACACAGCTTGCCCCTCTGCTCTTGGTCCAAAGCTATAGGACCATAGCTTCCCTTTGTCTTATGCAATTTTTCTTCGTCCGTCCAATCCAATCTGCTATGCCCTGTGTCTCGTGTCTGTGTCAGTTTTCTATACCTGTCTTCCACCTGATCTACAAACTTCTTCTCTACATCTGACAATGAGCATGTCAGATTATGTCGGTGAGCGAATGCTGTATCCAATTCCAAAGACGGTATGAAGAACTTCCTGAGTCGATCCTCTGTCTTATAATAATCGTACTTATTCAAATGCTTGTAAGCTGGGACTTCAGGAAGCACAGCATCGTAATTGGAAAAGAAATGCTCAAACTGATCTCTTTCGTAAAACATACTAAGTAAAAGACTACATGAAATTCCATAAGTCAGTGGAAGATGGTGATACCTAATACCCTCATCCACTGACGCAGGCAACTGCATACACACATAACAATGCTTCGCATCCATCGCATCCACGTATTCATATAGCAGCTTTGCGTATGCATTAAGCTTAAAATCACTTCTAGACAAATCTACATGCAACCTACGACTTTCTTCTAATAGCAAAGCTCTGTCAGCTCCTGTGTTTACCTCTTTTCGGCTAGGTGTAGTAGGTGTAGGTGTCCCTGGCACCCCCTGCACTGCTAGCTCATGTGGAACGGTATATGAGACTATAATTACTATGATTATAGAAACTATTACACTACCTATAAGTATGCCTACAATCAATTTGGATCTACGGTTGGGATCTCCAGCCTCCATGGTTTCGAAAGTTCTCAAAAGTTCTTGGTTTCAACAGTGAACACTCAAAAGTCTCTGTGTCCTCCACTCGTGCCTTGCTTAACCAGCTCGAGCAACTTTGAAACCTCTGGAAATTCCCTTGTCAGCCACAGTCTTATTTACACAGTCCAGAAAAAGACTTCCCTAGTTTTCGTTCCTCTTCTGTGAAAGTCCCTAAGTTTACTCTTCTTCCACTCGGGCCTAGGTTATCTTCTTCTTTAGACTTTTATTTACACAGGTTATATTTCATCCATGATTAGATCATTAGTGAGTACTTCCAGAACGTGATACAAGAGTTCAAGGCGCAAGATTATCATTTCATGTGAAGACGGCTCAAACCCAAAAGACGGAAATTCAACTCGATGCAAAACCAGTTGTCGAACTTTACTCAGAAGCGGGGGATTCGGAACTGTGAGGGTCAATATTCCTTCGACTTCGAGCCCTGGCAACAACAGCACCACCTTCACTACCACATTCGGGCTCCGGCTGAACACCAACACCGACCTCAGCCTCCCCGTACTTACTACCCCCTGCATCGAACACTGTGTAAGTCCACTCAGGGGTAGAGTATCTCCGGCAGGGTACTCTTGTTCTTTTCGACCTTTGCCGGCTCTCTTGAGTCTGATCTTCGTCACTTGCTTCCGTTTCGGACACCTCAGACACCGGAGCAAGATCTCTTTCGGGTGCCAACCTCAGATTCAACCGCCTCTGTCTTTCAGGCCAGCCTTCTTCAGTTCTAGTCGTTCTTCTGCCTTCCCCTGCTATACCCAGTGCACTACTTCCTCTTTCTGCTGAATCTGACTCTTCTCCGCCCACTGCACCATCTCTGTCTTCGGTGTCAGAGTCGAGGTTTGAGCTGTCGAAACCCCCTTCAGCTTGCTCTAGTGCACCACCAGCTGTGTCAGCGACCCTTACAGCTTGACTTGTCCTCTCATGTGGCCCTGCCACATCAGCTGGATTTTCATTTACGAGAGGAGCTGTTTCTTCCAAGGGTGCTGAAACTCTGCAGGTATGGGAGGCATGCACCCAGTTCGGCAATCCTCCACACTTCACTGCTGTGTTCGTGATCAGTATCACCTGGTATGGGCCTCGCCAGCGAACATCCAAACAGCTCTTCCTCACGTGCTTTCGAACAAGCACCCAGTCTCCAGGACACAGGTCGTGACACAGATCACTCGAGGCTGGGACAGCTGCAGCTTGCACCTGCTGAGACACAGAACGGACCACGTCAGATAGTCCTTTACAGTAATCGAGAATCAAATCGTCTGTGATGTTTATCAATGCTGTAGCTGGTACTGCCGGCACCCGCATTGCCCTTCCCATTAGGATCTCATGTGGGGACAATCCAGTCCTCCTATCTGGGACACTTTGCATGCTCATTAGCACGAGCGGCAAAGCGGCAGGCCACTTCAGAGATGTTGATGAACACATTTTTGCCATCCAAGCTTTCAAAGTTCCATTAACTTGTTCCACCATCCCAGAAGCCTCTGGTCGGTAACTACAATGGAGTTTCTAATCAACATTCAATGCAGCACAAAGTAACTTCATGATTTCACTGTGGAAGTGCCTTCCTCTATCAGATTCCAAAGAGGTTGGGATCCCGAATCTAGGGATGAGCTCCCTCAACAATAATTTAGCCACTGTGAGAGTGTCACACCTGCGTGTTGGGTAAGCCTCCACCCACCGTGAGAATACACATACCAGCACTAAAATGTACCTCAACCCATTGCATTTAGGCATTTCCACGAAGTCTAGTTGGATCCTGTTGAAGGGCCCGCCAGATCTCCCAATGTGACTCAAAGTGACTACAGTTTTCTTTCCAGCATTCATCTGCTGACACGTAACACACCTCTGACATACAGTTTCAGCCATTGCACGAAATCGTGGGTTATACCACGTCTGTCTAAACACACGCATCATTGCATCTCTACCAAGGTGTGCCGGTCCATGTATCAATCTCGCCATCGGGCTCAACAAATCTTCTGGCAATACAGCTCTCCCATCACTGGAGACCCAAACATCCACATCTCCTCTGTCACACCCTGCTTTGATCCATCCCTCTCGTTCCTGATCTGAGACTTCATCCTGCAGTCGCTTGAGCTCCTCCCAAGTGTCTGCCATGGCCAACATCATATTGAGTTCGGTTCTTTCTTGGCTCTCTCCTGTGTAACCTTCTGTAAATATACATCCCTGTTCTGCACAGAAACGAGCAACTTCATCAGCATAGTTATTTCCCAATGACACGAAATCCTCCCCCTTCCCATGTGCAGTGCACTTAACAACTGCGATTTCCTTCGGACCTTGCAATGCACCTAACAATTGTCTTACATATTCTCCATTCCTAATGGGTGAGCCAGATGATGTCAAAAATCCCCTCTGGGACCATAACTGTCCAAAATCGTGCACCACACCAAACCCATATTGGCTGTCAGTGTAAATCGTGATTCGAATTTGATCAGCGGCCAAACAGGCACGAGTCAAGGCAATGATCTCAGCTACCTGCGCGGAGCGTACTCCTTCTAGGCAAGCAGCCTCAACCACTCCGGAAATGGTACATACAGCAAACGCTGCTCTTAATTGGCCAACACTGTCTCTTAGGCATGAACCATCGACAAAGAAAATTTCATCTGGGTCAGTCAGTGGTTCATCGACAATGTCAGGTCTCGGTTTGGTGCAAAGGTTTGTCACATCAAGACAATCATGGTCCTCACAATCTTCATCATCTGCATTCGGTATGGGCATTAATGTCGCAGGGTTTAAGACAGAGCACCTTCTCAGAGTCACATTCTCTGCAGCAAGTATGACTTGCTCGTACCTTGTTAACCTGTTGTTCGTTAGGTGCTGAGTCTTAGTCCTGGTCATCAATAATTCAACCGAGTGTGGCACATATTCAGTCAAAGGATGGTCCATTACAATGCTTTCACATCTTTCAATGCTGACACCTGTTGCAGCAACGGATCTTAGACATCCGGGCAAAGCAGAAGCTACTGGATCTAGAGTAGCTGAGAAGTAGGCAACTGGTCTACGGACACCTCCATGGTTCTGAGCTAAGACTGCTAATGCACATCCTTCCCTCTCACAACAGAACAATGAAAAGGCCTTGTTGTAATCAGGCATCCCCAGAGCTGGGGCACTGCACAATTCCTCTCTCAGTGTTAGGAATGACATCAAGCACTCCTCGTCCCATGGTACCCGGATCACTCACATCCTTGTGCGTAAGCCTCTGTAAAGGCTTTGCTCTCAAGGAAAAACTAGGTATCCACTGCCGACAATAGCCGACCATTCCCAAAAACATCCTGACTTCCCTCTGTGTGGTGGGCACTGCCATGCTCATTATTGCCTCGATTCGGTCCGGCGACACCTTCCTCTTGCCTTTTTCTAATCTATGTCCCAAGTACTGTACTTCGTTCAAACAGTACTGCAGCTTATTTGGAGACACCTTGTGCCCGTTCTCTGCCAAATGGTTCAACAGGGCTAACGTGTCTATTCTGCAAGCATCTTCCGTTTCTGAGGCAACGAGCAAATCGTCTATGTATTGCACGAGAACTGAGTTCTGCGGCAATACAAGACTCTCAAGATTCTTTTTCAGGATCTGGTTAAAGATCGATGGACTTTCTGTATACCCTTGAGGGATACGACACCATGTTAACACACGATTTTCCAGTCTGAAAGCAAAAAGAAATTGACTTTCCTCATGGAGCGGTATCGAAAAGAATGCTTGACACAAATCAATGACAGTAAACCACTCGGCTTCACATGGGATCTGAAACAGTATTACTGATGGATTCGGTACCACTGGACAACAGGGGACAACTATCGTGTTGACCTTTCGCAGGTCTTGCACAATCCTGTACTTCCCGCTCGGTTTCTGTAGTCCCATAATAGGTGAATTACAGGGGCTACCTCTGATCTCTTTCAGAATGCCTTTCTCGATGAAAGTCTCGATTACAGGTTTAATCCCTGCGATCGTTTCAGGCGACAGGTTGTATTGAGGTGTCCTAGGGAAATCAACATTCTGCTTCACCTCAATCCGCACCGGTTCAACCCCTCTGATCAGTCCTATTCCTTCACCTGTGAAATCCCACACCTCAGATGACACAGTGTCTCTCAAATCCGGTGGAAGTTCCTCCACGGTCACCATTGGGTACAGATCTATGCATAGATGCTGATTTGCAACTTTAAAGTCAGCATCATCATCCTTCGTCTGAACCTCCACTCCCTGAGGCGTGCAGTAAATCGTGCAATTCAACTTGCACAACAAATCTCTCCCCAAAAGACAAACTGGACTCGTATCACACACCACAAACTGATGTCTTTACTGAGATCGGCTCTGTCAACGGGCTGTTTATTCTTTTATTCGCTACTCCAACAACCTGGATTGTTTGTCCCGAGAGGGGTAGGTTAGGGACCACTGCTGATCTTACAGTAGACCGGGTAGCACCAGTGTCGACCAAAAGTGTGGCAGGATTGCCGTCAATGTCTGCCTCCACAAAAGGTCCCCTCTGATCTACCTCCAAGACCGCTCCAAGTGTGCAGTCTTCCTCCCCCCTCAGGCACCGTCAGGATAAAGGGTCTGAGCTACACTCGTCGTATCCTTCAAACAGGGGCATTTGTTGGTACGTTCGTATTCCTTGTGAGATCCTCGAGCCTGTGGAACCTGTACTTGAGGATTGTATGTCCCCCCTTTCATCGACCTGGGCCTCGTCACAGTATTGACTACCTCCGGCACAGGTGCCTGAACCCCTTCTACCTCCTCCTGCACTTGGTTAGCTGGGTTCAAGGGACACTCGCGTTTCCAATGCCCGATCTGGCGACAAAGATGACACGCAGTGGTCTTCTTCAGTGTCGCCACATCCACCCCGTCTTGGGATCTATTGGTTTTCCTTTTCCCTGTCCTTGCCCATTCTGGTTCACCTGGAAATTTCCTTGCCTTCTTCCTAAGGTCCCTCCATTAGGCTGACCCTGTGCTGTCTGCATCTGGACGAGCATCAACTTGTCTTTTAACTTCCGATGTTTCGAGTCCACCTCCTCACTACAGTACCTCGCATACCGCAAGATTTCATCTACCGGCTTGTTCTGCCAACAGATCAAATGGTGCTGGATCATGAGGCTGACTTCTGATCTCAGACCCAGCACGAACTTTGAGACAAACTGTCCCATATCCTTGGGGTCTAATGTATCTAATCCACTATACTGTTTGAAAGCTTGCAGAAGTCTTTCGTAATATTCATGCACCGTTTCCTTGGGTTCCTGCACCGTTCGGTCTATTTTAACCCAATCTATATCTTGAGGCGAAATCTTCAGTTTCAACCATGTAATCACTTGTTCGAACTTTCTCATGACAAGGGGTGACGGACCATTCGTGACGGCATCCCTTTCAGGTTCAGAAGTCGGCCACTCGACGGCGACTTTACAAGCTATCCACAAATCTCCCGGCACCACTATGTCAAACAAGGTGTTCAAATCAATCCACAGCACCTTTGAAATTTTAACAAACCGCTCAACCTGCTTGTACCACTCTACCGGTTTCTCCCTCAGCCGAGGAAAATCATTTGTAAACGCAGCCAAATCACCTCTATTCCACGGCACATGCACGTACCCTCCATTCTGTACTTCCCGTAAGGGGAGGTTTCCAACACCCGTCGCCCCCCCTCCCGGAGGCGGCGTCTCTCCCTCAGCTTTCTTTGTTATTTTCTTCTTTGACCACCTTTCATCCCATTTGTCCAACAAAATCCATATCCGCATCCCTACAATCAGATTTCTGGTATGCGTCCTTAATCCTGTGATTCTTTTCTCCTCCAGCTCCTGGTCACTGTATTGCAACCTATGCGGTCCTTGTAGTGTCTTGGTTTTATTCAGATCTACCTCATATCTCTTGGCTAATGCTGTCAGTTTCTCATGAGCTATCCGAGCTTTCCGAGTCACATCTTTTGCTATGAAAAGCAGCTCATCTGACCCATAAATTTCTATTCTTTCCAAAGGCAGGCTTCCATTAATCATTTCGTCTACCTCTGCTTTCAGCCTCACTACGTCCAGCAACCTTGCCTGTACTGCGCTCCTGAGTGTTTCTCGACAAGCTGCGCCATCTCGCTCATCATAGTCACTATTCTGTCCTTGGGACCTATCCGCTTCTGTCATGCTTCTAGAGCTTGGTCTATCTTCTGAAACATTTTGTTCCCTATCTCCTGGCATCCTATCACTTTGATTTCTCACTGTTGGTGTCCACATCCTCAAAGCTGACTTGGATTCGTGTAAGGACCTTGGTCTGACTGGTCTCTCATCCTCCTGTCTAAAAGAGGAGTCTGCAGTGGCTGGTAATGGCGTACTTGTCTCTAATGGTCTTGGGAAATGTACCACTCGTACTCCGAACCCATTCCCACTTCCACTGGTTACTTCTTCTCCTCCCGTCTGTACGGAACTCCCTTCTCTCACTCGATCTGGGTCGTATACCGATACTATAGGACCAATGGTAACCGGCACAGTCAAGGAGTCTGGTAACCTGGTGTTCCCAATGGGAGGCTGTGTTGTCGAAGATGTTGTCGCCCCTTCTGTTCCTGTGGAAATTCTTCCCACTACCCTCATGTTAGTCTGACCCTGCATTTCACCCGATTCTATTGCTAACGTTGGTTTTCCCTCTTCCGAGTCTGGATTAAATGGGGTGGTCTCTCTGCTAGCAGCCTATCTAACAGACTGTCATCTGTATCACTATCGTCTTCTTCGACTCTTGTTATTTTCCCATTTTGTATTAGCAGTGGGTATAACTTATCCCCCTCAATCGTTTCCACTCTCCACCTTTTCTCCAGTGCATCCCACCTCGCATATTGAAATGCCCTGATCGATTTCTTCACCCTTTCCTGGCTCTTGTCTCTTTTCCTATCATACGCTGCCCTAATACACGCATGTAGCGCCTCAAACTGTGTCGGTCTAGGTAGTGGTCGTAAAGAGGACATTATAGATTTCAATTGGTACAACACCTCCAACCTAAAAGTACCATAACATGGAAAAGTCAATTCTCCCTCTCCAAATGTCATTTTATGCCAGTTCTCGAGCCAAATTATGGTATGCAATCCTACATTTGTAGCCATATAATGTGCTGGCGTATCCTCGGGAGGAGCTTCCTCTCCTTCCCGAGTAACCACATGTCTGTCACCTCTACAAAGTTCCCGTAAAACTTTAAAACATTTCATGGTAAAGCAGATATCTGTTCGCACTTAATATTTTGTTTTTCGCTTCCTATTTCACTCCACCAATGCCAGCGCGGCTCACACCAACCGACCTATCGCAGCGCGGCACTGTCTGACGTCACACTTCCTCCGCTCACAGCAGTTCCCCTCCTTTCTGATTCTCTCGCTCTCGTTCGCACGTGTCAATCACTCTGAAGCAATGTTCGTCCTACCGAACGATTACCTCTCTGACTGTCAGTCCACCGCTGACCGAACAGCCTCTCGAGATTGTTGACCTCAATCTGGCAACTGTCTGTCCGCGAAACGACCGGACAATCACCTCTGACAAATCGATAGGATTCAAACACCCGATGTTCCACACACAACAACCTACGACCAGCGTCGGTTGTTCACACACTCACACATGTGTTCCCTATCTTCAGTGGGTTGATCAACGACGTCTCATGACCCCCACAACTTCTGGTCAACGATCTCAATTCTGGGTGTCTTCTACACCACAATATCAAATCTCTCGGTCCCGCGCGCTCACGGTCCGATCCTCAATCACACGACTCTCATTCCAACTCCGCAAGACATCACACAACAATTAACACCGCAATCTATCAAACATCACCCTGTTCATACTCACTCTACCACGAACTGCTACTTCCGCCGCACCGTCACTCTCCGTCAGTTTTCAACGACCGCCGACATCCTTCTCCTACGATCCACTGGATCAGCATCACTCGGGCTCTATGGGGCCACTTAGTCTCCTATCCTAATCTAGATCTCTTCTTACCATCAAAGGTAACCATCCTACTCTGCTACCAACTGATAACGCCGATTCTTATCTAATCACCTGTAAGAATCTTCTGGTCGCCAGGATCTTTTTACCTGTTGAATAGTGTGAAGGAGAGAATCTTATCCGGTTATACATCAATTTACCCAGTTTACCTGGAAGGACCACTGACTCCGAATTCAAGTTTATGAATTTATTATCGCCAAAAATAACTGGACATGCAAGCACCTCAACACGAGGTTGAAGAAATAAATGGGCACTAATACAAATAATATCCTACGCAGGAGTCTCATCCGACTCAAAATAAGGAGAATCGATAGTTCTAGAAGAATCAAACAAGCAATGATTGCTCCAATTTCTATGTTGCTCTTCATTTATCTAAATAAGCTTAAAATCCATTGCTGTCTGTTAGATTTGGGGGTCTCTAGTTGGCAGAGGTAGGTACCTTTGTCCAAATAGGGACCCTTGTGTCTAGTCAGGGAAAGTAGGTACACTCCCGAAATAACCCCTGCTCACCCTCTTGGTAGCTTGGCACGAGCAGACAGGCTTAGTTCAGAGGCAGTGTGTAAAGCATTTGTGAACACATACAGTAATCAAGTGACAACACTACAAATGGACACCACACAGGTTATATATTTATAAAAATAGGTATACTTTATATAGATTTATCACAAGACCATAAACGACAAAAATAATCCACAATACTGTTAAGAATACTTAGTTCTGATCAAAAAGGCTTAATTCAAGGTTCTGTGCGAGTCGGTAGCCTCCTCCGGCTACGGCGATGTTGAGAACAAACAGAGTCTAACAAATCCAGCTGACCGTGTCGAGACGGGCCAACACAGCGTAGACAGACCCGGTCACAGTACCTTTTTACTTGAAGTGGCAGGCACGGGCGTGCGAGCCGGATGGCTGTTCGTTGCGGTCGCGATGCAAAAATGAAAGCGTTGCAGGACGCGTTGTCCCTCGATGCGGTGCAGGCAGCGGCTCGTTGACGTCGTCGAGACGGAGTCGGTGAGACCAGGGCCGTGCGTTGCAGGGCGAGACGGTGCTTCGATGCGGTGCTGGCAGGTTGCGGTGCGGCGACGGAGCCGGATTCAGGAGCTGGCGTCGATCAGTCCGGGACAGCGGTGCGGAGTCGGGCGGTGCGTCGCAAGCGTGCGAGCGGTGCCCAACTCCGGTGCGGTCACAGGACTCGAACTCAGCAGCAGTAACCGTGTCGGTCGGACCAGTTCGATTCGGCGTAGCGAAGCGTTGCAGGACGCGTTGTCCCTCGATGCGGTGCAGGCAGCGGCTCGTTGACGGAGTCGGTGAGACCAGGGCCGTGCGTTGCAGGGCGAGACGGTGCTTCGATGCGGTGCTTACAGGACACCGAGTCGGTCGTGAGAGTCGGTCACAGCTCCCTACCTCTGCAGCCACTGAAACAGAGTTTCCAGCAGCAATTCACAAAGGGGTGAAGTCCAATGGTCCTGGGACTTCGGTCAGGGGGCAAGCTCTCTTCCAAGCCCTTGGAGATCCTTCACAAGTTGATGAAAGTCACAGCAAAGCAAAAGTTCCTTTCTCCTTTCTTTGGCAGTCAGGCAAACCACTGCAGGCCAATCCCCCAAGCAGCACTTCAGGCTTAGGGATAGTCTCTCCTCAGTTTCTTCTTGGTTCCGCTCCTCAGCAAAGGTTTCTTCTTGTTCCCAAAAGTGATCTGATCTTCCTGGGGTCTGGGTGCCCCTCTTATACCCTGATTCTCTTTGTTCTCTGGAGGCAGAGAGGCCTCTGCCTAGTCCAAAACCAGTTCTGGTCAGTTCTGGAGCACTTTGTTTTTCTGACTCCTTCTTTCCTTTCAGAATGTTGGGCAGAGTGCTCAGCCGCCCGGCAGGAGGTGGAGCCAGCATTGTGGAAGGCAGGCACAGCCCTATTCAGACCCAGGTGCAACTCCTCCCTCCACTCTGGATGCAGATCTTTCTATTCAGCCCTGCGCTGACTCACCCTGTCTCCTGTAGCCACCCCCAGCCCCTGTCACTCAATCTCCAGACAAGGAATACACAACCTAGCAGAGGCAGGCTTGGATAGTTAGGCAAGAAAATACCCACTTTCTAAAAGTGGTATTTTCAAACACAGAATGTTAAAACCAACTTCACTAAAAGATGTATTTTATCATCCTGAGTTCAGGCATACTAAATTCGTTTTTCTACCATGTTCCCTGGGTCAGTTCTGACTATAAGGTGTAATAGTCAGTCTGCCCATTCTGGCCTATGGGGAGCAGGTAGCCTTGCAATAGTGAAAAACGAAAAGGGCTGTAATTCACTATTAGGACATGCCACACACACCAGGGCATGTCCTACCTTATACTTACAATGCACCCTGCCCTAGGGCCTACTTTAGGGGTGACCAACATGCAGTAAAGGGAAGGTTTAGGGACTGGTAAGTGGGTGTACTCACCAAGTCGACATGGCAGCCCGAGGCTGCACACAGGCTCTGCGATGGCAGGCCTGAGACACACTTTACAAGCCGCTTCTGTGGGTGGCACAACCAGTGCTGCAAGCCCACCAGCGGCATTGGATTTACAAGCCCTGGGCACACTGAGTGCGCTGTACTAGGGACTGACAAGTAAACCAATCATCCAATCATGGAGTCACTAATACATGTATCAATTAACGATCGGGAGCACTTGCACTTTGGCACTGATTAGCAGTGGCAAAGTGCCCATGAGCATCTAGTCCAGCAAAAACATATCGGCCACAGTGGAGGCATTACGAAAAAATGGAAGGGAGACCCACGCCAAGGATGCCAGGTCTAACACGTGTCCCCTCCAGCTGAAATGTGGGGAGAACTATCCTACCCCTAGGGAGTTCTCATCGCTAAGGCGGAAAAATCTGGACAGACCATCAGCATTGGCGTGTTCTGTACCAGGGCGGTGTTCCACCGTAAAGTCCATCCCCTGTAGGGAAATGGACCACCTCAACAGCTTTGGATTCTCACCCCTCATCTGCATCAACCATCTGAGGGGCCTGTGGTCTGTCTGAACCCGGAAGTGAGTCCCAAACAGGTATGGTCTCAGCTTCTTCAGTGCCCAGACCACAGCAAATGCCTCACGCTCAATAGCACTCCATCTCTGTTCCCGGGAAGTAACCTCCTACTGATGAAGGCTACAGGTTGGTCTAGGCCCTCCTCATTGATCTGTGATAGAACAGCCCCTACACCATGCTCTGAAGCGTCCGTCTGAACAATGAACTCATTGGAGAAGTTGGGTGCCTGGAGCACAGGCGCCGTGCACATGGCAGTCTTCAAGGTGTCAAAAGCGTTTTGACAGGCGTCAGTCCAAATCACTTTCCTGGGCTGCTTCTTGGAAGTCAGCTCTGTCAAGGGGGCAACAATGCTGCCATACCCCTTGACGAATCTCCGGTAATACCCGGTGAGTCCTAGGAAGGCTCTCACCTCTGTCTGGGTCTTGGGGGCTCCCAAGCCAGAATGGTATCAATTTTCGGTTGGAGGGGCGCCACCTGGCCGCTCCCAACCTGGTGTCCCAAGTACACCACAGAACCCTGCCCAATCTGGCACTTACTCGCCTTGATTGTGAGGCCTGCCCTCCGCAGCGCCATCAACACTTCCCAGAGGTGGCGCAGATGTTCTTCCCAACTGGCACTGAACACTGCAATGTCATCCAGGTAGGCGGCACTGAAATCCTCCAGTCCAACCAACACCTGGTTGACCAACCTCTGAAAGGTGGCAGGGGCATTCTTCATCCCAAAGGGCATCACCCGGAACTGGTAGTGCCCATCTGGTGTGGAGAATGCTGACCTCTCTTTGCCCCATCAGTCAAGGCGATCTGCCAGTACCCAGACGTTAAGTCAAACGTGCTGAGGTACCGCGCAGCCCCTAACCGATCTATGAGCTCATCAGCTCTGGGGATGGGGTGGGCGTCAGTCCTGGTGACGGAATTGAGTCCCCTGTAGTCCACACAGAACCGGAGTTCGGGTGTGGCACCAGGCGCGGCAGCCTTTGGAACCAAGACCACTGGGCTGGCCCAAGGGCTGTTAGAGGACTCAATCACCCCTAGCGCAAACATCTTGGAGACCTCCTCCTTGATGCAGGCTCTGACCCTGTCAGTCACCCTGTAAGCCTTGTGCTTCACAGGAAGACTGTCCCCAGTGTCCACATCATGGACGCACCAATGAGTGACACTGGGAACCAGGGAGAACAGGTCAGGGAACTGTCCCAACAGTTGGCGACAGTCACCCTGCTGCTCAGGTGTCAGGGAGGTAGAGAGGTTTACTCCCTCCACTGATCCATCTTGCTCTCGGGCTGACAGGAGGTCAGGAAGAGGCTCGGTCTCCTCCTCCATTCCATCATCTGTAGCTAAGAGCATGCCCACTTGGGACCTCTCCAAGTGGGGCTTCAGGCGGTTCACATGCAGGACCCGCAAGGGGTTCCTGGGAGACTGCAAGTCCACTAAATAGGTAACGGGACTCTTGCGCTCCACCACCGTAAAGGGGCCGGTCCACCTGTCCTGGAGCGCACAAGGCTCCACAGGGGCCATGACCCACACTTTCTGACCAGGCTGAAGCTCTACCAGAGCGGCATTCTGGTCGTACCACCGCTTCATCTCCTCCTGGCTGGCTTCCAGATTTGCCTCAGCAAGCTCTCTGAAACGCCTAGTCTGGTTCCTGAAGGCCAGCATGTAACTGTATACATCCTGGGGAGGTTTCCTGGGAGATTGCTCCCAGCCTTCCTTGACCAAACTCAGAGGTCCTCGCACCGGGTGTCCATAGAGGAGCTCAAAGGGACTGAACCCTAGAGACTTCTGTGGCACCTCCCGGTATGCAAACAACAGGCATGGTAAGAGGACGTCCCATTTACGCCTCATGGGTTCTTCCAGACCCATAATCATGCCCTTGAGGGTCCGGTTGAATCTCTCAACCAGCCCATTTCCTTGAGGGTGGTAAGGAGTGGTGAACTTGTAAGTTACACCGCACTCCTGCCACAGGGACTTCATGTACTTGGACACGAAGTTGGTACCTCTGTCAGACACCACCTCTTGAGGGAATCCCACACGTGAGAAAATTCCCATCAGTGCCCGTCCCACCACGGGGCCGTCACTGTCCTCAGAGGGATGGCTTCAGGGTACCGGGTGGCATGGTCCACCAAGACCAGGATAAACCTGTTGCCCATGGCTGTCTTGGGGTCCAGTGGCCCCACAATGTCAATACCCACCCGTTCAAAGGGGGTGCTGACCACAGGGAATGGCTGGAGAGGAGCCTTGTGCTTCCTCCCACTCTTTCCACTTGCCTGGCAAGTCTGGCATGTCCTGCAGTGAGTGGCGGCACTCCTGCGCATCTGGGGCCAATAGAAATGGGTAACAAGCCTGTCAAAGGTCTTGTCCTGCCCCAGATGTCCCAGCTAACGGTACCTCATGAGCCAACCCCAGTAGGAAGGCTCTGAAGCGCTGGGGTACCACCAGCACACGGGCTGACCCAGGCTCAGCAACCTTAGGCTCTGAATACAGGAGACCATTCTCCCAGTAAACCCAATGTGATCCAGACTGATCACCTGCTGCCTGGTCTGTGGCCTGTTGCCTCAGACCCACGAGAGAGGGGCATGCGTTCTGCTCCTCGCAGAACTCTTCTCTGGAGGGTCCTCCTTCTTGCTGCCAATGGGTCAGCTCAGGTAGGTCCCCCAGTTCAGCTACCTGTTCCCCTGTAGGCTCCAGGGCATCCCCCTCTGGGTCTGCCTCCTCCTGGACTGTGGGAACTTCGGGGGCCGGTTTCCCGCGCCCCCTGCCTCCTCTCTCTCCGGCAGGCACCTGGGCCTCCCTCTCAGGCTCCAGGTCCTCTTGAACACCTTTAGCTGCCATTGACCGGGTGGTCACACATGCCCAATCAGGCAAGCCCAACATTTCTAAATGCGCACTCCGCTCCACCTTAGCCCAAGGTGAGCTCTCCAAATCGTTCCCTAACAAACAGTCAACAGGCATGGCTGGCCTCACAGCTACTTGAAGAGTACCCGAGACCCCCCACTCAAAGGGAACCTGAGCCACCTTGCAGTGACTCTCTGTGTTGTCAGCGGCAACAACCGGATAGAATGCATCAGGGATAACCTGCTCTTTAGACACCAGGTGACACTTGACAGCTGTCACACTGGCTCCTGTGTCTCTCAGAGCCTCCACCCTATGGCCATTGATGGTCACCCACTGCCTGTATTTCTTAGTGTTCTCAGGCAGCGGGGTCCTAGGGACCATCTCAGAGTCTCCTAATGAGACAAGGGAAAACACTGTGGGATCCCCCCACCTTGGGCACCCAACTCCTCCCCCAGGGCTACACTAGCCAACTGCCGGGGGACTGCACCTCGTGGGTGCTGGTTTTCCATGCAAAGGGCAACGAGGATCGTTTGCCTTGTGGCCAGGGGCGCCACACTTGTAACATACCAGTGGTCCCTGGTGAACAGGGGGCCTGTCGGGGCCACTGGCTTCTTCTCAGGGGAGGCTGGGAACCTTTCCCTTGGTTCCCTTGGGGTTTACTTTGGGGCCCTTTATGGAACTCCTTCTGTTTACCCTTGTCCCCCCACTCTTCTGCTGGGGACCCTGCCCACCCTTGGCGGAGTCTCCCACGTGACCCTTGTGGACCCGGGTACTCACCCAGCGGTCCGCCTCCTCAGCAAGCTGCCTAGGGTTAGTCAGCTTACTATCAATCAGGTGCTGGCGTAGCTCAGGAAAACAATTACCGGACAAGTGCTCCCAGGCAATCAAATCAAAGAGCGCCTGAAAATCAGTCGCTTTGCTACCCTTTACCCAACCATCCAAGGCTCTGCAAAAGAAGGTCACATATTCAACCCAGGTACTGCTTTCAATCTTACTACAGTTCCTGAACCTTTGCCTATAAAGCTCAGGGGTCAAACCATACCTAGTCATTAAGGCATCCTTCATGTGGCTGTACGAATTATAGACTTCAGAGGGCAAATCCAACAAGGTATCCCGCCCTTCACTGAGGAACCGTCCCCACAACCCCGCTCCCCAATCCTTCTCAGGGACTCGGTGGGAAGACATGGCTACCTCATAGGCTTTGAACCACTGCCCTATGTCATCATTTTTAAAAACTCCTTCACCACATCTTTGGGAATATACACCCTAGCTTCAACAGGCACAGGCGATACACTGCCACCAGAGGGAGTAATCTCTAAGCTCTTGGCCTTCAATTCCAACTCCCTCAAAACTTTCTCATGTTCAAACTGCATTTTCTTTTCCTCTAGGGCCAATTTCCTAGTTTGCATTTCGAATTCTAACTGCCCATTCAGCTTGAGCTTGGTCATCTGCATTTCGTGCATCCTACTCTCCTTCCTGTCCTCCAACTCCTCTGGAGACAGTCCTCTGGCAGAAACACTGCTACCTACTGGGGAAGGTGGTCTTCTAGCCCCTAGACCCAATAGCCCCTCCAGCTGCCCTTCTGCATTCTCAGCCCCCTCCACAGGGGCACTCCTTGATTCGACCCAGGCCCTCAGCGCCTTTTGGAGGTCCTCCTTCCTGGAGATCCCGGTCATGGACACTTTAAACTTTTGCAGAATTGCTTGAGCTGCTTAAGGGTGTAGCATTCTAGCCTCTCTTCTTCCCAATCACATTCAACAGAGGCTACTGATGCTGGTTTCTCCATAGTGACTGAACTTGGCATTTGCAAAAATAGGAAATCCCAGAAAAAATGCTATAAAAGTATGTGGTTGCGTTTTGGTCTGCACTCACTAAGTAGTGTTCACCAATCACTGTACATGAGTCACAAATGCAAGTCCAGAATCCTCACCGCTGACCACCAATGTTAGATTTGGGGGTCTCTAGTTGGCAGAGGTAGGTACCTTTGTCCAAATAGGGACCCTTGTGTCTAGTCAGGGAAAGTAGGTACACTCCCGAAATAACCCCTGCTCACCCTCTTGGTAGCTTGGCACGAGCAGACAGGCTTAGTTCAGAGGCAGTGTGTAAAGCATTTGTGAACACATACAGTAATCAAGTGACAACACTACAAATGGACACCACACAGGTTATATATTTATAAAAATAGGTATACTTTATATAGATTTATCACAAGACCATAAACGACAAAAATAATCCACAATACTGTTAAGAATACTTAGTTCTGATCAAAAAGGCTTAATTCAAGGTTCTGTGCGAGTCGGTAGCCTCCTCCGGCTACGGCGATGTTGAGAACAAACAGAGTCTAACAAATCCAGCTGACCGTGTCGAGACGGGCCAACACAGCGTAGACAGACCCGGTCACAGTACCTTTTTAGTTGAAGAGGCAGGCACGGGCGTGCGAGCCGGATGGCTGTTCGTCGCGGTCGCGATGCAAAAATGAAAGCGTTGCAGGACGCGTTGTCCCTCGATGCGTCGCAAAGCGTGCGAGCGGTGCCCAACTCCGGTGCGGTCACAGGACTCGAACTCAGCAGCAGTAACCGTGTCGGTCGGACCAGTTCGATTCGGCGTAGCGAAGCGTTGCAGGACGCGTTGTCCCTCGATGCGGTGCAGGCAGCGGCTCGTTGACGGAGTCGGTGAGACCAGGGCCGTGCGTTGCAGGGCGAGACGGTGCTTCGATGCGGTGCTTACAGGACACCGAGTCGGTCGTGAGAGTCGGTCACAGCTCCCTACCTCTGCAGCCACTGAAACAGAGTTTCCAGCAGCAATTCACAAAGGGGGTGAAGTCCAATGGTCCTGGGACTTCGGTCAGGGGGCAAGCTCTCTTCCAAGCCCTTGGAGATCCTTCACAAGTTGATGAAAGTCACAGCAAAGCAAAAGTTCCTTTCTCCTTTCTTTGGTAGTCAGGCAAACCACTGCAGGCCAATCCCCCAAGCAGCACTTCAGGCTTAGGGATAGTCTCTCCTCAGTTTCTTCTTGGTTCCGCTCCTCAGCAAAGGTTTCTTCTTGTTCCCAAAAGTGATCTGATCTTCCTGGGGTCTGGGTGCCCCTCTTATACCCTGATTCTCTTTGTTCTCTGGAGGCAGAGAGGCCTCTGCCTAGTCCAAAACCAGTTCTGGTCAGTTCTGGAGCACTTTGTTTTTCTGACTCCTTCTTTCCTTTCAGAATGTTGGGCAGAGTGCTCAGCCGCCCGGCAGGAGGTGGAGCCAGCATTGTGGAAGGCAGGTGCAACTCAGACCCAGGTGCAACTCCTCCCTCCACTCTGGATGCAGATCTTTCTATTCAGCCCTGCGCTGACTCACCCTGTCTCCTGTAGCCACCCCCAGCCCCTGTCACTCAATCTCCAGACAAGGAATACACAACCTAGCAGAGGCAGGCTTGGATAGTTAGGCAAGAAAATACCCACTTTCTAAAAGTGGTATTTTCAAACACAGATTGTTAAAACCAACTTCACTAAAAGATGTATTTTATCATCCTGAGTTCAGGCATACTAAATTCGTTTTTCTACCATGTTCCCTGGGTCAGTTCTGACTATAAGGTGTAATAGTCAGTCTGCCCATTCTGGCCTATGGGGAGCAGGTAGCCTTGCAATAGTGAAAAACGAAAAGGGCTGTAATTCACTATTAGGACATGCCACACACACCAGGGCATGTCCTACCTTATACTTACAATGCACCCTGCCCTAGGGCCTACTTTAGGGGTGACCAACATGCAGTAAAGGGAAGGTTTAGGGACTGGTAAGTGGGTGTACTCACCAAGTCGACATGGCAGCCCGAGGCTGCACACAGGCTCTGCGATGGCAGGCCTGAGACACATTTTACAAGCCGCTTCTGTGGGTGGCACAACCAGTGCTGCAAGCCCACCAGCGGCATTGGATTTACAAGCCCTGGGCACACTGAGTGCGCTGTACTAGGGACTGACAAGTAAACCAATCATCCAATCATGGAGTCACTAATACATGTATCAATTAACGATCGGGAGCACTTGCACTTTGGCACTGATTAGCAGTGGCAAAGTGCCCATGAGCATCTAGTCCAGCAAAAACATATCGGCCACAGTGGAGGCATTACGAAAAAATGGAAGGGAGACCCACGCCAAGGATGCCAGGTCTAACACTGTCCCTATACTAACACTAAGTGACATCCCTACTGAACGATTTTCCCCGGCAAGAGTAAGTAAAAAGGTGTCAGCTGTGAAGACTTCCTAAGAAGTGCAATCACTTAGTACCTAAGCTCAGATTTTAGATGCTCCTTCATCAGGGCCCTCTCAATCCTTCTCTCTGATCTCTCCTACCTCTTCTCTGGTCTCCTCCCTCGGGGCACTATCCCTAATACAAAATCCCAGTACAATTGAACACGCCTTTTGTCACGCCCCTTTGGCCAGGTCTTCTTTCTTGTACTTTTCCATCGGAACGGTGACTTCATCTTGGACGGTTGCATTGACCTTGAGTCCCGGGCACCTTCTCCGCTGAAAGTATCATCCCTAAATTCCATTGTACTCCCATTTCCATGCCTCCCATCTCTCTAACTTTGTGAAACAAAGAGCTAGTCTTTAACTAACGAGGCATGTGTCCTTGCACCTGCAACAGAAGATACGTTCAACAAAAACCCTCTACTGTGCTAATTAAATCTACCGTCGGTGCCCAGAGAGCCTTTCCAAGAGAAACTTTTCTGCCTACAAACCAAGCTAACATAAGAATAAACAGGCCTCTCCTTGGCGTATATGCAGTCAGGCCTTTACACAATTTAAACACACAATTCTCAATCACCTCTATAAGCATTGGTTCAGTACCTCTCATATGCGAAAAGTGAACTACATGTGCAACTTAATATGATACACATTTAAACTACTGCAGCTCGGTTACATATGAGCTGATTCATCTATGCATTATTTTCCACACGATTCAATTAAGCATTACATTGCATGATTAAATGGCACCATTACATTTCTTATTCACTCTAATAACTACGAATTATAACTTCATACTACTAACCATTCATTAATATATAACTGGATATATGTGGGTGCGGGCTATCAGTGATTATGGTGCACCCCTACAAATTTCACAAGAACATGGCGCTCTATCATTATTATTGAAAATACTATTATTGCTAACCCTGCTAAGGGTACTAATATTTGACCTATAAGTCCTTTCCCTATATTAGCAAACCAGATACCAATTGACCTAATACTACTGGTCAATCTTTCCCATACACTATCAACTTCCAGTGGTTTTAGTTCCTTCTCAAGTTTAGTTATATTCTGTATATACGTTCCAATTTCTGCACTTTTATCAGGTATGTAAGTGCAAGAGTGTTTTGTCTTCAATAATTTACAGACTCCACCCTCTTTTGCCAATATAATGTCAAGAGCAAGTCGATTTTGCATAACCATAGATCTAATCGCAACCATTTCTGCATTAATCATTAGAAATCCTCCAGCAGTGTCAGTTGATAAACGATCAACCACTGTAGATAATTTACATATTTTCCTTGAATTCAGAATTATTCCCACTGAAGGTATCAATCAGTCGCGGTCCGTGTAGGAGTGCCGGCCGGGCGGTGACGTGGGGCGGGGGAGGGGCAGGGTGGGGGTAGCAAAGTACGGATTACGGACCAATACAGGTAAGTAAACATTTAAATCAATGAAGCGAATTTCGTTGCGCGCACTGCATCGCATTTGGCGATGCAGCGCTCTAACGAAATCGTTTCATTGATTTAAATGTATACTTTGTAGTAATTGAGTCGACGCAGATTAGTGTGATTCAAGTAGATTTATTCAAGATCCAGTGAAGACCCAATCAAGACCCCACCAGGAGCAGCCAGCATGCTGCTCAGCCCAGCCAACTGTGGCTCTTTGACTCCCAACATTCTGTAAGGTGACATCACATAAAGATTCCACAGAGAGGGCAAGTATAACATGGGAGTCAAGGTACAACATATCCTCCTTTCTTCTTAATAAAAAAAAGGACAATGAGAAAAGAAAAGAGAAGAACCGAGAAAGAGGAGACACAAAGAAACAGAAGCATAAAACCATCGAATGAAGAGCAACATGAACGAAATTGAGAAGCAGAGAAGAAAGGATAACAAAAACATAGCAACCATCCTCCCTTCTATACACAACAGAAAAGAAAAGAAATAACGACATCAGAGAAGAGGAGAAAAAGAAACACAAAAGACTGCCACAATGCACACACACAGGCCAGAACAGGAATGAAATGAGGCTGAAAATGGAAAGCTAACAGAACACAGGGCTACAGGCTGCGATGAGCGCAGAGAAAGGAAACACGACAGAAAAGCAGAGGAAAGTTCAGAATACACAAGAGACACGAGAAGAATACATAAGAAGGAAAACAGAAATGAAGAAAGAAATAAGGAAGATGAGGAAAAGTAAGAGGGATTCCTCATCCAAACACCATTATCATAATAATACGATAAGATTGTAATACAAAAATAACAGTGTATATCTCATAGAAGAAAATTCAATACAAACCGTACATACTAGCAATGAAAGCATGAAAATGCACCCAAAAAGGGTAAACGTAAGCTAAATATGTAAACACGAATGCATGGGTGGGAACCCATGACGAATCTCTTGGGATGGAGATGCGTTGTGCACAAAACTAGTACTTCTCCCCATACACATCTCAGTGTAAGGACCAACTTCGTGTGGAAAAACCATACCGTGCACTGTAGTAATGTAACTGTGTTAATACAGCACGCAGGATACTTTGGAAAACCCAAATCGAGACAACCTCGTAAAGGGTCACACATTGAAAAATAGAGGAGAATAACCCCACAACCTAGTGAAGGTTATATTGAAGAAACATTGAAAAATTGAGAGGGATGACCCCCATATCAACAACCTCAAAAGGTCAAGCATTGAAAAAAATATTGAAATGTTGACCGCCAGCAACAAAAATTGACAACCTCATAAAAGTCACACATTGAAAAAAAAATCGAGTAAATGAACTGTTGAAGGTGACCATTTGAACCATGAGTATCGTGATAGATACAACACAATGTACTCCCAACTAGGGAATACAACTGGAATGCATGCAAATCGATAAAATGAATTGATAAACGCATTCGCTCTAAGGAATACTGCACGCAGTGAAACATTGGAACGTAAAATAGATGTAGCTAAAACGTGGCAGCATAGACAGACAGGTGCGACAGGAGGCAATCGCTCTAAGGAATATGTTAAAAAGAGACACACTGGTAGGTTTTCTTGACTTTTATTTCTTGTGATCCAGGACCACCAACTCCAGCTGCCAGCCTGCTTGAATCACCTGGTAGTAACCGTCTCCACGAGACGCTACCATGGAGATAGAACATCTGGCACATGCAGTTCCTAGAATGAACATAACACACATCCCCCTTACTGAAAACAATAGGAAAAGAAAGAAAAGAAGGAAAGAAAGTAGGCATGAATAAGGAAGAGTGCAAGTAAATACATAACACAGATAGTTCAAAACATCACATATGGAATCAATACTTTCATACTCTTCATAACGTTTTAAGGGGCAACGTAACCTTGGAGGAAGGCTTCTTGAATTAGAACCCGGACCCGGTAAGTTATCCGAACATGATGGAAACAAGGACTTGTCACCCTCAAACCTTACTAAGCGAGACATACTCCATTTGTTACCATTATGAACAGTAACTACATTCTTGTAAACAGACGTGATGACAAAAGGGCCCATAAATTCAGTGATACCTTTCTTATGCCAGCGTGGTTTTTTGATAAGAACCCAATCGCCCACCTTCCATGTTCTGGCTTTGGTAGAATTCTTAAAGTCAAACCTCTCTTTGTACCTCGCTTGATAAGATTTTACTTTAGCCTCCACCTCCTCCTTATCCAGAGCTGGACCCTCAATGAGAGGTAACCAAGCAGGATTGAGTTTGGACAAGGCAACTCTTCCTCTCAATATCGTCGCCAGTGTTAAAAAGAGACACACTGGTAGGTTTTCTTGACCTTTATTTCTTGTGATCCAGGACCACCAACTCCAGCTGCCAGCCTGCTTGAATCACCTGGTAGTAACCGTCTCCACGAGACGCTACCATGGAGATAGAACATCTGGCACATGCAATTCCTAGAATGAACATAACAGAATACTGCACGCATCCATGTAGAGTAGTACCGTGGAAAGTACAACACAATATAATTCCAACTAGGAAATATTACTGGAATGTATACAAATTGAGATATGCAATCTCGAACGTGGAATACTGCAGACATGCACGTACATTGTGGTAATAAAGTAACTGAACACATTCATGTACATTGACAATCGACCAACAGAGAAAATTGAGTAATTGAAATCTTGAGAGCATGTAAGTACGGTCATATACAAGTATATACACCATTGAACTAAAATTCAACTACATACATATCACACAGCGGACATTTGAGAACAACCTTATGTAAAGGTTAACCTTGAATTTCCATTTTTTGAGAACAAAACACCACTGGAGAAAACACGCACAAACAAAAAAAAATAGCATTTGAAATTGAGCATTTTGAACTAAAAAGAGATTGGAATGGAAAGAAGGAATAGCAAAGGTGAGAAACAGCATGGCTGGAAAAACACATGCAGGAAAGCAGCGCTAGAAACATGAGAAACCTAACATTGGAGGATAGATTTGACCATTGTAGTCTCAACTAGAGAATACTAGTAGAATGGACGAGAATAGAGGTGTGCAATCCCAGCTAGGATTCCCACGCATGCACACAGAAATGCTAGACATAATAGAGCACTAGAATGTTGAGAGTGTATATAATCGCAACTAGGGAATACTGCAGGACAGGATGAACTCTGAGATTATTGAGTAATTGTACACATCCATGCAGATTGAAATAATTGAGAAGTTGAATAATAGAGAATGTTTAAGTTGAATTAAAGAGAGTGTGTAAGTGAATGCATGTAAATGGAATTAGGCCATCCCAACAAGAGAAAGCTGCATGCAAGCAAGAACATAGAGACAAAAGAGCAATAGAACTGAGTTGAATAGAAATAACACAATGTAGAATCCTGTGAAGAAAACATTGTTTAAAAAAAATAACAAACATTTGCATTCGCCTACATATCACTTAGATTGTACGTTGGAAAGATACCGTATGGTGAGCACCATAGAAAAGTACCTCCAGAACGTGGAAATTGCACTCATGTAAATACGTGTGACCACTGGCTTGGATAAACACCAGAATGACATTGAGATAGAACCGCATGCCCCTTGGAAACTTAATTGACATAGTGTTGGAGCGTTGACAAACGTTCCCAACTTGACATGCATTGAGATGTGCAAATGCTAAACTGTCATTTTTTAATAAAACCAGCACTGGACAAACCATCCACGAACAAAAAAAAAATAGCATTTGAAATTGAGCACTTTGAGCAAAATAGAACTTGCATACAGTGAAACATTGGAATATGAGTAGGAACCCATACGATAAAAAAAGATATGGATAGGAACCCATATGATAATGCGAAAGGACTAAAACCTTCGCATAGCTTCCAGGAGGAAGACACCAACCCTCGTGTAAGGGATAGAACACAAGTAAAATTGACTAATGCGAAAGGACTGTAACCTTCGCATGGACACACCCTGTAGATGGGTACATTTGAAAGCGTACGGGTAGGAACCTGTACTAAAGCAAAAGGACTGAAACCTCTGCATGGACCCCTGTGACAGGGTAGAACTGGAGTACTGTAAGTGTGTTGACATAACACACATAAGAGTAGGTGTAAGTGTGTTGACATAACACACATATGAGTAGGAACTCATGACATATTCCAACGGTGAAAGGAATATTTGGGTAGGAACTCGAATACATGTGTAGAAACCCATGCAAAATATAGCATGCATAATGGACTCTTGACAGCGAACCCTTGCTTAGATCCTCTGTGGGAGGGAAAACGGAATAGTATAAAAACAGAATAATGTAATGGACTCTTGACAGCGTTTACCAACTTGGCGTATACCTAGGGTCCATGGACAATAGTGTTGAAGGTAGATCAGTGATCCACGCCCGGAAGCGAGTACTCACCCGAGTACCGGTGAGCGACTACTCACCATTGCATGAGAGAACAAAATGTAAGCAAGGCTAAAATGGCACCATCAGGAACATGTCTAGCAATTAAAAGGTAAGTCGTAAAAAGTAAACCAGACATATACATAGAAAGCTGAAAACATTTGCAGTAAACAAGCTAGAAAAACACATTTCCACGAGGTATGCTCTAGTAAAGCGCACCAGACACTGTAACATCAAACACTGCACATAGGAAATTTGAGCTGTAGGCATCAGGACTCAACAACACCATATGCAAAAATAAGAGAAAAACATAGTGTCTCTGTCACCCTGATAAATGTACAAGGAAACGACAGTTGACGTCCTCAAATGTGCTCATGCGCTTCCGACAAGAACATGGAGATCGTAATAACAGTACCTCAACTGTCCTCCAGCACTTACGACGACAACATGGAGAATGCAACAAAAATACCTGAAATAAACTTGAACACAAAGGAAGCAAGAGATGAGACGACATGTAGAACATCTTCACATGACAGCGCTCCAGTCGGCTCGCAGACTTCAAATAACTTTATTGAAACTGTCATGTCAGACAGATGCGTGATTGGCAAAGTGAGACGTGGAAGGTAACATGAAGATACTGGTGGCACGCATCTCTGACGGCATGCCGGATGGCTAGCAGCAAATGAGTGCACCCAAACGTCCGTGGCAATAGCAGGATTGAAGAAGATCTGTGCGTCACAGAAGATCCACTGGACACAGCTGAAATCAGGAATGGCGGCACGTTGGATCACGTCATGCCGGGTGGCTCACGGCATGGACGTGCTCCGAACTCATGAGGGCATCCGTAGCAGAGGAGAAGAGTGTGTCACAACCAAGACTCAGAGACAGGTCAGGACAATGAGCAGGACTGAGGCAGGTAAGCGCGTGGAGAATCTGCCTCGCGTAGAGTTAATTTTTAAAATTCAAATTGGTGGTTGAGCACTGCAGATTTGAAGTCTCCGAGTAGCCCAAGAAACAAAGACCAAAAGTGCCTTACCCAACTCAAATGTGCAAACCTGTTGCGCCTCTGGAGCGAAATAAAACACCTCTCATGTAGTGGCTGCAAGAACATAACAACACTCTTGCTGTCAGAGCACGACACTTCCCACATAGATTGAGGGCCCAAATAACACAGGGAACATGGCACGATTCGCAAGATGGTTGCACCTCTGAGAAGCCTTTTTGCTGGAGAGACTGCTGACAGTCTTGCAGGGCTATGCAGTTGACCGTATTGTGAAAGCAGATTACCAGTGATACTCCAGGCGCTGGTTCTTAAAAATCATCAGGAACCACAGGAACTGACTTTTTGAGATACTGTAGGAACAGCAGGACCAGATTAGAACAGGAGGTGCACACATGTAGAAACACACTTCTTCACCAGACAGTGTAGGCTTTGATGTGTGGCTTAGCAGACAGTAAAACTGGCTTTCCCTCAGTTCAGGCACAGTACAAAACACGTAGAGTCCAGACGTAGGCTTACCCTCACGGAAGGCACAGCACAAAACGCAGACGATGGCACAGCACAGGACGCAATGAGGTAGTGGGGAGTAGACGCCAAAGACAGGATGGGCAGCTCTTGTAGTGGCACTTCCCCAGGCGCACAGGAACAACTGGCAGACTGCTGTGGGCGACCGATAGGAGGTCACTGGTGGGGTCAGGATGGCAGTTGACTTAGCTTAACTTGAGATTGAAGTAGGTCCTGTGTTTTTAGAGTGGCTTGAGGTCCTGAAGAGGTGGTAGGTGCAGGTTTCTTTGAAGATCGTCGCCAAAAACTTGTAGTAATTGGGTCCACGCAGATTAGTGTGATTCAAGTAGATTTATTCAAGATCCAGTGAAGACCCAATCAAGACCCCACCAGGAGCAGCCAGCATGCTGCTCAGCCCAGCCAACTGTGGCTCTTTGACTCCCAACATTCTGTAAGGTGACATCACATAAAGATTCCACAGAGAGGGCAAGTATAACATGGGAGTCAAGGTACAACATACTTACCTGTATTGGTCCGTAATCCGTACTTTGCTACCCCCCACCCTGACCCTCCCCCGCCCCACGTCACCGCCCGGCCGGCACTCCTACACGGACCGCGACTGGTATCAATGCACCAAATATATCACCTAAAATTTCTGAAAAACGAGCTCTTTTTCTACGTGTTAATTCACTAGTATTTTCATTGCTGCCAGTGTTTCTTTTTACGTGGTATATTTTTGGAAATACTATTCCAAAATAGCAACTTCCATACCACCGTGCAGGAAGCCTAAAGTAGGCCTTATTCCCACATACATAATAAATTCAAGGAAAAACTGAATCTGTTCCTCCTTTTAGTCCCCAACCTCCAAGAATTAAGACATTTTGTTCACATTCACTGGTACCGATGAAAACATTGTTATACTACGGGGCAGATTTACGTTCCCTGGCACATCCCTGCAAATCAGCAGGGATGCGCCAGGAAGATGTGTGACGCAAGTTTACCCTTGCGCCACCACAGATGCGCCGCATTTATAATGCGGCGCATCATGGCGCAAGGATAAACAGATGCGTGACGCATCTGTCGGCGGAAGGGTGGCGCAGTACTGGAGTCGTGTCGCAAGAGCGACGTAACTCCAGTACTGCTCAGGGGTGCCCTATACCTAACATGCTGCGTCACTCCTTACACCTGCTTGAAGCAGGCGTAAGGATTTGACGCAGCAGGGACGTAAAAGTGACTCCGTGAAATCTTGTAGATTTCACTGCGTCACTTTTACGGGGCTTCCTTGCGCAGGAACGCCCCCCCCTGCGCCGGCACGCCCACATGAAACCTGACGCAGGTTTCATGTGGCGCAGGGCTTTACAACGTGACGCATCTCCCTAGATCCGTCACGTTGTCAATCCCCCGCAGCATGGCGCATGATTTGCGCCGCCGCTGCGTCACAAAAGTGACGCAACGGCGGCGCAAAAGTGGCGTAAGGGGCTTGTAAATCTGCCCATACGTCTTTAACCTATGTAGACAAATTTTCCCTGTCTTTTCAAAATCTAGAGCCATAGCAGCTTGAGCCTTGCCAGGTGTGTAACTACCCTCTTTCTCAGCCCAAGGTGGTAAATGAGCCTTATGCTCAGAAGCTTTCTTTTGGAAATCTTGTCTTCTACTCTCCACTAAATTCAAAAACACCTTTTCTTCTTCAAGTAAAGAACATGTTAGATTGCTTCTATGTGCATGTGTTATGTCTATTGATTTCATTGTTAAGAAAAATTCTCCCATAAACTGTGCATCTTTGCTACTAAGCACTGGATTCATATTCTTTCGAATCGGAACCTCAGAAAATATCACATCTATATTTGAATAATAATACTGAAGTCGCCCTGTTCTATAAAATAAACTAGTTAGTACACTACATGATATGCCATACGTTAATGGTAAGTGATGATACGTTAACCCTTCTGCTACTGATTTAGGTAATTTCATACAAACATAACAATTACTAACTTCCATAGTATCTACATATTGAAATAATAACTTTGTGAAAACATTTAAACTAGTGTCGTTATCTGTTACTTCATGATGTAATTCTGGTTCGTCTTCTGCCTTTAGTTCTACTCTATTACCCTTCATGTTGTCTGTTCTTTCCTTAGTTTCATTGTTAATCTTTCTATCTATTATCATAAGATAAGGAATTGCTACGATCACAACTAACCACACTATAAGCATCACTACCAGGTTGCATATGCATATAGCACAACATCTTTTACAACCTTTCTGCTTTGGTCTCCCAGTAACTCTATCGTCAGTCATTTTTGACAAGGAAGATTGCTCTTCTTATTGTATTCTTCAAGTCTTTTCACGTTCTCAAGGTGGTTCTATTTCTTTTTCATAGGTCAGTTCTGCACTCGTTCCTTCGTCACCACTTTCACTTGATTCTGAGCTTTCGTAATCTTCGAGAATAATATAAGTCCAATCAGGACCTTTAAATTTGTTATTCACAAGTTTCAGTCTTTTGCTTCTTCGTTTTTCACTTTTATTTCTTTGTTCTGTTTGACTTGTTACTTCATTCACTTGTTCTGGATCTCCACTTCTGGTTGTTATGTGGTATTTTACTCTTTTGATGACGCTAGGCCAATGATCACCTTTTCTTGTTTTCTCTGTTTGTACTGTCTCTTTATTTCCTTCTTCAGAAATTCTTTTGTTTTCTAGTTGTGGCACACTCTCGTTTTCTTTTATTTCAGTTTCTTCTCCTTGTTCTTTTCCAGGTCTTACTGTTATTTCTTCTTCTATTTCACTGTGGATCTCTTGTACCTGATCTTGTTCTTGATTTACGATTTCATTCTCGAAATTCTCAAGATCTTCTTCTTCTGTGTATTTTTCTTGATCTAACTGGTTCTGATCAGGGCTTATTGCACTTTGAACTTCTGCAGCCTGACCGGATTCTTCTAAACCTGTCTGTCCCTGCTCAAAGTCTGATTGTTCTTCTTTAATTTGAGCCCAGTTTCCTCTCCCTATCTGTTCCTGCTCAGGTTCTTGTGTTTGTTCTTCTTCTTCTTCCTGAGCTGCTTCTTCTTCACCTATCTGATCTTCTTCGATTTTGTTCTGTAGCAGATTTCAGGTATTTCTACCACTGGTATCCAGTCCTGACTTGTGCTCAGTTGTTCTTCGTCAGCTTCCCTTGAATCTCGGGCCTGAGATTCTTCAGCTGGGCAACCTTCAGCTTCCTCAGTAATTGATATTATCTGAGTATTTTCTTCTTCAGGGTCTGGTACTCTTTTGGTGTGACTTACATGAATCCAATTAGGAAATCCTGCACACTTCACTGCTGTGTTCGTAACCAGTATGACCTGACAAGGTTCGCCCCACCTGGGTGATAGACACGTTTCTCTGGTGTGATTCTTCACTACCACCCAGTCTCCGGGATTCAGATCATGTTCTTGTTCAGGCTGTCTGGAAACTGCGTCTTCTCCAACCTGGTGAGAGACAGAACGCACTAAGTCAGCCAGTCCTTTGCAATAATCCAGAACCATATCATCTGATATATTCAGCAGTTTATTCGTGGGTACATGTGATTGTCTCATTGCTCTTCCCATTATTATCTCATGCGGACTCAATCCGGTGTTTCTATCAGGAATGCTTCTGAGTCCCATTAAAACAAGAGGTAATGCGTCTGGCCAATCTAATGATGTTGAAGCACACATTTTTCCCAGTCTGGATTTTATCGTGCCATTCAATTATTCCACCACTCCAGAAGCTTCTGGACGATATGCACAGTGTAACTTTTGTTCAATGTGGAATGCTTCACAGAGTATTTGAACCACTTCACTGTTAAAGTGTTTTCCTCTATCTGATTCCAAAGTTACTGGAAAACCAAATCTAGGTACTAGTTCGCGTAGTAACAACTTTGCAACTGTAAGACTATCATTCCTTCTGGTAGGGTATGCCTCCACCCACTTGGAAAATAGACACACTATGACTAGTGCATATTTCAGCCCTCTACATGGTGGTAACTGAATGAAATCAAGTTGCAGTCTCATGAATGGACCCTCTGCCTTTCCGATTTTCCCAAACCCAATTACTGTTTTTCTTCCTGGGTTATGCATTTGGCAAGTTAGACATCTCTGGCAAAGACTCTCTGCTACTGCCCTAAACCTTGGATTGAACCAATTTTGTCTAAAGAGCCTGATCATTGCATCTCTCCCTACATGTGTGTCTCCATGATACATCCTAGCCATTTGTGAAAGCAGACAATCAGGCATGACTGGTCTCCCGTCAGCACTAATCCATACATCATCCTCTGCTTTTTGAGTACATCTTGTTTTAATCCATATACTCTTTTCGCTCTCATCAGCATCATCTTGCAATCCTTTTACATCATTCCATGTTTCGGGAGGTGCAAATAGCATAAATTGGCAGCTGATTCCCATTCTTTCCACCCTTTTGTTTACTGCTAATCTGTTTTTGGCACAATGTTGAGCCACCAGATCTGCGTATCTATTGCCGACTACCACCCAGTCATCTCCTGACTGATGTGCGGCACATTTCACCACAGCCAATTCTTTTGGTGATTGTATTGCTTCCAGTAGTTCTTTTACGAACTGTCCATTTTTAATGGGGGATCCTGAAGAAGTCATGAAATCCCTCTGCATCCATAATTGGCCAAAATCATGCACAACCCCGTAACCATATTGACTATCAGTGAATATAGTTACCTTTTGGTTCCTCCCAATTTTGCAAGTTTTTATTAAAGCAATCAATTCAGCTATTTGTGCAGATTTTACCCCTGGTAAATAGGATGCTTCGACTATTCCAGTTAGTTCACATACTGCATATGCTGCAGTTAGTTTTCCATCTTCATGCCTTTGGCATGAGCCATCAACAAACAGCTCCCTGTCTGGCTCCCTGAGAGGTAGTTCCTGAATATCAGGACGCGGTTTTGTGCACAATTCTGTGACTTGTAAACAATCATGTTCTTCTTCGTCATCTTTAACTTCCTCATGATATGGGTCTGGTAGTAAGGTAGATGGATTTACTATTGTGTACCTTATCATGGTCACATTTTCAGCACCAAGTATTATTCTTTCATACTTAGTCAGTCGACTAGGGGTAAGATGCTGAGTTCGGGTTCTTGTCAGCAAAATCACAACCGCATGTGGGACGAACACCTTTTCAGGGTGTCCCATTACAATTGACTCACTTTGTTCAATGCTCAAACAAGTAGCCGCTACTGCTTTTAAGCAACCAGGCAACGCAGCTGCCACTGGGTCCAATGTAGCAGACAAATATGCTATAGGACGTCTGGTCAAACCATGTCTTTGGGTTAGGACTGAAAGTGCACAATTTTCTCTTTCATGGCAAAATAATGCAAATTTTCTCTTATAATCAGGCATGCCTAGGGCAGGTGCTGCACACAAAGCATTTCTTAGTTTTACAAATGCACCTACACTTTCATCATCCCATTCAACTGGGTCCTTTGCCTTCTTTTTCGTCATCTGAATCAATGGTTTTGCTAGTAGAGAAAATCCTAATATCCATTGTCTACAGTACCCTACTATTCCAAGGAACATTCTTACTTCTCGTTGAGAGACAGGCATCTGCATTTTCTTTATTAGTTTTATTCTTTCATCTGTTATTCTCCTTCTGCCCCTCTCAATTTGGTGTCCTAGGTACTTTACTGCTGTAGTACAGAACTGTAATTTTTCAGGTGACACCTTATGACCTTCTTCTGTTAAATGATTTAGTAATGCTATAGTGTCAACAACACAATCCTCTCTGGTGTTAGATGCCACTAGTAAGTCGTCTATGTACTGCACTAAGACTGAGCTTCCTGGCATCACCAGTTTTTCTAGACACTTTTTCAATATTTGATTAAAGATGGATGGACTTTCTGTGTACCCCTGAGAAACACGATTTCACACATAAACCTTGTTCTCAAATTTAAATGAAAATAGATACTGACTATCTGGATGCAAGGGTATCGAAAAGAATGCTTGGCATAAATCGATCACAGTAAACCATCCTGCACTCCAAGGAATCTGGTATAGGATTACTGCAGGATTTGGTACTATAGGACAACAAGGTTCCACAATCTTATTTACTTTGCGCAGGTCTTGAACGATCCTATATTTTCCACTGGGTTTCTTTAGACCCATGATTGGTGAGTTACAAGGGCTACTCATTACTTCCTTTAATATGTCTTGTTTTACTATTCTGTCAATCTCTTCAATGACTCCTGCCTTTACTTTTGCACTCATTTTATACTGTCTGGTGTTTGGGTAAACCGCACCTTCCTTTACAGTAATTTTTACTGGGTCTATTTTGGCCATAAGTCCTACTTCCTTTCCTGTAAAATCCCATACCATGGGATTCACCGTAGTTTTCAGTTCTTCTGGTAACTCGTCTTTTGTTATCAGGGAAAACATCTCACCTACTTCTGTACCTTGCTTTGCAATCATAAATGTATATACATGGTCTTCATCTGGGGTCTGAATTGCCACACCATCCGGTGTGCAGAAAATTGTACAGTTCATCTTACAAAGCAAATCCCTGCCCAATAAATTTACTGGACTGGAATCACATACTACAAATTGATGTATTTCTCTAAAATTTCCGATTTTTACTTCCATTGGTTCGGTAAGAGGTGTTCTAATCTTCTGATTAGCCACTCCCACTACTTGGATAGCTTCTCCAGAGAGAGGAAGGTCTGGGATGTCTGCTGTTCTCAGAGTAGACCTAGTAGCACCAGTGTCCAAAAGAAAAGTAATATCATTACCTTTCACATTTCCTTCAACATATGGACCTGACTGATCTACCGGTAAGGATGCACCAAGTACGCACTCCTTCTTCCCCTCTCCCAGGCACCGTCATAAATTATAGGTATCAAAATCGTCCTGTAAAAGAAATTGTGATGTTACATAATCATTCTTACCACTTCCTCCTTGATATCCGACGTCTGTACCGTGCTTTGCTCTGCTTACATTACCCTGTATAGGTGCAGGTGGCAACTGACTCTGAGGATTTACACCCTGCTGTGAGTCATTCTGCGTCTGTGGATTTAAATTTTGATTTGGGCCATTATTATTCCGAATCTTTTTGCATTCATCCTTCCAATGCCCTAATTTTCCGCATCCATGACAAGGAAACTTCTTTTTAGCCTCTTCTCTGCTCATTCGTCCTCTCACTTTTCCTCCGTTCCCAGTGTCACCATTCATTCCAGAATCTTTTCCTTGATTATCATTTGGATTGTCCAAATTAATTCCCTGTCGCTCAGCCATTTTCACCTGAGCCCACATCACCTTCTCTTGCAATTTCTTGTGTCTATCCTCAATGTCATCTCCACAATATTTCGCATATTTCAAAATTTCATCTATCGGCTTTCCCTGCCAGCACAACATATGCTGCTTAATCATCTGACAAATCTCTGGCTTCAGACCGTAAACAAATCGGTAAACAAACTGACTCATGTTTTTATCTCCAATGTCCTCAAATCCACTATACTGCTTAAATACCTGCAATAAACGCTCATAGTAGGCATGTACTGATTCACTGGCTTCTTGGGTAGTTCTGTCTATTTTCACCCAATCTGTTTCCTTTGGTGGTATTTTTCCCTTCAAATATGTTATCACCTGCTGGTATTTTTTCATTACATCATTAGATGGGGCACGTGTCTTTGGATCTCTAGGATACTCCTCACTAGGCCAATCAATTGTGATTTTGCAATCTGTCCACAAATCGGCAGGTACTATGTCAAACAAACCATCCAAGTCTTTCAACAACACCTTTGACACCTTCACAAACCTCTTAACCTGCTTGTACCATTCAATTGGCTTTTCTCTTAATTTTGGGAAATCGTTCGTAAATGATAAAATATCCTGTCTGCTCCATGGGACATGTACATATCCTCCTCCTGGAACTTCTCGCATCGGGTACATTTGATCTCCTTTCCCTGCTTCCTTCATTCAATATTCTGAAGTGGTTTTATTATATCGTGCCTCTTCCTTTTTCTTTGTCCATCTAGCTTTCCATTTATCTAGCTCTCCCCATTTCTGCAAGACTGTCATTAATTCCTTTACTTTTAATTTCCTTCCTGAGGCGTTCATATTCTCTAAATCTTTGTCTGAAAAATCTGCTCTATAGGGTTTTTGCAACACTTTTGACTTCCCTATTTCAATTCCCATCTGATGAGCTAAATCTGATAATTTCTCATTAAATATTTTTGCATTTCTTGTGATGCTTCTGCATACGAACAATAATTCTTCTTCATCGTAAGTATTTAGGCGATCTACTCCTACATTTCCTGCTATCATTTCTTCTAATTCAACTTTTAACTTATAAATGTCCATGATCTTTGGGGGTGAATTCTGTTTGTCTGATCCTTGTGCCCACCTTTCTAAATCTTCAGGTGTAACTACTGTAGCACTTTTAGTTCCTGATGAGGTTACTATGTTTACATCTTTGGAGCAACTAGGTGTTACTCTTCTTGGAGTATTATTTACAGAATCTCGAATGGGCAAGTCCATTAATGAAATCATAGACTCACAATCACTAAAGTGATCCTCAACCATTACTATTGCTTCCGGTTTAGGAACATTCACAGGTGTAGGTACAACTAGAGGTTTGGGATAAATTACTTTGTCATCATATAAGGGAACCACTGGACCAATCGTTACAGGTATGGTCAATGAATCAGGATGAACACTCAATTGCGTTACCTTTTGAATTAATTCTGCTCTGTTTCTATCTATCGCTTCCTTTTCTTTATCGTGAAGCACTCTACTAACTGGTGAATCATGTAATACTTCAGGCACCAAGGGTGTCCGTAACAAGGGTGCACTTGGGGTGCATCCACTTGTCCCTTCTTGATATGGTGGTGGATTCTTTAATAAATCTTCCATAAATTCGTCTTCGGAATCTCCAAATCTAGCCAAATGTTTGGTCTTTTCTGTGCATTTACTCCCTGACGATTCTTCTGCCAGCAATATGGGATACAAACCCTCTGTAAGCATTGCCCTTCTCCACTGTTTCATCTGACCGTCCCTTGACTCGTTTTGGTATCTGGGAAAGAATCCCGATAACCCCTATTACTTCTTGATCGGTCACGTTCAAATGCCTCAGTTTCCCATTCTTCTAAGGCTTCGTATTGAGTCAATCTAGGTCTGGGTTCTAAATCATTCATTCTTAATCTCAAATTTTGAAGAATCCTCCCATTGAAAGTACCATTTTCTGGAAATGCTAATATTCCATCATTTTTGGTATATTCTATCCAATTTTCTAACCATACACAAGTATGATAACCTCTCTCCATCATCATGAATGAAGCGGGCGTTTTAGCTGGTGGAATGATAATCCCTTCTCTAGTCTTTATTGTTTTGTCCTTTTTAAAATAATTCTTAACCTTTTGTAGAAGTGACATTTTTCTCTTTTCTCCGTACATTCTGGGTAAATATCTGTTTATTGAATTATATTCTGCAAAACCTAGGAATCTCCTGTCTGGACGAGTTCCTATTAAAGTCGGATCGCGTTTAAACGTACAATTTCCACTGTCCACTAAGATTTCGACTTCTATGTTGACAACCAATTAAGTTCCAGCTAACTTATGCTTCTGGACCAATCCTAGCGCGGCTTTTCAGTGACGTCTTTTCTGACGACCCCTCCTTTACAATCTGCGCTTTTCTGTCCTTTGCTGTTTCAACCAATCCCAGCGCGACACCTGTGACGTCAGTGTTACTCCTGACTACTGACCCCTCCTTTACAAGAGTCTTTTCACGCCCGCGGTTTTAACCAATCCCAGCGCGGCGTTTGTGACGTCAGCTTCCTCTCCGGCAGCTGACCCTCCCTTTACAAAAACTTACGCAAAGTTTTATTTTTCCTATTTTCTAATTAAATTCAATAACAACATAAAACATTCGCTATCGTGCAGGTTTCGCGAACTTGAAAAGATAGATTCTCTCACTTCTTAGTAAAACTCTTCCGTTTACTAATCATACACTACGAGTAAAACATTTCCGTCTACTCTTCACGGAAGCTTTAGAAATACCTGTTACTCCTTCAATGTTACCCTTTCTAGGTGATATAACATCAAACTTTCACTAGCATATTCCCTTGCTATTACTCACACGCATAGAGTCCCTAACAAGTACTGATAGTCCTACTTAACTTTTCAGTACTATTTCTGCCTGACAGATAACCTCACTGCAGTATGGCTTCCACTTACCAACCGCTTCTCAATTTTCCCCGGGGATTCTAGACAACATAAAACAAACTTTAAACAAAAAGCGGATGTTAGTTCATAAAAATAAAATTCTCATTACCCAATTAACAAAGCACAACCATCCTCTGCTACCAGAAAACTGATCCAGCGGGTTACTAGCAACAAGCATTCATACACAAAATACTCACTTTGGGCCCATTCATTCATACAACGCTAGCAATTTCCGCTGGTGGGTCAGTTGGTACTCTTTATCAAATCCCTGCTACCAATTACCTTCCGATTGAAGAGTAATGACTTACCAATGAATCCTTAGCTAATTGGGAAATTTAAAATGAGTGACATTCCATACAATTCATAATTTCTAAATAATCACAGAGTCAAGAAGTTTTAAAATGTTTATCTAAAGATTTAGCAGAGTAAAATACAAAGCCACATAGTACTTGAATCAAATCTCAAGGAGGGAGCACAACAATGATTTATCGATTAATGACGGTCCCTTAGGAAAAAGAGAAGATAGAGACAGCAGCGCAACTAAGGTTTGCATTTATATTTACCTAAGTGCGAGAACCAAGCCCCTTGGCCAAGGAGTTGGAAAGATAGGACCCTGGAAGGATGAAGAGCAAAAGACTCCTCCCGGATCAGGACAGGTCTGGTGACCTCTCTACCCACGATGCCTGTGTCGTTCCCCTCTCTGGTACTTCGCTTCTCCTCGATTCTCCCGTTTCTTCCTTCTAATGGATTCCGCCGCCCCCACCTCAGGACCTCTCTGGACAGCGGTTCAGTCTGCAATCGATCAGCTCGTATGTCTGGTTCCAGAGCATTCTCTTCTAATGCTAATTGCTATTGCTATATCTATTATACCTTTCTATGCCCATTTACCTCCCCTTAATGTTGCAGAATTATGGGGCCACTACTTCTGATTGGACAGGGACAGGGGGTTGATCCTCACACCATATTGATTTAATTCTTTTCTTAAAGCTCTTTGTTTTAGAATACCGCCCCTCAAATTTAATACATTTGCTTTATTTCCCACCCGTCTCATGACAAAGTTTGTGCCTTTTCATGTACATTGTTACAATTTTATGAGGACATTCATGAATATGACAATATTGGCCATCAGGTCATGGCCTTGGACGACGTCCAGGTTGACTTCATCCTTTCCGCTCTGGGCAGTCTTTCAAGGAGCATGCGCAGAACCCACGTCATTCGAGTTTTCAGTTCACCAACCCCAGGCCCAACATTTACGAACTAATAAAGTCAAAGAAGAAAATATTAAAATCACAAATAAAATGTTTCACTGTATACCCACTCTGTCTATTCTATTCCCATTCACTTATAAACTTATCCCGCATTAATAGCGTTAGAATATTACAGTTTAAACAAAACATAAGAGCAAGCTGTAGCATGTGAGAACATATAGAAGCCATTTTAAATCACACTGCGCAGAAGCAAGAATTTTCCCACCAAGCAAAGAAAGACGTCACACCACGTGATATGGTTGAGACATGCGCAGTAAAGTTCCCGCGTTTTAGCGGCCATTTTAGAATAGACAAGCGTTACTTGTTAGTAAAAACACATAAGCAAGCTTCCTTGCTATTTGTATTCGTGTGTGCAATGATTAGTCTAAACAATACAATTTAATACATTAATACTTTAAGAGGATTGCATCCGAGCAAGTCTCATTTCTGAGTCCTTGCTCCATCACCATTGAAAAGCCTTGTTGATCCGCTGTCGTCGACAGGGGGCGACTGTTGTCCAGCTCTCCTGAAGGGCCCGAACCCCTTGGGTCCTGAATGTGCACTTGGCTGCAGGGTCCACTCACATCCACCAGTCCAATGGGTGAACACGTGGCTCTTCTGTAGGCAGGTGTCCCCCAGGTGTATCAGGCCCACTGCAGAGCTCCCGTCCGGCAAAACCCACTCCTTCAGGGCCGAGAGCCTGCAGTCTTCTCCCGTCCCAGATTCAGCTGCACTGCAAATGGATGACGTTCCAGAAACTTAGAAGAAAAAAATGTATTTCAAGGCCGGTGTATCAGATTCTATAATATCCTGAAGAACGGGATGTGTCACCACCGCTAACTAGCTGTACTAAAGTGGCACTGCCATTTCCTGCTTCTTTAAAACTTTGGATGACCTCAGACGCCCTGTAAATCAATCTCCCTAATGGGAGATGGGCACACCGTCTGCAATACCCCAAAATAAACAAGCATTTGCAATGCAATGGGACTCTCATTTACGCGAGACCTATTGCATTACAAACGGGAGTGCAGGCGGGCAGGGGGCGAAAAGGCACCCACAGCGGGAGTGCGGACGGGATAGGGGGAAAAAATAGTGCACTAAATATCACGTACCGTACAGTCTAACACTCGAAGTAAAGGGGCCAGTAGCCATGGAAGGATACAAATGACGACATGGCATAATAAGGCGGGACTAACAAGCCTCATAATCAATCAGAAGACAGAATTTATGAAAGAAAATGACACAAGCCAGTTAAAAACATGGGCGGAGCTTCCACTCCATACTAGATAACTGCATGCCTCGCAAAGCGTGCAGCGCATGCGCGCTGCAGCTAAAGGCTGGACCTAATGAGCAGCGTGCAGCACGTAGGACTTCGCAAGGCACTGACGTAATTGAAGGAGATCCAGGGTGCCCTGCGAGCAGGATCAGCAGGAGAGAGCGTGCGGCCAAGCAGATGACATCGTCATAAACAGAATGCTGTGAAAAGCAGGTTTCAATTGCAGGCAAGTCAGCGCGCGGCTGTAGACAGTTAAACTGTCACTGACTTTGCTTCGAATAGGCACTCAACATTTGTTAGAACATGACAAAGCAGCACTGACCTGACCTTCCCTCATGTAGATGCCGCAAGCCGCTGACTTCAAAATGAGTTATGCCCAAGTGAAAACACGCCACAAAAACTGCAATCCGTCAAGCAGTGGCAAAAGTGGCGCAGATGGGTCCGTTCCAATGTGTTGGAACTCGTCGCCACTGTGTAAAGACACTTCACACACAGTCGATAAGAATGTGTCTTTATTCAAAGTATCCAACACATCATTTACATGAAGGCCAAGTCGCAAAGGAAGAGGCGCACGTCTGTAGAGCCCGGTACACCTCTGTCATCTGTCATCAACTGGCATCTGGCAACAGTCCAGAATGCCAGCTGATAGCGCGTGACCCCACAGGTGCTACGGTGTCCTAAGGTGGACACAAGACAAGTACAGTAAATCACAACATGAAGGTGAGATATTAATGGGATAAAGTACACAGAAAGCCCGAGTAACTGTAAGCAGGCAAGGTAAAGGAGAATGTGAGAACCCAAGAGGGAAAATGTGAGAAACCGAATGTGAGAACCAGAGGAGACTGAGGCCAAA
Source organism: Calotriton arnoldi (assembly GCA_963921515.1). NCBI lineage: Eukaryota > Metazoa > Chordata > Amphibia > Caudata > Salamandridae > Calotriton > Calotriton arnoldi. The sequence goes on from CAWUFW010001440.1 coordinate 1,192,092, forward strand.
GGAATATGAGAAGAAGTTGAATAAAGAGAAGGAGTGTTTAAGTAAGAACTGGAAGGAATGGGAGAACCTAAGAAAACTGCAGATTGGGATTGTATAAACTGAACAAATTGCTCCAGATTTTAAATCCTGCTAGGATTAAATCCCCTTCCTTTGAACACAAGGAAGGTCCTTCTCGTGGGACCAGAGAGGTATGGCCCTTTGAGCCCTGCCCGCCAGAACACCACAGATACTTGGGAACGCACAGAGAGGTCTGACAGCAGCACAGCATTGTACACAGAAAGATGGACAAGAGAAGTGGGTAGTCAATGCAGATTTACACAGGGTTGAAACGTCCCCAGGTTATGCTGCAGTTACTAGATTTACAACAACCATTCATCACAATGCATATGTAAACGATCACGAGGATTACACTAGTGTGAAAAATTGTTATCGATTTATATTTTTGTGCATTATCAATATTGTGCAGGGTGCATTACATATGCATAGTGATGTACTGCAATTGCTTTTGAAACAAGTTTTTTATAACGAGTAGAAGTGTGTTTTTCTGATGTATGTTAAATAGGCCACATTGTGATGCTGTTGTGTAGTTCCTATAGTACCCCATGCAGGCCCTGCGCATTTGGATAACATAAACTGTGGGCTTGGTGGCAGACTGATTCTGTACACCCCCACCGAGAAATGTTAGCCTGTTTGCAAAAGCTAGCTCACAGTGCCCCTAGTGTCTCCTCTTATCGGGGAGAGATTCGTTTCTGGCAACCTCAGAACATGACAACCCTGATCCCTCAAGATCGTGGAAACAATGTACTACTTTGCGCTCAGTCACTCGTGCTCATTTAGTTTATCTCAGAGGTACACAGAATAAACAGTCTGGGCGTTTCAATAAGGAGATATATGATTAGCAGTACAGTGAATATAAAAGGATAGTACAGTTCTACCATCTTGCAATAAGCATGAATAAATACATGAATATAAAATGCATTGATAAAAGAGAGTGCGTACTCCTACGATGCCTATCTAGATGTACCTAAGTGTACCTAGCATGTGAGTAGGTGTGCAGCCAAGAATCCCTCTAGGATTTAGTCGAACCCCGTTACCTGAAGTGAGAATGTAGGAGCCTCTCCTGGTCTCGAGCTGGACACCCCGCAAGGGATGTTCAGACCACTGTCAGCTGGGGCGTCTGCATGCAGGAGCCTCAGCGTCTCTGGTCAGTGTGTCGGCCTGGAAGTCTCGGTTCCCTCTAATTACTGATAGCAAGAGGGGCTGTATTTATACAGAAAAGTATATAGAGTCCCTTTGTCCATTGTTCTTGTGTTAGCCATTGTTGGGTATGAGGATGACGTATGGGATGAACCTTGTGCGTAGATATTAGGAAGGTGGTGTATAGCCCCTGCCTGGTTTCCAAGTAGCCTCATGAATATTTTATTCATGCAGTGTCAGCCTAAAGATGAAGTCATAGAACACTATTGTTCGGGAAAAACCCTCCTTCTGCACCCAGGCCTAGAAATAGGTAAAAGGTTCAGTCCATAAAAGGCGGTCAATCCTTAAAAGGCTCGTTAGAGTGTAATGTAGGGGAGGTGATATAGGTGAAAGGGTATGATGTTACCCGGGCCTATATTAGGGTACCTATATGAAACATAACAATGCAAACACCATCTTGTGTAAGATGGACGTCATCTCTGACACTCATTTCTTCCTCCCCATCCCACCTCCTCTCCTCTCAAACTCTGCAGCACAATCAAGCTGAGATGTAGTAGTTTATTTCCACAGTTTTTGTGCTGTTGGTGAATTTTCCCCTGTTCCGCTTTGATTTGAAACATTTCACAAGGCCTCTCCGCTGTGCTCACTGTAGTCTATTCATTTCACACAACGTTGTATTGTTCATGTATCGAGCTATGTGCTGGCCTCTCTGGAAGAGAGCAGCATCGAGGGTGCAGAGTAATTACTCATGTGGTGGGTTAGTGCTTAGGTGTTGAGGCAATACGACATTTGTTTTTCACGTGCTCTGATTTGCTGATAAAATGATACATTTGCTCGCACCATCATGATTTTGGACTTTTCTGCAGTTTCATCTGCAAGAATAATTTATAAAATCCCTCGATTTTGGGGGGTGAACCAGAATGCATTTCTGTTCTACTAGGGATGCTGTTCAATTCTTTCCGAATTTTGCCTATTCTGTGTAACTCAACATTTAAGAGCCTTTATGGCACTGACTTTTTATCGCTTATTTTTTAATTCTGAAATAAAACCCTTTAACTGTTTCATTGATCTAGAACTCAGTTATTGAGTGGCCCAGATCATTTAATAAATTAATTGTATCTGTGATTTTGACGTTTTGGGAGGTGTCAACGCGGGGACACAATACGTTATGAGACTGATGTTCAACATCGTCTCCAATCCAGTCAATGTGGGAAGTTTGCTTGAGGTAAACTTTTGGGGTGTCCAGAATTTGGGGTACTCTACTTTGCTCACACAGTTGATGCTACCAACTCTGACCCGCGATGGCTGAATCAATGTACGATTATGGGGCTGTTGACGTAAATCACATTAACTTGCATTAAATGGATCTCACGCAGTCAGTTGGTATTCTGAAAATCTGGTATGGACCTGGTGCTCCTGCACCTACTCCGAGCACCTGTGGACTGCAAGATTCTTTTATGGGTGGAAGAAAAGGGTTTTATACAATACATAAGAATCTTACTCACAATGAGCACTATTGTATGCAAGACACGCTCCATCAGGCATCACACACTTAAGATGCAGCCTTGCACGGCACAGGGCGGCTGCACGTAAGAGGGGGTCCAACTGGAGAGATCACTGAATGTTTATTTGGATCCCACCACATCAGAGTCCTCCTGGAAGTCACATGGCATGGGTTCTTTCAGCAGTAAAAATAGAGTTAGCAAAGAAACAAGGAAGTCACGCTTCCTACGTAAATGAAAGTCATATAAACCCACGGGCTGGAGCATTGAAGAGATCCCTGTAATTTAGGAGGCCATGTCAGGTCTAGCATTGATATTTAGAGGATCGCTGCTTTGATTAAGGAATTTGACCAACAGCAGAACAGCTACTGCTTCCTTTAATGTCAATAGTGTATAAGGGCGCAAAAGGATCACACATCAGAAGTCAATCATCAGTCAACACACACTGGACCAATGACCAATCTTCAGTATAATGACTCAATAGGTTAAAGATTCCGTTTTAGGATCTGTTTGTAAATTTATCTTTGGTGGAAATCCTGAACATCTGGCACGGTTTCAACCCTTGGAATCAATGCCACACACCACGCACACAAACAATATTCAAGTATTATACAGGATGGGTAGTGAGAGAGAAGGGAGTGCTCTTGTACAACCAGGAAGAGAGAATTAGTGTGCAGAGGACCCAGGTAACTTTTCAACTTTTCTAACTGGCTACCATAATATGTGCAGGGTCTGGGTAATGGCCAGTGCTTCTTTTAAGTGAGTAAATGATCCGAATCTAAAGTTCAGAAACAAGTCCGTGCCCAGCAAGAATTCTCTTCATAGATGTTGGAATCCCAATCAACCTGCAGAAACGGGTACGTTCTCTGGTCGTGGTACAGCAGGTACATATATGTTTAGCGATGTGTGAATTCTTTAAGTCCCTGTGACAGACGGGGAGGATTCGCCATACTTGCTCAGGTCATGTATGGCGAGCTGTAGAGGTGTAAACCACTTGTCATACCAGAACTTTATGCATTTATAGAGCACAAAGTATACAGTAGCATGTAAAAACTAATTGAAACAAGCATTGGCAAAAGCTTCGCTAATGTTGAGCAGGCAACCCGACTGACGTTGCCAGTGCCCAAATGGCCATGGCAAAAGCGTAGAAAGTCTTGTTTTCTATTCTTTGAAGATGGCTGCCATGTTGTCTGACACAAGCAGTGGCCATCTTTAAAGTATAGGAAACTATGTTTTCATTGCTTTCTATACTTTTACCATGGCTGGCCGCACCTATTACCTTTGCCAATGCTGGAGGAGTTTAAAAGCTGCCAGCATTAGCAAAGCCAATATCTGCTAGCACCTGGGAGAGTAGTAGCACCGGAGAGTAGTAGCACCGGAGAGTAGTAGCACCGGAGAGTTCAGTGGGACAACACCTAGGACATCACCAAAGCCATCATTCGGCGCACCACAAAGGAGCATCGGATTGGAGACTGTTGGAGAAGAGATGTGATTCCCGCTGTCGGTATTTGGTTCTGGCTTGTTTCGAAGGGAATTCCAACTGGAGTCTCTCCTACTTTGAGTCAGTGGAAAGGGACGAAAAAGGGTGACAATTCACCTTTTTTCGGGGTACAGCCTGCAGTTTCCTTCTGGTCACCTTCATCCAGGTCCCCCCTGTCTTGGCGCACTGTGATCGCGATGGACCGGCAGCCCATTTTGATGGACTCAAAGGTAAGTGTACATGGCGGGTATAAAGTGCATGGTGTGTGTATGTTGGCCAGGTGCATTGCAGAATGTGCATGAGGTCACTAAACATAACCTAAGTACACATTTGGACACATACACAACATATATGTGTTATAGGTAAAAAATAAAATGTCACTTGCCTGTCTCCCCACAACTTCAGTAGCCCCCCGTGTTCACTCTGCTGACAGCACACCGCCTGCCCAACGGGAACATCCAAATTGGCTTGGCGGGACCCCGCCGTCAGGACGGTGATGGAGGGTGGGTCGCCAGCACAGAAGACTGCCGCCTTCTGTGTATCTCGTATACATCCAAATACGGCGGGTGGGACTCCGTCAACACATTGCCGTACTGGAGACCACCGCTGCGGCGGGCTGGTGATCAGACCGCTAAGATCTAAATCAGACCCTCTGTCTTCTCACCAGATTGGTTTTCCACCAGTAAACAAGTTACCTGGATCTCTGAAGGAGCTTCACACCTTCAGAGTCCTCTTAAGACTTGCTGAGTTTTAGATGCTTCCTTTAAAACCGGCATTGTTTGCGCTTTTTCACTTTTTGCAAATGCTTTGCACACACACTATGCAGCTGCACAAACACATTGTTGATTATGTCACAAAACATCTTATTTCAAGTGGCAATGGATGAAATCTCATCTCTAATGATGTGGGTCAGATCCATAACTTGTATCTGCAGAACCATGTCTGGCCCAAGAAGGGAAATTAGTCTCTCTAATGTCCCAGCAACTGATGTGCCCCGTCTGTGCCACACACTTCAGTGATTTTGTAAACAACGTCCCTTTCATTCTTTGCATAAGAAATTGATTTTGTTTCTACCATAGAATCTATGGGCCACATGTAACAAGCAAATTTGCATTTGCAAACAGGCCGATTCTGAGAATCGGCCTGTTTGCGAACACAGAAAATGCTTTTTAAATGTATCAAAACCTATTTTGCGATTCGGTTACCGAAAATGGGTTTGCGATTTGGTATTTGGAAGGGGCGTGTTTAGGGCGTCCCTTCTAAATACCGAATCTCTGCGGTATGTATGAATGTTTTGTGACCCCTTCCCCTTTGTGAATGTTTGCAAAAGCATTTTTAAGATCAGGCAGTTGTCCCGTGGACCACTGCCTGGTCTTAAAAAGTGAAAAGAAAACTTTTCATTTTACTGTTTGTAAAGCATCTCATTTTCCTTTAAGGAAAACGGGCTGCTTTACAAAAAAAAAGATTGCTTTATTTAAAAGCAGTCACAGACATGGTGGTCTGCTGATCTGAGCAGGCCACCATTCCTGTGAATTTTGCAATTCCTAATGGGTTGCAAATTGCGACCTACCTCATTAATATTCATGAGGTACGTCATTTGTGACCCATTGGGAATCGCAGAAAGTGTTCAACACACTTTCATACATTCCATTTTGCGATTTCCTAATTGCGAATCACAAGGATTCGCAATTCGGGAATCGCAAAATGGTTTAGTGATACATCTGGCCCTATATTCAGAGGATTTTCATGTAATGAATTTGCTGTGAATGAACTCTCCAAAATCCCTTGTAGGTATCAGTGAAGTAATGGAGAGCTTTCATACTAAGGGACCCATCATCAGGGGATATCAGCACAAAAAGCTGCGGTCTTGCTCCTCAGCTGTAAACATGTGGGAAGAAACAAAGCTTCTTCAGCTTTTCTTGAATTGGGTTAAATACTCAAAAACAAAGGGCCATTTTGAGAAACCATGAACAAGTTAACTCTCCCAACACCTTCACCAGAAATCTAGAAACTTATGCAGAGCTCTTCTCCTGACAGAACCGTCCTGAACATCTATCAAAATATTTTAAAAAATCCCCCAAATTTTAACCATAGTGATGCATGGTTCCCCACAAGAATCATCCCAGGGGCTCTTACAAAACAGCTTTGCATAGCCCTCTTTAAACATATGGGGTGAAGCACATTTTCTATCAATCGACGGTATCTCGTGGGATAATATTCAAATAATTTCCAAAACCACATGTATGTAGGGGGCGAATGGAAGACAAAATTCAAGTAAGCAATGAAAGGAAGAAACAACATTTGGTTCTCAGCAGAGATACAAAGATGTATGTTTCAGCCATGCTCTCCACCCAGTCCCCTTGTGAGTGGACCAGATACTGTGAACAGAGCTCACCTCAGTTACTGACCTCAGCGTCTTGTCTCCCAACACATACACCAGCATTTCTTGCAGAGTCCAAGAATCCCGGTACAAGAACTCGGGGAACCTGGCCTCCCCCCCATTTCGAGCCTGAGTCTTGGGTTGAGCAGCCACACTGGGGACGTGACAGATCGTGCAGACCAGAAGGGCAGCGACACATACTTGAAGCAGAAACCCGCGTCTCCGGAAGTAGAGAGAACCTGAGGAGAACATTGTGCACCGAGATACCAGCCTACAGCGGGTGAAGGAACCTGGGGATAAAGAGAAGAGAGTTAATGCTGGAGGAAAACACACCAAAAGACACAAGGAGTGTAGTACTGTGGTTCATCTGCAGCGCCCAGTGACGTCCTTCTGATACACTGATAGCAGCGGAGAATATAGTAAGTGTAGGACAATCACTGAGACAGGATAGTGAGGCTCCACTGATAGTGAACTGCAGGAAGACAGCACATTCCTAAAAGGCCATAGTCAATACTTCACTTCACCACAGACGGGCAAAAACACCTGTAACTCTTTCCTTCCTCACCAGTAGCAGAATACCCACCCTTTACTCCAGACAACCAATGTGCTTCGCACAAGCAGGACATCACGATGATAGAAGAGACAGTCACTGTAGCCATTACTTGAAGTGGGGCCACCCTGTCACTAAAGAGACAAACATTATAGCCGCCATTTTAGACTCTGGAGACCACCACTCACTCCAGCCCTCACTTCTAGAATCTACACATATCACCCAACCACTCAAGCCCTCACATCTAGAAAGTAAATGTATCACCTAACCACTCCAGCCCTCAAATTGAGGGGAGTCACCCTATCAGTCAGAAGGCAATCAGTCCAGCCCTTACCTTTAGAATGTGGCCCAAACACTTATTCACTCCGGGCCTCAGCTCTAGAAAGTAAACGTGTCACTCAACCACTCCAGCCCTCATCTCCAGAGAGTAAATGTATCACTCAACCACTCCAGCCCTCACCTCTACAAAGTAAATGTATCACTCAACCACTCCAGCCCTCACCTCAAAAAAGTAAACGTATCACCCAATAACTCCAGCCCTCATCTTGAGGAGAGTCACCCTATCAGTCATAAGGCAATCACTCCATCCTTCACCTTCAGAATGTGGCCCAACCACTTAATCACTCTGGCCCTCACCTCTAGAATGTAGTCCAACTACTTACTACTCCAGCCCTCACCTCTAGAATATAGCCCAACCACTCCAGTGCTCACCTCTGGAAAGTAACCGTATCACTCATTTTCTCCAGCCCTCACCTCTAGAATATAGTCCAATCACATTACCACTCCAGCCCTCACCTCTGGAAAGTAAATGTATCACTCTATCACCCCAGCCCAGCCCTCACCTCTAGAATAGATTATAACCACATAACAATCCAGCCCTTACGTCTAGAAAGTAAACGATTCACTCGACCACTCCAGCCCTCACCTCTAGAAAGTAAGCGTATCACCCAACCATTCCAGCCCTCACCTTGTGGGGAGTTACCCCATCAGTCAGAAGGCAATCACTCTAGCCCTCGCTTTTAGAAGGTGGCCCAACCACTTAATCACTCCAACTCTCACCTCTAGAAAGTAACCCTTTCACTCAATCTTTCCAGCCCTCACCTCTTTAATACAGCCCAACCATATATTCACTCCAGCCCTCACCTCTAGAATGTAGTCCAACTACTTTCCAGTTTGACCCTCACCTCTATAATATTACCCAACCACTTAACCAATCTAGCCCTCACTTCTAGAAAGTAAACGTAACCACTCCAGCCCTCACCTCTAGAATATAGCCCAACCACATAACCACTCCAGCCTTCTCCTCCAGAAACTAACCGTATAACTCAACCACTGTAGCCCTCACCTCTAGAAAGTAACCATATCACTTATCCACTCCAGCCCTCACCTCCAGAAAGTAACCCTTTCACTCAATCTTTCCAGCCCTCACGTCTAGAATACAGCACAACCATATATTCACTCCAGCGCTCACCTCTAGAAAGTAACCGTATCACTCATCCTCTCTAGCCCTCATCTTGAGGGGAGTCACCCTGTCAGTCAGAAGGCAATCGGCAATGTAGTCCAACTACTTACTACTTCAGCCCTCACCTCTAGAATGTAGCCCAACCACTTAACCAATCCAGCCCTCACTTCTAGAATATAGCCCAAACCATATAACCTCTCCAGTCCTCACCTCTAGAAAGTAAACGTCTCACCCAACCACTCCAGCCCTCACCTTGAGGGGAGTCACCCTGTCAGTCAGAAGGCAATCATTCCAGCTCTCACCTTTAGAATGAGGCCCAACCACTTAATCACTCCAGCTCTCACCTCAAGAATGTACCCCAACTATTTACCACTCTGAGCCTCACCTCTAGAATATAACGCAACCACATAACCACTCCAGCGCTCACCTCTAGAAAACAGCCCAACCACATAACCACTCCAGCACTCACCTCTATAAAGTAACCGTATCACTCACTCACTCCAGACCTCACCTCTAGAAAGCAACCGTATTACTCAACCACTCCAACCCTCACCTCTAGAAAGTAACCATATCTCTCAGCCACTCTAACCTTCACCTCTAGAAAGTAACAGTATCACTAAATCTCTCCATCCCTCACCTCTAGAATATAGGCCAGCCACATATCTTCTCCAGCCTCCACCTCTAGAAAGTAATCGCATCACTAACCCACTCCAGCCCTCACCTCTAGAAAGTAAACGTATCACATAAACACTCCAGCCCTCACCTTGAAGGGAGTAACCCTATCAGTCAGTCGGCAATCACTCCAGCCCTCACCTTTGGAATGTGGCCCAAACCACTCAATCACTCTGGCCCTCACCTCTATAATGTATCCCAACTACTTACCACAGTGCCCCTCAACCCCTAGAATATAACACAACCACACAAGCACTCCAGCACTCACCTCTAGAATACAGCCCAACATCAGAACCACTCCAGCCCTCATTTTTAGAATATAGCCCAACCATATAACCACCCAGCGCTCACCTCTAGAAAGTAAAGGTATCACTCAATCACTCCAGCGCTCACCTCTATAAAGTAACCATATCACTTAATCACTCCAGCCCTCACCTCTAGAAAGTAAACGTATCACTCAGCCACTCCAGCCTTCAGGTCTAGAATACAGCCCAACCACACAACCACTCCAGCCCTCACCTCTAGAATATAGTTCAACCACATAACCACTCCAGCCGTCACTTCTAGAATATAACCCAACCGCATAACCACTCCATCCCTCACCTCTAGAATATAACCGTATCACTCAATCTCTCCAGCCCTCACCTCTAGAATACAGCCCAACCACATATCCACTCCAGCCCTCACCTCTAGAAAGTAACCATATCACTCAACTACTCCAGCCCTCACTTCTGGAAAGTAACCATTGAAGCAGGGTCTAGTTTTACCATATAGTGCCCCAGGCCCATTCTGCCCACATCTGAAGCATGAAAGTCTCAGATGTCCCTGCCAGCCCATAGACAGGGTTGTGCTAAAATTGTCCACACTGTCTTGAGCTTCTACAGAGGCAGTAGGCCTCATGCCCTCCTGTAACCTCAGATGTATCTCTCCTGTGAAGGCCAATAACCTCAGGTCACTGTCTTTCTGGTGAACAAGTCTCCGAGCCCCTGTCCTCTGCATGTACATCTTTCTGAACATCAAGAAGATGTAGCAATAACAGGATGCATCTGTCATCCAGAAGACAGGATGGGCATAAGAGTAGGAGTGGGGGTCAACTGGGACTTTCGCAGGTTTTGAAACTAAAATAGCGACCGGGCTTCAAATAAACAACAGCCTTATACGGAGCTTTTACCTTAAAGCTTCCGAGAGGTGACGCAAAGTGTTTTTGATAAAAAGTTCAAACTTTTGTTATGTTCTGCGGTCAATCACCTGCCAAAATTAGATTTTGAGGTCAACGGTTCCTCATTTCAAATGTATAAAAGGACGACTTATCTGCCCATGCGATGACCACCTCTCACAGTGTACTATTTTCACGACAGAGGTGCTCCCGTTTAAGTTTTAGTTAGCATTTTGATTGAGGTTCTAATGCCTCATTGTACTTTGATATTCATTTTCTATCTCACTCTCTCTCTCTTTTTCTTTGCATTGCCCTGATTTTAAACTTACTAGATTGCATGTTTTTGCTCATGATCTGCATTGTGTCTTTGAACTTGTTACTAGCTAGATTGATGGTGTTATTTTTGATTAATGATGTGTCTTTGACATTTGTGTCTAAATTGTTTGAATAAATAGTGTCACTCCTGACTCAATTCCTGCATTTTCAGACGTGTGTCTTGTTATTTCAGATAGCACATTTCCATGCTAAATTATGTGGTAAAAACCACACTCCAAAAATGTATCACACCGTATCACTCAATCTCTCCGCCCTCATCTCTAGAATATAGCCCAACCACATTACCACTCCAGCCCTCACCTCTAGACAGTAACCCTATCACTCAACCACTCCAGCCCTCACTTCTGGAAAGTAACCATATCACTCAATCTCTCCAGCCCTCACCTCTAGAATACAGCCCAACCACATAACCACTCCAACCCTCACCTCTAGAATATAGTCCAACCACTCCAGCCCTCACCTCTAGAATATAGCCCAACAACATATCCACTCCAGCCCTCACCTCTAGAAAGTAACTGTATCACTCAACCACTCCAGCCCTCACCACTAGAATATAGCCCAACCACTACAGCTCTCACCTCTATAAAGTAACCATATCACTCAATCTCTCCAACCCTCACCTCTAGAATATAGCCCAACCACTTAACCACTCTAGCCCTCACTTCTAGTAAATAACCCAACAACATAACCACTCCCACCCTAATTTCTAGAGAGTAACCATATCACTCAACCACTCTAGCCCTCACTTCTAGAAAGTAAATGTATCACTCAATCTCTCTAGCCCTCACCTCTAGAATATAGCCCAACCACAAAACCACTCCAGCCCTCACCTCTAGAAAGTAACCGTATCACTCACCACTCCAGCCCTCACCTCTAGAAATTAACCGTATCACTCAACTTCTCTAGCCCTCATTCTAGAATATAGCCCAGCCACATAACCACTCCAGCCCTCACTTCCAGAAAGTAACCATATCACTCAATCACCCCAGCACTCATCTCTACAATGTAGCCCACCTAGTTCCTGCTCTGAAACTCACCTCTAGAATGTAACCCAGCCACTTAATCACTCCATCCCTCACTTCTGGAAAGTAACTGTATCAATCAATCTTTGCAGCACTCTCCTCTGGAATATAGTCCAACCACATAACCACTCCAGCCCTCACCTCTAGAATGTAGTATCACTCAACCACTCCAGCCCTCACCTTGATCGGACTCACCCTATCAGTCAGAAGCCAATCACTCCAGCCCTCACCTCTAGAATATCGTCCAACCACTAAATCACTCCTGCCCTCACCTCTGGAATGTAACTGTATCACTTAACCACTCCAGCCCTCACCTCTAGAATATAGTCCAACCACATAACGACTCCAGCCCTCACCTCTAGGATATAGCCCATCAACATATCCACTCCAGCCCTCACCTCTAGAAAGTATTTGTATCACTCAACTACTCCAGCCCTCACCACTAGAATATATCCCACCCACATAACTACTCCAGCTCTCACCTCTGATGGAGCAAGGACTCACAAATGAGACTTGCTCGGATGCAATCCTCTTAAAGTGTTAATGTATTAAGTTGTATTGTTTATACTAATCATTGCACAACACGAATACAAATAGCAAGGAAGCTTGCTTATGTGTTTTTACTAACAAGTAACGCTTGTCTATTCTAAAATGGCCGCTAAAACGCGGGAACTTTACAGCGCATGTCTCAACCATATCACATGGTGTGACGTCTTTCTTTGCTTGGTGGGAAATTATTGCTTCTGCGCAGTGTGATTTAAAATGGCTGCTATATGTTCTCACATGCTACAGCTTGCTCTTATGTTTTGTTTAAACTGTAATATTCTAACACTATTAATGCGGGGATAAGTTTATAAGTAAATGGGAATAGAATAGACAGACTGGGTATACAGTGAAACATTTTATTTGTGATTTTAATATTTTCTTCTTTGACTTTATTAGTTCGTAAATATTGGGCCTGGGGTTGGTGAACTGAAAACTCGAATGACGTGGGTTCTGCGCATGCTCCTTGACAGACTGCCCAGAGCGGAAAAAGGATGAAGTCAACCTGGATGTCATCCAAGGCCGTGACCTGATGGCCAAAATTGTCATATCCTGAATGTTCTTAAAAATTTGTAACAATGTACATGAAAAAGGCACAAACTTTGTCATAAGACGGGTGGGAAATAAAGCAAATGTATTGAATTTGAGGGGCGGTATTCTAGAACAAAGAGCCTTATGAAATAAATTAAATCGATATGGTGTGAGGATCAACCCCCTGTCCCTGTCCAATCAGAAGTAGTGGCCCCATAAGTTAGCAACATTAAGGGGAGGTACATGGGCGTAGAAGGGTATAATAGATATAGAATTAGCAAATTAGTTAGCACAAGAACGCACAAGCACAAGCATTACGCGCATTCAAGCTTAAGCACAGCTGAAGGAGCAGAGAGGCTGATCGATTGCAGACTGAACCGCTGTCCAGAGAGGTCCTGAGGTGGGGGCGGCGGAATCCATTAGAAGGAAGAGACGGGAGAATCGAGGAGAAGCGAAGTACCAGAGAGGGGAACGACGCAGGCGTCGTGGGTAGAGAGGTCACCGGTCCTGTCCTGATCCGGGAGGAGTCTTTTGCTCTTCATCCTTCCAGGGTCCTATCTTTCCAACTCCTTGGCCAAGGGGTTTGGTTCTCGCACTTAGGTAAATATAAATGCAAACCTTAGTTGCGCTGCTGTCTCTATCTTCTTTTTTTCCTAAGGGACCGTCATTAATCGATAAATCATTATTGTGCTTCCTCCATGAGATTTGATTTAAGTACTATGTGGCTTTGTATTTTACTCTGCTAAATCTTTAGATAAACATTTTAAAACTTTTTGACTTTGTGATTATTTAGAAATTATGAATTGTATGGAATGTCACTCATTTTAAATTTCCCAATTATCAAAGGGTCCATCGGTAAGTCATTACTCTTCAATCAGAAGGTAATTGGTAGCAGGGATTTGATAAAGAGTACCAACTGACCCACCAGCGGAAAATTGCTAGCGTAGTATGAATGTATGGGCCCAAGTGAGTATTTTGTGTATGAATGCTTGTTGCTAGTAACCCGCTGGATCAGTTTTCTGGTAAGCAGAGGACGGTTATGGTTATACTTTGTTAATTGGGTAATGAGAATTTTATTTTTTATAAACTAACATCCGCTTTTCGTTTATAGTTTGTTTTATGTTGTCTAGAATCCCCGGGGAAAATTGAGAAGCGGTTGGTAAGTGGAAGCCATACTGCAGTGAGGTTATCTGTCAGGCAGAAATAGTACTGAAAAGTTAAGCAGGGCTATCAGTACTTGTTAGGGACATTTATGTGTGTGAGTAATAGCAAGGGAATATGCTAGTGAAATTTGATGTTATATCACCTAGAAAGGGTAACATTGAAGAAGTAACAGGTATTTCCGAAGCTTGCGTGAAGAGTAGACGGAAGTGTTTTACTCGTAGTGTATGATTAGTAAACGGAAGGGATTTACTAAGAAGAGAGAGAATCTATCTTTTCAAGTTAGCGAAACTGACACGATAGCGAATGTTTTATGTTGTTATTAAATTTAATTAGAAAATAGGGAGAATAAAACTTTGCGTAAGTTTTTGTAAAGGGAGGGTCAGCTGCCGGTGAGGAAGCTGACGTCACAAACGCCGCGCTGGGATTGGTTAAAACCGCGGGCGTGAAAAGACTCTTGTAAAAGAGGGGTCAGTAGTGAGGAGTAACACTGAAGTCAAAGGTGTCGCGCTGGGATTGGTTGAAACAGCGAAGGACAGAAAGGCGCAGATTGTAAAGGAGGGGTCGTCAGAAAAGACGTCACTGAAAAGCCGCGCTAGGATTGGTCCAGAAGCAAAAGTTAGCTGGAATTTAATTGGTTGTCAGAATAGAAGTCGAAATCTTAGTGGACAGTGGAAATTGTATGTTTAAACGCGATCCGACTTTAATAGGAACTCGTCCAGACAGGAGATTCCTAGGTTTTGCAGAATATAGTTCAATAAACAGATATTTACCCAGAATGTACGGAGAAAAGAGAAAAATGTCACTTCTACAAAAGGTTAAGAATTATTTTAAAAAGGACAAAATAATAAAGACTAGAGAAGGAATTATCATTCCACCAGCTAAAACGCCCGCTTCATTCATGATGATGGAAAGAGGCTATCATACTTGTGTATGGTTAGAAAATTGGATAGAATATACCAAAAATGATGGAATATTAGCATTTCCAGAAAATGGTACTTTCAATGGGAGGATTCTTCAAAATTTGAGATTAAGAATGAATGATTTAGAACCCAGACCTAGATTGACTCAATACGAAGCCTTAGAAGAATGGGAAACTGAGGCATTTGAACGTGACCGATCCAGAAGTAATAGGAGTTATCGGGGATTCTTTCCCAGATACCAAAACGAGTCAAGGGACGGTCAAATGAAACAGTGGAGAAGGGCAATGCTTACGGAAGGTCTGTATCCCATATTACTGGCAGAAGAATCGTCAGGGAGTAAATGCACAGAAAAGACCAAACATTTGGCTAGATTTGGAGATTCCGAAGACGAATTTATGGAAGATCTATTAAAGAATCCACCACCATATCAGGAAGGGACAAGTGGATGCACCCCAAGTGCACCCTTGTTACGGACACCCTTGGTGACTGAAGTATTACATGATTCACCAGTTAGTAGAGTGCTTCGTGATAAAGAAAAGGAAGCGATAGACAGAAACAGAGCAGAATTGATTCAAAAGGTAACACAATTGAATGTTCACCCTGATTCATTGACTATACCTGTAACGATTGGTCCAGTGGTTCCCTTATATGGTGACAAGGCAATTTATCCCAAACCTCTAGTTGTACCTACACCTGTGAATGTTCCTAAACCAGAAGCAGTAGTAATGGTTGAGGATCACTTTAGTGATTGTGAGTCTATGATTTCATTAATGGACTTGCCCATTCGAGATTCTGTAAATAATACTCCAAGAAGAGTAACACCTAGTTGCTCCAAAGATGTAAACATCGTAACCTCATCAGGAACTAAAAGTGCCACATTAGTTACACCTGAAGATTTAGAAAGGTGGGCACAAGGATCAGACAAACAGAATTCACCCCCAAAGATAATGGACATTTATAAATTAAAAGTTGAATTAGAAGAAATGATAGCAGGAAATGTAGGAGTAGATCGCCTAAATACTTACGATGAAGAAGAATTATTGTTCATCTGCAGAAGCATCACAAGAAATGCAAAAATATTTTATGAGAAATTATCAGATTTAGCTCATCAGATGGGAATTGAAATAGGGAAGTCAAAGGTACTGCAAAAACCCTATAGAGCAGATTTTTCAGACAAAGATTTAGAAAATATGAATGCTTCAGGAAGGAAATTACAAGTAAAAGAATTAATGACAGTTTTACAGAAATGGGGAGAGCTAGATAAATGGAAAGCTAGATGGACAAAGAAAAAGGAAGAGGCACGATATAGCAAAACCACTTCAGAATATTTAATGAAGGAAACAGGGAAGGGAGATCAAATGTACCCGATGCGAGAAGTTCCAGGAGGGGGATATGTACATGTCCCATGGAGCAGACAGGATATTTTATCATTTACGAATGATTTCCCAAAATTGAGAGAAAAGCCAATTGAATGGTACAAGCAGGTTGAGAGGTTTGTGAAGGTGTCAAAGGTGTTGTTAAAAGACTTGGATGGTTTGTTTGACATAGTGGTACCTGCAGATTTGTGGACAGATTGCAAAATCACAATTGATTGGCCTAGTGAGGAGTATCCTAGAGATCCAAAGACAGGTGCCCCGTCCAATGATGTAATGAAAAAGTATCAGCAGGTGATAACATATTTGAAGGGAAAAATACCACCAAAGGAAACAGATTGGGTAAAAATAGACAGAACTACCCAAGAAGCCAGTGAATCGGTACAGGCCTACTATGAGCGTTTATTGCAGGTATTTAAGCAGTATAGTGGATTTGAGGACATTGGAGATAAAAATATGAGTCAGTTTGTTTACCGATTTGTTTACGGCCTTAAGCCAGAGATTTGTCAGATGATTAAGCAGCACATGTTGTGCTGGCAAGTGAAACCCATTGACGAGATTTTGAAATATGCGAAATATTGTGGAGATGACATTGAGGATAGACACAAGAAATTACAAGAGAAAGTGATGTGGGCTCAGGTCAAAATGGCTGAGCGACAGGGAATTAATTTGGACAATCCAAATGATAATCAAGGAAAAGATTCTGGAACGAATGGTGACACTGGGAACGGAGGAAAAATGAGAGGACGAATAAGCAGAGAAGAGGCTAAAAAGAAGTTTCCTTGTCATGGATGCGGAAAATTAGGGCATTGGAAGGATGAATGTAAGAAGATTCGGAATAATAATGGCCCAAATCAAAATGTAAATCCACAGACGCAGAATGACTCACAGCAGGGTGTAAATCCTCAGAGTCAGTCGCCACCTGCACCTATACAGGGTAATGTAAGCAGAGCAAAGCACGGTACAGACGTCGGATATCAAAGAGGAAGTGGTAAGAATGATTATGTGACATCACAATTTCTTTTGCAGGACGATTTTAGTTCCTATAATAATTGACGGTGCCTAGGAGAGGGGAAGAAGGAGTGCGTACTTGGTGCATCCTTACCGGTAGATCAGTCAGGTCCATATGTTGAAGGAAATGTGAAAGGTAATGATATTACTTTTCTTTTGGACACTGGTGCTACTAGGTCTACTGTGAGAACAGCAGACATCCCAGACCTTCCTCTCTCTGGAGAAGCTATCCAAGTTGTGGGAGTGGCTAATCAGAAGATTAGAACACCTCTTACCGAACCAATGGAAGTAAAAATCGGAAATTTTAGAGAAATGCATCAATTTGTAGTATGTGATTCCAGTCCAGTAAATTTATTGGGCAGGGATTTACTTTGTAAGATGAACTGTACAATTTTCTGCACGCCGGATGGTGTGGCAATTCAGACCCCAGATGAAGACCATGTATATAAATTTATGATTGCAAAACAAGGTACAGAAGTAGATGAGATGTTTTCTCTGATAACAAAAGATGAGTTACCAGAAGAACTGAAAACTACGGTGAATCCCATAGTATGGGATTTTACGGGAAAGGAAGTAGGACTTATGGCCAAAATAGACCCAGTAAAAATTACTGTAAAAGAAGGTGCGATTTACCCAAACACCAGACAGTATAAAATGAGTGCAGAAGTAAAAGCAGGAGTCATTGAAGAGATTGACAGAATGGTAAAACAAGACATTTTAAAGGAAGTAATGAGTAGCCCTTGTAACTCACCAATCATGGGTCTAAAGAAACCTAGTGGAAAATATAGGATCGTTCAAGACCTGCGCAAAGTAAATAAGATTGTGGAACCTTGTTGTCCTATAGTACCAAATCCTGCAGTAATCCTATACCAGATTCCTTGGAGTGCAGGATGGTTTACTGTGATCGATTTATGCCAAGCATTCTTTTCGATACCCTTGCATCCAGATAGTCAGTATCTATTTTCATTTAAATTTGAGAACAAGGTTTATGTGTGGAATCGTGTTCCTCAGGGGTACACAGAAAGTCCTTCCATCTTTAACCAAATATTGAAAAAGTGTCTAGAAAAACTGGTGATGCCAGGAAGCTCAGTCTTAGTGCAGTACATAGACGACTTATTAGTGGCATCTAACACCAGAGAGGATTGTGTTGTTGACACCATAGCATTACTAAATCATTTAGCAGAAGAAGGTCATAAGGTGTCACCTGAAAAATTACAGTTCTGTACTACAGCAGTAAAGTACCTAGGACACCAAATTGAGAGGGGCAGAAGGAGAATAACAGATGAAAGAATAAAACTAATAAAGAAAATGCAGATGCCTGTCTCTCAACGAGAAGTAAGAATGTTCCTTGGAATAGTAGGGTACTGTAGACAATGGATATTAGGATTTTCTCTACTAGCAAAACCATTGATTCAGATGACGAAAAAGAAGGCAAAGGACCCAGTTGAATGGGATGATGAAAGTGTAGGTGCATTTGTAAAACTAAGGAATGCTTTGTGTGCAGCACCTGCCTTAGGCATGCCTGATTATAAGAGAAAATTTGCATTATTTTGCCATGAAAGAGAAAATTGTGCACTTTCAGTCCTAACCCAAAGACATGGTTTGACCAGACGTCCTATAGCATATTTTTCTGCTACATTGGACCCAGTGGCAGCTGCGTTGCCTGGTTGCTTAAAAGCAGTAGCTGCTACTTGTTTGAGCATTGAACAAAGTGAGTCAATTGTAATGGGACACCCTGTAAAAGTGTTCGTCCCACATGCGGTTGTGATTTTGCTGACAAGAACCCGAACTCAGCATCTTACTCCTAGTCGACTGACTAAGTATGAAAGAATAATACTGGGTGCTGAAAATGTGACCATTGTAAGGTGCACAATAGTAAATCCAGCTACCTTACTACCGGACCCATATCATGAGGAAGTTAAAGATGACGAAGAAGAACATGATTGTTTACAAGTCACAGAATTGTGCACAAAACCGCGTCCTGATATTCAGGAACTACCTCTCAGGAAGCCAGACAGGGAGCTGTTTGTTGATGGCTCATGCCAAAGGCATGAAGATGGAAAACTAACTGCAGCATATGCAGTATGTGAACTAACTGGAATAGTCGAAGCATCCTATTTACCAGGGGTAAAATCTGCACAAATAGCTGAATTGATTGCTTTGATAAAAGCTTGCAAAATTGGGAGGAATCAAAAAGTAACCATATTCACTGATAGCCAATATGGTTACGGGGTTGTGCATGATTTTGGCCAACTATGGATGCAGAGGGATTTCATGACTTCTTCAGGATCCCCCATTAAAAATGGACAGTTTGTAAAAGAACTACTGGAAGCAATACAATCACCAAAAGAATTGGCTGTGGTGAAATGTGCCGCACATCAGTCAGGAGATGACTGGGTGGTAGTCGGCAATAGATACGCAGATCTGGTGGCTCAACATTGTGCCAAAAACAGATTAGCAGTAAACAGAAGGGTGGATAGAATGGGAATCAGCTGCCAACTTATGCTGTTTGCACCTCCTGAAACATGGAATGATGTAAAAAGACTGCAAGATGATGCTGATGAGAGCGAAAAGAGTATATGGATTAAAACAGGATGTACCCAAAAAGCAGAGGATGATGTATGGATTTGTGCTGACGGCAGACCAGTCATGCCCGATTGTCTGCTTTCACAAATGGCTAGGATGTATCATGGAGACACACACGTAGGGAGAGATGCAATGATTAGACTCTTTAGACAAAATTGGTTCAATCCAAAGTTTAGGGCAGAAGCAGAGAGTCTTTGCCAGAGATGTCTAACTTGCCAAATGCATAACCCAGGAAGAAAAACAGTAATTGGGTTTGGGAAAATTGGAAAGGCGGAGGGTCCATTCATGAGACTGCAACTTGATTTCATTCAGTTACCACCATGTAGAGGGCTGAAATATGCATTAGTCATAGTATGTCTATTTTCCAAGTGGGTGGAGGCATACCCTACCAGGAGGAATGATAGTCTTACAGTTGCAAAGTTGTTACTACGCGAACTAGTACCTAGATTTGGTTTTCCAGTAACTTTGGAATCAGATAGAGGAAAACACTTTAACAGTGAAGTGGTTCAACTACTCTGTGAAGCATTCCACATTGAACAAAAGTTACACTGTGCATATCGTCCAGAAGCCTCTGGAGTGGTGGAACAATTGAATGGCACGATAAAATCCAGACTGGGAAAAATGTGTGCTTCAACATCATTAGATTGGCCAGACGCATTGCCTCTTGTTTTAATGGGACTCAGAAGCATTCCTGATAGAAACACCGGATTGAGTCCGCTTGAGATACTAATGGGAAGAGCAATGAGACAAGCACATGTACCCACGAATAAACTGCTGAATATATCTGATGATATGGTTCTGGATTATTGCAAAGGACTGGCTGACTTAGTGCGTTCTGTCTCTCATCAGGTTGGAGAAGACGCAGTTTCCAGACAGCCTGAACAAGAACATGATCCGAGTCCCGGAGACTGGGTGGTAGTGAAGAATCACACCAGAAAAACGTGTCTATCACCTAGGTGGGGCGAACCTCGTCAGGTCATACTGATTACGAACACAGCAGTGAAGTGTGCAGGATTTCCTAATTGGATTCATGTAAGCCACACCAAAAGAGTACCAGATCCTGAAGAAGAAAATACTCAGATAATATCAATTACTGAGGAAGCTGAAGGTTGCCCAGCTGAAGAATCTCGGGCCCGAGATTCAAGGGAAGCTGACGAAGAACAACCGAGCACAAGTCAGGACTGGATACCAGTGGTGTAAATACCTGAGATCTACTACAGAACAAGAAGTCAAGTAAATCTAGAAGAAATTGAAGAAGATCAGATAGGTGAAGAAGAAGCAGCTCAGGAAGAAGAAGAAGAACAAACACAAGAACCTGAGCAGGAACAGATAGGGAGAGGAAATTGGGCTCAAATTAAAGAAGAACAATCAGACTTTGAGCAGGGACAGACAGGTCTAGAAGAATCCGGTCAGGCTGCAGAAGTTCAAAGTGCAATAAGCCCTGATCAGAACCAGTTAGAACAGGGAAAATACACAGAAGAAGAAGATCTTGAGAATATCGAGAATGAAATCGTAAGTCAAGAACAAGATCAATTACAAGAGATCCACAGTGAAATAGAAGAAGAAACAAGAAGAGAAGAAACAGTGCAAATAAAAGAAAACGAGAGTGTGCCACAACTAGAAAACAAAAGAATTTCTGAAGAAGGAAATAAAGAGACAGTACAAACAGAGAAAACAAGAAAAGGTGATCATTGGCCTAGCGTCATCAAAAGAGTAAAATACCACATAACAACCAGAAGTGGAAATCCAGAACAAGTGAATGAAGTAACAAGTCAAGCAGAACAAAGAAATAAAAGCGAAAAACGAAGAAGCAAAAGACTGAAACTTGTGAACAACAAATTCAAAGGTCCTGACTGGACTTATATTATTCTCGAAGATTACGAAAGCTCAGAATCAAGTGAAAGTGGTGACGAAGGAACCAGTACAGAACTGACTTTTGAAAAAGAAATAGAACCACCTTGAGAAAGTGAAAAGACTTGAAGAATACGATAAGAAGAGCAATCTTCCTTGTCAAAAATGACTGACGATAGAGTTACTGGGAGACCAAAGCAGAAAGGTTGTAAAAGATGTTGTGCTATATGCATATGCAACCTGGTAGTGATGCTTATAGTATGGTTAGTTGTGATCATAGCAATTCCTTATCTTATGATAATAGATAAAAAGATTAACAACGAAACTAAGGAAAGAATAGGTAACTTAAAGGGTAATAGAGTAGAACTAAAGGCAGAAGACGAACCAGAATTACACCATGAAGTAACAGATAACGACACTAGGTTAAACGTTTTCACAAAGTTATTATTTCAATATGTAGATACTATGGAAGTTAGTAATTGTTATGTTTGTATGAAATTACCTGAATCAGTAGCAGAAGGGTTAACGTATCATCATTTGCCATTAACCTATGGCATATCATGTAGTGTATTAGCCAGTTTATTTTATAGAACAGGGCGATTACAGTATTATTATTCAAATATAGATGTGATATTTACTGAAATTCCGATTCGAAAGAATATGAATCCAGTGCTTAGTAGCAAAGATGCACAGTTTATGGGAGAGTTTTTCTTAACAATGAAGTCAATAGACATAACACACGCACATAGAAGCAATCTAACATGTTCTTTACATGAAGAAGAAAAGGTATTTTTGAATTTAGTGGAGAGTAGAAGACAAGATTTCCAAAAGAAAGCTTCTGAGCATAAGGCTCATTTACCACCTTGGGCTGAGAAAGAGGGTAGTTACACACCTGGCAAGGCTCAAGCTGCTATGGCTCTGGATTTTGAAAGGAAAGGGAAAATTTGTCTACATAGGTTAGAGACAGAATATAACAATGTTTTCATCGGTACCAGTGAATGTGAACACAATTTCTTAATTCTTGGAGGTTGGGGACTAAAAGGAGGAACGGATTCAGTTTTTCATGGAATCTATTATGTATGTGGGAATAAGGCCTACTTTAGGCTTCCTGCACGGTGGTATGGAAGTTGCTATTTTGGAATAGTATTTCCAAAAATATACCACGTAAAAAGAAACACTGGCAGCAATGAAAATACTAGTGAATTAACACGTAGAAAAAGAGCTAGTTTTTCAGAAATTTTAGGCGATATATTTGGTGCATTGATACCTTCAGTGGGAATAATTCTGAATTCAAGGAAAATATGCAAATTATCTACAGTGGTTGATCGTTTATCAACTGACACTGCTGGAGGATTTCTAATGATTAATGCGGAAATGGTTGCGATTAGATCTATGGTTATGCAAAATCGACTTGCTCTTGATATTATCTTGGTAAAAGAGGGCGGAGTCTGTAAATTATTGAAGACAAAGCACTGTTGCACTTACATACCTGATAAAAGTGCAGAAATTGGAACGTATATACAGAACATAACTAAACTTGAAGGGGAACTAAAACCACTGGAAGTTGATAGTGTATGGGAAAGATTGACCACTAGTATTAGGTCAATTGGTACCTGGTTTGCTAATATAGGGAAAGGACTTATAGGTCAAATATTAGTACCCTTAGCAGGGTTAGCAATAATAGTATTTTCAATAATAATATGGTGCAAATGTTGTAGAAGGAAGGAATCATATAATGTAACAGAAAAGGGAAAGAAGAGAAAGTTTGATGAGATTCAACTTGAAGATTTAAGAAGTGAATTAAACAAGAAACTGAAAGGAGATGTGAAAAGTAGAAAGTGTAAAAATGAAAATGAAACCATAATATGCTAAAGGTTGGCATCTGATTGTGGGTAGTATTTTGATGGCTCAGAAACGCCATCAGAGAGGGGATTGATGGAGCAAGGACTCACAAATGAGACTTGCTCGGATGCAATCCTCTTAAAGTATTAATGTATTAAGTTGTATTGTTTATACTAATCATTGCACAACACGAATACAAATAGCAAGGAAGCTTGCTTATGTGTTTTTACTAACAAGTAACGCTTGTCTATTCTAAAATGGCCGCTAAAACGCGGGAACTTTACTGCGCATGTCTCAACCATATCACGTGGTGTGACGTCTTTCTTTGCTTGGTGGGAAATTATTGCTTCTGCGCAGTGTGATTTAAAATGGCTGCTATATGTTCTCATATGCTACAGCTTGCTCTTATGTTTTGTTTAAACTGTAATATTCTAACGCTATTAATGCGGGGATAAGTTTATAAGTAAATGGGAATAGAATAGACAGAGTGTGTATACAGTGAAACATTTTATTTGTGATTTTAATATTTTCTTCTTTGACTTTATTAGTTCGTAAATATTGGGCCTGGGGTTGGTGAACTGAAAACTCGAATGACGTGGGTTCTGCGCATGCTCCTTGACAGACTGCCCAGAGCGGAAAAGGATGAAGTCAACCTGGATGTCATCCAAGGCCGTGACCTGATGGCCAAAATTGTCATATCCATGAATGTTCTTAAAAATTTGTAACAATGTACATGAAAAAGGCACAAACTTTGTCATAAGACGGGTGGGAAATAAAGCAAATGTATTGAATTTGAGTGGCGGTATTCTAGAACAAAGAGCCTTATGAAATAAATTAAATCGATATGGTGTGAGGATCAACCCCCTGTCCCTGTCCAATCAGAAGTAGTGGCCCCATAAGTTAGCAACATTAAGGGGAGGTGCATGGGCGTTGAAGGGTATAATAGATATAGAATTAGCAAATTAGTTAGCACAAGAGCGCACAAGCACAAGCATTACGTGCATTCAAGCTTAAGCACAGCTGAAGGAGCAGAGAGGCTGATCGATTGCAGACTGAACCGCTGTCCAGAGAGGTCCTGAGGTGGGGGCGGCGGAATCCATTAGAAGGAAGAGACGGGAGAATCGAGGAGAAGCGAAGTACCAGAGAGGGAACGACGCAGGCGTCGTGGGTAGAGAGGTCACCGGTCCTGTCCTGATCCGGGAGGAGTCTTTTGCTCTTCATCCTTCCAGGGTCCTATCTTTCCAACTCCTTGGCCAAGGGGTTTGGTTCTCGCACTTAGGTAAATATAAATGCAAACCTTAGTTGCGCTGCTGTCTCTATCTTCTCTTTTCCTAAGGGACCGTCATTAATCGATAAATCATTATTGTGCTTCCTCCATGAGATTTGATTTAAGTACTATGTGGCTTTGTATTTTACTCTGCTAAATCTTTAGATAAACATTTTAAAACTTCTTGACTTTGTGATTATTTAGAAATTATGAATTGTATGGAATGTCACTCATTTTAAATTTCCCAATTAGCAAAGGGTCCATCGGTAAGTCATTACTCTTCAATCAGAAGGTAATTGGTAGCAGGGATATTGATAAAGAGTACAACTGACCCACCAGCGGAAAATTGCTAGCGTAGTATGAATGTATGGGCCCAAGTGAGTAGGAATGCTTGTTGATAGTAACCCACTGGATCACCTCTATAAAGTAACCATATCACTCAATCTCTCTAGCCCTCATCTCTAGAATATAACCCAACCACAAAACCACTCCAGCCCTCACCTCTAGAAATTAACGGTATCACTCAACCACTCCAGCCCTCACTTCCAGAAAGTAACCATATCACTCAATCACCCCAGCACTCATCTCTACAATGTAGCCCACCTAGTTCCTGCTCTGAAACTCACCTCTAGAATGTATCCCAGCCACTTAATCACTCCATCCCTCACTTCTGGAAAGTAACTGTATCAATCAATCTTTGCAGCACTCTCCTCTGGAATATAGTCCAACCACATAACCACTCCAGCCCTCACCTCTAGAATGTAAAGGTATCACTCAACCACTCCAGCCCTCACCTTGATCGGACTCACCCTATCAGTCAGAAGCCAATCACTCCAGCCCTCACCTCTAGAATATCGTCCAACCTCTAAATCACTCCTGCCCTCACCTCTGGAATGTAACTGTATCACTTAACCACTCCAGCCGTCACCTCTAGAATATAGTCCAACCACATAACCACTCCAGCCCTCACCTCTAGAATGTAAAGGTATCACTCAACCACTCCAGCCCTCACCTTGATCGGACTCACCCTATCAGTCAGAAGGCAATCACTCCTGCCCTCACCTCTGGAATGTAACTGTATCACTTAACCACTCCAGCTCTCGCCTCTGGACTATAATCAAATCACTCAATCACTCCAGCCCTCACCTCAAGGGAGTCACCCCTTCTCTGAGAAGGCAACAGCCACCTCACTCAAAAGACATCACCTGTGAACAGTGCATTTCTCTATCAAACAAATCACTCATCTTTGTTATTTTCGCCTTTACTATGTTTGTGAGACATTAAGCTCATGCCCAAAAATAAGAGAACCCCAGAAATCGGCCACTGAGGCAGCTTTACAAACAGAACAGGACATACATGTATTGTGTGCAGGGGTTGGACTTCGCCCATGCCCTGTGCATGTATAAATAGAAGAAGACATGCATGTACCGTGTGCAGGGCTTGGACTTAACCCATGTGCTATGCACTGTACAAATAGAACAGGACATGCATGTACTGTGTGCAGGGCTTGGACTTCACCCATGCCCTGGGCATTGTGCAAATCGAACAGAACGTGCATGTACTCTGTGCAGGGCTTGGACTTCACCCAGGCCCTGTGCATGTACAAATCGAACAGGACATGCATGTCCTGTGGGCAGGGCTTGGACTTCACCCATGCCCTGTGCATGTACAAATAGAACAGGACATGCATGTACTGTGTGCGGGGCTTGGATTGCAGCCATGTCTTTTGTGTAGTTTCCACACAGCACAGCTGGTAGTCGAGCCCTGAGAAAAGGACATACATACCACAACCTGTAGCTATGCCCTCTACATGGTACACACAGTGCGTGGCCATCATACTGGGCAGGACAGCCTCTGGCTGTGCCCTATGCACATTACTATGCAGCATGCAATACATACGCAAGGAGCATGCCCAGAATGTGCAGGTCTCTGTGGATTGCCTACAGACCTGCCCTACGCGCAGTACATGGATTCAGTCAAGTACCAGACCCCAATATGCAACCTTGTCCCATGCATGGTACATACAGGAAGAGGGCTGACTTGTGTATAGCATACACAGGGCATGGCCGTCTCAAGCCCTGTGTGAGCACTCATCACCCTGCACAATGTGCCCTGCGTTAAAGACATACATGGCCTAACACTGAGCCACCTGCACAGTACACAGAAATACCTTCTATGAGCGGGGGGCAAACCTTCTGTGTATACAGTGGACATACCATGGCCATCAGCCATGCCTTATACACACGCCTACACAGCACGTGCTGCTCCCAGTAATGAACAGAGAGCGAGGCCCGTACTCAGGTACACACACGTGTGCGCATCCACTTACACACACAAACACTCACACGTGCGCATTAATCAGTCAATCAATTTGGATTTGTATAGCACTGCATTATCACCCTGGTGGGTATCCAGGCGCTAGGGATGGATCGGTTGGTTGAACAGCCAGGTCTTGAGTGCTCTTCTGAAGTCAGCGAGGGTGGTGGAGGTCCGGAGGTGTAGGGGCAGGTTGTTCCAGGACTTGGCAGCGAGGTAGGTGAAGGATTGGCCCCCTTCTCGGGCTCGACAGTTGCGTGGGATGTGTGTGAGGGTTAGATGGTCTGAGCAGAGTTCTCTGGTGGGCTGGTGGAAGGTAAATCGGAGGTTGATGTAGACTGGTCCTATGTTGTGGAGGGCCTTGAATGCGTGGATGAGTAGTTTGAAGTGGCATCTCTTCTTGATTGAGAGCCAGTGGAGATCTCTGAGGTTGGGTGCTATGCTAGATCATTTTGGGAGATCCTGTGAGTCTTGCTGCTGTTTTTTGGATGGTCGGGAGTTGTGTCATTAGTTGGTGTGTGATTCCGGCGTAGTGTGTGTTGCCGTAATCCAGTCGGCTGGTAAAGAGGGCCTGTGTTACCATTTTCCTGGTGCTGGGTGGGAACCACCTGAAGATCTTACGGTGCATTTGTAGGAAGTGGAAACTTGAGGAGGTAACTGCATTCACCTGGCGCCTCATGGAGAGCTTGCAGTCCACTATGATGCCTAGGGTTCCTGGCATGGGTGGTGGGGTTTGGTGTGGATATGAGGGCCACCAGGAGTCGTCCTAGGGGGAGAGAGTTTGGCCGAAGATGAGCGCTTCTGTCTTGTATGAGTTCAATTTTAGGCAGTTGGACTTCATCCAGTCTGCGACGTTATTAATAGTGTTCTGTAAGTTTGCTCTGGTGGTGGAGGTGTCTTCAGTGAGAGAGAGGATGAGTTGGATGTCGTCGGCGTATGAGATGATGTTGAGTCCATGGTTGCGGATGATGTTGGTTAGTGGAGTCATGTAGATGTTGAAGAGGGTGTGGCTGAGCGAGGAGCCTTGGGGGATGCAGTAGATGGTGATTTTGGGTTTGGAGGTGAACGGTGGGAGGCGTGTTCTTTGAGTGCGTCCTGTCAGAAACGAAGTGATGAGTTTGAGCGCATTGCTGATGATGCCAATGTGATGTAGTCTGTTGACCAGGATGTTATGGCATCCAGTCACAGTTACACTCACACACGTGTTCGCATCCAGTCACACTTACACATACACACACGTGCGCATTCAGTCACACTTACACACATGCACGTGTGCGCATCCAGTCACACGTACACACATGCATGTGTGCGCATCCAGTCACACTTACACACACACACACACGTGTGCATACAGTCCCACTTCCTCTTCTCACTCACTAGTGAGCGACTCAGCACACCTACACATCACCCATTAGCTCACACAACTCAGGCACACAGACTCGCTGTAAGTGGTGCATTATAAGTGTCACTTTGTAGGTGTGTGACAAGTGCGCATGCTTGTGAGCAATGAATGGGGCTCGAAAGAAGGCACAGTACTTTGTTGTGCATTATTTACAGGTGCCTTTGGGTCCCAACCGCGTCCAAGGCCATCCTTTGGTACCTGGAAACACGGGGAGTCACCGGTTCAGCACAGGGACAGCCTATGAATAAATAACCAACAGCAGACGGCTCATGAATTATGTGGAAAGGGGTAAATTAACAAGAACACAAAAGAGCCCCGAAGCTCAACTGGTGAGTGCCACAATACTGTGCGCACACACATGTATCTGTGTGCGTGGTGATGGCAGGGATAGGGCAGAGTCTGCTCCGACAAGCATTGTGGTTGCTGCTGAGTAGGGCATCACCCCCCTCAACCAGTAACTTACATGTCTCATTTTAAAAAATGTGCAGGTTTGCTAGGTTTCTCTAGGTGCCGGCTGAGCTAGGGCCAAAATCCACACCTACCCACACTGCAGATAAAGGGTCAGTTTTCAGTGGACACATGTGATGTGTCCATGTGGCGTTTTGGGGCCTTTCCTGTCACAGTCACTAGGCCGAATCACACAAGTGAGGTACCATTTTTATTGGGAGACTTTGGGGAATACTAGGTGGTAGAAAACTTGTGGCTGACCACATTTGTCAGAATTTTCATTTCAGAAATGTGAGGAAAATGTGAGCACCCCCCAAGAAACAGACATATTATACACCAGAGGCAAAGCACAGTGTGCTCTGTGACTGCAGTAATCTGCTCTTAGTGCTTTAAACTGTGTTTGGAAAGTGTATGTAGCACTTGTTTTTGGGCTAGGAGAGTGAGTTGTTTAAGTGTTGGAAAAGCAATATTGTTAGAGGCCTAGTTTAGGCCTTTACCTGCAGAATTCCAGAGTGTGGATTGAGCCTGTCTGTCTCAGGAGATTCTGAATTGCGGAGCAGCTCTCAGCCCCCTGCCCAGCAGCCTGTGCCTGAGGTCACACACACCTTATATAAGCTGCTATTGGACGTTACATCTGTGCACTGATTGGTGGTTGTATCTGGTGTTTCAATTGGGCTTAGGGTTATAGTGTTCTGATTGGATGATAAGTCTAGGGTTCTGATTGGCCCCTGGGCCAGTGATTAAATTGGACGTAGAGCTTAGGGTTAGAGGTCTGATTGATGTATAGGTTTTAGGGTTTCTTGTTTGATTTCTAGGGCTATGGTTTCTATTGGACCTAGGGCTTAGGGTTTGGATTCTGATTGGCTGTTAGGACTAGGGCTGTGATAGGCTGTAAGGGTCTGGTCTCCTATTGATCGTAGGGCTTAGGGCTAGTGGTATGATTGGTTAGGGTTGAGGCTAGCGTTCCCAGTGGCCATAGGGGTCACCTGACCACTAGGGCTATTTAAGGTCAGGGTTCAGGGCGTCCCAGCCCAGGCGTCGAGGTTAAGGGTGTAGAGGACAAGTGCAGTGCCTGTTTGAGCCTGTTCGAGACCATACATTTGCACCTTCACTTACACACAAAACTCTACTCTATACTATACCACTAACCAATCTACTCATCACAAACATAACCGAAATCCACACCATACGTCACTATATCCTAACCAGACACACACTGCCTGCTCTAATTACTCCTAACAGACCTTTTAGCAATCAAATCTAACACAAACACTCCTACCTCTTGTCCATCCCCTCTCACACACCACATACACTCTTTTTCAAAACACATCACCACCCCCTTTACCTTGCAGCTTCCACTCACCAACAATACTTTACGTACAAAGTCCTCTCAGAAAACAAATACATCATCACCTCCTTTCACTACTCCTCAAAAACAGAACCTAACACACACACCAGCACAACAAAATCTCTCACACACAACACATCATAAAACTTTCTGTCACAAACTAGAAACATACACCCACTCCCACCTTCCTGACTACACAAATAATACACACCATAAACCAACTCCACTGCCAAGCTTTCTCTCTTCCCCCACACCTAAGAAATATACAGCAACTTTCTTTTAACTGCCTCTCATCCATTGGACAATTTAGAACCTGACCCACATGCAGCAACCCCACCCCTAACTCATACACCTTCCGTCCTAAACAGACGCAAACAAAATAAGCAACATACCACTCTTCAGTACTTTGCATCTCCATGTCTACTGCACAACAAGGATACGCTACAAAAACCACACAGCTCACCAAATCACTCTCAACCCCCATCTCCACCACCTAAACACGCAGACCCATCTAAATGCCTTCTTAGCCTGCTGGACGAGGAACATGATACAGAACAGCAACACTATGGCTATCCTCATACAGCTAATACCAGCATTGACAACACACCTGCTGCAAGCCTACAAAATACTGCTCACTCTTGTACAAAAAAAGTCACACCATCACCAAAGCACATTGTCTCAACTGCCTACTAATAAATGCTTGATCACTCTCCAGTCTTGCATGAAGCTGTTCCTCCAGACTATCAAACGTTCACAAAAATCATATAGGCAAAACAGGAGGTGGCCTAGCTGTTGTGTTCAAGCAGACTTTAAATATCACTAAAGCTGACGACGTCTCTATACAAGGTTGTGAGGCCCTCTTCACCAGATGAAACCCTACACCATCTTTCTCCTGTAACTTCCTGCTCCTTTACAGACCCCCACCTATCAATGCAACATTCCCAGACACACTTCTAGACACAGTTTCAAACCTTATAACACTACACTCCAATCTATGCATTCTGGGTGACCTTTGACAAACCCAATATGCCTTATCCGAAAACAATCATCACTGGCCTAGATGCACTGAACCTACAAGAGATCATCCACAAACCCACACACATCACTAGACTCATCCTAGATGTCATTTTTGCAAACACAGAACTAGTTACCTTTCAAACAATGACCCCGGTCACATGGTCAGACCATCATTTGAATGTGCAACTCAGTGCCTTCCTAGGCGAAACCCAAGTCTTGGATCCTAATCAATATGGGTTCAGAGAAGGGCGTAGCACTGAGTCCGCCCTCATTAAGTCTACTGAAGAGATTAGAGAAGTTTTGGATCGGGGAGGCAAGGCCGCCCTGATTATGTTGGACTTGTCGGCGGCCTTTGATACGGTCCATCATGATCTACTGATGAACCGATTATTAGCATGTGGGATCCAGGGTAAGGCATGGAAACTGCTGAAGTCCTTCCTAACTGGCAGATCTCAAATTGTGGCACTGGATGAATTTTACTCTAAACCGTTCTCCCTGCCTTGCGGAGTACCACAGGGATCCTCCCTTAGTCCGACTCTTTTTAATGTATATGTCTCATCCCTGGCTTCCCAAATTGGCTCCTTTGGTTTTGACCTTACTTCCTACGCTGACGATACACAAATTGTGGTGGCTCTGCGACCAGGACAGGGAGCAGGAATAGACATTCAGTTCCACGACTGTATGGAGGCAGTCGGGAGGTGGATGTCACAAAACTGCCTAAAACTGAATTCAGGCAAGACTGAGGTCATTTTATTTGGAAATGATCCCAACTTCTGGACCCCTAGTTGGTGGCCGGATGCATTGGGCATTCTCCCTACACCCACTAGGAAGGTAAAAACCTAGGCGTGATAATTGACGACAAGCTCAATTTTGGTGACCAGATTAATGCAGTAGCCTCAGCCGTCTTCTATACCCTTAAAATGATTAAGAAAATACTACACTTCTTGCCAGTGGACAGTCGGCGGACAGTTGTCACGGCACTTGTCATGTCTAGGCTGGATTACTGCAATGGTCTCTACCTAAACATTCAAGAACGTTTCCTGAACAAGCTC
Organism: Calotriton arnoldi; assembly: GCA_963921515.1. Taxonomy (NCBI): domain Eukaryota; kingdom Metazoa; phylum Chordata; class Amphibia; order Caudata; family Salamandridae; genus Calotriton; species Calotriton arnoldi. Next base: position 1,224,519 of record CAWUFW010001440.1, read on the forward strand.
CAATTGTTGCAAAATGCGGCAGCAAGATTGCTCACTGGTACCCCGAAATTTACACCAATTTCCAAGGAAATCAAAAAACTCCATTGGCTGCCTGTCAGGAAGAGGGTACGCTTTAAAGCTCTATGCACCGTGCACAAGGCACTGCAAGGCACAGGTCCAGACTACCTTAAACAGCATCTGCATTGGTACCAACCTAAAAGAACTCTTCGCTCCCTTGGTGCTAAGTTGGTATCAGTACCACCCATAAAAAGCCTCATGGGGCGGGCGAAGTTTCATTGCCGGTGCTGCTAAGGCCTGGAATGATCTCCCTTTCTATTTGAGAAATACCACTAATATCTTGACCTTCAGGAAGGAACTGAAGACATGGCTCTTTAATTTGTAAAGATGCCTTCCACCCCAATGCCCAGATTGAGAGCAGCTAGCGCCAGGACACCTTTGGGTAACCGCTCGCGCTTTATAAATGCCTATAACATAACATAACATAACATTTGCTTGCTTTCCAACATAACACAACACAAAGCAACACACCTAAAACCACTTTACGTGCATCCACCTATTGACTGTAGAATAAACTCAATTTAAGAAACACAACTAACATCCAGTACAGATCTAGACACAATAAATTCTGTTCAAAAACAATATGAGTGGCTACAGGAAGCTTTTGATATCCTAATACCACTAAGAACAACCCAACAGAACAAAACAAAACAGGCACCCGGGAGAAATACAGTGATAAAAGAGATAACACAGCAAATTAGAAAGCTACAACGCACTGGGCTCAAAACAAACACCAATCATACAAACTTCAGCTACTGAAACTTAACAGATAATACAAGTCAGCAATCAAAAAAGCTAAAAATATATACTATTCAGACAGAATTCAAAATGCTAAATGTGCAAATAAAGAATTCTATAAAATTCTCACCGAATTTTTTAAACCAAATTACCTAGAAGGAGCTCATCCCAGTACTCAAGAATTCACAGACAAACAGTCAAATCATTACACAACCAAAGCAGACACGTTGGACTCATACTTAAAACAAAGAAAAACCACCAGCGCTGACCCTTTTCCAAAACAACAATCCAAGAGTACGCTAACCCAGCCTCTCCGTTCCTTCCAACAAATTTCACACAATGCATTTAAAGCAAGCAGGCCTGCCGCAGCCCTTCTGACCCGTGTCCACCACAAACCTTCAAGACAATTCTTCTAACTACCTCTGCTGCCACACCAGTAAGAAGAATCATCAACAAATCCTTAACTACCAAAATATTTCCAGAATATCTCAAAAAGTCATACATATGTCCATTACTAAAGAAAACAAACCTGGACCCGCTTAACCCTGATAACTACAGACTGATTTCAAATGGACGTCTCCTTGGCAAACTGATAGAAAGAGCAGCGTTCGCCCAGATGTCACCATTCATTGAGATAATTCCATACTTTCAGACTTTCAAACAGGATTCTGTCCAGGAAAAGGCACAGAATCTGCCCTCATTGCCATCTGGGATGACCTGAAGAACACAGTTGACTGGGACGGGGTTGTTGCACTACTTCTCTTGGACCTCTCAGCTGCCTTTGACATCGTTGACCATGACATGCTAATACAAAGACTCTACGAAGCCGGCATAGAGGGGACTGCTCTTGACTGGATCACGTCCTACCTTCAACAGAACTAATGTCATCCATACCCGCCCTTTCTCGTCCAAACCGTACTTCACAAAAGCAAGGGTCCTTCAAGGCTGTATCATGTCGCCCATGCTTTTCAACATCTACATGAAGTCATTACCGGCACTGATCAATCAATTTCACCTCACGTGTTATAACTATGCAGATGAAACACAAATACTCCTTCAACTGGAAAGCCCCTAAGACATTGGACACTCACAAATTTTCAGTTGTCTGAGAGCTGTGGCTCAGTGGATGACATGGAGCCATCGCAAATTGAATGCTTCCAAAACGGAAATACTCATCTGTGGCGATTGGAAAAATTATGACCCACTCGCCGCCCGGCCTGATGATCTGGGAATACCGCCTAAAGTATCAAAGGAAGTAAGAAACCTCGGAATGACCATGGACTCCAAGCTATCAATGAATGCCTAAGTGGACAAACTAGCAAGATCAAGTTTCATTAGTATAAAAACTCTGCGATTAATCTTCCCCCACCTGGGATTTCCACACAAGGTCCAGGCTACTATCTCTCTTGTTCTGTCTAAACTCGATTACGCCAATAGCCTCTACCACGGATCATCTTTAACAACTATGAAAAGACTACAACGGATTCAGAACTCTGCTGCCTGACTACTGTTACATATAAAGCTGCAAGCCCACATCTCCCCTGCCTTGAAAGCCTTACATTTGTTACCGGTTGCCGAAGATCCACATTCAAGCTGCTTTGTATCACCCACAAAGAGATACATGGAACAGGACCACTCTTCATCAGGAATAAAATCACCAAATACATTCAACAAAGGAACCCCCGCTCTACAGTGGCACCTCGCCTCAAAATCCCAACATACAAGGAAAAAACATAGGTGGCACATCCTTCTCTGTTCAAGCAGAGAAAATATGGAACTCTTTACCCCCAAACATAAGATCCACAGATAACTACCTTAGCTTCAGAAGATGACTCAAGAGTTGACTCTTCCCTACATAACCACCATACTCAGTATATTTCTCTGTATATAAGCATTTATTTGGACTATAGATGTGTACCTACATGTGTGTATTGCTTTGTATAAACATGCATAATAAATATGTTTTTAAATATACAGATATTAGTTAGTTCTGCTTAACAAATGGTTATATTATTCTATGTTTAACATGTATAGGTGACTGCATAAATACATCTTTTCTTATCATATCATAACTATTTATCTACAGTTGCTTCGCTATTGAATTACAAAACATATATATAAATAATAAAAACAAATAAATTAACTTTAAATACAGCAACACTTGAAAGTCTGAGCTTAATAAATACAACTTAAATCTACATATATTCCCTTCCTTATACATATATACCTTCCATGTACTTATGTATCTTTATATTTATTACTTTGCTACTAATTCAGCATCTCCAATGCACTACCCTATATCTCACCCTTTACCTCTCTCAAAATATCCTCTACCTCCACTCTCTGATTCATCCCAAACCCCATACCACTACTATGATCCCCAAAATAACCCTGTCTAGACTCTTCCCTCCTCTACCCCTCCTTGCATCATCTCGTACCTCTTTTACTACTCAGCTCTCTCAAACAAGCCTTTCTAAATCCTTCCCTCTGGCTCTTCCCCCCTCCACCTCCTCTTTACTCATCCTAAACCTCCTCCTACTGCTTTGAGCTCCAAAACAAATTCTAAATCCTTCCCTCTTCTATCCCTCCACTATCCTTTTCAATCCAAATAATAGACTAACATGTCCACCACACAAATTAATTTCATATTTCCCTATACTAATTCACAAGTAATCCTTTGTGGGTTCCGGAGTAGCGCGCTACTCACCGAAAAGTGCTTCAGCACCTCGTCAGCAGGGACGGCGCTAGGCATGGGCAGTGTAGGCAGCTACCCAGGGCCCCTCAGCCTTCTAACAATGATAGGGGCCCCCACGAGTCCATCATCCTGTTGAAAATGTGCCATTGTATGAGTTCCAGGTGGGCAGCCCCATCCCTTGGGGTTCGCAGTCATGGTGAATCGTGAAAGAGCCAAGGCGGGGCCACCCTCTCTACGGCCATGCTGCCATCGGCTGAAAGGACAATATGACTCCCGCATCACTTTCAGCTGCGGCAGAATGGGCAGGGCTGGATTTCTGGCCACTATCGGCTTTCCATTACTGGCACCTCTGTCGCTTAGCCTAATAGCCGCATCTGCATGAGAACAGTGGTTAGGCAGATGCTTGAACTGGCCTGAGGTGTGAAGTGAGCCCTGCCCCTGCATGAATGTAAAGCAGAGCATCCAGCAGGGCTCACAACAAAAAAAACAGTGACCTCACATCAGGATGGGCGCTGCTCACTTGCAATGAAGGGAAAGGGAGAAGAGCAGAAAATGGAGAGAGAGGTTATTATTCTTTTTTTTTTTTACAATTCTGTTTTATTGGGTTTTTTCCAAACAAGCATGTGCATCCAAAAGTAACATAAACAAAGGCAAACGTAAATAGTAACTCCAGTTGAGTAGAAGCGCTGAGTGTTTTTACTTTCATGTAATTTACATGAAATGAAGGAATAATGAACAATTGGGTCTGTAAAAGAATAGTTGAGATTATAACATTGAGTTGGGGGAGGGACGGAGGGGTGACCCCACATCCATCCTTACCACCCCAGGGGAGTGCAATGAACCCTCCAAGATACACCCAAGTTATATAACCCCTCAAGCCACACACCATTCCTTGTTTTACACATCTGAAAAGGTAGCACTACACCCCGGCATCATGTTTGTTCACATCTGAAATCCCGAATTCCAATGTTCCCGGGTACACCTAAGGAGGTCTGGTGTCCTCTTTTGCTTTTAATAGAAGTATCGAGGGAGAGGCGCATCTAAAAGGGGTACGGCAAACAAAAGAAAGTAAGAGTTGTGGGAGATGATAGAGTACAGCAGAGAGGTGAGAGCTGAACATAAAGGGCAAAACAGCTATATTGAAAAAGATGCTTACGGAAACCGAGATGGGGAAGGAGTGATGTGTATGTAATGGCAGAATCAATGAGAGAAGGGAAGAATCTTGGTTAGGTAAAAGGAATAGCATGCAAAAGAGAAATGTAAGAGGCTTAGGGCGAGTGGGAGCATGGAAGGGGAGAGAATGATGTAAAGTAACATGACAGCAGGGGTGTAACACAAAATGATGGAGTCCCTCTCTGCAGAATGTGATGAGGGACCCCTGAGTCTCCCACACCTCACAGATATTCATTGGCCCTGGGTTGGATGGGAGCCCCTGATGGGCTGGGGGCCCCCTGAAGTGCTGTAAACCCATCTGTGCTGCAGGGGCCTGTGTTGCGTCCTGGGACAAGAGCTGAAGCAAGGTAAGAGGCCGGGGAGAAGAGTGGTGAATAGCAGCGCATGTAGGGGAGAAGTGGAAGCTAAAGGGCAGAAACATCAAATGGAGGTAAGAGGTGAGAGAGACATAAAACATGAAGAGTAGAGCATGGAGGGGATAGGTGGACATAAAGGGAACAGAACCAGTGAATAAAGTTGAGGCTGGAGAGAACTATGAATAGTGAAAAGCAGTACTTGGATAAGAGAGGTAGATAAAGAGAAATTGAACCATCAGGAGAACTTAAGTATCATGGAGAGGGAATGGTGACTGTTGGATGTAAGAGGGTAGGACAACAAAGAGCAGGTAAGAGGCTGGGGGGGGAGAGGCAGGGGAGAGGTAGATTATAGAGAGGTAGAACCTGTGAGAGAAGGTTATAGGCTGCGAAGAGATGAGAGGTGAAAGGTTCAGCAGGTAGGTAAGAGGTGTGTAATAGAGGCAGAACTAGGGAGAATGGAACGAGACAGTAGTAGAGATAAAGTGAAGTGTAGAGCATGGAAGGGAGATGCGGATGTAAGAGAGGCAGAAACATTGAGACAAGGTAAGAGGCAGGGAGTCAAAGAGGAGAGGTGGGTGTAAAGAGGGCAGGCCAGCAAAAAACATTAGGAGGCTGGAGGACGAAATAAGAAGTGAAGGGCAGCACATTGATGGGACATGTAGATGTAAGAGAGGCGGAACAATCAAGAAACCTTACACAGAGAAGAGAGAGGGAATGGTGAGAGGTGGCTGTAGAATGCCAGAATCAATGAGAAAAGTAAGAGGCAGGGGGAGAGATGAGGCATACAGCATGGAGGAGAAAGGTGGATATAAGAGGGGCATAACGAGAAAGAGAAGAGACGAAGCTGGGAATAGCAGAAAGATTGATTTAAGAGGGGCAAAATCCACAAAATAAGGTTTGAAGAAGAGACGAGAATAAGAGTAGAGCATGAATGGAAATAGGTGGTGTAAGAGGGGCAAAAATCAGTGAGAAAAGATTTGAGTATTTGGGAGGGTGAAATTGGAGATAAGATGTAAATGGGGCAGAACCAGTGAAAAACGATATGAGGTGGAGGGAGAGATGAGCAGTGAAGGTAGTGCATGGATAAGAGTCATGGCTATAAGTGAGACAGATGTAACACAAAAGGAGGGATAGAGGGTGCTTAAAGGTCCAGCATACGAGCCCCCAGGGGATCAAGCAAGCAGACAAGGTATGCAGTTCCTAAAAAGGGCGAGACAACGGGAAGAGGCAAGGTTGGTCTTCTACCCTGACCCTGTGGTAGAGATAGGGGGTCTCCCTATTTGGGAAGTGGGGCCCTCACACACCCGGCTGGGTGTCATGCTTCATCATAGGGCATGCTCCTCGTCAGGCCGGTGCTGCAATGCCTGACGGGTACCCTATGAGGGGCTCTTTGTCGGAGATCTTTTTATCCCAGGTCGCCGGGTGCAGTGCGGGTGTAGGGCCTTGTGGTGTAGATGTGAGTGACAAGTGTGCAGAAATAGTGTGGGGAAGGCTAAAAGGGGATTCAGTGGTGTTCCAACCAATTTAATCAGAGAGCCCACTGGTCCCAATTAAAAACGGAAAGTGTGAGCCATCGCTGAAATTATGTCCAGTAGTGGCTACGAATTGGAAGTCGACATGTTTCTTGCCTAGTGTGTCTGAGGGATCACGTGGCAATTCTTCAGGACCAACATATGTATACTATCTACACAGTGGTTGGTTCACTATTAGTATCACCTGTGAACCGAGCACTCAAAACCAACCTAACAATGAGGTACCTTGTTTGTAGGCCAACCCCATTTGGGCGGATACCTAGCTCCTTCGAACCATAGGCGGAGGGGACGCTAAAAATATTAACGTTGGTTCAGCAGTGGCTGATTAGCACGGGACCTACCCCGCACTCCGCCAGATTGGAAGCTTCTAAGTGAGACAGAACGAGCAAGAGAACATAAGCAGAGTGGTAAGAGAGAGAAGTGGATGGAAGAGAGGCTTGGGGATTGGAGAAAGATGAGATGTTAAAAGGAGAGCATGCAGAACGAGGTGGATGTAAGAGGGGCTGAACCAGCAAGAAAAGATAATAGGCTGGGCAAGAGGTGAGGTAAAAAGTAAAGCACAGAGGAAAGAGGTGGCTGTAAGTGGGCAGAATCAACAAAAACGTAAGAGTGTGGAGAGGAGGTAAAAGTGTCTTTGAACTAACAGGTGCTGCTAAGTACATTGAGCCTTCTGCCAAAGTTTGCAATTACCAGTCTCTTTATTTTCCAAGAAGAATATGTGGCTTAGATTTGCGATGTGTGTCATCCTTCACAAAAGTCTGTGATCTTGAACCATCCTCGACATGTCTATGGAATTACAGCCTGCTCTCTGTGTACTCTTACTCCTTTTGACCTTTCTATTAAATATAGCTCCCAGTTGGGACCCTTTCCCACCCATTTCACGAATGGAGCAGGGGCGGCTCCTCCACCAGGGCGGAGGAGCGTCGCCCCACTGCTGTCTCGCAGTGCGAGAAGCAGAAACATAAAAATGGCAATAACTACCATTTTATGTTTCTGCTTCTCGCACTGCGAGAAAGCAGAAGGGTTTGGTTGGGGGTGGGCGGGTCTGCTCTAGGGCAGGGGAGGAGTGGTGTGCCCACTGCTGAGGACGCTGACTGTTTAGTTGGCCCTCTGGGGCCGCCCAAACCAGTCATGCGCACTCTATAGTTCATGGCCTCCCCGTAAGCAACTTCCTGGGCGGCGTCCCGACCAATCACAAAGCCCCAGCTCCACTGGAGCATTGTGATTGGCTTAGGGGAGGGGAGGGTGGCTGCCTGCTTCCTGAAGACGCGGGACCAGCCAGCGAAAAGGTAGGTTTAAATATAGTTTTTTTTATTATTAATTAAATTAACACCCCCCCTCGCGACTTCCCCCCTGCGGGACTCCCCCCGCGTGACTCCCCCCTCCCTGCGCGACCTCCCCCGCCCCCCCACCCTAGTGACATGCCAGCCGCTGCTGGAATGGACATCTAAAGATCATAGCCCCTGCCCTGACCTCCGTTTACAATATCGCCCTTGCCTTGTCATTGGTCCCTACCAATGTAAAAAAATAACAAAAAAAATACTAAAATATTGTGTTTAGTCCTCTGCTCAAAAATTCTTCAGCAGACTCAAAGTTTCTCAGGATCTTCTAACATCTCTCTGCTGCCTTTTTTTGAAAAATCCTTGAAAAATAAGTCAAATGACAAATCTCTTTCATAGAAACTAATTTATTTATTGATCGCTTGCCAGTTGAATTCTGAGCTCTCCATGAGTTGGAAGTAACATTTCTTACTGTGTCAGGCAGTTTGTGCCTGATTCTTGATCCAGAAGGCAGAGCAGCCTTGATATTACTAAATTATAGTGTCACATTTGTCAGTTTCCCATCTGGTAATTTTAAATCAACTGGAACAACCTGGAATTCAAGGTATTCCCCTGGTGTGACTTTAACTCTATTCTTTCTGAGAGGCCTCCAATGCCATTTCGGTGATGTACTAAACCTCTGACTTGTAGAATTCCTTGGGCCTCTGCTTTTTACTCTTCATCTTACCCAGTTAGCCATCGTCATTCAATCCTTTGGTTTTTTGCTGATGTTCTATGCATATTGATACCCAATTCATAATTTCTTTCAATGACAATCTGGTCTCTAACCAAGAAAATGTTTTGGACTTGCATGCAATCAGTTACTTTCTGGATAAAGACAAATTCATTAAAACTTTATAGTGAAACATCAAGCATCCGCATCTTTAAAGGGCCTGGTGCCATATACACTTCTCTTTGGTGGCCTTCGGAGCTGGGCAATCAACCACCATGGTTGCATCAACAAAAATCTTGGATTCATTTTTCAACATCTTCTCTCCTTGTCTGGACAAATAGTGTGTTATCTACTTCCACTACATCTATATGCAACACAAAATGCTGCATTTTCACCCCTGTCACTTCCGCAAGACTGTTGTACAGTCAATTATCTTCTCACAACCAGATTACGCAAGTGTTCACTGCCTTGAACTCCCCACCTTTTGCATTTGGTACCGTTCAGATCATTACAGTGATAGGATTCTCATCTGAGGCTGCCCTAGATGCTGTAGCATTTCTATTCATCTTTCTGCTGATTCCCGCTACCAAACGATCGATCCATTTGCCATTGTGCACTGCATAAAAGGGCCCACTCATTCTTCAGCACTACATTATTCCTTCCGTTTATTCCAGAATCTTACGCTCCGTAACAGCCATGCTCCTGTGCCATCCTAAAATTAAGAGGGAACATATTGGAGGTAGATCCTTCTCCTTTCTAGCTGCACAGGGCTGGAAATGTCTCAGTCTTGAGCTATAGTGCATCTTAAATATTCTGGGGAAAAACGTAAAACTGGCCTTTCCATACATTAGTATAGCCTGTACCTTTTCCTTGGAAGTCCCTTAGTGCCCTCTTGGAGTGGTATTTTCATTAATCTCTTTCAATAGAACAATAACTAAAGAAATTTGCATTATCTGCACAATTTGGTGAAATTTAACAAAACACCCTGAGGAAAGGGGAAGGTGAAGAAGTCCAAATATCTTGTAAAAGTAGATTGATGGCCTATTGGGTATCTGCTCCAGCGTGTTTTACAGTGCATCATTTGACACCAACTGTGCAAGAAACTAGAGCCATATATACTACACAATAGTTATCCTGTTCCAAAGAGTATTAAGATACATTTACCAGGCTGCTGCACAGGGTCTGTCTGGTCATGCTCCCAAAGATAGCCTGATCACTGTCAAGTGTGGAATGACAATGGCCCGGCCTGGGCAGCCCAAGATGATGTGTGCCTCTGCCCTTCTATAAATTATCCCAAACCTCAAGGAGTGACAGTGAGGCCTGAGGAAATTGCTGCTTTTCAGCAGTACAGTTTGAATTAGCCTTGCTTTGGAGGTGAGAACAAGGGGCAGTGTACAGGAAAAGGGGGCTGCAGAGGGGAGCTGACTGAGGAGTGAGTGCCTCATTCCATAGATTACATCATTGCACATGGAGTGATTAGCCAGTCACTGAGCTTAGGTAAGTAGGTGGCCAGTAGTTTTAGGAAGGCAAATGTTGTATTGGCGATTGGAAGGACCAAAAGTGTTTGATTAGGTATCCTGGGCCATGACTGGAGACATTTATGGATGATGTGCATGGTCTTTCAAGGGTCTTGCATTCAATTATCTCTTTAACCAAGAGCCAGTGGATTTACCTGAGGGTCAGTGCAATTTGGTTGTTACTTCTTAGGCTGAATTTGAGTCAAGAGACATGTTTCTGGACCCTTAGCAATTTGGCAAATGTCTTCTCAGATATTAAACATATGTGACTTACAATCTTTAAAACTGCAAATCTCAGGAATTATGGGAGCTTTATTTTGAAATTCAAACACCACCTCCCCCAACATATTCCACATTACTAGATTTCATTTCATTGTAAGGGAAAACTGCACTGAGTGTGCTATAATAAATCCTTCGTGTTTTGTTGCTTTAATTTGCTACTTGTTTGTAGAGTGACTGGCTCCCATTGTAGCTTTTGGCAGTTGTTTTCCCTGGATACACATTCTTGCCCCTTTATAGCCATCTCATCTTTATATCTTTAAGTTAGTTCAGCGCTTTTCATCTCTTTGAAAATGAAGTTTGAGAGTAGTTGCTGGGTTAAGGTATTCAATTTGTGGGAATGGTCCAGCTTTTGGTGCTCATGCCACCCCATCTGTGTATGTCATCTGTGCCGTCTCATCCTCTTATTTTGTGCAATTGGTGCTTTCTGTTGTTTACTGGAGCATTTGCAGGTCACTCACCTGAACCAGCATGGATCCCTTTGTGTTGATGCCCATACCTGCTAAAACCAAATGCCTTAATGAAAGGGGGGCGTGGCTTGGCGCCCGAGAGACATGGCGGCGTCCGGGTAGAGCTCCCGGGCGAGACTCGATGGCTTCGCGCCCACCGGCTGTGCAGGGCGGATTTGCGAGCTGACGAGGGCGTCGGAGCGCCTGCTGAGCACCGCGAGTCCGGAACCGGCTTCATTTGCAGCGCCGGTCACCGGGAGAATCAGCAGTGAGTTTCTCCTTGCGACGCACGAATCACGGCCGCCATTTTGTGGGACTGGCCGAGTTTTGAAGTGCGGCTCAATTGAAAAGAATTCAGGCGGTGCGCTTGAAACACTGTGGAGGCATGGTGTTGTAACTTGGCTCTACTGATGCCTTGGTGGTGGAGGAAGTGTGCTACCTTTTGCAATGCAGTGAGGGGAAAAGGCGGATATGTATAAAATGTATATGCATTTTAGGAGTTATCTGCACCTGCATTTTGAAGGCTTCTCTTTCCTTGCATGGAGTCTGAGGGAATGTGCCTCTGGAGACTTCATTTTCTCTCACACATATTTAGATAACTCCTACTGCTCATACCCAGGCATGGTCTTGTATTGCGCTATTTTGTTCTTTTGACCTGACAGGAGGTATATAGCCTATGGATTTTCCTTGACTGCATGTCCTCTCTCTGTGGGCTCATGTTTACACAGAATTAAAGCACCTGCTTTACCTCAAGGGATGGAAATATAGACGCAGTATAGTATAGTATAGTATAGTGAAACATCAAGCATCCGCATCTTTAAAGGGCCTGGTGCCATATACACTTCTCTTTGGTGGCCTTCGGAGCTGGGCAATCAACCACCATGGTTGCATCAACAAAAAATCTTGGATTCATTTTTCAACATCTTCTCTCCTTGTCTGGACAAATAGTGTGTTATCTACTTCCACTACATCTATATGCAACACAAAATGCTGCATTTTCACCCCTGTCACTTCCGCAAGACTGTTGTACAGTCAATTATCTTCTCACAACCAGATTACGCAAGTGTTCACTGCCTTGAACTCCCCACCTTTTGCATTTGGTACCGTTCAGATCATTACAGTGATTGGATTCTCATCTGAGGCTGCCCTAGATGCTGTAGCATTTCTATTCATCTTTCTGCTGATTCCCGCTACCAAACGATCGATCCATTTGCCATTGTGCACTGTAACTACTACATGCGCATTTTAGTGGGTTTTGTACGCTACAATCGATTTTACAAATACTTTGAGTTTATCCCCACTCAAAAGTGTGCTTGCCTTGGGCTTTATGGGAAAAACGAAAAATCTTCGCCATACAATATCAAAGCCTACACATATCTTTATCAAGAACTCAAAAATTTTCAGCGAGTTTGCTAAGCTAGACGATTCTTTGTCAGCAGCGCCACAGGACTCTGGGACAACAATGGACTCTATTCATATCACATCGGGGAAGGCTGTCTCCAAACGCTTGAAGAAGGACACCCCCTCTCCACCTAAATCAGTCTCGCCTGTCTCCATGGAGCTATTATTAGAAGAAATCAGGGCCCTTCGCCCATTCATGGAAGAAACTAATGCCAAACTGCAAACCCTAACAGATAACTGGTCACAATTGGACTCAAGGCTTAATGCAGTTGAACTCATCGTTTCAGCGTTTGCAGAAACCAAAGCTAACATATCTCAGATCAACTCTCAAGTCTCACTGCTCCAAAAACAGGTGGAGGACTTGGAAAATCGAAATAGGCGGAATAATCTCCGCATTTATGGCCTGGGAGAGGGATTGAAGGAAATGATCCCATAGCCTTCTTCAAGTCATTTTTGCCTAAAATACTCCACTTGCCAGAGGGCACTGCACTCAACATCCAAAGAGCACCACAGACTGGGGCGTTTTTCGTCTGGTGCGTCGTCTGCGCAGAAACCAAGAGGAGTCATCTTATACTTTCTGGAGTACACAGACCTTTTAAAGGTTTTGTCGGCGGCTAAAACTACTCAACGCATTACATGGGCAGGTTCAACCTTATTTTTTGCGCAGGACTATGCCAGAACCACGGCCAACAGAAGAAAGGCATTTCTTGATATGAGACTGGACCTTCGATCAATGGGAGCCCGATATGGTCTCTTCCACCCGTGCCTATTCAAAGTTACATACAACAACAAAACGACAACCTACGAAGATCCGGTGCGTCTTCGGAGCTTTATTAATTCAAACAAGACGGATGCTATGGATGCATCGGGAACATCCTCTTCACGTATTGTTTAATTTGAAGTTTTCCATATAGGCATATTCGAGCTTTGTTCTTTCCTCCCCACAAATATTTGTATTCATTGAATGTTGTTTTTTTTCTTTTTTTAATTTTTTTTTATATAGTTGATGGAAATGCAGATTTTAAAATAGCCGTTCGGCTGACCTTTTTGTTTTCCGACTTATTCACACTATTTGTTGATCTCACCATAAAATTACTGTTATAATTGGTTGTTTGTTTTTTCCCTTCTCTTTTGCCCATACAGTTGTCTTTTCCTATTGGCGTGTATACCTTCGAGTCCTCCGTGTGGTCGAACCCGGATGTACCGTATGTCTCATGTGGTTTCACCCCCCCCACCTCTCTAAACCTTCTTTGTGTAAGTATGTCATCCTATTTTCATTATTTTTTACTTTTTCTTCTGTACTTATTTTCAGTACATTTCTCTATTCTCTCTTTAGGTGCTGCCTTCGCTCTCCCTCCTAGTCATCATGTCCCCTCGCTATACTTTCTGGACTGTCCATATATGCTACCTCTAGTTTCTCCTTTTCCTATATTGTTTTTTATTTTAACCTTTTTGGAACGTTATTTGTATCTTTCTCATTATTGGATCTTATTGCCATCTATTGAGCCTTTATGTCCTATGCTAAATGTAATTAAGTGTTGGTTATGTCGCTCCCACGGGAGATGTAATGACTTGGGTTCTAGCCCCTTCTTTTCTTATTTGTCTTTCTTTACTCAAATTCCATGCCAGTAACAATTGTATCTTGGAATGTCAGGGGTCTAAACTCTCCTATTAAGAGACAGAGAGTGTTAAGTCATCTAGCCATTTTGGACGCAGATATTGCATGTATCCAAGAAACTCATCTGACAGAAGCGGAATCATTAAAATTGAAAAAGAGATGGGTGGGAGAAGTTTTCTTCTCCCCAGGGGATGGAAAACGTAATGGTGTCATGTTGTTATGTCGAAAATCGCTTCCTTTTAAGTTCATTTCGCAGGCTTTGGATACGAATGGTCGTTGGTTAAATGTCAAATTACTGTTGGGAGGTGCTCTGGTCTCTTTTCTCAATGTGTACGCCCCGACCGGCGGTGATCCATCATTTTGGTCTTCAATGGCTCACCAAATCGCAACATGTATTGAAGACAACTTCATATTGGCCGGTGACTGTAATCAGATTTTGATCCCTTTTGGATCGAAACTCTAAAGCCCCTTTATACCCAATAAAATACATAGATCTTTTATAAATACTCTCACTCAACATAAGCTTTTGGATGCTTGGAGATTGTGTAATCCCACAACGAGAGAATACACCTTTATTCTCCAGTCCATCACACCCAATCAAGAATTGACTACTTTTTCATTTCCCATAATGTATCCCAGACCATGGTTAATGCTGAGATTGGTCCTATTTTGCTCTCAGACCATGCCCCCATTTCAATTCGTCTTGATATTTTGCCAAGAGCTGGCGTCCCCAGGAGATGGCGTTTCAACAATGCTCTCCTTTCTGATCCAATTTTTACCTCATCCTTTACCTCTTTTTTTAATGAATACGTTCTGTTTAATCAGAATGACACCATGGGGCCGATTCCGATTCGGGCCGGAAATCTCTCCGACCGAGCCGGACCCGGAGAGATTTCCGACCGAATCGGACCCTAGCAGTCCGACTGAACGAGTTCGATGCATTCGCATGCTATCGGACTCCGGTCAGTCGGACTCCCATGAAGTCAATGGGAGCCGGTCGTAAACGCGTACGCGGGCTCCCATTGACTCAATGGGTGCGCAGGCGAACGAGGGCGCCCCTACAGCGGGTATGCGTCCATGCGCATCGCGGCGTACATGCACAGGTAGGGGGGACCCATGGGTCCCCCTGTGTGCGACTCGGCGGCTACTGGCGTACAGGGGGTCCGACGCGGACCCCCAAAGTCCGGCTCCGACAGCTCTTTCGAGCCGGACGGCGCGAGTCGGTCGGACTGCTCGCGGCGCGCATCGTACCTACCCGGCCGGGAAACGTCTCCATAGCGCGGTGCGAGTCGTGGTCCGTGCGAGTCGGTCGGAGCGTGTTGAAGCCGCATACGAGTCGGTCGGGCGATTTCGCGGGCGCTTGCATCGTACTCGCTCGGCCGGACCCGTGTACGATTCGGTCGGGAAACAGGGCTCCGAATCGGATCCGGTAAATCCGAATCCGATTCGGAGCACTACCGGCCGAGATCAGAATCGGCCCCCATGTCTCTTTCTACCATATGGGACGCATTTAAAGCAACAGCAAGAGACTTCATTATTAGCTATGTTGCCAAAAAACGTACTATAGCCCGTAAACGTTCTAATGAATTTTTCCATGAGATAAAGAGACTGGAGCAATCCTACTATTCTACCAATTCAAAGGAATGTTTGGCTGCTCTTCTGAAGGCGAAACTTCAATTCAACAAAGACACCACGAATAATGCTTCTCTGTACTTATTAAAATCCAGTGCGAAATTCTACGGCGGCCAAAATAGAGCAGGGAAAATTTTGGCTAATTATCTGAAAATCAAACATAATAAGTTAAATGTTGAGTCTATCTATGATGAGCATTCCAATTTAAAATTTAAGGATTTAGACATAGTGAATGAATTCTCCTCCTTTATAAGTCCTTGTACACTGCAGAAGCACACCCCACAGATTTTTTGTTATCACAATTTTTCTCCAACATTCAGAAACCTGTACATACTCCTTCAGATCTCTCCATATTGGAACTAGACCCAACAGCTAAGGAACTTCTGGACGCCTTACAACATCTCAAAAAGGATAAGGCACCAGGCCCAGACGGGTTCACAGTTGAATTTTATATTCATTTTTCTAAATTGCTAATTCCCAAACTACATTACTTGGTGCAATCCTTTGCTTTTCTAATTCTGCTACCTGGTTCTTTCTCTGAGGCGCACATTTGTCTCATACCTAAAGAGGGCAAGGACTTGAAGCACTGCAAAAACTATAGGCTCATTTCTTTGGTCAATATTGATTACAAAATCTTTTCAAAAGCCTTGGCTCTTCGATTGGAATCTTTTTTACCAAATTTGCTAGGCAGAGAACAATCTGGCTTTGTGAAGGGACGACTCATCACAGACAATACACGGCTCTTTTTGATATCTTATCCAAATCATCTCCACTATAAACAATCTCTTGCAGCAATTGCCCTGGACGCGGAAAAGGCATTCGATAGAGTAGAATGGCCTTACCTTTTCTATGCCTTGAGATGGTTTGGCTTTGGTCCTAAGGTTATCTCTCTTATTTCTCTACTTTATTCGAATCCCCGTGCAGCTGTTTGTGCGAATGGCTTGGTTTTCTCCTTTTTTGACTTGGGTAGAGGGGTTCGTCAGGGATGTCCTCTGTCTCCCTTCCTTTTTAATTTGGCTCAGGAACCTTTTCTATCAAAAATTCATCAAAACCAGGACATACATGGATTTGAACTTAAAACAGCCCATGTCAAATTTGCAGCTTATGCTGACAATATTTTGCTTTTTATATCGCAACCAGCTCAATCTATTCCTGCTTTTTTAGCAGAAGTTAACTTCTTTTCTTCTGTATCAGGATACAAGTTGAACACTGATAAGTGCGAGATTCTGCCCCTTACCAAATACACTTTTAAAGACGATTTTGTTTCTTCTCATTTTTCATGGAGTCCCAAACATATCAAATATCTTGGAATGCATTTTGCTCCTGTAATCCCAGACACAGTGTCCATTTGTATGAATAAATGTATTCAGAAAATCTCTGATTTGACGGCTAAGTGGCATCCTTTGTATTTGTCTTGGTGGGGTCAGCCTAGATACAATTAAAATGATGCTATCCCCTATAGTGCTATATACCATTTCTAATCTCCCAGTACCTATACCGGCCAAATTGATTAAAAAGATTAACTCCTTCTCTCCTCCTTTTTGTGGAAAAATGGAAACCTCCTATGTCGTTGGCCAAATTGACACGCCCTAAATCAGAGGGGAGTTAATTTCCCCAACTTTTATATATCACAAGTCTTTCCTATTACGCCAATCTGCATATTGGCTGAGGGAGACAGTGAATGAGTGTCCTTTGTGGACTCTTGTTGAAAGTCAATTTTTATCTCCCTTCTCCTTTCACGAGTATCTCTCCTTCTCCCGCAAGCCACAGTCTTTATCTACTCCTATAATTAAACTCACATCCCTACTCCTAGGATCAAGCTCTCCCTCAATACCGGACAGTTTTGATTCCCTGTGCGTCTTACCCATTTGGCATAATAAGTCCCTGTTGATTCGGGAAAGACCTTTCTATTGGAAATCTTGGAGGCAGAAAGGTTTGATATGGGTTCATCAATTGCTTTCCCAGTCAGAATTTATATCCTTTCCCTCACTTAGCGCATTATATGGTCTACCTGTCTCCTTCCTACCCAAGTATAATCTCCTTCGGGAAGCGGTGCTGGACATTTCTACCAGATTTACTACTGCATCAGTGAATACCCACTCAGTTGCTCCAAATCAGGACATCCGTACCTTACTTCACACCCAACCCAGAGCCTCTGTTCTTTACACCCACTTACATTGCCCTCGTATTGATGGACAAATATCTAAGGTGGAAATTGCATGGGAGCATGATTTACAAGCGTCTTGGCCAGACTCCTTATGGAAGAAAATTTGGATAAAGATAAGAAAGTCCTCAAGGGCTGCCAATATCACACAAACATTGTTTTTTATTTATAACAGGCTTTTGCTTTCTCCAATTATGCTGAGCAAACAATATTCCTCAATAGCAGATAGTTGTTGGACATGCTCCTCTCCAGGTGCTGATTTGTTTCACATGTTATTTTCTTGCTCTCTTGTCCATAGCTTCTGGAAACATGTATGTTCCCAAATTAACTCAATTTTTAGTACTAGCTTTTCGTTTACCTTCATTAATGTGTTTCTGGGAAGTCTCTCCCCGATCTGGAAAGATTGTTCATCAAACGTCAGAATTGTTGATCTGTTATTAGCAGTTGCCTTTCAGCAAATCACCAAGAACTGGAAGGACTCTACTGGGATCTCTTATCAGGCTTGGTGGAACGCATGGTTTGTCACAACCACAGGTTAGATACCTCTTATGTATACCCTGCCTCTCTGGCGCCCAGACGCCTGAACCTATGGTCACCTGTTACAATGTTTATCGATGCTCATGCTAGGCGATCTTCTATGCTATTGCCATCTCAACAAGAAGTCCTTAAACCACCATGATCCCCTTGTACATTCCCATACTTAATTTTGTTATCAATTGTATTCACTGTATACTTTAAATATACTAGTCCCAAATCTCAATGTTTTACGTTCCAACCTATGTAATTGCTTTTGGAATTCATTTTGTATTCTTTCAATCTCTGTAATATGATGACATATGTGTAACTTAAATATTAATTGTTGGCACCTTTGTTATTTTAATAAACTTTTTCTTTAAAACTGAAAGAAAAAAAAATGCCTTAGCCTTGAACTTCACTGGTGCACCAGGAGTATCGTGAAGACAGCTGTAGACCCACTGTGTAGCTATAGGACAATCTGTCTTTGAATTTTAATCATGCACTAATCTGGAAACATCAGTTTTGGAGAGATAGAGGCCTAGCTTTTCAACCCTGTTTGATGTGTTGTATTTCCACATAATAGAGCTTTCAAATATTTGCACTTATTTTATTAGGGCTATTATTTGTATTTGTAGCCATCTCAGTGATATCCACATTAGAGAAGTAGCTTCTTGCAACGCTGCTTCAACAGTGCCAGAAAATGAATGGTCAGTTGGCACTTCCTATGATGTCACTTCCTGTGACATTACATCTTATGCAAATTAGAGGGGCCTCACATGTTCCTATCCTGCCGGGGGCCCCTCAAATCCTAGGACCGGCCCTGTGTAGTTTCCTGCCCCAATGCGACCCGGAGTGATCCTCCTCTTCTCTGTGCTGATAGGATGTTGCTTCCCCTTGCTGGCTCGAGTTCCACCAGTCCTGTCCTGTTAGCCCCCTCGGTAGCCCCCAGACTAATTCAAATCGCTGAATGCACCAATGGACATTTATATTTATGTTGCACCAATAAAGTGTTTAGAGGAAACTGTATGGCTGCATTGTTCAGCCTGTGGATGTCACCACCTCTGGCGTAGTAATACTATGGGGCCCAGCAGCTCTTCCTGCTGGCCGGTGGTACGTACTCTCCATCTCCTTATTAGCAGACACTGTTCCCGACCTACACCGTGGGAGGGACATACGTGGGTGAGAGGACGACATCATCCCTCTATCCATTGCTGTACTTCTACCAGACTTCGGACACATCAGCAGGTGCACCGGTAGTGCCCGCCTATTGCGTTTCCAGCTTCCTACGTTGCAGCAGGCGAGGTCTTCCTAGCGCTAGCGAAAATAATGCTGCACCCTGTGAATACTGTATAAGTCTCACTAGGCAGAAAAAAAGTTGTAACTAGTCTGTGTCTGGTATGAAGTGCTCAGATGCGCTTGGGCAAAGTTTGCGCTTTGTGAACCTGCCAACAATAAAATGTAGACCTGCCTGTCAACCACTCTCTAATATTATCATAAATGAATAAAGGATAAATCATTAACCTTTGATATTGGAATTAAACAGCCTCAAATGGCTGAATTGCACAGTGACCAAATTGTGTGATTCTAGACAAATACTTAGCCTCCTTTTTATTCATTATCCTGTAAGACACCACCTTCAATTCAAACATGTGAGCCTCAGATGTGCCCCATATATAAGAACCAGTGTTGTATTTGACGTAAAAGGCTACAATGGTGTTCCAGGCGTCTATTATAAAAATGTAAGCCACATATGGGGTACACATGACAACGGACTTTGACTTTACTCCACTAATAGGATTGTCCTCAGGGCAGGGCCGCAATGTTTCTCAGTACATGTTTGAAAGTTCTTACTTTATAATAAGTTCTTCTGGAAAGATATAATCTAATGTACTAATGTGAAACACATCTGTGTGTTACAAAAAAAGACACTTTTTTGGATTGTAATGGGATTGTATCATATTTTAACATGTTTGTTGCATAATTAACCTTCCAAATATGTTCAAGGCTCGACTTAAGCGTGGCCTTTTAGAGCCAAAGCCGACCATTAGCTCGGGTCTAGCTTGGCTCGCCCTGTTATTTTGTTGGCAAACCCACCTCTAGTGAATGACTTTTAGTAAAGCTAGTGAACAACGCCCCACCTGCCCTTGGTCACTTGTGTTGGGATGTGCTGTCCCATCTGAGCAGTAGTGGATGACCAGCCAGCCTTTGCCCTGCCAGTAGCGGAACCTTGCAAATGACAGAGTGCACCGCACAGACCACTCGACTCGAGCCAAAGGCGGAGGAACAAACGTGATCATCAAAGGAAAAGAAAAGCATCACACAATTGCACTAACAGCAACAGGGAGCATTGAGGCAACTGGTAAACAGGTCCAGACATCTTCAAGCCCACTCTGTTTGATTGCAACCTACTTCCCCTCCCAACAAAGCTTTGCCCAAGTGGCATAGATGCTTTACTGGACTCCAGCATAGCAACCATATTTGGAGGTGACCTTTATGCCCAGTACCAATGCTGGAACCTCGGACTGCAAACAGCAAAGGGCGTGCTCTTCTCGCATACTCAAGAAAGAAGGACTTTGTAGTTGCTGGCCCAACTCATCCAACACACTACCCCGCCATGGCAAGCCAGAAACCAGATGTCTTTGATATTGTTGTCATGCAGAACCTCTCCCAGTCTATGGAGTTGGAGACTTTAACAGCCCTGACGTCCGACCACAACCCTGTATTGATCACCGTTGGAGATTAAATAGAAAACCACCAACAGGGTCTCAGTACAACTTCAAGTAGGCCGATTGGAACCTCTGCAAGAGAAATTTAGCCGAAACTCTGGTTCTTGGTCCCATACACTCCATCGTAGACATTGACCAAGCTCTGTAAAGCCCTTCACAGCCGCAGTCCACAATGCTATTGAATGCAGCGTGCCTCAACAGAAACCCAAACGCTGTTCCATCTACAACACCCCTGAAGGCATCAAGCAATCAATAGCTCCCAAAAACAAAGCACGAAGACCAGTGGCAGAAGTATCGCACCCCTGATCTGCTGAAGAAGTACAGTACGCTCATAAAACTGCTGAAGACACAAATAAACAAGCACGGAGGTGAAAAAGGGGAAGCTGCTACAGCTAACATGAAAGACTCTGAAAACTCTGTGGAGAATGACCTGTCGTTTAACTGTACAAAAGGAACCAAACCCACCAAGACAAGACTCACTTAGCGTGCAGCAGCAGAGACAAGAAAGACATCCTTGCTGACACACTAGAGGAATGCATCAAGCCTTACCAGGCCAGCAAAGTAGAACAAGAAGCCGCCTACCATCAGTTGGAGCACCCACCGGAAAAAGAAGCTGCGAACACTGAGAAATGCTTAAGGGAAGTAAGTGCTTAGCTTTTTAAAGAAACTGAAAAAGGCAAGGCACCAGGAAGTAATGAAATAACTAATCAGGAAATTAAGATGTTGCCAAATGCAGCAGTGCTGACATCTTCAACACATTTACCCAGCACCAGTACATCCCTAAAGCCTGGAACGGAGCAAGAGTTATTGTATTTTCTAAGCTTGGGAAATCACTAAGAGATCCTGAAAACTACCGTCCTACAGGTCTGCTATCTGATCTGTCAAAGCTCTTTGAAAAAGTCATTTTTGCCCGTCTCAGCGACTTTGCATCGAGCAAAAACTTTCTCTTTAAAGAACAGTTTGGATTCCGGAAAGAACATTCAACAAATCATGTACTTCTCAGAGCGGTAGACATAATAAACCATGGATTTAAAATCAACAAGTCAACTGGAGCAGTCCTTCTGGGTCTAGCCAAAGCATTTGACCACATACGGCACCCAGGACTGATCTACAAGCTCAAGGTTCCAAACTACCTGTTAATCCTGGTGACTCGCTAACTGGCAAACGTACCTTGATACGAGAGGAATGTTCAACAGTACAATCTATTTTTCTACAGTGCCTCAGGGATCAATTATTGGCCCATTTCTCTTCAATCTATTTAAAAACGATATACCCGCAGACTTAAAGAAGATGGATCTTGGACTTTATGCTGATGATGACGCTTTCATCTCTCAGTCCTTCCTAGAAAAGGACCTAGAAACATCCCTCAGCAGAATTGGTGGATGGTACAGCGGCTGGCAAGTAAACCTCAACACAAGTAAGACCACAGCAACATTATTCACCAGAAAGAGGAACAAAGAGCATCCACAGACCTGCCTCGATGGAGAGGAGGTAAAGTGGGTAAACAGCAGTTCCTACCTACAAGTGTCACTCGATTCCAAACTCAGCTGGAGAAGCCACACTGAGAAAACTCACCAGAAAGCATCAACCAAACTGGCTGCATTGTACCTGCTTCTGAGGACTGTAACAAATTGGTTTGTTGGTTTACTGGGGTGAGCGCCCTGATCAAGCAGCAACCATAATCCTTGTCAGGTTAAGGCACAAGCAAACATCAAAATAACCTGTGCTCACCCTCTTGGTAGCTTGGCACAAAGCAGTCAGGCTTAACTTAGAGGCAATTTGTAAGGTATTTGTGCAACACTTCAAACAATAGCAAGGATGCACAACATCCTGTGATTCTGGGCAAATCACTTAATCTCCCCGTGCCAAACAAAAATGAATGTGTCCTCATGTAACGCAACTGGTGCTCGTGTAAAGCGCTCTGATACCCGATACCTTCAGGTCAAGTTTGCGCTATGTAAAACTCCCTTAAAAGAAATTTAAAAAAAATAACACAATCAAAACACACCATAAAAGGAGCCCACAACAGAGTTAGAAAAATAAATTCATAAATAAAACAACACCGGGCACGGCTGTCATGATTCACAAACGTCTGCCCTTTCAATTTTTAAAAGCGCACATTGATAGCGAGGGTCGCTACACGATGGTGGAGGGTCACTTGATGGGACACCGTATGGCGTTTATCTGCATATACGCGCCCAATGACGACAGCCCAGAATTGTTCCAAGGCCTTCACACACAGCTCCTACAACTAGATGCAGAATATATATGCATGGGCGGGGATTTTAATCTCCTGTTGGACCCTGCGTGGGATAGTACGTCCAACTCATCGGACACTAAACCCTGCGTGCACCACGTATTGCTGGATATGTGCGATTCTCTTGGCCTAGTGGATGTGTGGCGTCAGCGCAACCCGGGAGATGCCGCTTACAACCATTACGCCGCCCAATACGGTACTTGGACCAGATTAGATTATTGGCTTGTCTCCCCCAATTTGGCAACATGGTATAGGGCAACCCAGCATCTCCCTAGCACATATTCTGACCACTCCCCGGTGGTATTGCAGGTACGCGTCCCCAGACCTGAGGGCTGTGAGAGGATGTGGAGATTCCCTGGATAGGCACTGGGAGATGAAGTGTTTGGATCGGAACTTCGGGAGGCCATAGTTGAATACTTTGAACTGAATAAAGGTTCAGTGAGCTCGTGGGCCACACTCTGGGAGGCATTTAAAGCCTATATGCGAGGAGTATGCATCTCTAAGCATTCTGGGGTTCTGAAAGATTTGCGGGGTACGATTGCTCGTATTGAGAAGCAATTAGAAACGCTAGACAGAGATCAGGTTGCAAGGCCTGACCCCTCCCGGCTCAGCCGCCGATTAACACTCTTGACGGAGTTCAGAGAAGCAGCGGAGCGTGAGACCCATTTTTTAAGCAAGTATGCCATTGCATGGCGTTATGGGGAGGGTGACAGACCTGGCCGCAAGTTGGCGCAGCTACTGAGACCCTCGGCCGGGCGTTCATACATCACCTGCAACCGTTCCTCAACCGGACAGACCCTTACCGGTACCCCAGATATCCATGATGAATTTTTTGCATATTACTCCACATTATACGCAACACAGGTGACATATAGCGAGGGAGCCCTGAACGACTACCTTGCAGAGATTGCTATGGTGTGGCTCGAGAAGTTCATGCAACAGTTTTTGGCTGAGCCATTCTCCGCCATAGATGCCATGAATGGCTCGACGGCCCTGGGCCTAGACGGATTTACTGGTATCTTTTATAAAACCTATAAGAACTTATTAGCGCCCTACCTACACTCGAACGCAAGGAACTGCCCCCCCCCCACTTTGCGTGAGGCTGTAATAATCCTTCTTCCAAAAGCCAGGAAAGATCCGCTTCTATGCGGCTAATACAGGCCGCTATCACTTTTAAACCTTGACTACAAAATTCTGGCTAAAATGATTGCGCTGACACTGGACCGTATTATCTCCCCGGCTCAGCCGGGCTTAGTCCCCCACAGGCCGACTGTCTTAAATCTGCGCACATTATTTGCGGTAATACATACAATCGCTCTGGAGGTCCCTGTGGCTGCAGTCCTACTCGATACCGAAAAGGCCTTCGACTCCTTAGAGTGGCCTTTTTTCTTGGCGGTGATGAGAAAGTTGGGTATCCCTAAGGGATTCATTGACCTTACTTCTCTGCTATACACCGATCCCACCGCCAGGCTTCGATTGAATGGCACGCTGTCCCCTTCGTTCGCTCTTACCCGCGGCACCAGACAGGGTTGTCCACTCTCCCCGCTACTCCTCATTCTGGTGCTGGACCCTCTGGTTCGCCATTTCCAGGAAACGGGTCCTCTCCTAATTTCCCTATATGCGGATGACATCATCCTATATGTCCGCAACCCCCAGAAGAATTTGGAACCGCTCATCAGAGAGATTATCCGGTTTGGCGTTTTTCCAGGGCTGGGTATAAATTGGGGTAAATCGGAAATTTTCCCCCTGACGCCGAGCACTGTTCGTTGGGAATGTGAGTTCCCACTGACGTGGTGTGAGGAGTCGGCCAAATATTTGGGTTTCCGGATCCACAGAGAAACCAAGCAAATTATCAGACTAAATTATGGTCCCGTGGTACATAACCTGGAGCAGCAGGTCGAGCGTTGGCTGAGGCTCCCTCTTTCTCTTGCCGGTCGAGTTGCACTTGTGAAGATGATTGTCCTTCCAAGGTTTTTGGATCTGTTTCATAACATTCCGATCCCGCTACCCAACAGTTTTTTCCACACTTTGCGTTCCCATCTCATCAGATTGGTCTGGGGGGGGGGGACCCAGAGTTAGCTGGGACACTATGTCCTTACCATATGAGAGAGGTGGGTTTGGGGTCCCCAATCTTCAGATCTACTATCTGGTTGCTCAGTGCAGTTTTGCACACTCTTGGTATCACCCAGACAAGCGGATCCCCTACACTAGACCTGAGGCTGACTTGGTGCTCCCAGTGCCCCTATGTACGGTTTTGCGACGGGGCTTTCCCAGAGATCCCCGGGATATCCAAACAGTATCCACCACTAGCTGAGCCTAGCAGAAGCTGACTAGAGTGACTGGAGGTGGCGCCTTATATTCATCTGAGATCCCTATCATTAATAACCCTTGGCTCCCCATTATGGAAGAAAAACTGGTACAGCGTACACTCACTACATATTCAATAGATAAGATTGGTGATCTGTTTCCAGGGGGTCATGTTTTTTCTAGCACAGAGGGCAGGAGGTTCAGTGGGGCAACATTTATGGATCAATTTGTATTTAGCCGGGTACGGAGGGCACTCAGAGCTAAGATTCCGGAGTACCCGTTGGAGCCCGAGTCCTTCCCTACGCTGACGCTCTTAATTACCAGTTCCGGGGGAGAAAACCTAATCTCGAAGCTATACAAAGCATGTATGTCATTAGTCCCTAGCAGGGATGCCAAGATACGAGAGGCGTGGGAACGGGACCTTGGGCACCCAATTCAAGACTCTCACTGGTCCTTCTGTTGTGCACAAACTAAAGAGGTCTCCCCAAACAGCAGACATAAGCTACTACACTTCAAATATTTGTGGAGGGTCTACATGACCCCGGCGAAGGTTCACTCCATTGATCCCAATTGACCACACACCTGTCCTGAGAGCAGCGGCCCGCAAGCCGATTTTGCCCACCTGACCTGGAACTGCACTAAGGTTGGGGACTTCTGGTGATCCATTTTCAGATTAATAACACAAATGACACACCTTGAGATGGTCCCTATGCCTGAGGTCGCCTTGTGGGATGTGTGGGGGGTCTCCCGAGGAAGTTGCGTAAATTCACGGCCATTGCCCTTTTGCTCGCAAAGAGGGAAATAGCTCTCAAATGGGGAAGTAGAGCCTCCCCCACAGTGAAAGATTGGCTTAATAGCCTCACATTTTGTAATACAAATTGTGAACTTTATGCTGCAACCCAACCCCCGGCATCCCAACCAAAAGACATCTGGGACCCTCTTAAAAACTACTTGCTGGTGATCAGTGCCGCCCCTATTTCACAGCAGCCCGCTGGGATAGTACCCACTGGGGTGGGGTAATTCATGTTCCATCTAGCTTGCTCAATTGTTGCGTTTATCATGTCAAGGAAAGTGCGGGCTAGACAGCAGGGGGGAGCCTGGTGGCCCCGGATGGTCAGATGTTGATACCACAATGTATGATATATATGCTATCCCGAGACATTGGTGCGTTGCACGCTTGAGTACACTTGCTTTGCAAATGATGCTTGTCTTTATTTTTATTGATTTATATGATCGCAGTGAGTAACCATGCAATGTTGTAAGCAATATGAAAATGATGAATAAAGTTTAAAAAAAAACACCAAAATGACAAAAATCTAATTAGTAGAACCTGAGTTATTGAATTTTAAAGATGTGTAGGTAAAATAGCGCCCAAAAATACAAAGCTCAAACTGGGGATATCTGATCGCACCGGACCAGGACAAAGTCACAAGTTCAGGCTGACCATATTGGCACGCCGTCCGGCTTTAGGAACCCAGCTAGGCCTGCTCAACTGAGTACCTTATATCTTGATTGCGAAGCATTGCGCTGGATCCACATCGAAGATGCATTGCACAGCTGAAGCGATGCGTCGGTTCTGAGATGCGGCGAGGCTGCAGTGCGAGGTCGTGTTCATTGTCGTCAAGGATCCCGTCAACGGGGCTTGTGATGCCAAGGCCGGTGTCTGGATGCATTGAGCAGTAGGGGCAATGTGTCAGTTACCAAGGAGCTGCGAACCTGCGATGCGGAGCCCTGCATCCTATCCTGCCAGTAATGGCCCACCTAGTCACACCTAAGCTCCCATTGTGTGTGGCTGTGTATGAAACTGGCTCTTTATGTGATATATCAATAAACTGATATACCATGTAAAGAGTCCAGTGGTTCCCTTATAAGTTGACAGGGACTTGCTATGTAATCCCAAAGTGCTCTATGATGGGGTAGGGTGGTCGAGCAGCCTTAGGCTTAACACAGAGGAGTGCAAGACATTCACAAAACACATACAATGGTCAATAAATGATAGCACGACTCAAGAAGGAGATCCACACCAATTTATAAAAAATAGCAAGTATCTTTATATATATTTCAGGCACCAAAATCTGGAAGATCAGGCAAGCTTCAAATGTACAGTTGCAAACAGTTGCAGAAGAAAGTACTTTAAACACTGTCAGGTATTACCGTAATGGTCGATGTAGAATCCGCGGCGGTAACCTGCGTCCCCATCAAAGAGTTTTAGTATTGCAAGCAATGGGAGGCAGGCAGGACCGTCGAGCAAGAGTATGCAACGTAACATGCATCACCATCAAACAGTGTTAATATTGCAGGCAAATGAGGGATGGGCAGAACCGTCAATCAAAGACCGTCGTGGTCGGGGTTAAAGCACACAGACTTTTGCAACACTTGTGCCAACGGGCACTTGGAGTTAGCTTTGGTCTCTAATCTTCCAGAGCAGAGGTCTTTGGGATCCCAGGGCCCGAGTAGAACAGGCAGTTCTCGATTACCTTGCCCAGGGACGCTGGATGGATGACACGTCGAAAGTTACGTCACCGGGAGCGGGTGTGCCAAAGATTCGCCTCAGTCGATCCGTCAGTGGAGCGGAAGTCATGCCAAAACGGTTTCTGCCACGAAGTCAAAGTCGCCACACCGAAGATGCAAAAACATAGGAACGGGGTCATTTCCTATGTCGGTCACAGGTGTTGTGGAGTGCCCTATTATTGGAGTGAAGACTGAAGGGGTCGTGTCCGGCCTGGCTACCAACAATTCTTGCTTGCGGCAAAGGTTGAATTGATGGACCTCATAAGTTGGGGATCATTGGGAGTGCAGTAGGGGCTTGGAAATTCGGTGAGAGCCAGCTACCACTCTTGGGGGGCTCTAGCCACTTCGCTGGGAGACCACCACCTCTACGGGCCTAGTGAGGAGCACTTCGGACGTTTGTTCTGATGTTTTTTTGACCTGCGGTGTGCAAGAGATTGTTTTTTTCAATCCAAGGGAGTTCTTGGTTCTCTGTCAAAGGCAGGCAGGCTTCCCGGGTTCTTGGAGAACAGCTGCAGGCCGGCAGGTTTGGCGCCAGGTCAGTCACACGTCCCCTTCTCCTTGCTATTTGCGGCTGTTCGGGGTCCGTTTTCTTTTTAGGTTGGCAGGA
Source organism: Calotriton arnoldi (assembly GCA_963921515.1). NCBI lineage: Eukaryota > Metazoa > Chordata > Amphibia > Caudata > Salamandridae > Calotriton > Calotriton arnoldi. The sequence continues at coordinate 1,253,046 of CAWUFW010001440.1, forward strand.
TCTAAGGTTTTGGGCCCAGGATGCCACCTAAATAATAAATTTAGGGGTGTTTGAGGGAGTGCCAGGTAGTAGCCGATGGGCTACTGACCTTTAGGGTGCCTACACCCTCATATGACCACTTCCGTTGGGAAGTGCACATAACCCTGTTTCTGGTTGGCTAATTCACTCCAAGATAAGATGGAAGGGTCCACATCGCCTGCTCCACCCTAGGGGTGGTGCTGGCTGAATGTGGACACACCTCCTAATCTAACTAATATTCCTGCCTGTCCGCCCGCCAAAAGTGGAGCAGGACAGGTGGGTTGGCATCCTCTCCTGCGAGAGAAACCCGAGTCGCATACCAAAGGCGGAGGGGCTGCTTTTAAGCTCCCCTGCCATGGCAGGCTAATCTGCAGGTCATCACGAGGGAGGGGGAGGAAAAAAATCCCTGCCATAGCTGGCCTGGTTTCTGGCCTCCCAAGAGCAAAGGCCCTCACCCCTGTGGGTCAGGAGTTTGTCTCTGTGGTCAGGCTGGCTAAAACCAGTCAGTCAGCCCACCAGAAACGGGTACACTATCAGGGGCACCTCTGAGGTGCCCTCTAAGTATATGTATTGATAAATCCAACACTGGATCAGTGTAGGTTCATCAATACAAGATGTTTGATATCAAACATCCCTATTTTTAGTGAAGCCATCATGTCTCTGGGGAACTCGTTTCCACCAGTGTCCAGTGCATGTACTTAAAATGGCTTCCCTGGTCACTTGCACTACCTGGGCATATCTGCTCATGCAGCTCCCTACAGGCTGTCTAGGAGGAATACACAAAGCCCAACTGCCAACTACACCCTGTCATGTGCCCAGAGACAGGCTGCAGACACCAAATGGCTAAGGCAAGAAAAATACCAACTCTCTAAATGTAGCATTTTTAGAATTGTAATTTAAAAGTCAACTTCACCATAAGTTAGGATTTTAAATTAGGATTCCAGAGACACCAAATGTGAAGGATTCATTGCTTCCCATTTGAAAATTACACTTATAAAATATGATAATCTAACTTCAATGTTATCCTATGCAAGAGATAGGCCTTGCAGTAGTAAAAAACGAATGTAAGATTTTTTCACTAACAGAACATGCAAAACTTAAAAGTACATGTCCTACTTTTTAAATATATTGCATCTTGCCCTCTCAGCTGTCCAGGGCCTACCCTAAGGGTGACTTATACGTATTAAATAGGAAGGTTTGGGCCTGGATAAAGGTTTATTTATTTTGCCAGGTCGAAATGACATTTTAAAACTAAACTGCACATACAGGCTCTGCAATGGAAGGCCTGAGACACGTTTAAAGGGCTATTCAAGTGGGTGGCACAATCAGTGCTGCAGGCCCACTAGTAGCATTTAATTTACAGGCCCTGGACACATGCAGTGCCACTTTACTAGGATCTTATAAGTAAATTAAATATGCTATTTGATGATAGGCCAATATTTCCATGTTTAGAGGAGAGAGCACAATCACTTTAGCACTGGTTAGCAGTGGTAAAGTGTGCAAAGTCCTAGTACCAGCAAAGACGAGGTCAGATAAATGGGGGAGGAAGGCAAAAAGTTTGGGGATGACCCTGCAGAAAGGGCCATTTCCAACAAGGACTAAGACAATGCCTATGAGGAGCGTGCAATCAAGTAATGATTTGACCCACAATTACACATGCTTCACCGGTTTGGAGCGGTTGCCAGGAGAATTATCAGAAATCTCTGCAAAAACTACAAAATAAGGCCATTTGGACAGCAGCAGGCGCTCCTTGCTTCACAAGAACAGCAGAGCACAAAGATTTAGAACGACCATCTCTGCAAACTCAACAAGAAATTCTACAAAGGACTTGACCAAAAGGAAAGCCCGCCGACTTAAAAGCTTGCTGACATCTCTGCAAACTCTTTGGACCACTACCCACAGCTCTTCATATCATTCCCCCCTGAACCAACCCACCTGGGACAATGTGTCACAAATCAACAAGAAAACAAAAACTGTGACCTAAAAAACTAAAAAGTGAATATGGAGTAATAAGGCTCAAGCCTTGGTACCCTAAAAAACCACTGTCAGGTCGAATCTGGCAGCCAGAGAAGAACAGACCTGGTCAAGTGTCCAGCAGAAGCCCCCAGACATCAGCAGTGAAGGACGAGGCTCGCCGGCAGCAGTGCCGAACAACCACCCACCCCTGAGAGCCAGCACTGCCAAGTACCATGCATCAGGGGTCAGACTAACGCATTTCTGGCTGGTGGCCACATCATCATGCGGGTGAATCCAGCGGCTCCTAGCCTTTTGCTGTTGCATTTTAGGTAAGGAACTCTACCATGCCCACAGCAGATTGGCCCAGACCAGCAGGGGTAGCTTTGCTTTTTTCTGTGTAGTTGCCTGCCCCAATGCGACCCGGAGTGATCCTCCTCTTCTCTGTGCCGATAGGATGTTGCTTCCCCTTGCAGGCTCGAGTCCCGTTGGTCCTTTCCTGCCAGCCCCCTCGGTAGCCCCCAGACTAATCCAATTCACTGAATGCATCACCAATGGACATTTATATTTATGTTGCACCAATAAAATGTTTAGAGGAAAGCGTATGGCTGCATTGTTCAGTCTGTGGATGTCGCCACCTCTGGCGTAGTAATACTATGGGACCCAGCAGCTCTTCCTGCTGGCCCTTGGTCCGTACTCTCCATCTCCTCATTAGCAGCCCCTGCTCCCGACTGATCCCTAGCTGGTGACCTACACCCTAGGAGGGACATACCTGGGTGAGAGGATGACTTCATTCCTCCATCCATTGCTGGCCTCCTAACAGACTTCGGACACATCAGCAGGTGCACCGGTAGTGCCCGCCTATTGCGTTTCTAGCTTCCCACGTTGCAGCAGGCGAGGTCTTCCTAGCGCTAGCGAAAATAATGCTGCACCCGGTGAATCCTGTATAAGTCTCGCTGGGCAGAAAAAAAGTTGTAACTAGTCTGTGTCTGGTATGAAGTGCTCGGATGCCCTTGGGCAAAGTTCGCGCTATGTGAACCTGCCAACAATAAAATGTAGCCCTGCCTGTCACCCGCCCTCTAATCTTATCATAAATGAATAATGGATAAAGCATAAACCTTTGATATTGGAATTAAACACCCTCTAATGGCTGAATTGCAAAGTGACCAAATTGTGTGATTCTAGACAAATACTTAGCCTCCTTTTTATTCATTATCCTGTAAGACACCACCTTCAATTCAAACATGTGAGCCTCAGATGTGCCCTATGTATAAGAACCAGTGTTGTAATTGATGTAAAAGGCTACAATGGTGTTCCAGGCTTCTATTATAAAAATGTAAGCCACATATGGGGTACACATGACAACGGACTTTGACCGTAGTCCACTAATAGGATTGTCCTCAGGGCAGGGCCGCAATGTTTCTCAGTACATGTTTAAAAGTTCTTACTTTATAATAAGTTCTTCTGGAAAGATATAATCTAATGTACTAATGTGAATCACATCTGTGTGTTACAAAAAAATACACTTTTTTGGATTGTGATGAGATTGTATCATATTTAAACATGTTTGTTGCATAATTAACCTTCCAAATATTTTCAAGGCTCGACTTGAGTGTGGGGGGGGCGCTGGATGTTGAAATAGTATGATTTACTATTCCAACTCCAGTCTGTGCGGACAGTAGGGAAGGTGTTGGATTTTAAATCCAACACTTTCTCCCCCCCTCCGCAAGTCGTGGTTTCGACTTGCGGGGTAATGGTATTGCGTTGTTACAACGCGGTCGTTGTAACGACCGCGTTGTAATAACATGCGGGGTCACGGATGCGGGGTGACTGATGTTTACCCCTGCAGACTGCCTCTCAGGACCAAGAGACTGTGTGGTGTCCTATGTGAATAGTTTGTTTCCAGAGGTTGGACTTTGTTTTAGTTTGAATAAAGTTTGGGAGGAATGTAGTGTCCTGCTGGACACGTTCCAGTGTCTCAGCAGACACTTAGTTAGTCAGCCACTCCCTCGCGCGAGTGGACACACATGCACCCCACACCCATCCATCATAGGCGTCACGAGTGACGTGACCCTGCTAATAAAAGGGCCCGGGTACACGTGCTCGAGGCCAGTTACCATTACCTTACAACCGTGTCTGTATGCTTTATTTGCAAGTATTTGGGACTAGCGCCCACTACTTTACAAAGTTGACAAATGCTTTTTTTTGTTGTAAAAGTGCCCAATGCTGCGTTTTCACTTTAATAACGGCCGTGCACCTATCTTTAGAGGCGGCTTGTCTAAAGAAAGGGGCGCGCCTCCATTAATGTGAAAGTGCTGCATAGGCGCTAGTAAACAAAAAGGAAAAAAATTAAATAAAAAAGCGTGGCCGCTATACTTAAAGCGGACCGCGCTGCTAAAATAAATAAATAATGAAATGCGGCCGCTATAGTTAAAGCAAACCGCCATTAGTAACTAAAATAAAAGCGGGTGGCATGCTGCGACGTAGTTAGTTGAATAGGTGCAAATCATTGAACAAAATAGTGCTCACAGCCAAGATATATTCAAAAAGAACAATTGATGGACAGAATGCAGAACAATGTCATGCATTCACCCAGTCCAGAGATCTGGGCCTAAATCCATTGTTTTTTTTGCTCACCATGCCATTCCAGTTTGAACCCAGCCATATGCAAATCAGTCTTGACCCTGTGCCTCATGGGAACAGTCCAGACCGAACTGCCAGGCCAGGTCCTCCCTGGACTGGAAACAAGCATCCTAGGACCGGTTTCGGGGTTTCACCCCTCATCAGCCAGGATAGCTTGACTCCAGTGGCATGGAGAGCACGGGACCCGCGTCTGGGAATACCCGTCCCACCCGGGGTGACAAATGCAAAAAGAACAATTGATGGACAGAATGCAGAACAATGTCATGCATTCACCCCAGTACAGAGATCTGGGCCTAAATCCATCGTTTTTTTTGCTCACCATGCCATTCCAGTTTGAACCCAGCCATATGCAAATCAATCTTGACCCTGTGCCTCATGGGAACAGTCCAGACCGAACTGCCAGGCCAGGTCCTCCCTGGACTGGAAACAAGCATCCTAGGACCGGTTTCGGGGTTTCACCCCTCATCAGCCAGGATAGCTTGACTCCAGTGGCATGGAGAGCACGGGACCCGCGTCTGGGAATACCAGTCCCACTCGGGGTGACAAATGCAAAAAGAACAATTGATGGACAGAATGCAGAACAATGTCATGCATTCACCCCAGTACAAAGATCTGGGCCTAAATCCATCGTTTTTTTTGCTCACCATGCCATTCCAGTTTGAACCCAGCCATATGACCCAGATCTCTCGACTGGGGGAGAATGTTTGAATCATTCAGCATTCCGTCCATCATTTGTTGCAGTTACACTTTTTGCCCTAAGTGGGATGGGTATGCCCAGATGTGGGTCCCTTGCTCACTGTGCCACTGGATTCAAGCTAGCCTGGCTGATGAAGGGTGACATACCCCGAAACCGGTCCCAGTATGCTTGTTTCCGGTCCAGGGAGGACCTGGCTTGGTAGTTCGGTCTGGACTGTTCCCATGAGGCACAGGGTCAAGACTGATTTGCATATGGCTGCGTCCAAACTGGGGTGGCGTAGTGGGCAAAAGAACGATGGATTTAACCCAGATCTCTTGACTGGGGGAGAATGTTTGAATCATTCAGCATTCCGTCCATCATTTGTTGCAGTTACACTTTTTGCCCTAAGTGGGACAGGTATGCCCAGACGTGGGTCCCTTGCTCACTGTGCCACTGGATTCAAGCTGGCCTGGCTGATGAAGGGTGACATACCCCGAAACCGGTCCCAGGATGCTTGTTTCCGGTCCAGGGAGGACCTGGCTTGGCAGTTTGGTCTGGACTGTTCCCATGAGGCACAGGGTCAAGACTGATTTGCATATGGCTGGGTCCAAACTGGGGTGGCGTAGTGGGCAAAAGAACGATGGATTTAACCCAGATCTCTTGACTGGGGGAGAATGTTTGAATCATTCAGCATTCCGTCCATCATTTGTTGCAGTTACACTTTTTGCCCTACGTGGGACGGGTATGCCCAGACGTGGGTCCCCTGCTCACTGTGCCACTGGATTCAAGCTAGCCTGGCTTTTGAAGGGTGACATACCCTGAAACCGGTCCCAGGATGCTTGTTTCCGGTCCAGGGAGGACCTGGCTTGGCAGTTCGGTCTGGACTGTTCCCATGAGGCACAGGGTCAAGACTGATTTGCATATGGCTGGGTCCAAACTGGGGTGGCATAGTGTGCAAAAGAACGATGGATTTAACCCAGATCTCTTGACTGGGGGAGAATGTTTGAATCATTCAGCATTCCGTCCATCATTTGTTGCAGTTACACTTTTTGCCCTAAGTGGGTCGGGTATGCCCAGACGTGGGTCCCTTGCTTACTGTGCCACTGGATTTAAGCTAGCCTGGCTGATGAAGGGTGACATACCCCGAAACCGGTCCCAGGATGCTTGTTTCCGGTCCAGGGAGGACCTGGCCTGGCAGTTCGGTCTGGACTGTTCCCATGAGGCACAGGGTCAAGACTGATTTGCATATGGCTGGGTCCAAACTGGGGTGGCGTAGTGGGCAAAAGAACGATGGATTTGACCCAGATCTCTTGACTTGGGGAGAGTGTTTGAATCATTCAGCATTCCGTCCATCATTTGTTGCAGTTACACTTTTTTCCCTAAGTGGGACGGGTATGCCCAGACGTGGGTCCCTTGCTCACTGTGCCACTGGATTCAAGCTAGCCTGGCTGATGAAGGGTGACATACCCCGAAACCGGTCCCAGGATGCTTGTTTCCGGTCCAGGGAGGACCTGGCTTGGCAGTTCGGTCTGGACTGTTCCCATGAGGCACAGGGTCAAGACTGATTTGCATATGGCTGGGTCCAAACTGGGGTGGCGTAGTGGGCAAAAAAACGATGGATTTAACCCAGATCTCTTGACTTGGGGAGAATGTTTGAATCATTCAGCATTCCGTCCATCATTTGTTGCAGTTACACAGCCAAGAAAAGCAGACGGTGTAACACAACAAGAAAAAGATACAGTTGTTATGGGAGGTTGCAACGGCAGACAAGCTGTTCCAAGGAGGGACTAACAAGCCTATTCAGGAATGAAAAATGAAAAGCAACCATTTCGCAAGGACGGTAACAGGAGCCAATTGAAAAGATGGGTGGGACATGGGCTGATTCTCAAATCCCTAACTCAATACAGCATGCCTCGCAGAGCAGTGCATGCGCTGCCCAGGCTTGACCTAAAAATGAAACTGCAAAGTTTCATTTTTTCTTTTTAAATGCAACACGGTTTCTTTTAAGGAAAACGGGCTGCATTTCCAAAAAAAGATTGCTTTATTAAAAAGCAATCACAGACATGGTGGTCTGCTGACCTCAGCAGGCCACCATCCCTGTGATGGCAGCACTTTCAGACCTACCTCATTAATAATATGAGATAGGTCCACTTGCGACCCACTAGGAATCGCTAATGAAACTCAAAAGAGTTTCATATATTAGGAATACTGAGTTCCTCATTGCGATTCAGAGAACAGGAATTAGGAATTCGGTATTCCTGATGTTAGTTCATCTAGCCCAAAATCCCAGAGGAGCTAGCCCTAATATTCTCATGCGCTTCAAACTAAAAACTCTGTAACATCCCACCCCCTAAACACACTATTTAAGAGGTGGTTTATAAAACTGTATATGAACAAGGTGGACTCTAGAGACACTCTCAGTTCATGATGAAGACTGTGGCTATAGGGTACGCACCGAAACATTCTTCACCACTTCAGCACATGCGTCACTTTCAAAAGTCCACAAAGTAATCAAAACGAGTCACTACAATGGATGAAGGAGTTAGATACAGGGATTCACCCACATGTAAGCCGTCCCTTACTTAACTCTCCTTGCCAGATCAACAAAGTCATGTTCACCAGCACATGTATGTTTATGGCCAAAAATGGCTCCCTTTACACATGTTATCAACCACAATACAGAGCAGGTGTGCAGTTAGGCAGTAGTAAAGCCACAGCAAGGGGTGGGATGTTTACCGGTCAAGTAGTACTTTCCCATTAAAGTTGTGAATGGCCACAAACTTGTGTCTTTCTGGGCATTCACAAACTCCTCTACAACCCTTTCCCTCTCTTGAAATGGAGGTTTCTTTCAGTAAAGGGCGGTAAAATCCCTTTCAACAGTTGGGAAAGTGATCACTACACCGCCAAACTTCATAGAGCTGAAGCAACAGGGACTTCTCTGAGTAAAAGGTGAATTGGAAAGCAAAGTCATAAAATGCCATATAACATTACCAGTAGTGTGCCAGGAAACCTGCGACTGTTATAGCTTTCCAGACATACTACTGCCCATTGCTGGAAGTTCCAAAAAAGGAATAAACCTGCACGCATCCATAGTATTGCTACAAGTGCAGATTTATTTGTTTTTTATGAGTCTGACCCTCAGGGGCTTATCTTTGAGAGGCTTGCGCCGCCGGAGCTTGACTTTTTTTGACATTCCGGCGGCGCAAACCTCTGAGTCATATTTACGAGGACATGCAAAGCCACTCTGCATGGCTTTGCATTGCCTCATAGATATGAAGTAAGACAAAGCAGTGCAAGTCGCTTCCTTGCCTTACTCTGTGCCAGGGAGGCATTCCATGGGCGTTGCGATGGGTCTTACCACATAACACCCATGGGTTTTGACGCTGTCCCAGATTTATTTAATCACGTAAACCTGGGAGAATGACAAAACCTTATGCCTCCCCAGAGCAGGCGCAACGAGGAGAAATATTTTTCTTTCTCCTCGTTTTTCCCTCTTTCCATGTGTGCTAAATTCTGCAGTACACATAGAAAGAGGAAAACACCTCTTATGACTGTTTTTGTGCAGGAAGGTGCCCCTTTTTGCACCAAAACAATCGTGCCTGCAACAGAGGCACCTTTGTACCATGATGCAAGGGTGCCTACGTTGGGGCTAGGCTGCCAAAACGGAGCCAGCACACGGGAAAGGACAGGAATGCACAGTGTTGCTTAAATACAGTGCATTTCTGCCCTTTCACTTTGGTGTAGGGGAGCACAGCAAGCGCACTTGCTGCACTGCCCTGCACCAAAATCCCATAAAGAAGCCCCTCAGTCCTTTGAATGCCTGACCATTGATTCATCCACCACCCATTGTAGCGCCTGAAGCTGAGCATCATCTCTCACCCTCCTCACCACCACCACCTACTAAGAGAAAGGAGCATCTTTGTGCAGTGATGATATGGAGGAGCTCTGGTCAACTCCAACCCCTACAGGTTGCCTGTCACACCCCATCAAGAGCCCGAAGAAGCCCAAAGCTGCACTAGCCCAGACAAGCGTCAAATAGACAAGAGCTGCAAAGCCCAAGAAGACAGCAAGCCCCACATGAAGTACGTGAAGAATGTGCACAGAGCGTGCAACCCCCAGTGGCTGTCTGACACCGCCGCAAGTGAGGAAACTGCGCCACTCGCCCTCAGTGGTGAGTAGGCACGCCAAGCGCCAGAAGAGAGCGACCATGAAGAAGTCAGAGGCGCGCAGAGAGCTGCAATCGAAAACCTGACAGCACAGGCAGGCACCCAGGAGAGAGACGCCTCTCCACAGAGAAGAAGCCATGCTGAAGGCGGCAGAGAGAGCCTCCACATCTCCCCTGTACCAGCGAAGCCCCGCAGTGGGCTGAAGACAGCAGAGTGTCCTTCCCCACACTGCCTCAAGACGGAGTCACCAGTGGCCCAAGACAGGCAAGAGGAGAGTCACACACTCCCCATGGCAAGCTGCCACCGCAACATGTGCTCCAAAGACATGCAACACGTGGCCGGACGCTACATTGCACAGCAAGCAAGGAGCATATCACTCAAAGTGACTGACCCCGCGAAGCATGCCTGAACAGAGGCAGGCGCCATGATGGCACAGGCTCGAGGCGCAAGCACAACGCCCTCGAGTGAAGAAGGTGACCCGCCATCCTGGTAGAGGAGTACCGCGAAGACCCCTGAGGAAGGGATCGGTCCAGCAAGAGGCCAGCGCAAATAAGAGTGACAATCCCGTCGCCATGAAGAACCGGACGACCACAGGTCCGCTGGAGAGACCGAGGGGAGAAGAACTAGGACTCGCACCCCTACAAGACAAGAGCGCACCCGGAGACACCAGACAGCCACAAAGGCGGACCGACGTCCCTGGAGACAGCTCAATGGAAGAACCAAAAGTAAGCTGCAGCTAGCGTGAACCGCGTCTCTCTCCAACGTTTCCCAGTGTGACCGTCCATTCCAGCGCGTCGGCAGTCTAAGTCGGATGGCATCCCTGCTCCTGACAGCAGATGTCATGGGTGTAAAACAGCCTCAACAAGATGAAGATACGTGGTTGCGAAGTCACTCTCTCCCAGCAAGTCATCATCACCTGTCCTTCAGGTTCAATGGCAACCACAACATCACTGCCATGTGCATCACCCCATCCAACCAAGGAGCGACATCATCACCGGGGTGCAGCCTTGCACCTGTAAAAGAACCAAGAGACTGAGGCACTCCCATCGAAATGAGAGACCAAGTGTCCAGGTGCTATCTGACAGTCCATGTGCCACTGTGTCCTGTTGGCAAGCCCACCCACCATTAAGTCACCCACCCTGGCAGTTGCCCGAACATCGTCATCGGATCCTGTCAGTGTTCCTGCAGCAGCCCACAAGCAGCCCTGCACAGTCCATGCAGTATCTTGGCAGCCCCGCACAAGGGCCTCAATTACATTCCTGCACCCAGGGATCATTGCACGAGAGATGGTCGGGAAGCGACTCCACCTACTCTGTACCGGGAGGCACCGCGGCTTCAGAGGATAACTTCCTGAACATCATAGATGCCGTTCCAGCGCTGATTGGTCATCGTAGTGCCCAGACACCTCAAGCAAAGAGTCTGCAGCAGGATTCCACCAACGCTACTGATGCACCATCGTTTAGTTGACAGACACCAAAAGCATCACCGCCAGAGCACACTAGTTCATCCATCAGAGTGTAAGAGAACATTGATCTGACGGACAGGCTGCCAAGGAATCCGGACTCCATCGACGCATCATTCGTGCCCAGTAGACTCTTGTTAAATTATGGACGTGTGCCGAGATGCTCGGGTGCTCCCAGCTGCACCTCTCAGGACCAAGAGACTGTGTGGTGTCCTATGTGAATAGTTTGTTTCCAGAGGTTGGACTTTGTTTTATTTTGAATAAAGTTTGGGAGGAATGTAGTACCCTGCTGGACACGTTCCAGTGTCTCAGCAGACACTTAGTCAGCCACTCCCTCGTGCGAGTGGACACACATGCACCCCATACCCATCCATCACAAGCGTGACGAGTGACGTGACCCTGCTAATAAAAGGGCCCGGGTACACGTGCTCGAGGCCAGTTACCATTACCTTACAACTGTGTCTGTATGCTTTATTTGCAAGTATTTGGGCCTAGCGCCCACTACTTTACAAAGTTGACAAATGCTTTTTTTTTGTAAAAGCGCCCCATGCCGCGCTTTCACTTTATTAACGGCCGTGCACCTATCTTTAGAGGCGGCTTGTCTAAAGAAAGGGGCGCACCTCCATTAATGTGAAAGTGTCGCATATGCGCTAGTAAACAAAAAGGAAAATAAATAAATAAATAAATAAGCGTTAAAGCGGACCGCCATTAGTAACTAGAATAAAAGCGGGTGGCGTGCTGCGACGTAGTGGGTTGAATAGGGGCAAATCATTGAACAAAATGGTGCTCACAGCCAAAATAAAGTAGACGGTGTAACACGACAAGAAAAAGGTACAGTTGTTATGGGAGGTTGCAACGGCAGACAAGGGGTTCCAAGAAGGGACTAACAAGCCTATTCAGGAATGAAAAATGAAAAGCAACCATTTCGCAAGGACGGTAACAGGAGTCAATTGAAAAGATGGGTGGGACATGGGCAGATCCTCAAATCCCTAACTCAATACAGCATGCCTCGCAGAGCAGTGCATGCGCTGCCCAGACTCGTACTAAAAATGAAACTGCAAAGTTTCATTTTTTCTTTTTAAATGCAACACGGTTTCTTTTAAGGAAAACGGGCTGCATTTCCAAAAAAAGATTGCTTTATTAAAAAGCAATCACAGACATGGTGGTCTGCTGACCTCAGCAGGCCACCATCCCTGTGATGGCAGCACTTTCAGACCTGCCTCATTAATAATATGAGATAGGTCCACTTGCGACCCACTAGGAATCGCTAATGAAACTCAAAAGAGTTTCATATATTAGGAATGCTGATTTCCTCATTGCGATTCAGAGAGAACAGGAATTAGGAATTCGGTATTCCTGACGTTAGTTCATCTAGCCCAAAATCCCACAGGAGCTAGCCCTAATATTCTCATGCGCTTCAAACTAAAAACTCTGTAACATCCCACCCCCTAAACACACTATTTAAGAGGTGGTTTACAAAACTGTATATGAACAAGGTGGACTCTAGAGACACTCTCAGTTCATGATGAAGACTGTGGCTATAGGGTACGCACCGAAACATTCTTCACCACTTCAGCACATGCGTCACTTTCAAAAGTCCACAAAGTAATCAAAACGAGTCACTACAATGGATGAAGGAGTTAGATACAGGGATTCACCCACATGTAAGCCGTCCCTTACTCTCCTTGCCAGATCAACAAAGTCATGTTCACCAGCACATGTATTTTTATGGCCAAAAATGGCTCCCTTTATACATGTTATCAACCACAATACAGAGCAGGTGTGCAGTTAGGCAGTAGTAAAGCCACAGCAAGGGGTGGGATGTTTACCGGTCAAGTAGTACTTTCCCATTAAAGTTGTGAATGGCCACAAACTTGTGTCTTTCTGTGCATCCACAAACTCCTCTACAACCCTTTTCCTCTCTTGAAATGGAGGTTTCTTTCAGTAAAGGGCGGTAAAATCCCTTTCAACAGTTGGGAAAGTGATCACTATACCGCCAAACTTCATAGAGTTGAAGCAACAGGGACTTCTCTGAGTAAAAGGTGAATCGGAAAGCAAAGTCATAAAATGCCATATAACATTACCAGTAGTGTGCCAGGAAACCTGCGACTGTTATAGCTTTCCAGACATACTACTGCCCATTGCTGGAAGTTCCAAAAAAGGAATAAACCTGCACGCATCCATAGTATTGCTACAAGTGCAGATTTATTTGTTTTTTATGAGTCTGACCCTCAGGGGCTTATCTATGAGAGGCTTGCGCCGCCGGAGCTTGACTTTTTTTGACATTCCGGCGGCGCAAACCTCTGAGTCATATTTACGAGGACATGCAAAGCCACTCTGCATGGCTTTGCATTGCCTCATAGATATGAAGTAAGACAAAGCAGTGCAAGTCGCTTCCTTGCCTTACTCTGTGCCAGGGAGGCATTCCATGGGCGTTGCGATGGGTTTTACCACATAACACCCATGGGTTTTGACGCTGTCCCAGATTTATTTAATCACGTAAACCTGGGAGAATGACAAAACCTTATGCCTCCCCAGAGCAGGCGCAACGAGGAGAAATATTTTTCTTTCTCCTCGTTTTTCCCTCTTTCCATGTGTGCTAAATTCTGCAGCTCACATAGAAAGAGGAAAACACCTCTTAGGATTGTTTCTGTGCAGGAAGGTGCTCCTTCCTGCACAAAAACAATCCTGCATGCAACGGAGGCACCCTTGCACCATGGTGCAAGGGTGCCTACGTTGGGGCTAGGCTGCCAAAACGGAGCCAGCACACGGGGGAAATGACAGGAATGCACAGTGTTGCTTAAATACAGTGCATTTCTGCCCTTTCACTTTGGTGTAGGGGAGCACAGCAAGCGCACTTGCTGCACTGCCCTGCACCAAAATCCCATAAAGAAGCCCCTCAGTCCTTTGAATGCCTGACCATTGATTCATCCACCACCCATTGTAGCGCCTGAAGCTGAGCATCATCTCTCACCCTCCCTCACCACCACCACCTACTAAGAGAAAGGAGCATCTTTGTGCAGTGATGATATGGAGGAGCTCTGGTCAACTCCAACCCCTACAGGAGAATACATTTCTTGAAGAGGAGAAGGCCACATCCAATCGAAAGTATTTCTGAAATGAACACAACCCTGGTTCTAAAATGAAATAACAAAGTAATAACTTTTTATACAAAACAATAGGCCTTGGTTTTAGTCTTTGAGTGTGTGCAATCATTTCTTGCCTGAGTGTGTACAATAAATGCTTAACACAGCCCTCTGATAAGCCTGACTGCTCGACCACACTACCACAAATAGAGCTTTTAGGGGCATATTATCAAGAACGGCGTTAAAATTATCGCCGCTTTAGCGGCAGAAAACTGCCGCTAAAGCGGCGATAATGGGCTTGCTAATATGCCCTTGAGAATTCCAATAGAAGCCCATGTTGACACCAGAACATGGGCTTCTATTGGAATTCTCAAGGGCATATTTTCAAGCCCATTATCGCCGCTTTAGCGGCAGTTTTCTGCCGCTAAAGCGGCGATAATTTTAACGCCGTTTCTTGATAATATGCCCCTTAGTGTTACCTACGTAAGCCTCTGGGGATCCACTGGACTCTGTGCACACTATACCTTACTTTGGTATAGTATATACAGAGCCAGCTTCCTACATATCTGGCTCCTGTGTTTTGGATCGTCTGGAGTCTGCTCATGAGTTCGCTGGTGGTTCCTGCTTAAAGTGCGTTGCTGTAGTCCAGTCGGCTAGTGATGAGGCCTTCGTCACTGTTTTCCTGGTGCTGACAGGCGGGCATTTGAAGAGTTTGCGGAGTATGCGAAGGGTGTGGAAGCAGGCTGAGGAGACGGCGTTGAGCTGTTGTTTCATAGATAGTTTGCTGTCCAGGATGATGCTGAGGTTGTAGCATGGTCTTTTAGAGTGGGGGTAGGGCTGAGTTCCGATGGCCACCAGGAGTCGTGCCGGACGGCACGACTCCGCACTTTGGTTTTGTCCATGTTGAGCTTCAGGCAGTTGTTCCTCATCCAGGCTGAGACGTTCTTCATGTAGTTGTGGAAGTTGGTCTTCGTCGTGGTGGGGTCTACTGAAAGCGAGAAGACGAGCTGGGTGTCGTCGGCATTGTAGATAATGTTGATGTCATGGGTTCTGATTATGTCTGCTAGCAGCGTCTTGTACATGTTCAAGAGGGTTGGAGTGAGGGATGAACTGTGTGGGAAGCCGCAGATGGTGCGCTTGAGCTGTGAGGTGAAGGGAGGGAGACAGATTGTCTGGGTGCTCCCCGTGAGGAAAGATGTCATCCATTTAAGAGTGTCGTCTTTGATTCCGATCTGGTGCAGTTGATTGATGAGTGTGTGGTGGGAGACGGTGTCCAAGGCTGTGGAGAGGTCGAGAAGGATCAGGGCGGCCGATTCTCTTCTGTCTAGTAGGGCGGACCATCAATTGCAGCGATCAGGGCTGTCTCTGTGCTGTGATTGGCTCTAACTCCTGATTGGGTGGGGTCTAGCAAGTTGTTTCTCAGCAGGTGTTCGGTGAGTTGGAGGTTGATGGCCTTCTCCAGGACTTTGGTGGAAAATGGGAGCAGCGTGATGGGGCAGTAGTTCTGGAGGTCTCTGAGGTCTGTAGAGGGTTTCTTGATGAGGGTCTGACCTCTGAGTGTTTCCAGGCATCCGGAAAGGTGGCTGTGGCAAAGGAGGTGTTGAGGATGGTGGTGAGCTGGTGGCTGATCTCGTCGGTCCTGAGTTTGAAAAGTCGATGAGGGCATGGGTCAGTGGGTGCTCCCTAGTGGATGGAGTTCATTAAGGCAGTACTGTTTGGTGTGCTGATTTGTTCCCATTTGTTGAGCGGGTGGTCAGTGGCTGTCAACGTGGGGAGGCTGAAGAGGTCGTTAGGTTGAGGATTGAATTTTCTGTATATCGTGGCTATCTTGTTATGGAAGTGGTCTGCAAGAGCATCGCAGATTTCCTGTGAGGAGGGGATTGAGATTTCGGTGGCTGATGGGCAGGTGAACTCTGACGATGGTGAAGAGTTCCTTGGTCTGGTTGGCGCTGGCCTTGATGCGGTGTGTCCGGGCATCCTTTTCTGTGACTTTGAGTAGTTGGGCGTAGTTCTTGAGGGCAGACTTGAAGGTGGCTCTGTCAGTGTTGTTATGCGCCATTTTCTTTCGAGTTTTTTGCATCTGCATTTCACTGCACTGAGTTGAGCGTTCCCCGCCGTCCCCTCATATACTTGTGGAGAGGCTCTCGCGTTCTCTACTCCTCGGTTTGAGGCCCCGCCTCTGCAGTCCCCTCCTTTATTTAAGGAGTGGCCCCCAATCTCGACTTTCATTTATTTGAACAGAGGATTCTTTTCTCTCCTTCGGTTATTTCAGGAGTGGTCTCAGCTCACATTTATTTGAGGGGTGATCTCGGCTCATTTATTTTGCTCCCTTCCTTGTGTTCCCTTGCTCATGTCCCTCTGCTCACTACTCTCTTGCACCAAACTGAACAGTTTTCTCTTCTTTCTTACCCTCGCCCCACTCTAACTACCCCCAGACTCAGATTTGTGAGGTGTCCCAGCTCTGTCATTCCCTCTCAGATTTGTGAGGTGTCCCAGCTCTGTCATTCCCTCTCAGATTTGTGAGGTGTCCCAGCTCTGTCATTCCCTCTCAGATGTGTGAGACGTCCCAGCTCTGTCATTCCCGCTCAGATTTGTGAGTTATCCCAGCTCTGTCATTCCCTCTCAGATTTGTGAGGTGTCCCAGCTCTGCCATTCCCTCTTGCCTGAACCTAGTTCAATAGTTGGTCGTGTTCCATTGACCCCCACTTTATACCCCCCTCCTCCTTTGCCCATCCTTTCCGCCTCCTCCGCTCTCTCCTTCCCTACTTTACCACCTCATATTGTTTGCCCCCACCCCCTTCTCTGCTGCTCTCCGACTCCTGTCTGAGGAGTTTTTCCTGCTGTCCTGCTCCACCGTCAAAATGCCTCTCAAAGACTGCTTCTCTGCTTTCCTCTCCTGCCCCACTGCTACCATGTCCATCCACTCCTGCCCCGCTCTCTCCTCTTCCCTGCTAAACTGCCCCTAAGATCCCTCCCCGCCTGCCCCGCTGTTGCTCTGTCCTCAGACCCCTCTTCTCCTGTCTTGCTCCCTTAGCTGTTCTCCCCTCCTGTCCTGCTCCACGTGCACACCGCTCCCTCCTCTCCACCTGCCCCGCTGTTGCTCTGTCCTCAGACCCCTCTTCTCCTGTCTTGCTCCCTTAGCTGTTCTCCTCTCCTGTCCTGCTCCACCTGCACACCGCTCCCTCCTCTCCATCTGCCTGGCTGTTTCCTGTCCTGGTTCCAGTGCTTAATTTGCGTTGGTGTTTAGTGATGCTCGGCACCGGCACTTATTTGTCAACACCAACACTTACTTCCGACAATCCACCACATGGTGGCGCTGTCTAATATTCAGAGTAGCACATCTGCAGATCGTTTAAAACTTTAACATACATTAAAATAAGAATACCACAATCGTACGGCTTAGGTGGAATAATTCAAATTGTTCCATTTGTTGAAATGCGATGCTTCGTAGGTAATGATGGCTCTGCGTCTGGCAGCTCTGACAGGTTGTATAAGCTGTAGTATCTCCAATGAAATAACTTGGGCAACAGGACGTATTTTTAAAAAACAAATTAAGCACTGCCTGGTCTTTCTTCTCCTCCTGCCCAGCTCTGATACTACCTGCTTCTTCCTGTCCGGCCCTTCCCCTTCGCCCTTTACCTGTTGTGCTTGTCAGCCGCCCTCCTCTGCTGAGTTCCTTCGCCCTCTCTGCTCCTCTGTTCGCGCCTTTCTCACTCCTTGCTGCTGTCTACAGAGAGCACGCGCTGCATCTGCATTAGATGAACGTCCAGCAACTCACTGTAAAGGAGCCGTAGAGTTGTTTACTTTACCTAAGTGCGCCCGACACTCAAACATGTTCAACCAGGGATCTCCTGTTTAAAAGGACAGCTCGGAGGTTGAGGGGCCGCTTAAAGTGCACCCCCTCTTAGAGACTGGCTACTACCCTCTGTCCCCGGGCCTCATGAGTCTGGCAGTGGCGCCAGCATCATACTACGAGGTTAAAGGTGCAGATCTCCTTCCGAGGGAGGGGCCTCCTGAACTCCAGTCTCCATAAGGTTCTGCCCATCCCTCCTCACCTGGGTCTATCACGTCCATGAATGTAAGACATGTAGGGGCCGTGCATGTCTGCAACAGGGTGAGGGTGAAGCCTTTGCAACGCGTTAGGAGGTAAATGCCCCCTGATGGTTCGGGACAGCCTGAACCCCTCCCTCCTCTAGGTTAGAATGCTGGTAAAAAGTCACAGTACATATCTCAGAGTTTGGGATTTTTGCCTCACTGAACAGGAGTTATGTATGCTTTCTGAAGTGTCCTGTTTAATAGTTTGAAATCCCAGAGCTGACTCCGAGGTCAAGAGGGGCTCCCAATGTTCACCCCGACTTTTGAGAGTGACTGGTGTTCTCTTACTGACTGAGAGGGACTGGCACAGGTGGCAGCTTTTAATTATGGAAGAAGAGGCAGGTGCTTTTTGGGTCTCGCCTAGACAGCGCTTGCACTGTCTCTTCTAGACATGCTGTATTCAGGATATGGGCATGAAGCTCTGTCCACTTTCGCCCATCTTCTTAATTGGCTCCTGTCACTGTCCTGTCCTTTGTAAATGGTGGCATTTAATTGGTCAATAGGCTGAGTAGTCCCTCCTTAGTACCGCCTTTTTTCTTCTTGTTCAGTTCTTCAATCTGTGGGCGCGCCCCCAGGGGGCGCGACACCATCTCAGGGGCGCGCACTCCACCCTAAAATCTTACCTTTGTTCGTCTCACTGTCACGCCTTGCAAGTCTTCACCCATTTCAAATGGGGTTTCTTTTTCTTGTAGAACTCTGGTAACAGAGGGTTGGAGGGGGGAGGGAGAGTAAATTGACGAGGCACTACGTGCCCGTGCTTTTGTTATGTTAAGCGATACAAAAGGGGATGATGGACGGAACGTTTGAGCCAATCAAACACTCACCCCCAGTCAACTGATCTGGGTTTAATCCATCATCATTCTTTAGCTCACTCCACCACCCCAGTTCAGACATGGCCATATGCAAATCAGTCTGACCCTGTGCCTCATGGGAACAGTCCAGCCCGAACTGCCAAGCCATGTCTTCCCTGGACCGGAAACAAGGATCCTAGGACCGGTTTCTGGCATTCCAGCCGTCATCAGCCAGGCTTGCTTGAATCCAGTGGCAAAGTGAGCAAGGGACCCACGTCTGGGCATACCCCGCCAACTTAGGGCGAACAAAGCGATACAAAAGGGGATGATGGACGGAACGTTTGAGCCAATCAAACACTCACCTCCAGTCAACTGATCTGGGTTTAATCCATCATCATTCTTTAGCTCACTCCACCACCCCAGTTCAGACATGGCCATATGCAAATCAGTCTGACCCTGTGCCTCATGGGAACAGTCCAGCCCGAACTGCCAAGCCATGTCTTCCCTGGACCGGAAACAAGGATCCTAGGACCGGTTTCTGGCATTCCAGCCGTCATCAGCCAGGCTTGCTTGAATCCAGTGGCAAAGTGAGCAAGGGACCCACGTCTGGGCATACCCCCGCCAACTTAGGGCGAACAAAGCGATACAAAAGGGGGATGATGGACGGAACGTTTGAGCCAATCAAACACTCACCCCCAGTCAACTGATCTGGGTTTAATCCATCATCATTCTTTAGCTCACTCCACTCACTTGACTGGGGGTGAGTGTTTGATTGTTTCAAACGTTCGGTCCATCATCCCCTTTTGTATCGCTTTGTTCGCCCTAAGTTAGCGGGGGTATGCCCAGACGTGGGTCCCTTGCTCACTTTGCCACTGGATTCAAACAAGCCTGGCTGATGACGGCTGGAATGCCAGAAACCGGTCCTAGGATGCTTGTTTCCGGTCCAGGGAAGACATGGCTTGGCAGTTCGGGCTGTACTGTTCCCATGAGGCACAGGGTCAGACTGATTTGCATATGGCCATGTCTGAACTGGGGTGGTGGAGTGAGCTAAAGAATGATGATGGATTAAACCCAGATCAGTTGACTGAGGGTGAGTGTTTGATTGATTCAAACGTTCGGTCCATCATCCCCTTTTGTATCGCTTTGTTCGCCCTAAGTTAGCGGGGTATGCCCAGACGTGGGTCCCTTGCTCACTTTGCCACTGGATTCAAACAAGCCTGGCTGATGACGGCTGGAATGCCAGAAACCGGTCCTAGGATGCTTGTTTCCGGTCCAGGGAAGACATGGCTTGGCAGTTCGGGCTGTACTGTTCCCATGAGGCACAGGGTCAGACTGATTTGCATATGGCCATGTCTGAACTGGGGTGGTGGAGTGAGCTAAAGAATGATGATGGATTAAACCCAGATCAGTTGACTGGGGGTGAGTGTTTGATTGTTTCAAACGTTCGGTCCATCATCCCCTTTTGTATCGCTTTGTTCGCCCTAAGTTAGCGGGGGTATGCCCAGACGTGGGTCCCTTGCTCACTTTGCCACTGGATTCAAACAAGCCTGGCTGATGACGGCTGGAATGCCAGAAACCGGTCCTAGGATGCTTGTTTCCGGTCCAGGGAAGACATGGCTTGGCAGTTCGGGCTGTACTGTTCCCATGAGGCACAGGGTCAGACTGATTTGCATATGGCCATGTCTGAACTGGGGTGGTGGAGTGAGCTAAAGAATGATGATGGATTAAACCCAGATCAGTTGACTGGGGGTGAGTGTTTGATTGATTCAAACGTTCGGTCCATCATCCCCTTTTGTATCGCTTTGTTCGCCCTAAGTTAGCGGGGGTATGCCCAGACGTGGGTCCCTTGCTCACTTTGCCACTGGATTCAAACAAGCCTGGCTGATGACGGCTGGAATGCCAGAAACCGGTCCTAGGATGCTTGTTTCCGGTCCAGGGAAGACATGGCTTGGCAGTTCGGGCTGTACTGTTCCCATGAGGCACAGGGTCAGACTGATTTGCATATGGCCATGTCTGAACTGGGGTGGTGGAGTGAGCTAAAGAATGATGATGGATTAAACCCAGATCAGTTGACTGGGGGTGAGTGTTTGATTGATTCAAACGTTCGGTCCATCATCCCCTTTTGTATCGCTTTGTTCGCCCTAAGTTAGCGGGGGTATGCCCAGACGTGGGTCCCTTGCTCACTTTGCCACTGGATTCAAACAAGCCTGGCTGATGACGGCTGGAATGCCAGAAACCGGTCCTAGGATGCTTGTTTCCGGTCCAGGGAAGACATGGCTTGGCAGTTCGGGCTGTACTGTTCCCATGAGGCACAGGGTCAGACTGATTTGCATATGGCCATGTCTGAACTGGGGTGGTGGAGTGAGCTAAAGAATGATGATGGATTAAACCCAGATCAGTTGACTGGGGGTGAGTGTTTGATTGATTCAAACGTTCGGTCCATCATCCCCTTTTGTATCGCTTTGTTCGCCCTAAGTTAGCGGGGGTATGCCCAGACGTGGGTCCCTTGCTCACTTTGCCACTGGATTCAAACAAGCCTGGCTGATGACGGCTGGAATGCCAGAAACCGGTCCTAGGATGCTTGTTTCCGGTCCAGGGAAGACATGGCTTGGCAGTTCGGGCTGTACTGTTCCCATGAGGCACAGGGTCAGACTGATTTGCATATGGCCATGTCTGAACTGGGGTGGTGGAGTGAGCTAAAGAATGATGATGGATTAAACCCAGATCAGTTGACTGGGGGTGAGTGTTTGATTGATTCAAGCGTTCGGTCCATCATCCCCTTTTGTATCGCTTTGTTCGCCCTAAGTTAGCGGGGGTATGCCCAGACGTGGGTCCCTTGCTCACTTTGCCACTGGATTCAAACAAGCCTGGCTGATGACGGCTGGAATGCCAGAAACCGGTCCTAGGATGCTTGTTTCCGGTCCAGGGAAGACATGGCTTGGCAGTTCGGGCTGTACTGTTCCCATGAGGCACAGGGTCAGACTGATTTGCATATGGCCATGTCTGAACTGGGGTGGTGGAGTGAGCTAAAGAATGATGATGGATTAAACCCAGATCAGTTGACTGGGGGTGAGTGTTTGATTGATTCAAACGTTCGGTCCATCATCCCCTTTTGTATCGCTTTGTTATGTTAAGAGCAGACGCATTAACCGTCCCAGGAGGGGGTTAATTCGTATAGCTGAAATGCTTCAGCTGCAGTGGGAGGCAGGAAGTCTCCTCTGCTAAAACCGAAAGCAAACGAACAGACAGTCCTGCTATTTCATAGCAGAGGAGACTCCTTGCCTCCCACTGCAGCTGAAGCATTTCAGCTCTACGAATTAATGACGGTGCTTAATTTGTAAAATAAAAAAGTGCCGGTGCTAAAGTTTTCTCAGAACAACGGGGTCATTGCAATCAAGGGTCGAGGTGGTGAATACTAAGGCTGCGTTGTCTTGATTTCACCTCATGCCTCTCGCATTCACCACCAGAACTCCTGCCCCTTTACCTCACACTTTCACATTCATTCTCCTCCTTTTTCTCCCTTTGTCACTATCTTTCCGTTTTTCTCTTCCTCCTTCTGTTCCCTTTTGAATTTTCTCTCTTACTTGGGATCAAATTATGTTAAGAAAAAATAAGTGCTAGTACCTAAAATAAGTGTTGGTGGGTCTACCGGCAAACACTGGCTTGAAATAAAGACTGCAATACTTTAAATGGGACAGAACTGGTAATTCGCTATAAAACCTTATATATTCAAGTGCGAAGTGCCTGCCCTGTTCAAAAGCAAGCATTACTTTTAATGAACCGATTTTCAATATATCAGGCACTGTTCAGCAGAAGTACACCAGTGCTTATTCATGTATAAATTAGTAGCGTAAATCAGGTGTCAAGTGTGAGGATCGAGGCAGAGTGTGATAGAGATCAAATGAAGGAGAGAATTAGAGAGAGAGATGGCTCTGTTTTCCTATGCAGCGTGAAATGACAAAATGTGCTGTAGCAACCGCTATGTAAAAGCAAAATAACAGCAATGCACTCTCTAATTTCATGCCCTGAAGGTACTAATTCAATAATTCACATTTGCATTGTTAGTATGCTGAGCTATATAGAGTAGTTATTTAATAATAATGTTATTAACCATTCAGAGGCAATTTAGGTTGTGCCACGCAACATAGTAACATCGATACTGTAGAACACAAAAGGTCTGGACTAGATATCCAGAGTTGTGTTTTAGCTGCCACGCACTTGGAGGTGTTAGGAATTACAAATACTCGGTCACGAAGGCATGAATCTTGGCTCACGCTCTCGCAGCCACAACACTCACCGGGACTCGAGAGATGAGAACAACACTCTGCGCCGAGTCAGAGAGGTAATTATATCATGAATGCCATATGTGATGTGCAGACACGTGTAGACCCAGCCCTGATAAGCGCCGGTGCTAAGCACCGGAAAGCACCGGCACAAATTAAGCACTGATTAATGAATGGTGTACACTGTACAGTATAACCAATGAGACGTTGAAACAAATAAAATATGCACAAAGAAACACTGGAACAAATATAATAAACATTAATATGTACTTATTGTCTGTGTGACTAAAAAAGTGGGATTTTTGAACTATAAATAGGTGCCTATAGTCAGTGTAGCTAAAAAGGAAGGATCATCTGTGGCATCAACTCGAGCATGGGTAGGGGAGAAAAGGAAGGAGTCATTGAGTTAAGAATGTTCTTAAAGTCGCACAATACAGAGCACATGGGGAGCTAAATCCAGTATGGATGTGTTCTGGAAAAACGTTATGGGTTTTATATACTCAGGGTGGGCTCAACTTGAGCTATATAGATAAAGCAAAATCATGAGTTGCTTGCAGGTTTGGGGGTTGTACGTCTTCAGAAAACTAAATGGCTGCTTCAAGTCCTGTCTGTGAAAGGGGACCAACATTTTAAAGCAGGAGTTTCAAAGTTGATGCTGACCATTCCAGACTTTAACTTCTCTGTAGGAATGTTTGCAAGTTACACTGCAGCTGAAATGAGTCTGTTCCTTGTTTTCGGTTTTAGCAGAGGAGACATCCGGCCTCCCACTGCAGCTGAAACATTTCAGCTTTACGAATTTAACCCCATCCTGGGAGGGTTAGGTCTTCCCAGAAAGGAGACAACTTTTTTTTTTTAATTACACAAGCAGACGCGTAACGCCCACCGGGCTAAAAGGGCTTCAAGTTGCCAAAAGAAGAATGCCAGCCATGTGTTTAAACAGCCTGCAAATTGCTTGTCTTGACACTAAATAGGGTTATAAATAAAAATGTATGTATTCATTTGTAATATGACTTTTCTGTCTTTGTTCCCTTTTATTATCAGTCATGGATCATTCAAGCTGCCCTAGAACATAATTAAAAGTGCTTTCTATTTATATTTGCTGTTCGAAGTACGCACAGACAAGTGCTGACAATACAGCTTTAGGTGACTGCTTATATTTGTACGGCCTGGGACATCAAAATAATGAGCTGGCAACACTAATCATAAAACTGGAAGTTTGTTGCAAGATCAGCACATTTATTTCCTCCACCCTCGATCCCTGGTTAATGCCATAATAGCAATGGTTTAACATATCTGAAACCCTACGCAGCCGTCAATAACATGCTAAGTTACTTCAATTGTCTGAGAATGCAACTTGCATTCAGACAACTCGCTCCTCATTCTCGCCCTTCACTTTCACGCTCACCCTGCACTCAGAGCGATCACATTGCACTCACACTGATCCCCATGCACTCACACCATTCACCCGCTCACCCTGCACTCACAGTGATCACTCTGCACTCACAATGCACTTGCTCTGTTCACCTTGTACCTCACCCTGCAGTCATACAAGCACACTACTCAACCTGCACTCATGTGGCACTTCACTCAACTGTCCCCCTCACTGCTTAATCTGCAGTCTCACTCAAATAAGCCCATCACTAACCATCCATTCATTCGTCCCAATCTGCACTTACATCCGCACCCAAATTCATATGGTCACCTCACGCACCCTGCAGCCACTCCTCTTACCCTACTCTCAAACTGTCGCATGGCTCACCGTGCACTCACATGGGCCCTTCTGCCACCCACACAGCGCAGAGGTTTAAATAAGGTTGAACATTATTTGCCGGATATGGCCCGGGATATGCACGTGGCGGTCGATTATGTAGTGTACCAGATTCCAGAAATTTCTGTCAGGTGGTGGGGGGGCCCAACATCTAAAAAAATTCAGCTGGGGGCTCAACTTCCAAAAGTTTGAAGACCTCTGCATGAGGACACCCACTGTAACATGTGTTGTTACTGGGTACATTACAGCCTTTGAGCACTATTTTCGTAAATGGCTTTCTCCTGCCTGCTGTTACAGGCAGGACGCGCTCTCCCGCAACACTTTTTTCTTATTTAACCAGTGCAGCACACCTCAGCTGTAAAAACGGCCCACATTTCTTTTGTTGGTTGTGATCGCTGAACGCGGCTGCATGGCATTTTTTTTCCGCTGCTGCCATTTTTTTCTATTTGTTTACTTTTGTTACAATCGCGGCAACCGTGCTTTAGCTTAAGATGTGTAAAGCTAAAGCGTGAGTGCCGCAATTGATTTGCAATTGATTTGCAATGCAATAGCTTTTGCATTACTGAAAGTTTGAGCTATTGGCGTTGCATTATTATTAGCGACGCCAATAGCTCTAACTTCAGTAATGCGAGACCTATTGCATTGCAAATGCTTGTTTAAGAGCAGGCAGTGGTCCATGGGCCCACTGCCAGTATTCACATTTACAAACTGCGATTAGGTAACATGTTACCAGAAGGCAATTTGGGATTGAAACATGTCAAAAAGCATTTTTCCGGTCACAATGCGAATTGGGCCGTTTACGACAAGAACAGTGCATGATACATCTAGCCCAATGTCCAGCAAGTCCAGATCTCTGGACAAGACCCATCTCGTCGTCAAAGTTACTGTAGACTCTCGGGGTCGCTCTTCATTTTATCCAGATATTAAGAAGTTGGATGGAGCTGAGATTGAGTGGCCTGTCCGTTGAAGGACATCTCAGTATAATTTATTTCAATATAAAATAACATTAAACCAAATGACGAACCAATTAAAAAGATTCCCCTCAGACCTGTGTCCAGCAAAAATACTGGCATTGATTGCTGAGATAATCAATCCAGCTGTTAACCAGATACTGAATCTATCTCTGTCAGAAGGAAGGATGCCAGACAATTGGAAGCATGGAAAAATCCTTCCGCTTTTAAAAACCAGTAGCTGACCCTTTGGTAGTCAGTAATTATAGACCCATATCGCTTTTACCTTTTTCTCCAAAGTTTTGGAGAAATATGTGAACGCCACCATCACAGATTTTATTGAGGCTAGCCAGGTGCTCCATCCAAGTCAGTCAGGTTTTAGAGCCAATTTTAGCACTGAAACGGCGTTATTGGAAATTTCTGAGACAATTAAAGCTACACTTGACAGAGGAGGAAAGGCTGTACTGATATTGCTTGATCTTTCGGCGGCCTTCGATACCGTGCCACATGATCGCCTCCTTCATAGATTGAGGGAGAGCGGCATTGGTGGCACGGTGCTCAGATGGTTCGCCTCTTATTTGAACAACCGTCAGCAAACAGTCTGGGCTCCTCCTTTTTCAGCGTCCATCCCCCCTCTAAATGTAGGAGTACCACAGGGTTCGATTCTGAGCCCTACGCTGTTTAATATATACATGGCCCCCTTGGCTCCTTTAGCCGAACAATATGGAGCAAAAATTATATCGTATGCAGATGACACACAACTGCTATTTACCTGTGAAAAGGAAGAGGTGCTCAATGGCAATGTAGTTAACATATGCCTAACCAAGGTATTCGACTGGTTTAGGCAAAATCAACTTCTTTGCAACTCTGATAAGTCAGAAATTATTTTTTTGGACACAATCCTGATGATGACTGGCGTCAATGGTGGCCAAAAATTTATCTCCCCGGATAACCCAATCTCTACTGTAAAAAATTTAGGAGTGAAATTTGATTCTGACATGTCTATGAAGTCCCAGATTCAATCGGTTGCCGGTACCTGTTTTGGACTTTTAAAAATGATGCGTAATTTCCTCCCTCTACTGCCTATTTCTCATAGGAAAACAGTGGTCCAAGCACTGATTATGTCTAGGCTGGACTACGTGAATGTGTTGTATTTGGGCCTCCCTGACTACTTACTTAATCGTCTTCAGGTAGTTCAAAATATGGCAGCCAGGGCCGTACTCATGGTAGGACCCAGATCACACATGTCTCCTCATCTCAGATCCCTACACTGGTTACCAATGAAAAAAGGGTCAGTTTCAAATCCCTGGTACTGACTTTTAAAGCCCTGAATGGAATCGGGGCACCGTACATCAGGAATAGGATCCAGCCCTATAAACCGTCCAGAACACTGCGATCATCTACTCAGCTAAAGGCAACAGTGCCTAAGTTCTGCCGATCTCGCAAAGGCGGACGCTCCTTTCAAGTACTAGCTGCAAAATTATGGAATAGTCTCCCACTTTCCCTTAAACAAGAATGTGATCTCCTCAGCTTTAGACGTAACCTAAAGACCTGGCTTTTCCAACAGTGAGAAGTCTCTCCGCTCTAGCTGTTCGGTCTTGCAATTACTCTGTTCTGGGGTCAGGACAGCGCCGGGACACTCCTCGGAGTAGTCGTGCGCTTAACAAATACCCCATAACAAACATAACATAACATCCTTAGAACTTCGGCCCTTTACATTGTAGGAAAATTCACACGTAGGCTGGATCTTATTTCATGGACGAGAAATACGTCATATTTTATTGTAATTTATTTAAAGCGCTAGAAACGTGAATGGGAGCACTCTGAGGACATCTGAGCCAATGAGAGGGAGAAGAAAAGAGTGAGAGGGGGGAGGACCATAGGACGGCGCGGTAAGGAAGTGAGGAAGAGATGCAAGCGGGGGTGGTATGGGCTTGTGGGAGGAGGGAAGTGAGGGAGAGGGTGGGGCGGGAGATGGGAGCAGGAAGGAAGTGACGTATGATGGCAGTGGAGGGAAGGTGTGTGGAAAGGGAAGAGAGAGAGAAAGCAAGGTAAGGTGAGAGAGCTAGCAATGGAGAGGCTAAGAGAGGGAGATGCGAAAAGAAAGATGTAAGAATGGAGTTATTCAAGTGATGGAAAAAGGAGTACTAAGTGAGGGAAGGCGCACTGTGAAATGACAGCTTTGAGTCTGTAAGAAAAGAAAACATGAAAGAGGGTGGAAGTTTTGGGGATCAGAGTTAATGCAGATGTAAACAAACACATGTAGCGCTTTCAAGCCGCAGGAAGCTGCACGAAGCACAGTAGCCATCTCTGAGAGAGTAAATCCTTCTCTGATGATGCACTTCAAAACTCCACATTAGACTTGGCCACCCTTGCAATCACAGGGGCCCAGGCAGCCATAGGGTGTCACGCGAGGAGGGACCTGTGCTGCTGCAGGTGGGTCCCCAGCTCTACCAGGTGGTAAAGTTGGCCACAAGATGCTCTCCGTCTGAGGGCTTGTAGTCCCCGGCTCCTGGAGGGCAAAGAAGAGAACAGGTTGTAAAGGGGCGGCTTCTTTCTCTCTTACCTCTCCAGCCCTGTCTCCACGTCTCCCCACGCCCTGCGCCCGCCCCCCCCTCCGCTCTGGCACCAGCCAGTGCAAGGATGAGAGCAGATGAAAAACACACACACCCACCTACAACCAGGAAACACACAACTAGGATAGGCATTGGTTTCAGGCTGCCAGACTTCCAGGAAGGAGACTTTCCAGGAAAAGCAGACGAGTGCCCATGTTTGGAACAAATCACATTGTCTGTGATGATGTAGCGCCTACACTGCTCCTACTTGGGACCAGAAGGGCAAACTCACCGAATACCCCAAGGCGCACAGCAACTGCATGGTTCCAGAGCAGTGTTCCCTCAATTCCTACAGACACCCCGCTTCGACTTAGGTCTGGAGGAGTAGTTACCTTCTAATCCGCAACTGGAAGTGCACAGCTCCCCCAGCCAGAGCTGTGCCCCCCATCATTACCTACAAGACTCCCTCAATACCCTCCTGCACATGGTTCCTGCCTGGCTCCAGAGTGGTAGTAGCACTCAATCTCCAAAGGCTCACTGCTCATACATGACTTGACGTGGGTGGTCTCCATCAATCCCACATCCACATGGTTCCTACCTGGATCAAGAGTTGTAGTAGCACTCAGTACCCATACACGTGTGGCTCCTCCCTCGTCCCATGCGGGGTAGTAGCTTCAATCCCCAGAGTTTCACAGCTCATGCATTACTTGACAGGCGGGTCTCCCTCAATACCCTCCTGCACATGGTTCCTACCTGGATCCAGAGTGTAGTAACACTCAGTACCCATACACGTGTGCCTCCTCCCTTGTCCCATGCGGGGTAGTAGCTTCAATCCCCAGAGTTTCACAGCTCATGCATTACTTGGTAGGGTGGTCTCCCTCAATACCCTCCTGCACATGGTTCCTACCTGGATCCAGAGTGTAGTAGCACTCAGTACCCATACCCGTGTGGCTCCTACCTCATCCCATGTGCAGTAGTAGCACTCAATCCCCAAAGGCTCACAGCTCCACCTCCAGGGCAGTAGACTCACTCAGTACAGACGCACATCTCCTACCTTGGCCCAGATGGATGGTCCATGTGGAACTCCACAGAGAGCTGGCACTTACCTTGGTTCAAGGTCCATGTGGAACTCCACAGAGAGCTGGCACTTACCTTGGTTCAGAGGGGTGGTCCATGTGGAACTCCACAGAGAGCTGGCACTTACCTTGGTTCAGAGGGGTGGTCCCACTCAGCAGCTGCCAGTAGGTCCTCTCAGTTTTGCTGGCGGTCAGTCCATTAATGGAAGCGACAGAAGGCCCCCAGCTGGTCTGCTCCACCACGAAACTGCAAAGAGATTTTAGGAGGCAATGGTTATCAGTCCATGGATACCCACAGCACCTCCACCAGCACAGCTCTGTTATCAACTGTAGGCTCTGCACAGCACTGTGACCACAGCACTCTTATCAACTGTGGGCTGTGGACAGCACTGCAACCACAGCACAGCACTGTTATCAACCGTAGGCTCTGCACAGCACTGTGACCACAGCACAGCACTCTTATCAACCGGGGGCTGTGGACAGCACCGCAACTACAGCACAGCACTGTTATCAACCGTAGGCTCTGCACAGCACTGTGACTACAGCACTCTTATCAACTGTGGGCTGTGGACAGCACCGCAACCACAGCACAGCACTGTTATCAACCGTAGGCTCTGCACAGCACTGTGACCACAGCACAGCACTCTTATCAACTGCAGGCTGTGGACAGCACCACGAACACAGAACAGCACTATTATCCACCGCGGGCTCTGCACAGCACCTCCACCAGCACAGCTCTGTTATCAACTGCGGGCTCTGCACAGCACTTTAACCAACACAGATCTCTAATCAACTGCGGGCTCTGCACAGCACATTAACCAACACAGCTCTGTTATCAACCGCGGGCTCTGCACAGTACCTCCACCATCATAGCTCTGCTATCAACAGCGGGCTCTGCACAGCACCTCTATCAGCACAGCTCTGCTATTAACCGTGGGCTCTGCACAGCACCTCCACTGGCACAGCACGGTTCATAACTGAGGGTTCTGGACAGCTGGCTCCCAACAGAGGTGGCAGACCACACACACACACACACACAGAGACACATGCTCACAGACACACACACTCTCACGCACACAGACACACACACACAGACACACACACACACTCTATCTCTGTAGGAAGCTGGCTCTGTATATACTACACCAAAAAAGGGTATAGTGTGCACAGAGTCCAGCGAGTCCCCAAAGGTATGGCAGAGGTTAAAATACATAATACCTTACTCTCAATTTAGTGGTAGCTGGGCTGAGCAGTTAGGCTTATCAGAGGGTAGTGTGTAGGCATTTGGTGTGCACACTCATACAAGGCAGGAACACACACTCACTGACTAGCTCCAGGCCAATGTTTACAAAAATAATACTTTAGTTACTTTTATTTCTAGGAACCAAGTTGAACTCAGTTTCAGGTAAGTAGGCTTTTATGCAATACTTTCAAATTACTGGCAATCGGTTTGTGTAGCATCAAACAATACTTCACATGTCCATGAAATGCTTTTCAGTACTGAAAGAGATACTTTGTGTTCAGAATCACACTTAGTACAATACAGTGAGACCAATCCAATGGAAAAAATACAGGTGAGTGACTTGCAGGGAAGTAAGTGGTTTTGAGATTCAGTCTCCAGGGGTTTTGGTCAACACTGGGCAAGGGTCGGACCAAGGTAGGTACTGCACCACCAGTGGCACTGGGGTAGCTGGGTGCAGAGGTCACTGGGCCCAGTGTTATCCTATGGAGGCTGGGGGCACCTCAATGAGGCACCGGTTACAGGTAAGTACCTGCAGTTCAGGGACACAGGCCCTGGGGGTTAAGATCAGCACTGGAGGGGCCACCAAAGAGCACAGAAACTGCACCAACAGCGGCACAGGGGCGGCCGGGTGCAGAGTGCCAAGGAGGTGTTGAGAGCCCCGTTGAAGCCAATAGAGATCCTTGGTTGGAGAAAACAGCTGCAGGCTCGGTTCAGAAGATTGGCTGAAGGAATCCCACAACTGGAGAGGTATGTTGGATAGTGGGAGGATGCCGGAACAGCGTCAGATGGGCACTCATAGGTCTGGGGGCTGCAGGTGCAGGGGTGTCTTTAGGTGTCAGGTTTCTCTCACCAGCTCCGGTCATGGTTGGGGAGACCTTTCAGGTTGAGGCTGCAGGCGTCAAGTGGGAGGTCAGGAGAGGTCGTCCAATGCTGGATCCCAGATCAGGATCACTGGGGAGACTTCACTGGGTCGGTGTCCACCTGGACTCGGGCCGTGGACATCGGGTGCAGAGTGGTTAAAGTGTTGCGGATCTGCATGGATCCGGAGTCCTAGTGTTGGTTTCTTGGCTGGACAGTTCCGGTGTCCATGGGAGACAAGAGTCTTTGTTGAAGACAGCACAGGTCCCTAGGGTTCTTGGAGGTGGCTGGCTGTGAGCCACTCTGGTTTCTTGGAGCAGGGTCACTGGAGGAGGACAGGCCGGTAGGGATGGGGCCAAGTCAGTCATCGTCTTCTTCTCCACTGCTGCATGGCTTTTTGGTCCTTCTTCTTCGTAGGTTGTCAAATCTGAGGAACAGTGTTCGGTGGACCCCTTAAATACTGAATTTAAGGGTGTTACTGAGGTCAGGGGGCAGTAGCCCATGGCTGCTGTCCCCTAGGGTGACTACACCCTTTGGGTGCCCCCTCTGTTTGGGGAGAGGGGCACATCCCTGTTCCTATTGGGCCTAATGCTCCAATTCAAGATGGAGAATTTCTAAGAGAGGGGTTCACCTCAGCAGGTGACCCTATGGGTGTGCCAGGCTAAGGTGGACACTCCTACTCTCCTTACTAATTATCCCACCTGTCCTGCTGCCAAAAGTGGGCTTGGACAGGGGGGCACGCAGCTCCACTAGGAGCTGCCCAAATCAGCGCATCACAAGGTGAGAGTCTTTGAGGCTCACCGCCAAGTGTTGTTGTTACTGCCAGGGGAAAATGTGAAGCATCTCCACCCAGGGCAGGCTTTGTTTCTGACCTCCGAGAGCACAAAGGCTTACACCCTATGAAGTCAGAAACCTGTCTGGTGGGCGGGGACCAGTCAGCCACTACACTAGAGGTCGGTCATTTATCAGGGGGCATCTCTAAGATGCCCTCTGAGTGCATTTTATAATAAATCCATCACTGGCATCAGTGTGGGTTTATTATTCTGAGAAATTTGGTACCAAACTTCCCAGCTTTCAGTAAAGTCATCATGGAGCTGAGGAGTTCGTAATAACAAACTCCCAGCCCGTGTACTCAATATGGCTTCAATACACTTACAATGTCTGGGAATGGCACAGACACTGTAGGGGCATATTGCTCTTGCAGCTATGCCCTCACCTGTGGGATGGTGCACCCTGCTAGAGGGGTGACTTACCCATGCCATAGGCAGTGTTGGTGGGCATGGCACACAGGGATGTGTGCCATGTCAACTCTTCAGTTTGGCCTACACCAAAACAGGCCACCTGCACTGGCAGTGTGTGGGTGTTAAGGTCAGGGGTCTCTGAGGGTGGCACAATACATGCTGCAGCCCTCAGAGGCCCCCTCTAGTCACAAGGCCCTTGATACCAGAGGTACCTTTTACAAGGGACTTATATATTAATATTATATATGTAACACAGGTACAGTTTTGGGAAAGAACACAGGTGCTGGGGCCGGGTTAGCAGGATCCCAGCACTCACTCAGTCAAGTTGGCATCAGGTATCTGGTAAAAGGTTTGGGGCAACCATGCAAAAAGGGGCACTTTCCTACACACGCCCACACACACACGCTCTGTACAGTTCCCACTCTAACCTGGAAGTAAAGATCCCAATTATAGGCTCTACGTGGGTTGTGCCTGGTTTATTTCTTCCCCAGTGGCACTGGTAGTAAAGACCTAGGCACATCCTTTAGAAGTAGCAATCTCCTGCTACCACTTATTCATCAGTCTTTCCATAGCTTGGTGTGAGGAGCAAGTAGCCACCCTGGTCTATTTGTGCTTGTAGACTTTGACTGGAAGTCCCTCTCCGGCAGAGAACTGTGCTCTGCTGGTGATCGTCAGAGAATTATGGAACACCGCTAGTGAAATCACAGAGCCTCACGTCCGCTAGGGGTAACAGCGCCCATGTTACAGGAATCAGTGACCATGCCACAGAGATCAGTAATTGTATCACAGGAGTCAGTAAGCATGTTACCACAGGAATCACAGACCACATTACAGGATCCAGTGACCATGCCACAGAGAAAAGTAATTGTATCACAGGAGTCAGTAAGCATGTTACCACAGGAATCACAGACCACATTACAGGATCCAGTGACCATGCCACAGAGAAAAGTAATTGTATTACAGGAATTACTAGCCATGCTGCATGGGCCTGCATGCTTGACACATTAAACAGCATGCTGAAGAAATCAGAAAGCATGTCACAAAAATCTGTCAGCAGATTGTTCAAATCTTCGAAAATGTCAGAATAATATGTATACATGTCACAAGAGTCAATAGCTGGTGGACATATCACGCAGTCGGTACAGTCCCGGGCACACGTAATGAGGATATAATATCAGGAGAAATGTCTCATACTGCAGAAATGTAGAGGGTCTACACCAGAATGATAATCATAGGTGTTTAATATAGTAACAGAGCATAAGCAACCAGCCAAAACAAAAGCAACCAGCCGACACGTGTTTCGTCACAAAGGGTAGTAACCCGTGACTCTTCAGGGCTGAAAGGCGGTGCCAACAAGGTGGATTCAAGTGACCGTTCAAGAGTCCAAAACGGCAATGAAGAGCAGTGCGAACCACGGTAGGTGGACTACTGCCAAATGTAAGGAAAGGAAGACGGATATCGCCGGGCGGCGGATAAGCCAATGAGGACTATTGACCTTCAGAAAAGTCGATGCAGTCTGTGGCGACGAAATTGACCAAGTGCTAAGTAGCACAGGGGGGAATATAGAATTAGGCGTGCCAGGTCAGTAGTCCAGGACGACAACGGCGGAGTACAGGAAACTGGGAGAAGTGTTGTTCAGGAAGGAAAATGGTTCCGGAAGATGGCCATCTTAGCACTTGGTAAATTTCGTCGCCACAGACTGCATCGACTTTTCTGAATCCACCTTGTTGGCACCGCCTTTCAGCCCTGAAGAGTCACAGGTTACTACCCTTTGTGACGAAACACGTGTCGGCTGGTTGCTTTTGTTTTGGCTGGTTGCTTATGCTCTGTTACTATATTAAACACCTATGATTATCATTCTGGTGTAGACCCTCTACATTTCTGCAGTATGAGACATTTCTCCTGATATTATATCCTCATTACGTGTGCCCGGGACTGTACCTACTTCATTTGTGTGGATTTCTATCCATACCATCATGGGGGTTTTAGGGCATATCCCCTGACCTGGCTTGCACCGTTCACACTCCTAGTATAACATAAACTCAGCGCGAATTAGCTTGAGCGCCATTATTCCTGTCAATACTAAAAACCCCACACTGATACATATCACGCAGTCGACCTACCATGTAAATTAGTCAACGTTACATGAATCAGTAAGTAAGTCTGTTCGAACTGACATCCTTGGCGTGGTATTCCCCCAAACAGGGATTTAGCTTAGTAAGTGAGATTCGCGTGTGTGAATCTCAAATTTCCCAACTAAAAAAGCAGTGGGCTGCAAGGTGAAGGGGCGAGATGACCAAGGTTCAGGAAGAACCGTTTCCATGAGGAACCGGGTCAGTGCTGATTTGCATTAGGTGGGCCTCTGTCGAGTGCAGCACAGTGGGTGAATACTGATGGGTTGCAATGCTACCTGAGAGATTGCCACTGCTTAGACTGTCTGCAAGCATTCATCCCATCCCCTTTTGGGTGTTTAGTTCCCAGTAGTATGTCTAGACCCCCGAGACTGGTGCAGCTGTCCAAGTCTACTACTGCCAAAGTTTGTGAATTCCAAAAAGTAGTACGTTTACACCCATTCAAGGAGTACTTCTATGGGTGCAGATTTAATATTGTTTTGGTAAACCAGTCACTCTACGGGCCTGATTCACTTTTGTGTAGTTTACACTTTTGAGTAAGTTTACTATTTTTTGACTATTCACAAAATCCAAGGGTAGATTTACTCCAAAAGTATAACTTACATGTCTTCACCAAATTGAAGGGCCAGGGAGCGATTCACAATCTGCAGTTTATAGTACTTTTTGTAGTACTACAATCATATTACAAAATACTACTCACAAACCGAACTTCTCAAGTACTACTTAAAAAAAAACAGTAGTGCTTCCTTTACAAGTGCAGTTTGTGGATAGCAGTGTGCAGTATGTTTGTACTGCTATTGTAGTGTTACAAAATGTATAACAACATGCAGTTTGTGAAGAGCCCCCAGGCTCTCCATGTAAACCCTAAAGTAGTCATATTAATCCTAAATGTGGCCTAGATTTGTGTATTAAGTGGAGCAACATTAATAGTCTATTAAATAAATCATATGAGCTTGTACAGCACACATATTGAACTCAAGTATGTAAAAGTGCTGTCGTGATAATAAAGCAAAAAGGAGGCTCTGAAATAAAATGTTTGCCTAGAATCACACACTTTGGACAGATAAGGAAGCCAGTATTGACTCCAGGTTTTCTGGATTCACATTTTGAAATTCAGTCACCAGGTATATATCTCTGTCCCTCTCTCGTGTTTTACAGGAAAGGTCACTGTTTTGTCTTTTATTCTTGAGCCACAATGAAAAACCAACACAGCCATAGCGAACCTGACTCATGGCCCTCTGACCCAACTACCAGGCCAAGAATGCATTTAATTCAGGGGTGTCACACCCCAAACATTCCCCCTGAAGCCACACCACTGCACCCAAACTTTTTACATACACCATTCCTGTTTTTCGGAATTTGTTGTTGTTGTCCTTAGGCCTTCTAACCAGTGCTAACGTCCTTATGCTTACTCCCTAAAACATGGTAAAATTGGCCTAAACCTGATTGACACACTTAATTTACTTATAAATCCCTGGTATACAGTACTACATCTACCCAGGGCCTGTAAATTAAATTATACTAGTGGGCCTGCAGCACTCGTGCACTCACTGAAGTAGCACTTCAAAGCATGTTTCAGACCTTTCATTACAGCCTGTAGTGCAGTATCAAGCTGCCATATTGACCTAGCAAAATAAACCTTTTGCAAGGCATAAACCTTGCTTTTTAATACATACAAGTCACCCCTAAACTAACCCCTAAAGGCTCAGGGGGCTGGGTGCATTGTATTTAGAAAGTAGGACATGTGGGTTTAAGTGTTACATGTGGTGGTAGTGAAAAACTCCTAAATTCGTATTTCACAACCATAAGGCCTATCTACTCTATTGGCTAACACTGGATTACCTTATTACATTTAATAAGCTCTAACTCTGGATTTGGAGCAGATAAGAATATCACATTTCGACTCAAATGAATTGTAAGTCATAATTCTTTTTACTTTTAGAAAGTTGCCATTTTCTTTTCTTAACCATTTTGAGCCTTCTGCCAGTGTCCTGGGTCACATGACTGTGAATGACTCTGCTGTTGGGCTTTGTGTATTCCTCCCAGACAGTGACACAAAAGGAATTATGTCATCTTGGAAAGTAGCGCCCTAACTCTTCCTCCCCAGCTGGCTATTTAAGGAACATGCCAGCGCAGTTGCACCGCTGGCACTCCAAAGGCAAGCCCGCCTGTGCCCATCCACCATTGGACGGCGCCAGGGGCCAGGATCCCTGGTGGTTTGGAATCAAACCCTAGGTATTACTCCTGAGGGGAACTTATGGACCTGGAGAAGGCACTGCTTAGTGCCTATCAACATGTTTTAAAACTGGCTAGGGTAGAAACTCGCTGTCAGAATTACAGGCTTGTTCATGGGGATTGGTATAGTACTGCCACAGAAGTTAAGGTATCTCATATCTCTCAGTCCAAGGCCAAACTTTTTGTGATCAACTGCAGGTCACTAGTTAAACATAAATATGAGGTGCATGTAAGCTTGGGTGTGAAATTCCGAAAAACTCTGCAGAACGGAGAGGAGTTTTTTTCCTCGCTCGTACTTGCCATCGTTAATCTTACTTCAGACCACCTCCCGGCGAGATTTCTCAACGCGGGCGGTCGCGGATGGTTGCTACTGCTCGCACTGAGAAACCTTCCGTTTACGTTGAGGAAGCTGCAGCTCGAGTAGAATATCTACTTGAGCGGCAGAAAGAAGCAGCACCCTCTTGCGCTGTGCATGGTGCTGTTCACGCTGATTTTACAGCATGGGACAAACTTCTGGCACTAAAAATCAGCGTAACGCAACGTAACGCACTCCGCCCCTTGCGGAACTCCGCTTAGTGCAGTGGAGTTCTTTGGTCACTTCGCAGAGTTCTGCGTAGACTCAGTGAGCATCCGACAGATAACTGTAGGAATAAGTGTATTAAGGGAATCACCCAGCATGATACAGGAGCCAGTGAGTCCGAGGAATCAGTGAGCATCCAAAACACAACAGTAGGAACGCTGTAGGAATAAGTGTGCTAGAGAATCCCTCAGCATTCTACAGGAATCAGTGAGTCTAACGAATCAGTTAGCATCCGACAAATAACTGCAGGAATAAATTAGTTAGATGAATCACTCAGCATGCTACAGGAGTCAGTGAGTCTGAAGAATCAGTGAGCATCCGACAGATAGCAGTAGGAACGAAGCAGGAATAAGTGTGTTAGATGAATCACTAGGCATGCTACAGGAATCAGCGAACCTTTAAGAGGAATGAGTGAGCATCCGCCAGATAACTGCAGGAATTAAGTGTGTTAGAGGAATCACCCAGCATGCTACAGGAACTGGGCTCCCTTACTGATAAATTTCCTAAACGCTGCGGTTTCTTATGGTACCTTGTCCTCTTGGTCTCAATCCATTATAGTCCCGGTATTTATGAAAGGGGATCGGGAGAATCCAAAATGTTACAGACCAATTTCCCTTATAAATACCACAGTGAAGGTACTGGGCCAGGTTGTTCTTAAAAGGTTGATGGATTAGGCACGGAGAAGAATATCATTTCCGATTGTCAGTACGGGCTTAGACCTGGGTTAAGTACCATCGGGCAATGTCTGAATCTCTATTTACTGATCCATAAATACACTGTGGCAAAGATAGGGACTGTCTTTTGGGGGTTTATGGACCTTTCTACAGCTTTTGATCAGGTGAACAAATCAAAGCTGTGGCCCCTTTTACTGTCATTGGGGGTGGAGCCAGCATTAGTTTCTTTTATGGCAGACCTTCATAGGGAAATGTTGACATTTGTTGATTCACAAATGAGGGTGTTTGTCCGAAGAGCTTTCCTATCACCCGTGGAGCAGTGGCGGTTTCTCCCCGAGGGCGTCGGGGCTCCGCCCCCGTTACTCATACGCTCATATTTTATTTAAAAAAAAAAATATTACTCATAGGCTCATATTTTATTTTATAAAAAAATATCCGTTAATAATTATTATTACCGTGACAGTGGCCGTTCGTTGTGGCGGCCGGCTGGAGGCATGTCACGTGACGGTCTCCTTGCATGCTCCCCCGTGTGGGCCCAAAGAAGCCTAAGTGTTTGCCGGGCTGATAACCTCACTGCCCTGAAGGCTGTGATGTCATCAGCTCGGCAAAGAACTAGCTTCAGGGCCCAGTCTCCACCCCTGATGGCGTGGAGGTAGAGTTAGCCCGGGCGTTTTAAGTCCAAGCCCGGTATCGCTAACCCTCCACGTCAATCAGAGAGTGGAGCCTTTCCCAACTCATTACAGGGGCGAGGTGGAACCCACCCTGTGACGAGTTGGGAAAGGGTGTGGCAGGTGGGAAGCCGAGGATTCGAGTCTGCGCAGACTCGACCTCAGACTGCTTCCCGCGCGTGGTGGAACTTTCAGGAAAGAAGCCACTGCGTCACGGACACGGACTGCAGTCCCCGAGACAGTCCATTGCTGCAGTGCACTGTTGTTGCTTGCCGGTGCCACCACAGCAGCACTGACTCGCCTGCAAGGGACTAAAGTGAACTCAGGAGTCACCAGCAGCCCAGGTAAGGCCCAGGCGGGCATTTTTTAAAGTTTATGGTAGAGCGCCGTTGAGAGAGTGAGACAGCATTGCAATGGCTGGATGGCAGCAAAGGCAGGCATCGGGGTGGGATTTTGTAATATTCGAGAGATTGAAGGATGGCTGGCTGTGGAGACATTGATCATTCAGATAATATGCTTCCTACCAGCAAGAAACTTGTTGAGCCATGTTCTAATGCAGCTGCTTCTCTGACTGTTCCTGAATGTGCCATTTGCCTACAGACGTGTGTGCACCCAGTCAGTTTGCCATGTAAACATGTATTTTGCTACCTGTGTGTGAAGGGAGCTTCCTGGCTTGGAAAGCGATGCGCCCTGTGCCGCCAAGAGATTCCTGAGGACTTCCTTGACAAACCAACCTTATTGTCTCAAGAGGAATTGAAAGCAGCAAGTAGAGGGAATGGAGAGCAAGCATGGTATTATGAGGGCAGGAATGGATGGTCGCAGTATGACGAGCGCACAAGCCGAGAGCTAGAAGATGCCTTTACTAAAGGCAAAAGAACACAGAAATGTTGATTGCTGGGTTTTTGTACATAGCAGATCTAGAAAGCATGGTACAGTTCCGGCGCGATGAGCAGGGCAGGCGGCGCAAAATCAAGAGGGACATCACGGACATTCCAAAAAGGGCATTGCTGGTCTCCGGTTAGATTGTGCGCCTACATCTCTCAGCTTATCTAGAGGAAGTTCGGCTGATGGAGCAGATATTAATGTTGCACAGGGAGCTGGATCAGTTCAACCACCAAATCCTGCATTCACCACTGGACCCCTTACCTCCCTCAGTGATCAGCCTACAAGCCCGTTGATGCAATCTGTAGATACTAGCACTTCCATAGAGACCTCTTTGCCCTCTTGCAAATAAATGCAGAGGGGCCTATCGACTGGAATCATAGGCTAGAAGGTGAAGAGGACAGAATTGAGTCTTCTGGCAGGGTGGCGTCCCCAGATGTTTCTGTGGAAGAAATTGAATCTGATACTAGCAGTGATAGTGAGGATAGATCTGCTGGCCCCCAGATTCACTTGTCATCAGTGCAACAGAGACTGTTAAATTTAAATGCAGGCCACAATGTGCAAGATAGAAGTGGCACTGACAGTGGGCATCCAAGGGCTAACATGGCCTCTAGAAGGCCAGATGGAGAGTGAACAGTGACTGATGCCTAATTGCCCTGCCTACAGAAGACTGTCTTGTGAAATGCTTACAGTCATTAGCATCGCACATGTAACTATCTGTGTTTGGATGGAAATTTGCTCTGTGCCTTAAGTTGTTCCCCCTTTTCAGCTAGGAAGCTGTCTTAATGTAGGAATCTGTAGGTAGCTTATTCAAGGAGTCTTCATTTTATTAATATTTTCACCCATCTCGCATCTTATCTTATTACATTTTGTCAGTGTATCCCAGCATGCGTCTTGGAACACCCTCATTATCTGACTGCGTGTTTATTAAGTAAGTCTACAAACACTAAAAACAAAATGGAACCATGCAGAAAGTAGGTCATGGGTAAGTGATAAAATTAATGTGCACCATAGTTTTGTGTTTGAGTAACGGAGTGTTTCATGGGTAAACTGTAACCATTCTTCAGTTTTCGTTTGCAGCAGAGAAAGCTAAACGTTGAAATGGAAAAGGCTTCCTGTTTTGATGCTGCTGATCTTTATAAACTCTGTTCATGATCTGGAATTTCTCAAAGGCTTTTGAATTCTTGATCCTTGCCATTTTATTTGTGGTGTCTCCTTTATGAGTTTTGTTACGAAATTTATAATTTAATAAAGACGTAGTTTTGGTAGAGCGGCGGTGGGGAAGCAGACTCGAGTCTCGCCAGGGTGGGTACGTTTTTGTGAGTGGACTGCTGCACTCATCTGGGTTTGAGTTCAAAGTCACACATAAGACTCCCGTAAGGTTCTGAATCACGCCTTTATTTAATGAGGTTGACATAACGAGGTCTATTGAGTTCGGCAATAGAAACATCTAATATTTTTATTTGTTTCAGGAGTTTTCATGCGCTGCCCTTTACTTTATGGCTGCTTCGCAGCACAGGCTTACATATAAGAGCGCCGAGTGAAATATTTGAAAAGTTTGAGGGTAGTTACAATGACACATTTATTCCTACTCCTAAAGCTAGTGGGTGCCAATATCACTGGGTGCCTTCCGGTAGGCGCCATGTTTTACTAGGCCTCATGAGGCCGTGCACTTGCCCGCTCAGCATGCAGTGGGTTTGTCACACAAGTGCTGTGGCAGTGCTTAGCCCTGCTTCAGCCTGCCTGAGTGAGCTCTGTTGTAATAGAAGATCGGGGCTTAGTGCACTACTGTGTGGTGTGCCGGATTTAAAGCACTCCAATGTAATGATTAGTTGGGGAATTTGGAACACACACGTATTGTGCTCATATGCTAATTGGCGCATTCTACATACTGTAATATGATATCACGAGTGTACTATATCTATAGCAGTGTTAGTTTCACTGATTCTTATTCTGTGGTTTGTGGGTATTATAGTACTGTGTTCACATACCTCTCGTTGACTGTGTTTATTCCCTGGTTTCCGCATTTTGTGCTGTTTTCCTGCGCTTGTCAAACTCTGCTTTGCGAGTTTTACCCACATTGTCCTCAGGCTGTTATTCTCAGAATTGCCACATTATGGTGTTGGATCCCATGTTATATTGGACACGTGGCAGTGTTTATTGGAGTGGCGTGGTCCTCTGCTTAATAATTGGAGTGCACACATTATAGTACCATGTTCATGTGGTCAGTCTCTAGACCGCATATATTACAGCTCCAGGGCCTCTGGAAATTGGAATAATGCAGCCGAGAAGAACCAAATTATGTGGAAGGGTTGACTAATTTATGCGGCATGAAAAAAGCCAACTATGCAGCAGAGGAGGAATTATGTGGCACGTGCAGCAAGTCAATGAGTATGTGACCATGCTGCTGCTGAAGAATCTTGCAATTCCACTG
This sequence comes from Calotriton arnoldi, assembly GCA_963921515.1. Lineage (NCBI taxonomy): Eukaryota > Metazoa > Chordata > Amphibia > Caudata > Salamandridae > Calotriton > Calotriton arnoldi. The sequence goes on from CAWUFW010001440.1 coordinate 1,295,515, forward strand.
GCCCTTATTATAGCATTACAATCTTGTGTTTATTATACCACAGAGTGTGTAGACAGTTGGCTTATGTTCCTAAACTATTCTCTTTAACTTGTACTCATTATAGTGCCGTTTTCTTGTGGGAAGTCGCCTGTTGGCACCTTAAAGCAATGTCTACCTCTGTCTTTCCTCTGAGTTGTGTACACTGTAGTCCTGCTTTCTTTGTGTGAAGCTGTGTACTGTGCACCTCACAGGAATAATATCCTGTTGCTTCCCTTTGAGGTGTGCACATTCTTGTGTTATTTTCCTGTGGTAACGTCCTGTGATGCGCACTGTGATTTTCTCATAGTAGTATATCTGTTTTGCCTATTGTACTGCTGTGTTCCCATGAATTGTGCAAATTGTGGGACTGTTTTCCAGTGGAAAAGAGATGTGGTGTGATATTCTATGTGGAAAAAGTAGACATTTGACTCTGTTGGGCCATCTTGCATGCCACTTTATCTCACGTAGGCACTGGCTCAGTAGACAGATCCAACCTATTTATGCAACATTATTAAAATTAATTGTGATTTATTGCAATTTGGAATGGTTCATTCATGAGGCCTTGGAACTGACAATAGTTTGAGGGAGGCAGTGGCCTCTTTCTGTTTAGCACAGTGGCTTCCGAAAATCTTGAAAATGCACCATTTGCCCACTCATTTTTCAAAATTTTCTCGGGGGGAGAACCCCCCCGAACCCTCCTTAGGCCGTTCATGCTCGCTCGCTACGCTCGCTCGCCGTGGTGTGCTCCACCACTAATTTTACGCCCCACTACTTTCAGATGTCACCAGCCGCCACTGCCGTGGAGTACAACAAGGTTGTATCCTGGCCCCATTTTTGTTTACCATCTACATTAACGGCCTGGAAACAGCACTAATGAGTGCTCAGAGTGACCCTCCCAGGGTGGGTTCGTGGGCAATCCCAGTCCTCTGATATGCAGACGAAGCCTTACTTATTTCAAGGACGGCATTAGGCCTCCAATGCTTCTTAGATTCTTACAAATCTTTTATGGAAGGCTTGGATCTGTCCGTAAATTCCACTAAATCTTTTACTATGAGGTTGGGGGTCAAGCCCGTTAAATCTAGGTATCATTTTTGTCAGAAAGTCAGAATTGCCCAGGTGGACGTTTTTAATTACCTAGGCGTCCTGTTTGATGACAAATCCTCCTTGGGCCCTTCCCATTATTCCAAGAAGTCTGCTCTCGCCAGGTTGTGTGGAGCAGTAATGGATTTTAGCTCATGGGTGGGTGTGAAACCTGAGAACGCCCTGATCCAGGTGTATAAGGCCAAGCTCGTTTTAGTGGTTAGTAATGGTAGTGACATCTGGGGGTATCAGGATTGTGACCTGATACAACAGGAAGAAAACAAGTTTCTCAGGCGGCTGCTGGGTGTTCCACCGGGTACATCCACATTTGCAGTCCATGAGGAACTTAGTATTAGTTATATCTCAGATTTTCTCAAACTTCGGCTTTTATTAAGTTGGATCTGTATCTGGTATAGGAGCGAACCTATATTGAATAGAATGATCATTCAAGACTGTCTTTCCTTAGACAACCATAAGATTATCTCATGGTAGAATTCTATAAAGTCTGCATTCTTAGACCTGGGTCGTCCCAACCTTTTTACACACCCAGAAGGGATCACTAAATGTGACTACCAGTGGGTCAAACAAAATTTTCTAATGGAGCTATCAGCTAACCGACATTGAGTTTCGTAAACTGTCTGTTCAGGCTTGTTGCCTGATCCAGACAGTCAGCTCCCGGGAGCCTTACCTAACCTGAGTGAACAACATTTATCACCATCTTTTATCCAGGTTTAGGATGAATGCGTTCCTCCAGTGGTTAGTTTTCCAATAGGATGGGTGGCAGGTGGTCGTTTAGGCAACTGTGGGTGTGATGGTTCCTCAGGGCAGTTGTTGCTGCATGTCCTCATGTTTTGCGGTTATTACACTTTGCCAAGGAAAAAGTATTTGATTTCAGTCCTGAAGGAGACTAAATTCACCCAAGTGAGAACAGCCATGCTTTTTCTTTCCATGCTGGAGAATGTTCGCATATGTCTATTTTTGGGTTACTTTTTGAGCAGTGTGGTAAAAATTCAAGGTGCCTGGCCATAATGCTTCCAGTGTTCCTAAAGAATGTCTTTTGTGTTTATTGGAACCTGTATATATTGGATTATCTGGTACCTGCTAATAGGTCGACTCGCTTTTTATATATTCTGTATCGTGAGTCATGTATATATTTTATTGGTTTTTACTGTGTTTTTATAATGTTTTATATCTTTTATGGTTAATTATTTAACCGAATAGAGACATTTTCTTCCTCTTCTTCTACAGGAATCAGTGAGTCTTTAGGACGAATCAGTGGGCGTGCCCTTGCAGTCAGTGACAATGTCAGATACATCAGCGGGCCTGGGACCGAGCTCAGTGACAGCATCACTGGGATCAGGAAGTGCCCAGCAGTGCTCTGCAAGACATATGCATAATTCCCGTATGTTTTCCCCAAAATTAACAGCAATGTCACACAACTATAAAACAGTGAAGGCAGAATCCGGCGAGCGAGCCCCAGAAACAGAGAGAAATCATCAAGTGACAGACTAAACCATCTGCAGGACTCAGCAGTCCTGCTGCATCAAATCACTTGTTGCCAGAAGTTAATACCTCTCTTCTAGGAACAAGTGAACCGTCTTCTCAAGGCACTGGCACAGAAACTGGTAGTCCTGTTGGAAATATAAGATAGTCCAGGAGAAAGTTTGCCTGGGTACCATCATGACTACAGCTGACCTGCCCTGTGTTCGCAGTCTGACTGCACCAGGAATACTCCCCAGTGATCGAAGTGAGTGGGAACGAATTGGAACTGAGGGTCTCCTTTATACTTTGGCACGTGGGGCTGCCAATTAAAAGGCAGCCGAGGCCCGGCCTCCACCAGCTGCATAAGGGCCTATCAACCAATGTTACACGTCCCTGCTTTATCAGCATTGAATGTTCACCAAAAGTGCTCATGTCAACACTCTGAAGGACTTTCTGTGAAAATGTAATGCCTGCCTGGCCATTCGGCTTATTTTTTGTTTTACAGTAATAAATCACCGAGTTATGGATTGGTTCCTGTAAAATACAATAGAAGTGCTCTTGACACTCTGGGAGTGTTAGTCCAGCGTGTGGAGGTCATTGTTCCCTGTTTGCAACTGCTGCTCCTGTTATAGTGGTGGCAAACAAAAATAAACAGTGCTACAAAGCCTGACCTTAATATGGCGGCCATCTGATTGCTGTCAGGCCAGCAGCCATGCAGAAGTTCAGCCGCAGGGAAGAAGTTTCTGTTGGCGGGATCTGTCCTAGGAATCTCTGCAGTTTCCCCCACCTCCAGGAGAGCATGAGTTCATCCACCAATTTACGACACAACCCTATTTACTGCCACCTCTACCACCACTGCTTTTACTCTTAAAATGTCTGCTGCGGACAGTTAACCCCCACATTTTCACAGTTCTGGTAGGTCTACTCAACCACTGCCTCCGACCTGACAATCTGTGACCAAAGTCTATCTGCGAAGAACAGAGCTCCTCACCCACCTGAAATTATTTGGTTCAATTTCCTGTGCTTTCTTCATGACATCCAGCAGCGTGCTCCCCTCGGGCACGGTGACGTTGATGGAAATGTTGAAGGTGTGGGTCACTCCATCAATGATCCGGTAGTTGACGGTGATCTCGCTGTGGTTGGAAATGGGTGGAGGGGCCGGAGTGGAAATTATTGGCAGGTTGTCTGTCAAGAGAGAATGAGAGGAAAAACAACCTCATCAGAGATGGGAAGAGATTCAGCAGAGAGGTTTCAGTCATTTAAACCTGAGCTCACCCCCGGTAGCTATAGCAGTGAGCAGACGGACGTAACCTAAGAAAATGTGTAGAGCATTTAGTAGTAACACTTGAAAAGTTGCAAGACAACACAATACAAATCCCACTTCAATTTATTAACATATGGCATATTTTATTTTGACAAACTGACAGCAAAATAGCAAAAATGCAATGAGGGGAATCGGAAATATGAATTTTTAAAGTTTGAATTACATTTTCGCTCCAAAAAGTGCCAACCACATGCAAATAGTCTCTCTAGACCAGGACAGGGGTAAGGTTAGAGGCCAACTGGATTGGAACGGAGGTAGGATACAAGGCCCAGGTACGTCCGGATCAAAGAGCTACCTTCGGACTTAGAAATGTTTCTGTAGAAAAGGTGGTCATCGACAAATAGATAGCAGGGCAAGTTGCAAGGTAGATCGGAGTCAGGGTTCAGTGATGGCAAGTTGCTGAACAGCAGGATCATGTTGCAGTCGTCAATTAATTCAGGAAAGGTCTGAGTGGGCTAAGTCTGGCATCTGTGCCCAGAAAGATCTTCACGTAGATCGGCCTCGGCTCAGCGTCGCTCTCGGCGAAGCCATATACGTTCTAAATTAGAAACCTTTCTGGGTGTCAGATCTTCAGAGGGGGAAACCAGCAAGTTGTATCCGACTGACGATTCAACGACGATGGCTTTGGCTTGATGGTGGTACCGGTCTCCCATCGGTGCTTCAGAAGAAAAGTTGGCAAAACATTTCTAAGTCTCAGCTTTTGCAATTTAGGCAGGAGGAGTAAATTAAAACAACACCAGCCAAGGGTTCCAGGAACTCTGGAACAGCACTTGGGTGTCAGGACTCAAACCAACAGAAGCCAACAGCAGTGACCAGAGCAGGTCTAGTTGAAACAGGTCCGATGGGCTCTTCAGGAAAGCTCCACTTTTTGCAGCTTTTGTGACCCTGTAGCACAAAAGGAGGTCAGCCAATTGATTCCTGGAGTCAACTTCTTGGTCATCAGTACATGTGGGAGCAGGCCTTGCCCTTGGGTTTCTCCTCACAGGTCACAGCTGGTGCAGTCCTTCTTCTGTCTTCCGCAGGTCCAGTAGTGTTCCGAAGAAGGTACAGGGGTTGCCACATTTATGCCCAGTGCCAGCCTAAGTGTGGGAGAAACTCCTGGCCAGTCCCTAACCAATGAGGTCAATGGTTCTAGGGGTGATCCTCCAACATAGCAAGCATTTCTTCCCTGTGCCGAGCTCCCTGTGCCCAACCAAGGTGGTGGCTATAATGGTGGGCAAACCCTCCCTTGTGGTCCCTCAAAGCCGGTTCTGGGGCAGTTCCTCTCCCACTGGGAGAGGTGCCTGACTGGCTAGCAGGACAATAGAGGGGGCAGTCCCAGGTGAAGAAGAGTTGCCTCAGGACTGATTTAGAGTGACCGCTGCTGTGGGCTGTGAGCATCTTCTTTGGCGTTAGTCCTGCTTGAATGTCACACCCTGCTTGACGGGTCTGCTGGGTTTATATAAAACATTTGGGGTATACTTCAAAGGAGGGAAACAGAATGCCAAAACACTTTGGGCCTCATTACGATGTCGGTCAGAAAGCATTCCAACCGACTCGGTGTCATAATGGTTTCCGACCGAATCGGATTCAGGGATTCCGACCGACCAATTACAATGTTTCTGAACACTGTTCTGTCAGACTCCCATTGACTTCAATGGGAGCCTGTGTTCCGACCGACCACACAGGCTCCCATTGAAAAAAGGGGTGGTCGTGGAAAACCTTGCACCCCTTGGTGCCTGCCACACCTTGCATGGTTGGAAAGAGGGGACCCATGGGTACCCCCACGGGCCCCAACCAGAAGTCTCCGGGTCCAAAGTTGGATTCTGACAGCCAATCCGTATCGGACAAGCCGATTCGGAAAGGCTGTCTGAAACCGACATCGTAATGCGTCTGTCGGAAACGCGGTCCATAGACCTGTACGATTCGGCTCCGACCAACTCGGTTTCTCCGGATGCCGATCGGAACCGAGTCGGAACGACTGAATGGTTTCCGACTATCGTAATCGGTCGGTCGGATGTGTTTCCGAGTCGGTGAGAAACATGGGTTCCGAACCGTATTCGGACAAACCGAATGCAGTTCGGAGCGTTTCCCACCGACATCGTAATCGGCCCCTATAAGTGCATTTACTGTCTGGTTGCTGAAAGCCCAGCTGGGATTCTATCAGACTTCTGTCTCTAAGTTTGTTGGGGGTGCAGGCAATGGCTAAAACTGGATTTTAGTGTTGGATGTGGGGCTACGCCAGGATTACCATAGTATGCTCCCCCACACACATGCACAAAGCCTCCTGAGCCCAAATATAGCATGGCCACGGACTTTGGCCATCTTGAAAATGCCCAAAGTGGGTAGGATTAGCCCACTGGGAATGCCCATTGGTTGGGGCATTCTCAGGGATCATTCCAACCAACTAGCTTGTGCCAGGCATAAATGTGACACCTCCAAGCACCGACTTCAGAATACTCCTGAACCTGTGGAAGATCAGACGAGGACCGAACCTGCTGTCTGAGACCTGAGAAGAGACCAAAACCTAGACCTACTCTCCCTCTGGTACACAGGACAAAGAAGTGGACTCCAGTGATCATAAGACTGTGCTAATGATAAAGTTACAGGGACACAACAAGCTACAAGAGGACTTTTGCAGCAACTGCCCAGCTGACCAGTGGCAACTGGACCTGGAGTGGACCCTACTGTTCGGCCTCTGTGTGCCACCCAGTGAGCCTCTAAGTGCATCTCCTAAGGTCCTGGGGGGCTTTAGAAGTCTGCTCCTGCGGTGGATTGGAACTTGAAGGACTAAATTCAGAAGGTTAAATGTTTGACCAAGGTGAACCTGTTTAGTGTATCTGACCCACGCTCTATTGCAGTCAGTGCAAAATTGCACCTATGTCCTTTTATACAACGACTATTGAATTTTAATTGACACTTTGTGGTTCTTGGCACTACGCTTTCTTAAAGCTTTAAAAATTTATATCTCCAAGTCCCATTATTGGATTTTTGTCATTTTGATGTCATTATGTTTATTGAAGTTTTCTCCAGTTTTATAATTAATTTTTTGATTATTTTTTTGCAGCTTGACTTTGTTACTGTGTTAGTACTGCAGAAATAT